>CM028907.1:23088597-23688597 GCA_016801845.1 Polydactylus sextarius
AATAGCTGTGAACAAGCTGGGAGTACTGTGTAAGGTGAGAGTCTCTGAAACTGGACTTGCTGGAGACCATGATTCTCAGCCCCAGAAACCAGTTAAATTAGGGATTGACCAGGGAGTTAGCAGACGTATCCATAGCACCATGGCAGCGACGCACCTGTACGACAGTCAATCAAGATTACTGGAAGCCCATGAAGATAGTTCAGTAAGCTGTCCTTGGAAAAAATAAGAGGTCCGTGTACGCTAAATGAAGTGAAGGAGGTCATTGTAACATCACAGAGTTAATATGGAATCAGGTGAGAACCTTTGAGGTGTAGCTTGTCCGAAGACTGATTATACACAAACATGTCTCAGCAATGAGTCTCTTTGTATTATCTAGCGGGCACTGCCTTCTCCCTGGCGTTCGGTTTCCCCTTAGTTGCACCAGCTGGTTTTGGCCTGGTCCTGGCGGGCACGGAGGACTGGGCGGTGGCTTCCTGCGAGGCGCTGCGCCGCATGGTTGTTGTAGTCCTGGGTGGTAGCATGGGGACAGTTGGGGCTCGAACTGAGAGAGGCTGCCTTGATGGACATACTCTTTGAGGGGAGGGGCTATCTGTCCTGCAGTGGGTGGAGCTAAGGCTGCGTCGGGTACCAAACAGGACTCGCAGGGGCATGCGAGGGCTACCAGATGGGGCAGGAGCAGCAGAAGGACGGGGGCATGAGGAGGAGGACCTGGGTGAGACAGTTTTGGATTTCCGTTGGGCGCTGAGAGTACTTAGTCCAATTTTCTGATTCCTGTGGAAAGAAAATTGAGTTAAAGGAGTTATTTCTTTGACTTTTCATAATGAAGATTTTAACACAATAACAAGAGCAAACAGAACCATACCCATTGGCGGTGGATGGTGCTCCTTTGGTAGTGCTGGAGTCTGGCAAGGAGAGAGGAGAAGGAGCAGCTGCAGCGAGACCCCCTGAAGGCCTCTTTATGGGAGTGACAGGCCTGGGGATCCTGCTCCTGCACTCCTTCGAGCTTTGCTCTTCTGTCGGTTTGAGACGGGAGCTCCTCCTGGACTCGTCTGAGGTATGTGTGTCCTCCTCTGAGCCGGTGGTGGACAGAGTTTCGGATGCCCTCCGACGCTCATCATCCCCAGAGGACACAGATGATGACGTCCCAGACAGCATTCTCTTCCTCATCCAGCGACCCTGTTGCTTCTGGACCAACATACGAGCCAAGTCCAGCTGCCTGGCCCGCTGCTGAAGCCGAGCACGAGCTGAAAGGGAAGAGGACTGCTCTGAGCCAGAGTCCTCCTCAGAAATAAGTACTGGGATTCGGCTTCGGATTCTGGGCCTTACAACAGCCGGTAGTTCTGATCCAGTTGTCTCAGGTGTAGGAGTTTCTTCGCCAGATGATGGCTGTTTCTTAGGTTCCTGTAACACCTCTTTATATTCATGAACTGGTGACTTTGCCTCTGGGACAGGCTCCAAAGACTGAGCCAGAACAGCTGATGTACCATTGTCAGCTTTGGGTTGTTTGTCAACTAGTGCAGTTTGGTCTTGTACCTCTATTGACTCTTCTGTCACTGCTGCTCCCCTGTGCTCATGGACGTCATCTTCTACAGTCGATTCCTTCATGATGGAAAGGACTTCCCGGTCACTATCTTTGGCAGAGTGACCGTTGGAAGACATGACGTTGAGGTGTGATGTCTCTGCAATATGGATGAAAGTGCGCTCAACTTTGGTGAAGGGTGGTGATGCGGGAGCGATTGGTGTGGAAGGCCTAAGGTCTGATCTGAGAGCTGGGGACAAACGGCCGGTTTCAGAGGGTTCAGGCTGAATTGCCTCCCCAACCAGTAGGCGGTCATTACGGGAAATGAGGCCAGACGGTGTGGCCAACTCACCCTCGAGAACATTATCACCACCAGAGGGAGATTTTCGGGTGTCTCCGGGTGAGAAGAGGACAAGGGTTTTGGATGCATCCTCCAAGTCGTGGTCTGCATCGGCAGCTGAGCCGTGCTCACGCTGAGCCCTCTGGTCCTCAGCCATGAGTGTTGACGGCGCTGCATCCTGGCTACGCTCGGTACTTTTCTGACTGGCGTCACTGTTGGACTCGCTCTTCGTAACATCGTCATCCTTTGGCCCTGGGGGTTCTGGGGCTTCTTCTTCGTCTGGTGTTGCAAAACTCCTGCGCTGAGGCAACGTACCGGTAAGCATGACGGTGAGGAAGTCAGCCCTCTTGGCTTGGAGTTGTGGAAGGATGTGGAAATGCTCCTTCTCGTCACTCTGGCCCTTCGTCCGGTAGTCCGGGGAAGGCGGCGATGGTGCGCTCTGCTCCGTTGGCGACAACACCTGGAAACAATTTAACACTTTTTATTACCACTGAAATCAACACAAAATAAGACAGAAAAACATCACGGCAGGAGTTTACTCAAGGACAAGCACTCGTTAGTATATGGTCATTATATTTACCAACAATGTGTTGCAGGCTGACCTGCAACATCTCTTCGGAGGTTGTTAAAAACACCACACACTCCCGCTCGTTCAGTAACAAAGACCACAGGAAATTATGTATTTGCCCCCAAAACCATTTTAATGTCATTTTGGTTGTACACAAGCTTTTCAAGATTGTCTAGATTACATACATTGATATAAAAGGCACAAAAAAATGCATTGCAGAGTTTATCCTTAGACAGCACGCAGTCTGATATCAGGTGATTTTCAAGTGTTTCCCTTCGTAAAGATTTAACATACAGCCTGTACATACATACTAAACCCCGCTAATTATCATGCTTTTGGAGAATAACTGCAAACCTAATTACTTTCTACATTTCTGTATATATGTACACATTTATCATTTTTGATTTACAAAAAGTTTAAAATACATGCTTTACCTGTAAATTATACAAGCAGTGCTGTACAATCATATAGTGATAGAAAAAAAAACACTCCCATATATTATACACGTGAAAGACACTCACGGATCATCACGCTGAACTAACACTGAGCTCCTCAATCAAAATTACCTCGACTTACAGACACTCTGCATTTATTGCAAAAACTTTCAAGGAACATTCAGACATTTTGTGAAATTCTTTTTTGTCATCTGCACAGTCAAATGAAAATGTCTTAGCGAGTACAGGCATATATTCAACCAACAGGTGTTTAGCTCAGCTTAGTACAAAAACTGGACCGTCTACTGGATCGTCACCTACTGTATCTCTAGCAAAACACCACATCGTGCGTATTATTTTCAAGATTAGCTGAAGAGACAACGTCTTAGCAGAGACTGGTTGTGCATTATGACTGCTAGCTTAGCTAAATTAACACTAAGCTTTGACTTTGTGGTGAATGTAGAGGCAGTTAGCATTGAAGCTAATGGTTGAACAAAAAACTGCAGTTGCAGGTGCAACTGTAACATCTATGAAGTCCTGAACTTATGGTGGAGTTGTAGATTTAAGTTTTGTAGCAGTTAAGCTAGCAGTCCCCTGTTGCGCTAACAGGTGTGAGACTAGCATGAAACCGTCCATCTTCTCTGAGGAAAAAGCAACTGATTTCGGACTAAAAATAATTTCCTAAAAGGTCTGAATGTTCTTTGAGAATTAATTTTTGGTGAGTGATTTTATGTGACAGGTTTGACTGATGACGTCCATCTGATTAACATACTAGTGAAGGTAGCATTGAGTCTAAACAAAACTAACATGGACATGAGTGTTCACCTCTAAAGACACAACGTCTGAACATTATCTGTACAATATCACCCTGTTATTTTATAAAGTTCAGCACTAACATATCAAATATGCAATAAAATGTATGTTGGAGGGCATAGGAGCATTATAGTTCTTTATATTCATAATTCATTATATATATATATATATATATATATATATATACGGTTGCTAGTCAATAAAAAACAAGTGGATGAGACAGAAACATTTTTGTTTGTGGATTTTTTTTTTTCAAAAGTTGCCTAATTTCTGGTTTGACCACAGTCTAACTGTTCATCATCACATTTAGATACCTGCACTTCTAATTTCTACTCAACAGAACTGGAATACATATTTTTAAAATCACTTTATAAGTTACAATTGTAGGTTTCATATTTTATAATAATTTATAATAATGATTCATATATTTTTTGCTTTAAATGTAATTGAACAAATAGAGAATATAACGTAAGTTGCCGCAGCAGAGCGACTGACAGGACACTCCAAACAACATTAAACTTCATGTCTTCTGGCCCGAGCGCCGTATTTTTGGCAAAATGAGTTCATTTGTTTTGAGAATAGTAAGTCACTATACAAACATGCTCACAGCACCATAATGAGAAGAAACTGAAAAACGCTTGAGAGTATATTTTGTTTGGAGTGTGCTGTCAGCCTTTTGGTGTGTTCAGATAAAACATAAAGTGAATTTTTGAAACGAGTATATGATTTTGTATAATAGTAATTGAGAAGAAAAGTCAGAGAAGTGGCAGGACAACAAGTTTTTTATCTGTTATTTGAGTTTATATTAAAGGTGAGCTCCCACTGTCTGTTAATGGCAAAATAGTTCAACAATCGATCTCAGGGAAGTACCATTTGATCTGAACAAACCATTAGTGACGGCATTTTACTACTTTACCACCTGTAAATGTTTTTATTTTAGTTGTTATGGCCATAATTCCTTTTGACCATGACATGAATGAATTAGTTAAAGGTGTAAACCAACATGAATTTTCTGAATATTTACAGTCAGTCACTCACCCCCTGGTGGCTGGCTACATTACAGTGACTGATCAGTTATGTTGGTGTGGGACTATATCTCTGCAACAACGCTGCTGAATCTGAATTTGATCACAAGTGAAAAAACAAAACCAAAAGACATTTTATCCAGCTGACTCTTCTACAACACTGAGAGGTCTATGATGTTTGTGCATCACGACCTCCTTCGTTAATAAACATTTATAGATGCAGGATAAATGATGTGATGACATATCACAGATTCTCTAACTATCAGTGATTAAAAAATGGCTCTTGCTGCATTTTGTCGTTTTAAAGTCGACTACGGACTTGTTAGCTCTGATCCGTGAGTATCCTCTCTTGTAACGGCGCAGAGTTATTTACAAAAAAAAAAAATCACAGACATTTCTCAGTCAGAGGTTTATATTCACTGTTTTTGATGTAATTACAGTACAGTGCTGTTTTTAGTCATTTTACAGTCAGAGGTGCGTGTCGTACAAACAGTAGATCTCATGCAAAGAGTGGCGATAGTCGGTAAACAGTCTCTTGGTACGACGTACCGTCATTAATGCTGCAGATCTTTTTTTTTTTTTTTTTTTTTAAACTCGGCACGTCCGAGATCTTTCTACACCGCCTGTTTTTAACTGAATGTAGCTCTGCGTTTATGGTGACACAGGACAAAACATGTATCAGTGACAATCTTGTACGGTAGGTGAATCATTTTGCAGGCGTGCAAAATAAAGTTCAGAGTTAGCAGCTAGGTCCACTTCATACATTCTCTTTAAGTGGCTTCACTCTAACGCTATGCTAAATACAAAACGGACGGGATGTCCTGAAATCAGCATGAAGCAGCATGAAGAACAAACTCAGGTCACGTTCTGCTCGGGATGAGCTAACGTTAGTGCCTCGAAAAGAAGCTTAATGAAACAGCGAGTGGTGCATATTTAGATAATGTAGCCCTTAAAACACATTTAGAAAGCAACAGTTTGGCTTTCATTGCACAAAATGGCCGTCCCAGCGAGATCTTGAAAAAAGAAAAAGTGTTTGTGAATGTGTTGAGGAGACACAGCTTGGACTTTCACAGCGACTCACCCAAACACACAGCTGCTTTGGTTTTAACTATAGCAGCGTTTGAATGTTATTACAGCTCAACACTGAACCAGTGCGACGGCTCGTTGTTCGTTTTGCAACACAGTGGAAACCACCAACCTCATGCATCCTGAAGAACAATCCTGTCAAACCTATCAACAACATTTTGGTTAAACAAACTCAAATCAATGTGTTTCTCAGAAGTGAAAGGACAGGACAGAGATGGTGATGGGAGCCAATGAGAGGTGTCTTAAATTTAACAACATCCCAGTCAGGTTCAAGGTGTTTTTTAGGAGTCAAAATCTGGACATTCACCAAAATGCAGATATTTAACTTGATGGCATTAACTCCTGACTGAGGGAGGATGTTGGTTACCAGTTGACCCAGAAGCAAACTTTTACCAAAACCAACAAATACTGAAACACAGAAATGCCCACTTTGTTTCCTCACTTGTCAACATAACGCTAAAACTGACTCTGGCTACAGTTACTATGCATATCCTCAACTCAACTGACTGCACAGGTATTCTCTGTGAAGTGGTTTCTGTTCATATTTTCCTCCTTTTTCAGCTGAATTCTTTCAGGCTGTCAATGTTTCTAGCTTCTCATATCTTTGTTATCATCATGTTGTTAATTTTCAAAACTTTCCTTGGTAAGAGTTCAAGTCATGATGCCTCAAGTAAATCAGGAGCTGAAACCAGTAAGAAATAAAATTTAAAAGCTGATGATATGATTTCAAAATGTAAAAATAAAACAGAAAGTCCTTTAAACAAGTCTATTTTTTTTCTAAGACATATCATGTTTCACTTATTGCATCCGCATTTTGCATCCACGTAATAAGACCCCCCTACCCTCATCCCCACCCTCCTCCAGTCGACTCCGTGATAAAGTGCAACAGTGAAGACCAGTGGTCAGAAAGTAGTGATGGAAGACAAAGCATGATGGGATTAAGACTGTGATCCAACCACACGACATGACCTCACCAAAGACTGACGATACCTCCAAACCACCCTCAGCCCAGCTCCAGAACCCAACTGATCTGAGGACATTTATCTCACAGAATCTCCACCAGCAAAAGCACAACATAAAACAAATCTCATTGATTGCATGTTCAAGTGATGGTTATCAAGAATGAAACAGGATTGCCCTCGTCCTGTGGAAGACCTGGATTTGACTCAAACAACCACCAAGTGATGGAGGTGAAACAACGCAACTGAAGCCTCGAGTAGCTGCAGTTTCTTTATTTTGAGCTCGTTATCTTGAGATTATGACTTAATTATTCTGTGATGTTGAGACAACAAAGTGTCTCTCAGCATTGACAGGATGCTCCTGTCTCCATCAGCCTCCTTCCTGTCTGCTCTGACTCTGACAAAGGGTCGATGATGAAAACAGGCTTTGGCCCAGCCAGGAAGTACAAAAGCCTGTTATCATGATGAGGACACACTCTGATCAATACTAACCTGTTTCTTATATCTGCAGATAGCCCAATCAATACATCTTGGCCTCAGGATTACAGGCTTAAAAAGGTTTAAATGAGATTAAGATGAGTCTACAGGCAATCTTAGTTAGCTAATGTCAGCATGCTAACTAGCATGTGTCTTGTTTACCACAAAGTTTAGCTTCTAGCATCTTAGCTGCGTATGTTAGCATGCTAATGCTTGCTAATAAGCAGAAATCACAAACTACAGCTGAGGCCACACACTGGAAAAGATGGACGACATGTCAGGTTTCCAAAAGTGAATTTAAGACATCTCTATCGTCCCCTGGTGGCTGGCTGCAGTCATACATTCCACCCCCGTCCGTGTTAGCAGATGGGTCAACATCAAGTCAACATTAAATAAATGTTTCTGTCAGTTTAGGTTGTTTTTATCACACTGATGTTTGTTCAAGTCTTCATGTTTATCATGACTTTTAATTAGTTATTAGAATTTATAAAATGGACTGAGACATCATGACTGACACTGACTCCTGATTGGTCGGGGCTGGCTGATATTCTAGTTTCGTTATTGCATCACGGGAGGCGCATCTTTATGAAGTCACTGAGTCAAAAACAAAACAAAAAAAAAAAACAAAGTAAATGGCGCTAGATGAAAATCACCATGGATTGTTTTTCACTGAAACCACAAAATGTAAACCTCATGGTGGCGCTAGAAAAAAAAAAGAAATCTGTACAATTCATCCATGAGAAGCTTGAACCAACAAAGAGTCATAATCTCCAGATAAAGGTCTGAAAATAAGTAAGAACCACAACTGCTCAAACAATCACACAACAAACTGTAACTGTCACTACACTGTTCTGTACCAACAACAGTCACTAATACTGTCGGTTAGAGCTCTGCCCACTTCTGTTGTACAATCAAACAATAACAATTTTTTAAAATTTTTGAAACATTGTCACTGAATAGGCTCAGGTGTTATAATCAGACTAATACTGACCATGTGAAAAATGTTATTCAACTAAAATAAAAAATTCTGCATCCAGCAAAAAAAAAAAAATGTTTAAGATTTCAGTTTAAGTTTTCTTTTCTTTTTATTTTTCTACTATTATTTTTCTTATTATTATTTTCTTTTTCTTCTTGATTATTGTGTTGTCTGATGTTGACATGTTAAACATTAATATAAATATTATCAATAATGTGATGCTCTTTAATATGTTTATTCGTGAATAATAAAATGGTTTGTTGTCAATGAAATGTGCCCGTTTTGTTGTTGTTTTTTGTTATTTTATTTATTTTTTTATTTGTTAATATTTGCACTTCAGGGCCATCGTACTTCTACGTCAGAGACCCAAGCACAGAAGCTAGTTTTTTTTTATTTTTTTTGTCCTGAAGCCTGTGATTGGTAATCAAAGTGATTTGTCACAGAGAAAACACACGTCGCTCTTCGTGCACAACATTTAATAACGGTAGAATTAGAGCGTGGTGGCGGGGGGTCACGGCGTCGTGATGCGGCGTTAGCGATGTATTGCTCAGTGGATGGGATGATCGGAGGGACGAGGCCGGGGGAGGCGCTGACTCCGAAGTCTCGGTGCAAAAACTCGATCGCCGGGACGACCTGCATTCCTCGACGATCGCTCCTTCGTTTTTAGCGGGAAAAGCAGAATTTTCCTTGAAATAAATCAATAAATGCACAAATACTGTAATAAAGCTTAACAGTCTGTTAGCAGCCGCACTCTGTGTCACGTTCTTCTTCTTCTTCTCCTTCTTCTTCATCATCATCTTCTTCGTCTTCATCACAGAAACAAGAAGGAAATATTCAGTTTCACATTTTTTTTCCACCAGTTTGCCAGGTTTGTGGCATGTGTGCAAATCAGGTTTGCAGAGAGGCTTTTTCAGAGTTTATTGCATGGAAAATATTTCCAGTCGTCAGCACTTTTATCGTCTTCTTTTCTTCCTCTGCTTGAAAAGTAGGTGGTGGAGCTACGTGAGTGTGTGTGTGTGTGTGTGTTGGTAATATGGCTTGGTGTGTAGCTAATGTGTGGTTATTATCTGGCTTCACTGTGCTGTGTTCATGTGTTCAGAGCTGGTCTGAAGGAAGGGCCCAAAAATTACATGACATCAGTACTTGTTTCCATTTTTCAGTTGCTATTAAAGTTACAGTTCCTAATTGTAACTTGGTGTCAGCAAATGCTAATATGTCATTGTTTGACAGGTGCACTATGTACGTTTTCTCTGCTGCTGAACGTGGTGGCATTGGTCGCTCGCCACGAGCTTCAGCCATCGTCGCGTTTACAAGACTAGAGGTTATCATAATGCTGCCTCAGCAGCATTCAAAAGGGCTGGGGCTAGCAGGAAGCTAAACAAGAGTTAACACTGAAGTTTGGTTTCCAACTGTTGTTGAGTAAAAGAACAAACATTTCTACAACAAACTAGCTGCTAATGCTAACATTAGCTATGTAGTGGAAGCAAAAACGTACATACAGCACCTTTAACGACATCAGGGAGCGTGAGATTTGATGTTTATAAAATGTAACAGTTGAATCAATAATAAAATAAATAGAGAACAGTTTATGTGCTGGGACTTGTTCTGATGTGGGCCACAAACTGGTTTGACCAACCCTGCATATGTGTGTGTGTGTGTTTCTGACGTGTGTACGTGTGTGTGTGTTTCTGATGTGTGTGTGTTTCTGAGTCCATCCCTCAGTTCTCTCAGCTGCTGTTCTTGTTCATGAGCTTGGCAAACATCTGCTGCAGCTGTGTCCTCGACACGTTCAGGACCGAGTGTCTGCTCCGCGGGCTGCCGGGCGTCGGCAGGGTGCCGGCGTGGCGCCGGCGTGCCGAGGCGTTGGCAGCGGTGACATGGGCAGGGCTGCTCTCGGCCGAGCGGCTCCTCTGGATGAAGCTGCCTCCTCCGTGAGGGTACTGCTCCGTCTCCAGTGTGGAGGAGGAGAAGACGTAGGAGGCCAGCCTCCTCAGCTGATTGGGCCGCAGTTGGTGCCTGTCCTCCTCCAACTGCAAACAGACCAATCAGAGAGAGGAGAGGGGGCGGCGGTTAATGCCACGGTAACAAACTTGGCGTTAAAATCAAAGCTACGTTTTCCTACAGCTACATCCCAACACTCTGATTTGACTTCCTGCCCTCGTCTCCTTCCCCACGCCAACCAGACGTTAGACAGGAGAGAGCTGATTGGCGCTCTCGCAAATCTAAAGCCTCACTGCTGATAGGTCAAAGGTCGTGAGGGGAGGAGCCCGGGGAGAGAAGCTGAGGGAGTGTTGGTGTAAATCTGTCTATAGTTACAGCTACAACAGACTAGATAGAAGCTATGACAAACTGAAACGACTGTTAGCTGAGCATCGGTCTAGCTGCAAAAATGGTGATGAACATACTTTCCCCCACAAAGAAGCACTTTAAAAGGACACAAAGTCACCAGCACGAGCACTGAACATCTCACTAGTCTACAACTAGTCTGAGCCTGGACAACTGACAGTTTGAGCTTTTTGATTTCTGAAAGGAAAAAAAATATGCAAAGCAAAACAAAAAGAAAAAAGAAAACAGGGAACACAAAAGAGATATGGCGTCATCAAGCACACGAAACACAGACACACAACGGAGGAAATAAGAAAAAGGAGGAAAATGTCTGAACAGAAAAGAAAATAAAGAAAGAGGAGGAACAGAAACTGAGTGAGAGAACAGAGGTAAAGGACTATTCCTAAACTGTGCTTACCCCGAAACATCACTTTATTTCTTCTTGTGTTGTCCCAATGGCACCCTCGCTCTTTTCTCTGTCTCCTCAGGTGAGTCAAACTCGACATACTGTGTACTTTTAAAGCGATAGGTTGGGGGGCAAAGGCATCAGTAGTTATGTGGAGGAGGAAGAGGAGGAGGAAGAGGAAGAGGAGGGTGGGAGGGTTGGGTCAGGTGGGTTGGTGGGGAGCGGAGATTGGAGAGGAATAAAAAAGAGAATGGCAGTTCCTCGATGGCCGGCGGCGGCGGAGAGCTTGCTCGCTCGCTCTGAGTCTAGCGGTGACGACTGGGCACGGAAATGAAATAAAATAAAGTAAAAAAAAATGTATTTATTCTTTATAAATCGAAGCAGGAGTTTGCTATGGTGTCGCTAAGCGCCGAGGAAACGGTAAAATGTTACACTGCAGGTAAATATCAGTGATGATGGGAACAACATCCAGCCTGTAAACAGCAGCCACCAAGTATGGAGGACCACACCTGACTTATTAGTACAGAAATAAAGGAAGAAAGAAAGAAGTGCATGAATAAATCAAATGGTCACATAAATGTATACATGAACAAAAAATTAATAAATAAATAAATGGATTAAAAAAAATGTAAAAATGGATCAATAATTCACACCTGCTGAAGAAAAATGAAGAATAATCCAGGATGAAAAATAAAATATAAAATGAATGTGGAATTCAATAATTACACATTCATTTAGTTTTTACTCTTAAACCAGTTGTGTATATTCAGGCTCCCACATGACTCTAGCGCCACCATCAGGTCAAAATTTCAATCAGAAATTCACAAGCACACATCCATAAAACAACAAACAAACAAACAAACAAACAAAAAAACAAATGTCATGAAATGTCTTGTTCCTGTTCTCCTCAGGATGAACTCAATCATCTCTTCTCTAGCGCCACCATCAGGACAACACTATCGGATATTGTTGGCTCATATTATTTCACATTTTGTTTTATTAATTGATCTGTTTGTAGTTCATTTGTAGCTTTACAAACAAATATTGTTTTCATTTATGTTTAGGAAAGTTTGAAAGTTTGGTTTGACTCGTTATTGTTTCTCTTCTTTAAATTTCTGAACACAAGATACAGGAAATGGAGCGTTACCTTCAATTGCATTTGTTTCTTCCAAACAGAAATGTTGTACTCGCTTTTTTGCATAAAGAGCAGGGAAGTAAAATCTGATCACAAGCCACACAAGAATAAGCGCCGCTGACTTATGATCAGATAATCCCATGCTGATACCAGCTCTGTTCACACCAGGTTGTACCAAGATGTAGCTAGTCTGAAGACAGAGACTGAAAATTAACAAATACAACAGTTTTCATGTGTTTTTTAAAAATTTGCCATGACTGGACACAGGTTGTTTTCAGACCTGTATGAATCCCAGCGCAGCAGGTTGCTTAGTTTCACGTCACACTCCAAATAAAACTTTACTGGTGAAGTATTTACTGCCTCGTATATTATGTTGTCTCCAAAACTCAAAGGTGACATTATCAAACCACTATTTATTGCTGTCAGCAATTAAACCTAAACTCAAACTCAAAACAGAGTCAAACAGAAAGTGAGACTGTTACGTAAACACAGCTGTCATTTATGCAGTACAAGCTCAAGTTAAAACATTTCACAATTCAAATAAATCTCACTACCAACAAAAACAAACAGCCAACAATGACTGAAAGATGCTGAGCAGGAAATCTGTGAAAACAACCAACTACAACCAACCGTAGCCTCAGAGATGACGTCTCTGATAAAACCACCAAACCAGTCTACATCGAAGAATCATTGTAGTCTGAATCACAGACACTGAAAAACTGCCCATGACAACAGAACAAAAACACAGGTTCACACAAAAAATAATTGATTGATTGATTTATCAATTGATTCAAAAGTTGTAATTTCAACAATTTCTGGTGAAAATAAGGTTCTAGATCATCATTCACAAATCTGAGGTCTGTCACCAGGAGATGACACCAGTGTTTTTAAAATGATCACTCTCAATATCTGCATGTGGTATCCAAAGACATGGAAAATAAACTATGTTTATGGTTGGGCTTGTCCCAGATACGACGAAAATGAGATCCCAACCTGACCTTTACACTTTGTTTTGTTGTAAACTCACTGTCTGTTGACCTGACGTGACTTTTTGAGAAGAATTCAGAAGTTGTTTGTTTTTCAACATGTTGTCAGCGTTGCTGTCACTGATCGGTAAGATTGAACCCGTAACAACAACCTTTGATACATAAAAGATGAATGATGTTGGGTTAGTATTTCTTATACTTTATTATTTTGAAAGAAAAGCTTGGAAGCATTTAGGTCAGCATTAGCTTAGCTATGGTTTGGGTTAGGCAACTAAAGCACTTTGTTAAGATTATAGAAAGAAGGAAGAGGTGGTGGTTATGGTTAATGAGGTTCATGTCGGACACAAAATCCAAACCTCTGCATGAAAGCAACCCGCAAGAAATGCACACCCGCATCAACCACCAAAGGTCCACACACTGAGTGTAAATCACTACCTCCCTTGAGGACGTCAACTCCTGTTTCGTGTGTGTGTGTGTGTGTTGAGTGTAAACCCAGGAAGCAGTGTCACACAGCAGAAACAACAACAAGATCATCAACATCGTAGAGCTGAATCGAACAGGACATGCTGTTTCCCATTTAGTCCTTTACAATTCAACGATAGTCCAAAACAAAAAAGTCAAATGGGACAAAACCAAAGAAATAAAAAGGATTTAGGCTCCAATTCTGAGGTGGCAGTACCGGTGGCACAGCTGGACGGTCACAGTCAAAGTCGATGACGGTTGATGGTTGACCAACCTGACACAGCTAATTAGACACAAAGTGCCACTGCTTTAATTCAGATCCTGCTCATTGTCTCCAAAAAGACAAAGTTGTGGCCAAGAGGAATTAGAAGAATTTGACTACAGCTGCTTGACAGGACCTGAAATCTACACTAGCACCTGTATTTTCTACTCCTACCAAGTCAAAGTATGCATATTTGTAATCTGTTGTTAGCACACATTAATTGGAGGACTAACTTGAATTGTTAACTACACTATGTGAACTATGTAGTCAGTAGAATTGAGTCGTTTGTTGCCTAGATAAGACGGCTGGTCACAGTTTTGGGTTTGGGTGTATAAACTTAGAAGTAGCAGTCAGATCCATTCATGCATTAATTAATTAGGACAATTCTGGGGCGTCGCTCAAACCATATTTTGGCCAAGTTACTTTTCCTGACCTGTCAGATTTATATCATCATGGGGCCAAACCATTCTACCTGGAGAACATCACCATGAACTTCAGACTGAACTAATAGTTGAATACATGTAGCCAAATCCAATTTCACCGGCAAAAGTCTGAACTGGATGAAGCCCCAGATTCTTCTGTCAACATCTTTAGATGAATCTAAGATAGTCGTCAACTACAGATGCTCACAGACTTTTGATTGACTCCATGTTAATGTTACTTATTTTTCTCTCTAGCACAACAAAAGTATTGAGTTATGATGAATTGGAGGTATGATCTGAGTCCTCTTCTTTATCTTGGGATTGTTGAACATTTCAGTCAATAAAGATTTACCAAAGACGGTGAGAATGTTCAGTCAATTCGCTTGCAAACTGACAGTCATCAGTTTATATTTGGTCCAACAAAATGACGACATGTGACAGATGTTCAACTATGTGATGGTGCTGCTGTTAAAATCCTGCAGACAAACTCCTGCAGGAGTCTGACCACCTGTCGACTCTGTGAAATACTTAAAGGACAATTCCAGCATGAGTCTTGATGTTTTTCTTTGTTTCCCATTACCTCTAACTGGACTGGAAGTACAGAGTCACTGAACATGAACATCAGGACCATGCTGGTACAGATAATAGAAATAATGAATCAGTAGTTGAGTTTGATAGGAGATTTATTGTTTTTGGCAGTGATCTAAAACTGGCCTTTGCTGTTTTTCCAAAATTTGTCACTACAACAATTTAAATTTCAGGTTATCTTAAATTCAATCAATTTTAGTCCAGTGCTGCCAGCAGACACAGTCACAGTAGATGATGTAGCAGTTAACTGAAATTAAGCGTAAACCCTAGTTTTTTTTTATTTTTCAGTTTATAAGTTTATAAAGAATACCTGGTGATCTTTTTGCTTAAGTAAAGTAAAAATCTATTGTAGGAAGCCAAAGAAGAGAAAACTGGACATCAGCAGAACCTCAGATTGCACTGGATTTGTCCTTCAAGCTGCATGTTGATGGACAGATAAATGATGCGGGTAGCTGCTGCACAGTGTCTCGTTACAACAGCATTTGTCCGAGTGTCTGTGACGAGTCTGTACAGCAGCCGCCCACTTCTGCTCATCCATCCACCAATATGTCATCAGAGAGAGCTTAGCTCTCCTCTGTGATTGGCTGGCTGGTTCTCTTACCGGTCTTTGAGGTCCAATGGGCTCAGACTCTCTCCGGCGGGGGCGTCCCGACGGCAGCGAGTGACATGGCGACTGGGCGGGGCTCCCGCCACTCCTCCTTGATGCTTCCTCCTCCGTTAACGTGAGCATCCCTCGGCTGCTTTCTCTTGTATGAGTCTTTGGACGAACCACCAGCTCTCCACCTGCAGGAAACCGAACAAAACATTAACCAGAGCTACTGTGTGGCTAAATGTTAGCTAATTCTAGAAATATAATTTTTTTTTAATTGGCAAAGTTTCACTAAGTCTAAGGACAGCTAGCTGTAATACGGTTAGTGTTACAGGAACAGTCTCGTGTTGCCTGAAAGTCTCAGATTTCAGATCTGTCCTGGACAGAGAAAAGACAAGGATGTATTTCGCCTATTTAGCACAAAGTGGGGAGGCCTCGCTATTAGGCCAACAATCAACCACTCAACAACTTCCAGTCTGTGTGATTTACATGTTTTAGGATGTTAGCTGAATCTGGTACAATGCATCACTACACATGTACAGCTGAAAATAACTGGACACAGATGAAATAACAAGTACATTCTGAACCTTACACTCTGTGTTGTAATAACAGTTAGATTACTATTCAAGTTTATACACAAGCTCCTACCTCCAGCCCTGAGCCTCCTCCTCTCCTCCTGCTCCTCCAAGGGGCGGAGCTCCTCTGGCTCCTCGTCAGTCGTTCCTGATGTGGTTGGTTGGAAGTCTCTCAACTCCGTCTCTTTGTCGATGATCACCCACTCTTTGCTGTCGAAGTCCTCCTCCTCGGCCAGCGGGACGGAGCGGATGAAGGCGTTGCTATGCGCCTCCTGGTCGACTGACGCCACTGACACTTCCTGGCGTCCACTGATTTGTCGGTCGCCGCGGCAACCAGGGTCGACAGACAGCATCTGAGCCGGCTGGGAGGAGTAGACGTGACGAGATGGAGAGCCAAGGATGTCCATCCTAGATCTAGACCACACAAAAAAGATATGTAGACAGACGCAGAAAAATGATTCGACTGTAACTTAACAATTTTGTCAAGTCACAAGTTTTAGAGGACAAAGCCATATCATGTCTAAATCAAGACCAGTCCAACTTAAAGTCTTAAGCCTTCGGCAAGGTCAGTCTAATTAGGTCTCAAGCCAAGTGTTAGTTTTATGATGACGAGTCAAAATTAGATTTCAACTAAGACCGAGGTCCATCTGAATCCGTGAATGGCAGCGGTGATCAAGTTCAAGTCAATCAAGAAAGGACCTTTTCAAATCTTAAGTTAATCAAAACAACTTCAAGTCCAGACAAAAGTAAGTTCAAGTCACATGTCTTGTTAGAGTAAATATTAAGGCAAGTCATGAAAGAGAAGTTAAATCTGGTAACCTTTCTTTGACTAGTCTAAGTCCACACCCAAGATTTCCAGGGCAAGTTTGAGTTGTCACACATCTTGTGACACAAAGTCCAAGTCAAGTCTTTGTGACATGGACCAGTCAAGTCAAGTCTAATAGTTTAATCAAAAGAACTCAAAGTCAGTTCGGACAAAGATGTTCAAATCTTCTGGGGAAAATCTGAGCTAAGACTCAAATCAGTTGAAACAAGCTCAAGTCAAGTCTAAATCAAAGCAAATCAAACTAGTCAACAAAAGTCCAAGTCCTTCAGAGAAAATCAAGTTTCAAGTGATCTGTCTTGTCAAGGGAGTGGCAAACTTTTAGTTAATCAAGAAAGTTACAAGTTAAGTTACAAGTCTTGTCAAACAATCCAAGTCCAGTTGAACTCAAGTTTTGTTTTCTTGAAGCAAATCACATTGAAAAATAAAACACAATGCCTTCTGCACCATTTTCTAAAGTAATGTCACCTCTGTCCGTAGGCGTCGGCTCGGCCTTCAGCAGCAGACAAGCGGTCAGATTCGGGGCTGTTGACCCGGCGATACCGTAAAGACCGAGCCTGACCCGTTGGTGACTCCGGTACTCCTCCTCTTGCTGGTGACACCGGACATACCGCCCGACCTGACTCTTCCTCCTGAGCCGCCTGAGGATGGACAGGAAGCGATGTTTTATTGTCCAACTCAGCAGCTATTTCAACAGAAACTCGATAAAATAAATCACAAATGTAAACATAAATATTTTCTTCTGTGATGCCATTTCAGTTCAAACCTTGTTCAGGCTGATTCTGAGTCTGTTGCGGTTGAAGTCCGTGTCCTCCCACGCCTCTCCTGGCTCTCCGGCATGCTGCGCACCCGTCTCCCCAGTGGGTCGACTGGGCGGGGCTGGGGGGGCGTTCTCCTGATCACTGAGATGTTCGTCCTGCAGAACGTCATCGGTGTTCTCCCTCTGGTGATCTCCGGGTACCGGTGTCACAATGGCTCTGTGGACATAAGAGACTGATGTAAGAACTGATGTGTTCTGTTTGTAAGATTTATTTGGGTTTGGGTTTATTTGGGTTATGCTAAAAGCATCGAAAAAACCAAAAACCCGTTCCTATAACCCCATTGACTTAAGGTTGAAGAAACAGGATTTTTCAGATTTTTTTCCAGGTTTTCATGCTTGCAGCTATACATGCGGATGTTAACAATACAGGATATGACCTTGCAGCATTTCACAATTAAACTTGCTGTAGCCTCTGATAACACAGTGGAAGGAAAACATGATACTTACCCCACCATGGCAGCGGTGGGTCGGGTGTTGTGCTGTGGTTGGGTGGAGGCACTGGTTGACAACGTAACATCACTTCCTCCCTTCTCCCAGTCAAAAGGCTCGTTCTCTGTGATGATTCGCTCCTTCATGCTGTTCTCAAACACTGACATCAGCAGCTGGACAAAAGAACACGGTGAACTTGTTAATCTGAAGCAGAGACAGACAGCGGTCAGACTAGACGCTTTAATTCCCGCCATGTACCTGGTAGTCAGGTTTGGTGTAGTAGTCCAGGGCCAGGACGTGGTCCAGGAAGACATTAAACTCTGAAGGCATGTGTTTGAGCAGCTGCCGATGGTCGTAACGCTCTTTAATCTGACCAACTTGTTCCTGGAAAAACAAAACATGAAACATTACTTTCACCCCTTAGGGGAATATCTGGCTCTTTAGCTGTTAAATGCTACAGTAAATCTCAGACGCTAAGAAGCTAAAAAGCCTTGTAATGCAGCAGAGACAATGACAATTCTCTATGGATTCAACAACAAATGGACCCTTTCACATACAACGTAGGTGCCTATCATCCATTTGTTCATATAAAATATTAATTAGCATAGCTTAAAATCTTTCCTAAATATATATTAATATAACTATGGCTTCCCCACTGCTGGACAAAAACAAAGCCAAAATATGTCGTCAGGAAGTGGAGCTGCAGTATCGAAGTGCGATCCACTAACTCTCCCATCTGCTAATAGGGAGGGGGTGGGGTGTAGGACCTGTAAAGCAGCCAAACACCACAGGCCGATTGAAATTTTCATTTGGGTTCATTTTTGGATGCAGTGAAATGAACGTTAGCTGGCTGATATCTGTCTAAGTGGTAATAAAATATGGGTGATACATCTGGACTTTACAAGCCTGAATCAGCCTCAGGCAGCCAAGACCAGGTCCCCAACTGGACCACAGGATGGAGGGACAGGTCCCTGCCTACATGGGACTTGATCTCATCACTAGAACTTTAGTGAACTCTTGGTTTAGCAGGACAGGAAAGTTGAAGCAATTACAACACAACCGTTTCTGCCTTTCTACTTTCTACAGCACTGATCCTGGTTCTCCAATTTTTCACAAAATAACACAAATCAGCCCCAATACGACAAAAAATATAACTTAACCACTGAGTAAGTGTCCTTGGTTTCAGTTGTGCAAGCTTGTAATAACACAGTGATTCCAGTTCACTCAGTTGATTGTTCTTACAGTAGATGTTCTCAAGCAACTGATTTACATATCACTAAAGTTTATGATGTTGTGACCTAATCCTGGACTAGGTCCTGATTTACAGACCACATTTCTCAGAGGCTACAGTTGAAGACTGATGACAGTGGTCCGTTGCATATGGCTGACAAATGTGTCCTTCAAATTCCTGAGCAACAGACTCAAGGACCAACTCATCCCAGGATCCCAGCTAGAGATAAATCACTTTAGAACAAGGACATGGCAGTCAACACAAGTAAAAAGAAAAAGACCAGAGAACTTTTAAATGGAAGTATCAGGTTTCTACTCAAGGTAACAACCGATGAAACAATCGCTGTTTACCAAGGCGTGTCCTTCAACACCCTCAAAATGCCAGAGATGAGTTGGGATGTTGCTTCAACAAAAATGACACCAAATTTATACCAGTGTCCTCTGGTGTGATCATTCTTATTCTGTTGTCACGGCTGCCGCAGGATTAATTCTGTTGATTGTACGTGTACATGAACGTATGTCATTGTTACGTGTTAAAAATGTCAAACCTTGTCTTTGATCTTTCTCCATGGCAACTGTCCAACAGCAAACTCCACCAACATGTAAAACAATGACCACAGGTCGTCATGGCGGCCCATTTCCTTGAAGAAGACAATGCAAAACCAATCGTTAGTGGTGTAAATATATGACAGCAACTTTACCGTCTGACTCAACGGGTCTAAACAAAACCCTTCTAATTGCTGATCTACTAATTACTGTGAAAGTGTTTTGCACATCCGAGTTGAAACGTTGTTTATAAAAACATTTTTTAGTTTTTTAAACATTTTTCATTATTTGCAAATGTAATCAGTGTTTTTCCTATGGAAGCCAATTTCCGTCAATGTGATAAAATTAAAAACTTTAATAACTTACCCTGAAAGAATTATATGTATATATATATGAACATACATTATTGATTTAATAAAAAAAAAAAAGCACTGACCTTGTTTTTGTGAGCGTTGACTGAAGCGTAGCGGACCGTCCCTCTGAAACCTGCCACAGTCCTCGGCTGAGCACGAGATGAAGCAGGGTTAGTTAGTGAGCAATAAAATGATTAAAAAAAAACAGCTAGTGGGATTGAAGTCCAGGCCATGAGTGTAAGTAAACAAATATTTCCTCCTGTTGACAACAACTTTTTATCTGTTTTCTCGCATCTGCCAGTTATTAGACTGGAGCGATGGCTTAGTGCAGCAAATATGAGCAGTGTTGTTCATCTCTAATGAGTCTGTCAAAGGCTGAGCCCGATATCCTAGAGTGGAAACTAATTTTAGCTGATGTTGATGATGATGTAGTATCCACTGTCTTGTTTTTTTGGTCACATCCCACAAAGTTCATGATCTTGAGGTGAGAGTCAGAATGTATGTCAACAGGTAAATCACCTCTTCACCACAATGGCCTGGTCCAGCACCTGCTTCACCCTAAATTTACACCAAGAACAACAGTGATGTTTTCCACTGAAGTTCTCATCAATGGTTTGATTTCCAGCAGCATTGTCACATTTCTGAAGTGTTGAAAAAAAGGGGAGTCTGTTTTTGAAAAAAAAAAAAAAAGTTTCTTCTGGGATTCGTCTGTGATCAGTTCAACTGACCAATCACATCGTCCTTACAAATATTAATTTCTGTTACATCAGTAATCTGACGGTCAAAACAGGAGACGCAAGGATGATGTTTATAGATGTGGAAACATCACAAATAAGGAAATAATGATAGTTCAAATTAAAAACATTAAAAAAAATCAGTCGACTTTTAAACGTAGAAACGAACAGGTCTGAAACCACAACAAGACAAATCACAAGAGAACCCTCTGTTTTGATTCAGCCGTGACAAATCACGTCAGATGTTTGTATATTTGAGATTTCTAATCTTTTTACACATGGTGTTTAGTTTACTTGGTGAGATTTTCTGGCATAAAAAAAAATACGAAGCATGTTCTTTAAACAGAAGAAAACATAAAATGATTTACACTCATGGCCTTTTACAACCCAGAGCTTGTATATTCAGAACAAAGCAGGTTTTATATGACTTCTTTGCACTTGAGTGGAAACACAAGTAACTTATGAGTGACTCATCATTTTTTTTTTTTTTTTTGATAAGAGAGAACAAATTATAACCAAAAAAACATAAGGACACGAACAGAAACATGTGCAGAGGGTCACAGCACATCTACACCGCCAGAGATACATCTTTTGTACAGTGTTTCAGTTACCATGACAACAGGGAGAAACCATGATTTAAATATGACTATACGGTATGTAAATGTTGAGTTCACTCCATGAGATGAGTCGTAAAGATGCTCAGACTGCATTTACTTTTCTTCTTTCTGAGCAATGTGAATTTGAAATATAAGGTGATTTTTAAAAACTTTTTTGATTAAAAACTGTTTTTTTTCTATTGGAACCAAGATAACATTCATTGATGAATGTATTGTTCTTTTTGTTGTTGTAATACTCATTTTGGCCACAGGAGCGTGAACTACACCACTAACCCAGTCTGAACAGGAGCAGGTCGCCATCCTGTGGCCAAAATGTAGAAAAATGACAAAAATGGTTGTGCTACCTAATTGTGCTGCTAATGCTAGTGCTAATGTGTCCAATGAACAGCTGGAATCCAGCGACAGATCCAGATGTTCAGAACTTACCTGGCCATCTTGTTTTGTCTCGATAAAGTAGAGACGTTGAATCTGCAGACAGATCTCAGAGGAGCTTTGCCCTTTAGTCACCTCAAACTCATAATCTCATCTCACTACATTAATATTTCTAATACATATTCATTTTTCATATAATTCAGGTTTTGAATTTGATTGTTCGTGGCTGGTGATGTGGCTGTGACCCGTAACTTAAAAGAACAAAAAAAAAAAAAAACAAAAACAAAAACAAAACCAAAAACAAAATAACCCACTCACATCCCTTGGGTAACCATGGAGATGATGGAGAAACGGGAGGCATGCACATCAAAATCATAAGTCCAAAGGAACTGTAAGAAAAACAAAAAACAACAACAACAACAACACTGAAACATGAAAAAAAAAGATGGAAATAAACACAATCAACAGAAAAACAAATTGCCGATAAAAGAAGTAATGACTGATGATCGATGTTGACTCAACATCGCAAAGGACTCTGGAAATATTTTTGTTTGATTTCTGCAGAGAAGTTCATTTATTTTGCAAAAAACATCTGGCTTTATTGTCACAACCATTATGTCTCTGTATATTAATAATAAATGAGATACTTTTATTTTGGTAGGGTGGAACCTAAATGCTGAACCTTCTGGTGACAGCCCCCAAGGCTCATGGGTATGTTAGTTAATTTTTCAGAAACAAAGATGGCGGCAGAATTGGAGGAATTCAAGCAACAGACTTAATAAATAAAGAATGGAACCCGTCATTTTAGGTTTGTCTGGCTCCTTTAAGAGCAACATCATTTCATTTTCCTTCTGCAGATTTTTTTTCCCTAAAGTTTGCGTCACATTCGGCCGGAGACCCTCGTGCTGAGTAACCATGACGACGGCAAGTGCGCAGCTCTACAGACAGATGTGAAACTGGGAGGACTTCCTGTTTGTTCAGAGATGATGGAGGGATGAAGAGCGGGGGGAGGGAGAGGACGACGTTGAGAGCAAAAGAACAAGGGAGAGAGAGAGAGAGAGAATAGGCTGAGAGAGTAAGGTCTCTCGCCCACTGATGCATGTAACAGCATCAAATATTCATGTCACTGCTGCAACAGGAGCAAAGAAAGACTGCAGGAGGAGAAGAGGAGGAGACGTAAGGAGGAGGAGGTGAAGAGGAGGTGAGGCTGCTCACGTCCTCACTGGTTTAAAAATAGCTCAGGGTTCAGTCTGATAGAGAGACCAAGACAGACAGAGAGAGAGAGAGAGAGAGAGAGAGAGAGAGAGAGAGAGAGAGAGAGAGAGAGAGGGTGGGACGACTGACGACCACCTGGACACATGTCACTCTTTTCACAATAAAAGCCTTTTACACTCAGGCCTCCTTCTCTGTGATCAGTAAGATTTTAAACAAACATCTGATCAATGCGTGAATCACTCAGACACACGCACTCACTCACACACACACACTCATTCTGCATTAAGTTGTCTATCGTGCTGCATTGCAGCAAACACACCCGTCTGTCTGCCTCCACTTTTTCATCTTTCTGTGAAAACAACTTTAATGAAACAGAAACATGAAACACACCAGACGTGACGGGATAGAAGACAACTCCTGCTTGAAAAAAATAAACCTAGTACTAGTACAAACTGGTACAAAAAATAGATAACATAAAGTAAAAATATCAGATAGAATATCGATAGAATGATCGACCAGCTCAAGGTTGTTAATGTTAAAGTTAAAAACATACTTTATTCAGTCTGTACTTATTTAGTCACTACAGCCGCATTGTTTTATACTATGAACAGAAGTAGCACACAAGTCAAGTAAGCTAATTAGTAACCTAATCTTAATATTTTTATAGTTTTTGGTTATTTAAAAAAAAAAAAACAATGTGTAATTGACAAGCTTATGATTGTAAAAATGACAGAAAATATTGATTTTTACTTATTATTTTTTTCTTCTTTTTGCTCAGGTTAATTCTAATTATATATTTGTTTTTTTTTTTTTGAAGGAAAACAAAATGTTTTGTTGTGCCATTCAGAGCTGACATAGCTTCCTTATGATTTTATCTTTTTTTTAAATAAATAAAATGTTTTTATATTTCAGAATTTTATTCAAAGAAAAAAATCATTATAGTGATATTTTACTCATTTTTTTTTTTTTGCTAATGTTAAACATATTTACTTTAGGTGGCAGGAATGTTCTTCCATACAAAAACAAAACAGATGAATCTAAAATGTTATAATGTGTTGATGAAGTTTCTTACCGGTCGGACCTCCCCGGTGGTGTTGGTGTACTGTCGCGCCAGACCAAAGTCCAGCATGTAGCACTTCCTGTAGGTGGATGGAAGCCGGCCCATCGCAAAGTTCGACTGTAGGAAACAGCATTTTTAAAACGAGTCTGAGTCCAGTAGATTCAAACTGAGTTGTATAAATATCCATCAACCCTGTGGAGATGAGACAGTCTGCAGGTGTTTTACTCTTCACTCGACCTTTTAGCTTTCTGGCTCCAGCTCAACTCGTTAACATGTAAATCTATTCAGAAATTCCTCTCCCAGCATGCTCCTCTGTCCTCAGGCACTGTCAGCTTGTTTTCATTCCAAACTGTAAAAACTCATTTCAAAATCGTGCACAATATAAAAGAGAAAAAGTAAAAAACCCTGCTGGGTTCAGGTGGTTTTGGTCTCCGTACCGGTTTGATGTCGCGGTGCAGGAATCCCACTGAGTGGATGGCTTCGATGGACTCCAGGATCTGCTTCCCGAGCCGCAGGGTGGTGCTCATGGTGAAGGTCCCTCTGGGTTGACTCCTTCGCAGGTCGGCCAGGTTACGACCCTGCGGCAGATACCAGGGGGCGCCGTGTTTTACTGCCACATTTATTCCAGCATTTTCTGTCTCATTTAAAATCTTGTACTCTAAACATGTCAGCATGTGTTGTTACCCTTCACAATAAAAGCCTGGAGCCTGTGGATGTCCACACTCACCTGAAGCTGCATCACCACATAATTGAATTTGTCGTTTCTCCCGCAGCCAATAAACTTACAGACATGATTTTTACCTGAAAAACAACAAATTAAAGTTTTGTCAGAATCCTGTTCTCATATAATGTCACACTGAAAACTTTCCTCTGTGATGAAGTGTATAGTTAGGGATGGTTCAGGTGGTCCAGGACCTTCCTTTAGTTACAATAACAGACAGCAAGTGTGGTGGAGCTGAACTGTAGCAGTAAAAGATGGTCAATCTCATGTTTTAATCACAGAGAATAAATATATTTTGCTTGTAAATTTTTTTATCTCAAAAACTTAAAAAAAACTTCCTCATAAATGGAAACAGTCTGGTCATTTATATAAGCTGTGATTTATAGTTTTATAGTTTTATTAAGTGTGTAACAGTTGAAGTTGCTGAGACTCAGTGAACTGATCTGATTATTAATAAACTGCTCTGATTCATAAACATGTGATGCAAACTGCTGCTTCATCAGTGACATAACAATGTTACATAATCTCCTTCGTCATCATCATCACCATCACCATCATGGTTTGTATCGTGGTGTTTTCATCTCTCACCCTGCAGCTTCTTCAGCACTGCCACCTCCATCTTCAGCACCTGTTTTGGCTGCTGAGCCGACTCCACCTTCAGCGCCACGTTTTCCCGTGTTAGCAGGTCCAAGGCCTCGTAGATCTCCCCGAACCCGCCCCCGCCGATCTTCTTCAGCTGCGATGACAAAGAGACATGGGAGACTTGGTCAGTTTGTGTCTGTTCAGACACAAACTGAAATAAAAATAAACACCTGTTTTAGTTTTTGTTTTGACTTTTGACCTTCAACACTGAGACATGTTCTGATTAAACATATCAGGCTTTTATTTTCTCAGATTTTCGTTGCCTTCACCTCAACTCTTACATTCATTTCCCTTTTCCAGTCCATGTTCTGAAACACATATATTTATATATAAATGTGTGTGTGACCACAGTAAATTGATCAGTGAAGTGCAAACAGCCTGCAGGCTCCATGTTGCGTTCTGATTGGCTGAAACAGGAGCTGCATTACATAACGTACATACAAGAGGAAGCTGAAGGGAGGAACAACCCTGTGACTCTGATCACACGAACTCTAAAGAAAATCCATCAGTCGTCGTTTCATCATCTTTTAGATTTGACGCTCCACCAGCTGCGTTGTAAAAGCAACTGTTTTATAATATAAACATGATATTAACAACAAATTGATCAGTCAATGACAATAACAATGAAATTACAACATTTATAAAAATGTAATTATTACTATATTATTATCATTATTATTATATTATTACATGTTAATATTATCATTGTGGTGCTCATCTTTGCCTGTCTCTTTAATTACTTTATTTACTTTAATATAAATAATATGAAATTAAATTAAATCATATAATCATATAAATCATATAAAAATATTTACAATATAACAATAACTATAATATAACAATTTTAAGGTAGTCTAAAAACAAAACATATTATTATTATTATTATCATCATCATATAAAGAGAGTAATAAAATACCATTTGGTCTATAGAAAAAATGTTTTCCTTACATCATTTGTGCAAATTATTCAAATTATTAAAAATAACAATTTAAAACAACACCAACAAATACTTTAACAGATTTATTCTACAAATAAAACAAAAACAGTAACAGTGAAAGTGGAAGCTGTAAAGTGTGCACAGTGATCCAGATCCTGAGCAGGTTTTTTTGGTTGTTGTTCTGTTTGTTGTTGTTTTTTGCTGACTCACCACTTTCCATCGGTCTTTGACCATGCAGTTTGGCGGCAGGATGTCAGCCTGCTCGGACGTCCCGTTCATGTTGGCGATGTCCTGTAAGCTGGGGATTAGGCACTGCATCTGCCAGCTAGACAGAACACGAGCAGCTCCCAGCTTAAAAGAGCCATTTATCTGTGAGGAGAGGGGGGGTCGGGGGGAGAGGAGGGGGTCAGAAGGAGGGAAAGCAGGGTAGAAAAGTTAGTAAGTTAAAAGCATCACCCGGGCGCTGGGAGGCTCCCAGTCCGACCACAGCAGTCCAGTATAACAGGCACTAGAGATGGCTGGCTGCCATTAGAAGCCATTCTTCAGCTGGATCAGGCTACAGGCCGGTGGGGGTGGGGGTGTTGGGATCGGGGGGGAGAGGAGGGGTGTGATGGTATTTGCAGTAACCGGAGCAAATATCATGTCTGCAGAGGAAGCAGCCGGACACGGCTAAAGGTTGGACGCTGCCGCCCAACTGACCATGGACCATCAACAGCACCACCAGACCAGAACTTAAGACCAGGAACGAGTCCCAACGCCGTCCTACTGAACTCTGATGGGTTCACACTGGACGTCAGGACACGCATCTAAAGAGCTTCCATTTACATTTAAAACCTTTTATTCTTTCAACATAAAAAACAGTTTGACATTTTGGGAAAACACTTCTTGTTCCTGCAGAAAATAAGGCACATGGTGCTTTAACTTCCTACCAACAAGTGCTCTAGCCCTGGAAATGTGTGTATCTGTGTTCCCATGGTTCTAAGTTCCCAAAATTTTCATTTACCCAATGTTCTGTGTCCCCGAGGTTTAATGTCTGCAAAGATCTGGTTCCCATGGTCCTGTACCCTTGAATATTTCCATGTCGCCAAGGTACTGGCAAAGTTTAATGTTCCTAACATGTTACCAGTGTTCTATGTTCCCACGATTTATGTTTCTATGGTTCCGTATTCCTAATGTTTTATGCTGTCATCATCCTCTTTTTCTATGTTCCTGTCACCAAGGTCTTATGTTCATAACATTTAATGTTCCTGAGAACATACCTCTGATTCTAAGATTTTATCATCGGATGTTGTATGTTTCTTTGATCTATTTTTCCCATTGTTCCGTATTTCTGAACTTTTATGTTCTCATGGTTCTATTTTCAGGGACCTATACTCAGGGACCTATCTATAGTCCTAGAAGTGAACGGTCAATCTTCCCATGGTTCTTTCCAAGTTTTTATGTTCCTATGTTTCCACTGTCCTATTATTGGAGTTCTTCTATGTCCCTGTGCTCTATAATTTATGTTAATGGCGTTCCATAGCCCGGAATTTTCATGTTCCCAAGTTTGTGTGTTCCTAAGGTCCTCTTTTCTTCTGGTCCTGTGTTACTGAGGTTTAATGTTCTCACCATCCTATGTACCAAAGTACCAACATTCCCAAGGTTTACTGTCAGCGAGAACCCATCTCTGTTTCTATGACTTTATGGTTAATTGGTTCAATATCCCTGTGATTTAATGTTCTAATTTTTCCATTCTAAGGATTTTATCTTCCCATGATCTGTAATGTGTAATGTATCCAATGACATATCTATATTCTTAAAATGGCATGATTCTATGTTCCTGGTTGGTTCTATGTTTCTACTCATGGAATCTAAGATTCCATGTTCCTATGATTTATGTTCCTTAGATTTTCTGTGATCTTGTTACTGAGGGTTCATGTTTCCAGTCTTTATGCTAAGCTAAGCTAACCATAAAATAAACCTGGCAGTGATATCGATGTGATCTCTCTGCCAGAAGGAGAAAAGGCATGTTTCCCAAAATGTTAGACTTTTCCTTTGAAAATTAATATTCATTAAATAAAAAATAAAAAAAAAACAAAGAAGGAATTCTTTCTTAGGACTGGAAACAGAAAGTTGCTGTCAAACATGTTAAGCATCAATTAACTTTAATCTTGTTACCCTTGGTCATTTTTTCCCCTTCATCAGGTCTGGCAGGTAAAACACGCTCCCAAGTGGAGTACTGTGCCCAACAACCTCTGTGAATCCAACATTTAGATTTAGATATCACTGAGCTTGGATGATTAGAAATATTCCTCTCTGATTTAAGCTTGTTGGGGACCAAACAGCCTGAGAGTGAGCTCTGCCTGAGAAGACGACATCAGGGGAAAATAACGCAAAGGTGCAGTAAAGGTTTTTATTATTAATTCATGCAGATTTTTTTTCACCATTTGGTTACTGCAAACTTGGGATGCCCCTGCAGACTGAAAAATGACGAACACTGCTCTTTTAACTCTGACATGGATTAGTAGTGGAGGATGTGGTTGCGCTGTTAAACAGTGAAACGCTGACATCAGCAGGCCTGTATCTCACCGAGCATCACTCTCACAGCCGCCGTCTCAAACTGCATTCGTCTTGTAATCACGCGTCAGTCGACCTGAGCCGAACTCTGGTGCGACACATCATATTAGCGGACTTGGGGGCAGAAATTTGAAGTTCAAAGTGATGCATGTCAGTCCCCAAACCATGCTGATCTGCATGCAATGCCACGGGCTGTCATCAGTGCATGCAGAGCTCAGGCGGACTGCAGATACGATGGAGAGTGTCCACCATGTTTCCAGTCAGACCAGCTCTGACAGAGGACTGGACCGACTGGGAAGGAGGGGGAAGAGGAGGAGGAGGAGGAAGAGGAGGAGGCTTCTCTGCACCTGCAGTGATACAGCTCTGTTAAAACAGCAGCAGCATCGTCATCATCATAACCATCATCATCATCATCATCATCATCATCATCATGATCAGCAGCAGCAGCATCGGCAGCGCAGCGACCAGCCAGGCGGGAGCGACTGTAACACTGGAGATGTAGCCTCAACGCGCTGCTGAGCCGCCAGTCACTGCAGAGAGGCGGGGCCACAGAGTTTCCCTGCATGCACTGCAACATTACACAACAGCAACGAGTGATCACAACCGTCGTCATACCATCAAATACAACAGATGTAGTGTGAAATATTTAGTCATTATATTTAGTGTAAGTGTTATTTGTTTGTTAGTTGAATCTGAAATTCAACTAGTTTTGCAGGAAAACTAAACAGTATTTCAGTTTATCACCACTAAGAGGCAACAAGCTCAACTATGATTTCAGCAGGACAATTCATCGTTCACCTCTGTAGTTCGTGTTGCTGTTATCCTATTTGTCAGTTGGAGATGTCATGACAAAAACTCACAACTCAAACTTAACACAGCAAAAGAAGGGAAAGGTCCTGTTATATCACCCCCTGGAGGCTGACAGGAGGACTACAGCACAAAAGAGCAGAGGTTTTGTTGGTGGAACCATAAATCGGCTGAAGCCAGGTGCTGCACAATCAGCATTTGCTTTGTAGTTTCAGAGGGAGAACATGAAAATGGATTAGTTGGTTAGTGCTCTCTCTGCGACAGCAGTTCTCATGTTAGCCCCCGAGGAGCAATCTTTTCTGTCTCCAAGTTGAATTAAACCACAGAGACTAATGTTGAAATCATCCCACTGATGTCACCATCTATATTAACAGAAAGATAGCAGCCCCCTAGTGGTAAAAAGTTGAAAAACTATGTACGTTTATAGCAAAAGTAATTAAGTTTTGATTTTACAAATTTCAATCAAAGTTCGGCAGATCATTGTTTGAGCCTTTTTAAGTTATATTCACACCAAATGCAAAATTGCAAAGACGCAAGAAGACACAAATTCATTTAAGACAAGTTCGCAAAAGTTTTTCAGCTTTTCAGCTTCGCCTATCAGCATTTAGCTCACCAGGACTAGAGTCAGGACACCACCTGAAGACACCTGCAGTTGTATGATACAACCTCTATACTTTACAGACTTGAAAATTGTCAGGGAAGCAGGACAATCAGAAGTTGTTAAAGTATTTGTCTACGGTCATTACAGCTGTTGGTGGTACCACTAGATTATGGGTGAATATCTGTGGACAATACGCCAAAAACTGTCTCTATCGAAAGGTAAAAATTTACATTGCGTTTGGTGTGAACACTAGATTAGATTAGAGCTAAATTACTTTAAGTCTTAATGTAGTAAATCAATCAACTCCACCACAGCAAATTTTCATATACTGTGTATTTTTATATAATTTTATTTTTTTATATAATTTTATATAATGCAGATGCATTACAATAATGCATCTGCATAGTAAGACAAACTGAATATACAGTTTACTATAGTATAGTTTTGTATTGTATCATGTGGTAAATAAATGAAAATAAAATTACAATATACTGTGTGTATACTGTGTACTCTATTTTTATCTATAAATATGTAGAAGAATATATATAAAATGTATATATTTAGACAGGAATCATATGTAAGTATGGCATTTATTCACTGTGTTATCAGAAAAATACAGGTTAGCATAACATTTTATAGACAACAGAAATATACAATATAGTAGGAAATATACTATAGTATCTTTGAGTATACTACAATGAAGTGGAGACAATTACTAAGTAGTATTTTATGGTATTTGTACAAGAAAACACAAGAATGTAGAGATGAGAGTTGTTTTGTCATTATATAGTTTCACATCATCTGCATATTGTCACATTATGTGTTATACTTCTGTGACTATCTGTTACGTTTTATATTTAGTATCATTTCTTATCTCACGATATTGAACAGTATGACATACAGTGTGATACTGAATATATATTAAACACTGTTGTGTTAAATAAGAGCTAATGAGAGAAACTCTGTAGTCCAGCATCAGCGTCTCAGCAGCAGATCACACACTTCCTCTACCTTCAAACCAGAGTCTGCTCTTCTTCTTCACTTACAAATCCACCAATCTGTTACTAAAGAAGGGGGGAGGATGGGGGAGGAGGAGAGGTGAGGTGAGGAGGTGAGGGGGAGGTGCTCTGCCAGAAGCCGAGTTTGCATCATTCCAGTTTTGATTGATCTGACGTGAAGTCAGTCAGTCAGTCAGAGCTCACCATATTTTTGAGCTCCCGGAAAACCTGACGGTTTATAACAAATCGTGAGCGGGACAAACCCCTTCCTGTTCTCTTGTTAGCCTACAAGCCAAAACAGAGGGCACAGTTAACCAGGAGAGGAAGATAAGAGGAGGCGGACGACAGCAATGACCAACCGAGGAATGTTTAATGACCTTATAATAAAAACCTGAACACGACCAGGTTTATTTACCTTTTCCACGTGACGCCAGAGTCACCAAAACACCAGAGAATGTACAGCATGGTCCCAGTAGCGCCACCCACTGGACAAACATCACGTTCTGTTTACTTTAGTAACACGTGATCATGAGTTCAGCCTGAAGATGGAGTTAGCAAGATTTTAAATTTGTTGTCTTTTAGCAAAATGGTAGCTAATGTTCGCTAAATGAAAACAACACAGTGACAATGGGCTAATTAACAGCCCTGTAGACTGTTTGTAAAGATGGCGGACATGTTCGCTACCAAACATGAAGCCAAATAAAGGTAACAAAAAAACACACCCAAATCATGTCACTGGCGCAAAATGGCAAATCTCAAACCTGAAATATTTTGGCTTAGCTTTTGTACAGACATTAAAGCATGTTGGCCATCAGCTGATACTGCAGCTGGCCACCAGGGGCGACCAAGGCTCTTTGGCTTCACTGTACAAAGTCATTGGCTAATCACATCTTTTTTTTGCTGCATCATGTTGATGTTGTATTTATTTAAGGTCATTTTGCGATTTCAAATAGAAAAGATTTCACCAGCACAAGTTGGTAGTTTGGATACATTCACAAAAGTCTACGCTCCCGGTGGCGTTGTGTTTAGACACAAAAACAACACGAATACGCCGTTAACACCACGAAACCCAGATCTGTGCTGAGATGAATGCGCTAGTGATTTGACTGCACGTGGAAAAGGAGAATAACAAACAACGACATGTTGTTTGTTGTGTAGATGTTGATAATCTGATCAGACAGCAGGTCGATGTTTCTCTGGACGGACGTCGCCATAGAAACATAATCAGACGACCAATCACAATGAAAATGAAACCCGAGACGTTACAGATCAAAACCGGAACAACTGTCAGACTATTTTGATATGAAAAAGTCGCTCGCTAACTCACTAACTGATGAAATTTATTTTCAATTGCATGCAGTTCATGTAAAAAAAAGAAAGAAAGAAAAAAAAACTATTGTCTTACTTATCATAAAGCTGGAAAGACATTAGCAAAAACTTACAAAAATGAAATTTTTAAAAATGTAACAAATTATCCAGGTTGATAAAAGAAAACTTAAAAATAAACAATGAATTAAATGAAATGTGTTTTCACTCACTTGTATATGGACTCGTATTCATTCATCATTGATTACGTGTGTTTCTCATGACTTCATTAAATAAAACCTTGTTCTTACTCAAACTGATGATAATTAAAACTTATGACATTAAGTTAATGACAAAGTTAAATTAGGTTTGTTTCTAATTAACTTTGATCTGTTGTTATTTGATGGTTACAGTTAGTCATTACTCTGTGTTAGTTTACTAATTAATGATTTAAACGTTAATTTAATGTCATTTCCTTCTTTTTAACATGTTTACGTCATTTAAACTAAGTCTTTGTTTTTTACTGACACCATTTCGCTGTTTAATGAATAACTTTTTTAAAAATCCGGTCATCATTAATCAATTCTTTTATTTCAGTGTCATCATTAATCAATCATTAATCAATTCTTTTATTTCAGTGTTTTCATTAATAATTTAAACTTTGGCACTATATTGAGTTATTTTACAGACTGATCTGATTTGTTATAAATAATTTGCTTTATTTACGCAAAACCTCTAAATCACTTCATAAATAATTATCACTGTCATAATACATTAACATAAAATGAAAATGTTCTGTGTTTGTTGAGAACAGTCATTCCTGTATTCGCCCTTGATAAATATGACATATATTTTGTCACATTTAATATTCTTCGTTAACGATTAAAATATAATAGATTTTAAACTGTTGAATAAAAAACAACAACAAAAGGTGACGAGATTAAATGCAGCTCAGACACCTTGTAAATTGTATTTAAAATCATCTTTTAAAAGAGTAAATATTACATATTTAACTTGTTCGTTACATTTTAAAAACATTTCTATCTTCTGTTGATGTTTCGTTGGTTTTCAGTGGTTAATTTATTTGTCCTTGTGGGTCTTTGTCATTAAAAACATCTTCCATACAGTCACATGATGTCACTGTTGCTCTGCGGATATTTTATTCCACTCTTGTTTTAATGATAAATATTAACAACTGAATGAATGAACGATCAGTTTCAGGACTCACTTCCGCTCTGGTCCAGGTTCACCCCCTCCCTCCCCCTCCTCCCTCTGCATCACTCATATTGAATCTTTCCTCTCTGCAGTGCACAGTCATGGGTCCTCAGTACGCATGCGCACCAATACATCCTGCTGATCAATAAATCTGGCCCGGACTGACCTGGGTTATCAATAACTCAAAGATCAACCCGGAATCTGGACCTGACCCGGTCTACATGGTTCTGATCCAAAAGTCTCATGACACGGGTCAGAAACTCGTTACCTTCCGTTACCGCATCAGCACACGCGCGCGCGCACGCACGCACGCACACTCACTCACACACACACACACACACACACACACACACACACACACACACACACAGTCTGATCTCTGTGGTCCGGCACAGACCTGGTCCGGATCAGGCCTACCTGGCGCACCGTCCGCTCCTTTTCCGCCTTTTGGGAATCTTCATCTGGGATTTTATTTCGGCACAAAACGTCCTGGTCCAGAAAACCCACCGTTCCTCTGAAAGGGGGGCCGGGGTTCGGGCCTCAACACTCCCTCAGGACTAAACCACCATCTACTGCTCCTCCGACAGACCCGGGATCAGAACCGGACCGGGTCCAAGCTCAGGCCGGTGGTCCAGTGCAGATCAGACCAGGGCGCGCACCGTGAACAGAAACCAGATCTTAGTCCCGCTCAGAGTCCAGGAGCTGCTGCTGTCCGGGTCCTCCTCCGGTTCTCCGCTGCTGCAGCTGAGGAGGAGGAGGAGGATGCGGACTCGTGGTCCTCCCTCCTCCTGCTGGACCGGATCCAGGAGTCAACCCCGGTGAAGAAAAAACACAAAGTAGATCCAAATCCGGGCTGAGGCGGACCCGGGCCGAGCCGAGGCGGGCTGAGGTTTCAGGTTCAGCCTGTTTGTCCGCACTGCAGCGCTGCCTCACCGCGTCAAGTCGCCGTCACATCGCCTGCTACACATCCGGCCAACGCTTTCAAAATAAAACCACCACAAGAACGCTTTATCACTTCCGCAAAAAACGGAAGTTGTTTCATTTTATTGATTTATTTTTATCTATTTAATATTATTATTTTTGTTTTACCGTTTTAAAAATAGTTTTAAATTGAGTATTTACAAAAATATATTAAAAATATATTGTGTGTATATATATTGTATTTTACATTTCTTATATGAAATATGTTACGTATATATTATATTACATTGTATTACATATACCATATGATATTCTAGTATATATTTAAAATTTATATTTCTTCATGTTTACAAAATAAAAACGTAAGTTATTGTAGTTAATGATAACAATAATAAATAAAAATACATTAAATTCACTTCAATTCTGTTTTTAATGCATTCAGCTATTTTATTTTTATTATATCATTATTTTCAATATTAACCTCTACCCTCCTTGTATATTGATTATATATATATATATATATATATATATATGATTGAAAATATTAAAACTTATTATTATTATTATCATTACATATCTTTTTATATCAGATCGTTAATTATTATCGTTATAGTCAACATTTATTCTGCCTCTTCCTGTCCAACTTTTAGAAAAATCCATGTGATTCTCACTCATCAACAGAGTATAATAATATCTTTTAAGTCTACTATGTAGAGGTTCTGGTCTCTGGTTTAAAACAGAATAAAACTCACAATCTCAAGTGATTTTATTGTCTAAACGAAAGGAGTGTTTGTGTGGACCTGGTCTCTGGAGAGTCCTGCTCTCATAAAATTGTTATCATCACAGTTTAACTTTGTCTAAATTCATGTTACTTCGCTGTTCAGCCTCCATTGGTTCTGTTTAACATTGCGATTTTTAACTTGTTACATGAACGACACAGGAAGTACGGACGATCAGATTGGAGTTGATCTTACATCATTTAACCACTTCAGGTAACTTACATCTCAGATAATTTAGCTGTGGAAATGAGGACTGGAGCCGAAGGAGCCTTCGACATGAGACAGAATAGTCTCCGCCTGTGACGTATATGACCTGAGACGCAGCAATCGGTAACAAAACATTAGCAACTGTGATATTTCCTATCACAAGACAATGAAGTGCTGAACAACTGCACCTCGAGTGACCCGACACAACAGAGATAAGCCGCGTTGGAGGTGGTAACATTGTATCTACCGTGGAAACGTTCAGGTTTCTGGTACTACCACCTCCCAGGACCGTAGAAGCTCAGAAGCTGCCGGTCACCTCCTACATCTCAATAATCCTCCAGTCTGCAGCTCCATTGTCTTGGTTGGTTCTGTAACCAAACAGACAACCAACATCTGCCCTCATCCAGGAATTATCCTCCCCCAGTGTGAGGAAACAGGCCGCTAGCGCTGAAGGACTCGCCAAAACCAGTTATTGACAATGTGTGTCAATAACCTTTATATACATTATATGTTGCTCAAAATATTGAAAATATCCCGTTATCAATGTGCACAATATACATCTTGGTTTAAACTAAGAAATACAAGTATCAGATCAGGACTCTCAGTAAAAGTTGGATCAGGATCAATAACAGACATGAAACCTTTTATCAACATCAGACACGCAGGTTGACCACTTTTGTTTCCTCTGCAGGAAGAAGAGCTGGTAGTTTCTTATTGTTTCCAGTCTTTATGCTAAGCTAAGTTAACAGGCTGCTGCTGGTAGCTTCATATTCACAGCACAGACTCAAGGTGGGCATCTAATCGTTAGCTTTTAGAGCTGGAAGGAAAACCTGTAGACATTTGTCAGAGCTGAAATGTTTTCTGCTTAAATGCGCCTAATTAAACTAATTTAAGACCATCAAGGCAGATAATTATTAACTAAATGGGAACAAAATGTTCAGCACATTGTGACTGTATCAGGCAACACCTGTATTGTTTTTAATATTAAGGCCCCAGATCAGCAAAAAAAAAAAAAAAAAATATTACACTTATGTCTTGCTGTTGTAACGACGCAGAGACAAATTGTTTTTCTTTTCTTTTCTTTTCTTTTCTTTTCTGCTTTCCTGAAACTAAACTTTTTTTAAAAGGTCATGTATTTGCTAATTATTTGTTTGTTTCATCATCCCACTGCTGTAAAACAAAAAACAAACAGAAAAAACAACGGCATATGTCCCTCGCTACTTCAATTTTGAAGCTTTAATGTTTTATGTCATATTTAATTGTATAATTTTTTATTATTATTTTGAAAATCCAGACCGGACGCTGTGACTTGCGTTGACTGTTTCTACCTTGACACGGTCCCACCCTCTGAGTAGCACCTGAACGTCTCATCAGCCTCCGCTCAGCATCGGGCCTTTTCTACTCAGGTTCTTCTGAGGTTCTACCGCCGCGTGCGTTCCGCCCACGTTCTACTGTCTTCCTCGAGACGTCACGGCGTCTCACGAGCCGCTCTGTCGAAGGCTTTATAGTAAAATAAAACACGACAAATAAATCTGACGGGGTGTGTTGTTCTACAGAGACTCTGCCAAAGACACACACACACACACTCAGCATCAGCATCGCGTCGCTTCGGTTTCGTGCTCGATGTTCGCTTCGATTCGTGTCGCCGCGTGAGATGATGCGGTTTTTATTTGTTTGTTTTTGTTTGTTGTTTTCTTACCTGATTGTTGTTGTTTTCCGTCCGAGCGACAGAGATCCGAGCGGGATCCACTCCCTGCTCTCCATCTCTACAGCATCAGCACCACACACACACACACACACACACACACACACACACACACACACACACACACACACACACACACACACACACACACACACACACACGCGCCCCCTGCTGACCCGGAGGCTGTTCATGTATTTAAAGATGCACTGTGCAAGAACTTTATATCAGTGTATCGGCGTCATTGTCACTGTGATAAATATTTTAAATAAATTAGTTAAATAAATGTTAAATAACTTCTTATAAGGTGAGTGAAGGGTCTGTGCTTGTTAGATCAGGGTCAGCGAGGTTTGAGTTCAGCAGCACAACGTTGGGTAACGATATGAAACAGGGTTTCTCAGTAGTTTGCTCCGATTTGATAGGCGCGTTTAAAGACTTACCCAATTAGCACCAACATGTACATAAACCCCACTGGTGTAAAAGCCGTTGTAAGTAGTCATAAGGCTTGTGTCATTCAACAGGGCGCCCAGCACCTCTGTTTCTGACGTATTAAATGTTTTGCAACATATTGTCCATCTTGAACCATCTTGAATCTTGAACTTGTCTTGGGATATCAGTAGTTAAAGTACCATGAAGTTAAAGTATCAGTAGTACTTACTTGCTGATCCTGGTCCTTTATTATATTTGTATCATATCATATTATATCATATGACAATTAAATGTCGCTGTAGTGACGCGCTGCCTCCTGCAGGGGGAGCGATCCACCTGAGGACACTGGATGACGTCACAATGTTAAACGTGTTGCACTAAATATTTTGTTACATTTTTTTTTTTTTAAAACACTTCAGTTGTTGAACTGTTTTATTTTACTTAAATACTTGTTTTGTTTTTTCCAAACTATTAAAAATCATAATCCCCTTTAACCTCTTCACCGAAATGTTCGAAACAGAATTTAAACTGAAACTTCACGTGAGAATTTTATGGATTTTTTTAGAGCATTATATATTCATTTATATTTTTATAATCTATGCAAAAACAAACAAAAAAATGATAATTTTTTAAGGTTGTAATTTGTGAGAAAATAACTTAATACTGTGACTTCATGGGATAAAAATAGAACAAATAAAAAAAAACTTTGATATTCTCTGAAATAACATATTTACAAGATGAGATAAAAATGGGATGATCTCAGATTATTGTTGTAAATTTATGAAGAAAAATGTTGTCTGAGATTAAAGCCATAAATTTAGAGGAAGAAAAAAAATATATTGTGGACACTTAATAATTTCTGTATCAATGTTAATGATTTTTTATTGAATGAATTTATTTATTTATTTTATGAATTTTATATTTCGATTTCATAGAGAAGTTTAAAGGAAAAAAAAAACCCACAGATTAAAAGCCAGTGTAAATACTCTTTATGTGAAAAATACTAATTACATTTGTGTCTCTACAGAGAGCTACAGGACAAACATATAAAAATATATAACACTGGATACGACTCAGATCACGACCTGATCTCAATGTCGACACATAAACTTCAGATCCAAATAGTCGAGATGATTCTGTAAAATCTGTGCATAGATGATGAGTCTTGTTCCCTTTGTATATTTCATTTGTAACTTTTACGGCGAACTGAACGTCGGGTTCGCAAAGTTCCCGTTGTTCTGAGAGTCGGGGTCATCGTTCTCAGCGAAGTCCTCTGGGTCCAGATCGGCCTCGAACATCCGCTGCAGAAAGGCGTCGACCGTCCGATACCCTAACGAAAAAAAAAACACCACATTGAGTCAGGAAACGAAATTAGCAAGGAATTTGTCCTTTCAAAATAAAGTACCGGTATCTAATTGTAATGTCAGTTCCTCTTGTCTTTTATTCTACACTTTTCTTACGTTTGGAGGCGATTTTAAACATCAGAGTTGGTCTGTTCGCTGCTGGCGGAGACTGTCCGGTTCCCAGGTCGTTGTCGATGGTTTCCATCGCGTTGACCAGGTTGTCCTCCAATTTCTCCCTGGTTGATGTAACAACACAAACAGTTTAGTTACACACATGATCCCATTTGACTGTAGGAACAATACACCGTATCCCATCAGCCACCTGGTCCACGGCGGCGTCAATAACTTGTCTGAATTCATTCATATTCATTGTTGCCAGTTTACTGCATCATTTTACCTTTATTAACATAAAGAACTTACGAGAAAAAATGTGGATAGTCTTTGAGGTGAATGATGTAAATTCATCTCAGAATAGGATAATAAATTCATATTCATGTTGTGTAAATATTCTCTAAGTTTAACACTAAATTTATATAAAGAGAAAAACTGGATAGAATCTGGAATTAACATTAAAAAATGAAATAATATTTAAGACACATGTAAATGTGTCTTAAATGTTTATGTAAAACATACAATTGGGTAATAATGTCATGAATTCATAAGAAAGAGAAGATTTCAAGTTTAGAAAAAACAAAAACAAAAAACATTGTAACCCGAATATTCTCTGAGATTTACGCTAGAAATTTCTATGAAAAAATCTGTATATCGTTTGAGATTAACATCAAAAATTTAAAAGAAATTGTTTTGATAAACTCTGAGATTAACGTTGTAAATGAGTGAAATAAAAACTGATTTGTATTAATCACATTCATCCTCTTAACTTTCCCTCATCTCGTCTCGTCTCTCCATCTGGTTCCATCTCTTTCTTTCTGTCCTGGTGTAACTGAGGCTCTTTATGTAAATCATTCATGTTTTAGTTAAAGTTGTCTGATTAGTGTTACGGTCTTTTATTATTGTGTCTGTGGTTGTCGTGGTAACGTACTGCTCCACGGCCAGCTCCAGTTCCTCAATCTTCTTCTCTAGAGACGTCTGCAGATTGCTTTTATCCACCGAGTACTCCACGAAGAACGCCTCGAGGATGAACGCCACGAAGATGCTGGAAGACAGCGGCCAGGACGGACATGAAGCAATGTTTGGAACTTCATTTTGAAATTTCCAACACCAACTGTTCACATTTAACTTAAGGATAAATTAGCTGTTGGTTAAAACTAGCATCTTTTTTTTAATGATTGTGAAGTACAGTGATCATTCGCCATATTATGCTTCACCTCTTGTGGCTTTGATACATCACAGTTTTTTGTGGCTAGCATATGTAAATTTATATCATGGGAGTCTTCATTATATCGCAGGATTCTGTTGCCTTTTTCTTTTATTAATTACTTTTGCGGTAAAATAAGGACTTTCTAGCTCAAAAAATAAATAACAAGCGTGGGAAAGGTTTATAGTGTGGGGAGGGTTTATTAAGGCTTAAAAAATAAAATAAATATATGGTTAGTACTTGTGGACCACTGTAGATTAGTTTGATATTTCTTTATTATACCGACCATCTTTAAACAATCTAGAATTAATTACAGTGTAGTGATTAAATGTTAACAACACGTTTGTTATTAGTAGTAGTAGTAGCAGTGTAGTTAACGAGCAAAGGCACAGTGAATAAATCTGTTTCTGTCTTACTTGATGATGACGATGACGACCAAGATGTGGAAAAGGACGAAGAAGATCCTGGCTGACTGGTGGGTGACGGTGGCGAAGCCGCTACTGAGCAGTGGAGTTGACATTAAGGAAATAAGTTGTTTGAGTTTTGTGGCATTAACAACAAGAAACTGTCAATTCAAAAGAACTTTTCTTTACAGCTAATCTGGAAGAACAAATATGATTTATAGGAAAGGTGATTGTGATCAAATTGTGTTTTATACGGTCCTGTAGCTCTTAAAGGTTCTGTATTGTGCTGTACTACAGGGTTTTAACATTTTTGTTATTCATGGTTCTGTGCGCGAGGCGTTCAGGGGAAAAAGGATATCGTGCCACTGATTGACCACAGTGAGCTCCACCAGCAGGATGAAGGAGGACACCACATTGTTGAAGTTGTTCTTGCAGTAGTTTAGTTGAGCGAAGTCAGATCCTTTCAGCAGCGGGTTGCCACAGTACGCCTTAGCTGGGTCGCTGGATTCCCCGTAAAATTTCAGCTTGTCTTTGAACAGCTCCATTCCCACCATGGCAAAAACGTAATACACCACCTGGAAGCAGAGGATGGTTCAGCCTGAGAACTGACTTAAAGTTTCCAGCAGCGAGATGCAGTCACAATGACCAGCAGAGCACAGGACATTCCCATTAGCCAGTTTTACTTCTTGTTTAGTGCTAAATCTTAGCATACTGACATGTTAACAAAGATTTGACATTACCGTTGTTAACATGTTAACAAAGGTAAACAAGATAAATGTTACACATTCTTAGCATGAGCATGCTAGCATACTGATGATAGCATTTAACTAAAAATAGCACTATTCTATGTATAGCTTCACATGTTTAAGCGTGATATGATAATCATCATAAGGTTTTTGTTAATGTGTTGAAACCTTATGTAACTTGCTGTTAGTTTATTAAGTTAAGTAAGTAGATTTAAAGCACAGTAGCTTTATACGTCACAGGTGGTGACAAGCTTGTCTTAATTTGAAAGCTCAAACCTAAGTTAGCTGAAGTAGCATAGTTAGCTCAAATAGCTGAATTACCTCAGGTAACAAAAATAGCTGAGCTTACTGAGGTAGCTAAATAAGATAAGTCAACTTATGCAACCAAAGCAGCAGATATAGATAAATGATTCAAAATTTCAACAGGAACTTACAATGATGAGCTGTCCAAATGTGAGGATCGCTGGTCCGATCCTGATCAACGTGTTGATGATTGTACGAAATCTGACAAAGAAAACGTTTGACGGTTATAAAACACAACTATGTAGAAATACGGATCAATAAAACCTGAACAGAACAGGACGACCAATCAGAGATGAGTATCTGTCAAAGCTAAAACCTCTTGATGCTGTCCACGACCCGGATCAGTCTCAGGACTCGCAGGATGAAGACGATGTCCAGGATCTGGCGGCTGGTGTAGTCTCCCGCTAAAACAGGGCAGGAAGAAATATTTAGAACGAAGGATACATCTGTGTTGTCAGTAATTTGTTCCCTAATTTGTGTTTGCAGATAAAAAATATTTTAGTTTATGCAGTTTGAGGCCAAAACCCCCTTAACACTCACGTGATTTCAAGGTGGAGTTAATGATAGTGGCGATGAGGGCAGAGACAACGATGATTGTGTCGAACCTGGAACAATAAAAATTAGATTGAGAATGTGAAAATTTCAAGCTGAACTCAAATATTTCTCTTCACCAGCAATAAGGCTGAAAGCAAAATCAGCGTTAGCCGTGACTGAAGCTGATCGTTTTCCATCCTGTTTGTGTTCCCATGATGTCGCTCTGACATCAGAAAACTCACTGAACGACAGAAACATGTCGTGGACGTATTAAAGAAGCTGGAGGCTGCAGGTTTGTCCCAGTTTATCACTGAGAGCAGCATCCAGTTCTTATAAATACATCCATGAAACATCCATACACATACACATCTCAAGTCACTTCAGCTTCACTGCTCACCAGCAGGGGGCGCATAACTGTTTAAAAAAACAAAAAAAGAAAAGAAAAGAAGCTAAATAGCATCAACAGCTACATACACCTTCATACACTCAGTGGACACTTTAATACAGTTGGATGTAAAATCATACAACAGATGCTCCAGATGTTCTGAGGACAAGTTAATTATGACCTCAATAATAAACAATTTCATTTACATGTTTCCAAAGTCAGACTTCTTTGATTTGATGTCTCTGAGCCAATCACAGGGATCTACCTCGTCAGTGGACTGCTGTGGAGCCTTGTGGTACCTGTTTAAACTGTTTTTGTTTTTCTTTTTAAATAAACATGAGGTGTGTAATTACATCATAATGTTTATTTAGTTGAAAAATATTGTGTAAAACTTTTATAGATTTTTCTAAAATCTTCCTCCATTAAAACAGTCAAAGAATCTGAATTTTACCATAAAGAAATTAAACAGGAATTCTCATGAATTCTCTACTGGTACACTCAGTTTATAATCCATTAATCTATCTCACAGGTCAAAATATTCAACTCAGGATAGTTTGAACATAAGTTATTCAGAAACTGACATTTTAAAACTATATAATTTGTTGAACATAAAAATATATAAGTAAAATACTTTAAAGCAACAATATAGAAACATACATACATACATACACACACACACACACACACATATATATATATATATATATATATATATAAATAAACTATTCATATTTTTATTATGAGGTTGTTTCTTGTGCTCAGATAATGAGTCAATTGAAAGGGACAAAAATAATAATGAAAAAGTTGTTTAATCTGATTATTATTTCTTTGGATCTACAGTGGAGGTCGACGTGGAGGTTGATATAAAATGTTGTATTGGATTACATTAGATTGTATGGATGAATTGAATAAAGTGGCCACCGAGTGTAAAAATTCTCAAAGAAAAAAACATAAAAACAGACTTTGGCACATCTGTTGCAGTTTTCACATTTGCACATTAATTTTTAGTAATTTTAAACAAGTAATATTTTATATTTCTGTTTTACTTAAATATTATTAAAATAATAAAAGTAAATACTAATACTAATCACATATTATTATTATTATTATTGATATTATGAATAATAATAACAATAATAATAATAATAATAAAACCCAATAAAACTGCAGCTTCAAGCATCAGGGAGCTGGTTCAAGCATGTACAAGTAGAAGAAGCTGCTGACGTTTTCTGAAGCACTGAAACATTTGTCACTTACCTCGAACTAATAATCTGGGATGTGGACAAGCTGCGTGAAATGAATATGACACAGCTCGCAGATGTTAGATTTGTTATGTACAAATGGTTTTTGATCAGCAACCATCTAACATTTACCATGTTTCAAATTTAGATGCAGATTTAGATCTTTACCACCTTTAGATTCGTACGTCTCCACCAACCAGTCTGCCGCAGGTAAATACTGTGTGAATCCTCACGTTATGGACAAAAACATGTTTTGTGAAGTCACAGTGACCTTTGAGCTTTTCATTCTTGAACATTTGTGCCAGATGTAGAAATTCCCTTGGAGAAGTCTTGAGATATCGCATTTATGGGAAAAAACATCTTATATCTGCTCAACATTCTCACAAAGCTTCAGACCTTGGTTATTTGTGACATAAATTGTTTAAAAATCATCGACAGTTAAACAAACACGAAGCGTTGTTGTGGTCGTCCTCACCAGTTCCAGAAGCTGTGTCTGGAGAAGAAAACTCTGGGTTCAAACACATAGAGCTTCAGCAGGATCTCCAGCAGGTACAGAGCCAGGAAGACCCACTCTGTGTTGGCGATCATCGGGTTCTCCTCGTCCAGACCAATGAAGACGGCGTTTACCAGGATGATCAGGTCGTAGGCGATCACAAAGCCTCTGTAAGCACAAAAAAAAAAAAAAAAACAAAAACAAAACTATTGTTTCTGATCACATCGCAGAGACAGGAAGTCAAACCCTGTCCAGATGTTCTCACCGGTGCTGGACCATCCTGCAGAGCAGGCGACTGGGCGGCGACTGGTAGAATTTGGGGAACCAGCTCTGAAGTGGGTGTGGTCTTGACTTGAGCGTGATGACCTCTATGTTCAGGAGGTCGGCGAGCTGGACGAACGCCACTTTACCTGTCAATTAATAACATGTAAGAACACTAGAGATGCACCGACTGAGAAATTCTGGGCAAACTTCAGTTTTTGAAGTAAGATAATCCATATATCTATATATATATCTATATCTATCTATCTATCTATCTATCTATCTATCTATCTATCTATCTATCTATATATATATATATATATATATATATATATATATATATATGTACGATAGCATTTTTTTTTTTATTTAGGTGACGTGATAATGTTTTGTTGTTTTTTCCCACAGAGAAACAGAAAGAAAGTAACCTTACATTGACCAAATATTCTGTTGCCATTTCTTTGATCCTCCACAGTTTCAACTTCCTCCATCATACTACAGCCGTGTTCACACTCTTCTATCTGTGTATGTTGCTACTGTTGCTGCTGCTGTCTGAGTCTGAACGTCCAACCAGAAACAACCACATCAGACACTGACGTCAGAGGATTCACTCTAATGTACACACTGATGTCAAAAAGGAGAATATTGATATTGATGTTTGACTGATGTGTTGGTGTGTCGCTAGAAAACGCCTCCATTAAACCAGTAATAAAAGGAGAACATGGCTATTACTTTGCTAATTATTTTATTGGGCAATCAATAATTAATTGTTGCCAAACCTTTCAAAACCTCACGTAGAAAAACTACACAACATCACTTCTAACCACCTGAAACCTGGAGACATTCAGGATTATTTCTATGAAAGATTAATCTCCATTAACCAGCAATCCAAACATCTATTGACCATTTTCTGATCAATGACAACTCAACAAACCGATTCATTGAGTCATCGTCATCTAACAAGTCATTACATAGTGGAGTCAAAAGTACAATGTTACTTAATGTTACTTAATCAAAGTTAAAGTACTTTCTAACTTTTCATTGTTAGGTTATTAAATTAAATGATTCAATCCAAAAAAATGTTATTACATAATGTTTTGTCATGGTTTTTTCTGACACTACCACAAGTGGGTGGCATATTTAGAAATATCCAGCAAACACAACCACAACCACACAAACTGTCAATGGTCAAGTTTTTATGGTGCGTTCAGGAATTCAGCTCATAAAGTTGGGATTTGTCAGCAGGTAGTAATAAACCAGCTCCATGATTACAAGTGTGATTTTCTCGAGTGTCTGTGGACATAAAAATCCTATTTTTAATCGCCTTGTGTTGTTTCAGTTTGATGCAGAGCTGCAACAATCAGCTGAGGTGAAAAAAAAAGTAATTAAGTCATTTGTTTCCACGAGAAAACTTTTCAGGGAACTGCGATGCACATTTTTCACAGTTTTCTGATGTTGTTACAAATTTAGTATAAAGATGCTGGTCACTGTAACAACACATAACTTGTGCGGCAGAACGATAAAAGGAACAAACTAGTTGTTTGTGTCCTTCTGGATTTCTGTGATATGAGCTCTTCTGGTCAGTTGCGTCGAATTTATGAGTATTTCTGCACTGACCTCAATGATGAAGCAGAGTTTGACTTCCTTCTCTCTAAAAGATGAGCGTTAAGATAGCGACGCAGTAGCAGAAGTGTGAGGTGCAGTTCGTGAAAAGTGGCTGTTCGTGAGAGCTGCAGATGGCAGCGGCCATGACGGTGCAGAACAGAGTTTCTGAAGCTGAGCATCGTCAGACAGCTGTGGAACGTACTGGTCTAAATAAGTCTCTGTCAGATCTGATCCAGGTCCAGCAGAAAAGTCAAGAGCATCTCAGTGATTAAATTAATCCAAGCAACAGAGCTCTAGTCCACCATATTGGGTTTCCTTGAAAACCAAAGAGGCTGTTGCTTCCATTTATGGCAAGCATAGCTTTAGCTAACGAGCTCACAGACAGACTTCATCACATCACATAATTACTTATTTATGTCTCAATGTTGCATCAAAAGCAGCTGATCATTTAGGGTCAAGTGTAGATGTCCTATGTATCCAACAAGGCTGCTGTTCTGCCTTCTCTACTGCTCCTTTACAACAGAGAGCTAGCTAATGTTAGCAAAAGAAATCCAAGTCTGCTAACATTAACAAAACAATCTGCTCAATTCATATCAGAAACTGATTTAGAATTATCATTGTCTCCACTCACTGCCAGACCTGCTCAGTCCAGTGATGTAACTAATGTTAAATGTGGTAATCCAAGGTCTGTTCTGTCAGGCCATTAGCACATCGGTTTAGTGAAATGGGAGACGTTACAGAAACTGTCACATCAGTGATGAAAGTCCGGCAACACGTCATATTTACAGTGCTCAACAATTACAATACTAACAAATTATAAGCAATGTGAACGTAGAACAACCATTAGCACTAGCTTAAGTTTGCTTAGACTCTAGTTTGCTAACCATTAACATTAGAATCCAGCTAATTTAGCTGTACTGACATTGCTAGGTGAAAGCTACACAAACAGATTCATGGCTAACTAGCAAAAACAGATGTATCATCAAGAAAGGTTTTGCTCACTGTCATTAGCCTATCCCTTCTTAGCTAGTCAGCTAATACTGATTTTCCACTTAATAAATCCTATTTCACTGAAACATTTGTTAAGCTACAGACAGACCTGCCTGCACACTTACTTAAGCACTGAAGAGTCAAACATATTTAATACAACTTGAACTGTAACTTAGCATTATCATTCAGCTAACTGTGCTGACATTATTCCTTGTGGTTGTTGGGTCACTGAAGCACTGCTGCTGGAGGTGGCCAGAGTCTAAATCCAGAATAATTAGTACATTTTATATGTTCTTAAATACTTATACATAAGTATGTATTTATACATTTGCATAAAGAAAGTGAGAGATAAATATGTATGGTCTTTAAACTGCTAAAACAAAACATGTGGGGGTGCCTTTAACTTTTGCACAGTACTGTAAACTCGGTTAACATGTCATACAGCCAGAATCAAAGAGCTCGACAAACTAATGTTGTGCTAATTAGAAAGCTAAAGACAACAAAGTCAACTATGGTTTGACAGTGTAAATGTAGCCTCTTGTGTATGTGACATCACCGTTTTAACCAACGCAAAACAGAAGCTCAAGCTACAGGACATTAACTGCAGTTCACTAAACGGTCACCAGAGTCTTTAATAACTCTGTGTTTGTTTGTCAGCGTGTCAGTGTGAGTCAGCGTGTTTGTTCGTGTGACCCACCAATGGCGCCCTGGCCCTTGTCGTCAGAGACACACCACAGCAGCTCTCGGTGGGCGTTGCTGATGTCAGGCCGGACCAGTCGGACCACCTGGTTCCAGTTGGCCTGGGTCACCACCGGCTCGCCCCCCTCCTCCCGCTGCTCCTGCAGAACAGCAAACCCTCGCACCATCTTGTGCCTTTTGGCCCTCACCAGCTGCCGTACCTCCTCCTGAGAAACGAGTTGCAAATGTTACAGTTTGTGTTTGATTTAATGATCAGTTGATGGATCTTTTAACTCAATTATTGTCCTCAAACATCAAATTCAAAGCCTGTAGGAGAAACTATCGTGCCCTTCAGGCGACAAATAAAAAATATTACATCTCTTTTCAGTTTCATTTACCACCAGTCGTGGTCGTACCTTCAGGTATTTTTTGTAGTTATTGTAGACAACGGCCAAGAACACGGACATGAAGATGTAGGTGTTAATGAGGATGTAGATGATGAAGAAGATGGCAAAGATGGAGCTGGTGTTGTACGCTGGCATCCTGACAACGAGAAACAAAACAATCAATAGAGAAACATACAACAATTCCCATTTTCATATCCAACTTCATATCCAACTGTTAATCTATTAAAGATTGTTTTCTTTGTAAAAAATACGACTTCAACAAGATTTGTCAACTAATATTGCAACTAATGTTGCATTCAAGTTCAAGCGTGTTTAATTTCTGCTCTGGTGCAGATCAGACCACACAAGGGTGCTCACCCAAACCAAAACTTTAAGTATCATCATAAAATTAATGTTGTACACTCACATGACGGGGAAACTGCGCCACGATGCATCACACTCACATTGTGTTAACTAAAACGTAACATTACACATCGTCAACGAGTTTTCACAAGTTTGAAAAAATGTCAGTGGTCTGTCGTCTACAGTTTTGTAGCCAAGATGCCGACTGTTGAGGAAAAGTAGTTGCTGCACGTTGACGTACGTACAAAGTGTGTGTTTCTACGTATTTGAACTGAAAGTTGATGTTCAACGTCAATATTTGTGACACCACATGAAGTCATGAGTTCACCAGAGTTCGGTCTAACAAGTGTCGACTGAAGAGGATCTTTGTCTTACATGACGTCAGGGCTGTTGGCCGTGGTGACAAGGACGTACAGATCGAAGACGACCTCCAGGTAGTTGGTGAAGTACGGAGCTCCGTCTGTGGTTGTCAGACCTCTGCAGAAAAAACACAAAACCACCAATCACCCTTTGAAGTGTTTTCATGAGGTCTGTTATATCAGACGTATCAAGGTGGAGGCGAACGTCTCACCGTTTGCCGAGCAGTTTAAGTGCCATGAGGGAGAAGATGAGGACGCTGAACATGAAGAGCAGGAAGACGTAGGAGATCTGAGGCAGAGCGTTACGGATGCTTCTGAATGCTCGGCGGAGCTGAACGCAAACAAACAAATTGAATCAATAGATTTGAAATCAAATAAAATGAAGGCACCTGCACACACCCAACAGAAAAAAACACAGATGGGATATTTATCTAGTAGACTAGATTTGAAGATCTGGCCAAAATATAAACATATGTATTTTGGTATTTGTCAATATATCAACTCACAATACATTTAAAAATTGATTTCATTTTTTTTTTTTTTTTTAAATCAAGACAGTAAATATCTGAGTGTAAATTCACTCAGTCATCTGCATTGGAAAAAAGAGAATCTGACCATTTACTCATTTATTTTCCAAACTTATTTAAATGAAAACATAATACTGGTACTTGACAAACTGTATCATTTTATTAATTCAATGTTTTCATTGTTATCATTACCAGACATTATAAGATAACTGTGTCATTAAAACTGTGTCATTCTAACCAAAATGAATCAAACCAATATTTTGAATCTCCCGTCCATTTAAATGAACAGTTATTTTTTAATCCTGATTAAAAGTCAAAATCTTCCATTTTGACATGTATTATCAATAATATAACATCCTGTACTAACATTTTATACTCATTTTAAACTTAAATCATATTCTTTTAACAGGTTAAAATGAACCTCTCGCAAGAAAAAAGTGGGTGTGGCTTTACTGCAGTCAAGGTTAGATGAAGTGCAACTCTGATTGGTTTAGAGACAGCCAATCAAATGATTTGTGCATTTGGATGGAGACAGATGACAGGAAATATGGATATAGATATCTTAGAAAAGTGATGTCCACTGGAGTGGATGAGGACCTGAAAGGGCTCAGGGGGCAGTTTAATCAGTGAGGCACAGTCACCACATCAGTGAGTATTAGGGTGAAACCCCCAACACAGATGAGACAGGTGAGACATTACCTGTCGCCCCTCTGTGACGTTGACCAATAGGAGCGGCCGGAGGACTCTGGACCAGCGGAGGCCGTAATAGTTGGCAGCTTTCAGCGCCCCGTAGATGATCATATCAATCAGAGTGAGCTGCAAGAAAATCAGTGCACGACACAGTTTGTTTAATCGTGTTCGCCGCTTGTTGTATGACAGAGCGAAGGATTCAGATTAGTTAATTTCTCTTCATGCGATTGAGTCATCAGGAAGACTTTCTTTTAAAGAGGTGCTGACGCGGCGACATGTCCGGCTAAAGGTTGTTTCACAACAACAGGCAGAAAGTCTGACTCTGCAGATCATAGACAGGAACTCTGCTCAGCAACAACTTCAGCTTTTACACACAAGAAAAAAAAAAACAGGAACACAGCTCCTACATGTTCGAATCACCAACTGTCACTAGGATATAGCCTGATCCTTAAGTCAAAACATGTTATCACTGATCCTGTCCTCTATAAGTGGAGTTAGATAATGATACTGTTTGCAACAAACAGTCAAATGGTGTCTGGGACTCATTCTGTGAACTGCAGCAGTATCAGCCGTTTCTGCTTTTGTCACTAAAACATATGTTTTCAGAAAAGTCCTCAAAAATCTGAACTGATCTTCATACGGACAAAACATCAGAGATGAACATGTCACAGGGACATGTTTGTAGAGTAACTAAGTAGGGCTGTAAAATGAGAAATATACTGATATGCAGAACACATGCAAATACACCAGTTATTGTGGTTCAAACAGACTTTTGTTGCATGTTGATATTGCAGATTTCTATAGATTCAGCAGCCTTATTACAGAATGTAATGGAAATCAGAATAAAAGTCACACACAGTAACTTCCCCTACTTTGAGACGAATAAAGTCATTTGAATTCGTCGTTTGAATTTGAGTAACTGACTCTCAAAAAGCATCAATGTCCCATGTACCTTGTAACAACAACGGTTGTATGTGAAAACAGAAAAAAAATACGAGCTGCTGGACTTAAACCTCAACACATAAAACTTTAAAAAGACAGGACTCAGCTGGTCTGGTTTTGCCTGAACTCAGTAAGCCAATGTCAACTGGCACCTCTTACCATGAGGATGACGATTATGCAGATGTTTTTCGGGTCCTTCCAGAACTTGTCTCGTGGGATCACCTTGGCATAATGAATCAGTCGAATGGTGAAGACGAGCAGGCAGAGCAGCTCTGCCAACATGGTGGCCTGAAAAACAACATCAACTGCCTTTACTCCTACTCATACTTTAGAGTTAGAAAATAAAAATCATCCCTGTCTGGACCCCAGCATGTCTGTCCACTGTATGACTTGTTTTGACAAGTTCAGCAGACCTTTCTTGGTGCTTACACCTGACTTTGGAATGGCTTTTAGCATGCTAGCATGACAACATTGAACCAGTCACTGTTTTGACTGAAGCCAACTGGGATCTTGCCCCTGCCGTTCTCCCATGTTTGTTATTTCACCATCTTGAACTCATATCAGATAACTCTTCTCACAGCTGACAAAGCTTTTTCTCCTCTGATGATTTGCACATAAAAATAAAAAACAGGAAGTATAAAACGAAGAAGCCTTCTTACCCATATGGGCAGAGGAAAGACAGCCGGCTCTTCGAAGATGGCCAGAGAAAGATCAACCACGATGAAGAAATACAGGAGCACCTTAGGGAGCCAGTGGTTGTAGAGCAGATAGAGTCTGAAAAAAACAAACAAACAAAAAAAAAAAAATCAACAACATTATTATATCTGGTGCATAATCAAACCAGCGTCTATGTCCAAGGCCCATTGGTTTCTATCAAACCTAAAGACAACTGCTGACTGTGCATTGGTTGGGGATTATTTCCAGCCACCAGCCACCATTATCAAAATTCAATTATTTCATCTTCAAGTCGAAATTAGCATTTTTTCTTAAATTGTAGAGATTCCCTCAAGGTGAGTTTGAGATATTGGATGACAAGGCCAAACAATGTTTTGTAAGGTCACAGTGACCTTGATTTTTTAACTTTGACAACCAAGTTTTAATCACTGCATCGCCAAGACAAAAGCTGTAGCAAATTTGAACAGATTCTCTCAAAGTACTAACAAAGATTTCATGTTTAAGTGTTCAAGTGTCAAATGGACAGATAGACACGGTACAGAGACATAAGAAATGGACCTTTGGTGGCACTGTGGATGACGCCACAGCTTTTTGTTGAAACTAAGATTTAGCCACACTGAGGTAGGTTTGTAGCCTGGACCCGCCCATAATCCCTGTGACGCTACATTGAATTTCATTTACAAGTCGGTCTGGCCAACCTGCCTATTCTCTGCTCTTCCTGATCTTGAAAACTCTGGAACCAATGAAAAACAAGCTTTTACTCTGGTGAGGGTTTAACGTGATGTTGCAGTGGTTAAGCGACCTCAAACACTTTTGTTTACAGCCAACATGGCGCCATGGAGGAGCGGCAATCATTCAATTCAGCTATAGCTGCTGTTTTAAAGGATTGTAACAGCGAGTTGTCTTTGAAAATTGAGCAAAATGCAGCTCTTGAAGCCTTTATACAAGTTTCTGCTATGTTTTTTTTTTTTCCATCGCTACACATACATCATCAAAATGAGTGGTCTGATTGGTTGTAGCTCTGTCCAGTAGGACACAGAGGCATTTGATAGAAGCCAGGTGATCCTGCCTCTGAGAACTTCCTGTCTATGGGATCTCTGCCAGACTAGGCTCTGTCTACGAGCATGGTGTGACAGCCAGGCTAATGGGTTTCGACTTTGGCTTTTTTTCCACACACTTGGTTTGTGAAACTGGTTTGACTCTGCACATCAAAGCAAATGATAAAAAGACACAGATACAATCTCATCAATTGTATCTTCACCTAATAACGGAAAGCTATTATTTTGTCCTCAAGGTCAACAGTAGAGATTAAACTGCACTAGTGTGATCTGAGATGTGTTGACGTATTTATTGCTTCAGTCCACAAATACATTGAAAAATTAAGAACGTGTAAATTACTATAACAAGCTATAAATTCAGGGTTGTAAATAAAATGTACATGGGTCCAAGTGTCTCACCTCACAGCCTGAGGCGATGTGTCAAAGAAGATGTTTCTGTTGTACAGAGCATCTGACACGTAGATGGCAGCCAGGTCAAAATCCTGAAACAAACAAGCAAGTCATTCCAATTTACAAAATACATAAAATTTGTTTGTTTTTTCTGCAGGAGACTCTAACTGGTTTAAAAACAATAGGTTTTACAGTGACATCTGCAAAACACCAAATGAGGAAGAATGCGGTCAAGTTTGTCAACTTGCATTCAAGATGCCCTGCAGAGACGAGGTTGAACATCCATCACTAACACTCGAGGTGTAGAGCATCTAACCTAAACCGAACCGACCCTGAGGTTCTGACAGCTAGTTAAATAATCAACTTGTATTACAATAATTCATTTATTCTTTTAAGAAGGTTAGAAATCAAAGGCCAGACATTGGTTCTCAACTAAAACTAAAGAAACTGAAGCTGATGGTTTATATGAAGTGAAGTGTCTGAATTCCTTCACTCTTTAACCTCTTTACGAGGAAAACAGGGACCAAAGTCCATCAGTTTACAGTTATACTGTTCTGTGTGCGTGTGTGTGTGCAGGGATGGACTGGCCATCTGTGTACTGGGAAAATGGTGGACCGGCATGCTATGTGGGCCGACTGACCTGTTTATATATTTATTTATTGATCTGACCGGCCTATAAAGCTCGTAGATCAGCAGCCCAATTGACACAGGGCAGGCTCAGTCACACCACCCCCCTTCAGGTGTTTATTTCCACACCATCAGCCCATTAAACACATTGATCTACAGCCCACTGGTTCCTTTCTTACCTGACACGGGGCCAGACCAATTTAAAGACTTCCCCCTTTGGCTTTGTGCTGGTGTGCATGAAGATGGAGGGAAAATAGAAAGAAGGAGCAGATAAACTGTGACAAAAAACAAAACAAAACAAAACAAAAAAACAGGTCCTTAACAGGCAGATGCTGCCAAATGTGCCAAAATCAGTGACAGGTTTGCCTGAGGAGGTTATCACCATCACTCTGCAAATGGTGATAATAAAATGGAGAGCAGGAGGACATAAACTAGTTTTCCCGTCCTGAGTCTCATATCTTACAGAACTTATTAGATCACCACCCACAACAAAATGCAAAAAGCAGTGCAGAGGGTATTCACCTGTGAAAATGCAACCAGCAGGGAGTAGCTCACATATTGTGAGGGACATCATGCATTTTTTTGTTTTGTCTGTATGATATTGGGGAAGATAACTGACAAGTGCATATTTATCACTGGAATGTCAGATTTGAGGCCTGGGGCTGAGCTACAGGCTTACAGAGCAGCACAGACACTGGATGACAAGACCATAGACAATGGGAACTTATTCTTTTATTAGGAAAATATAATTTCTGCCTTAAAGAGCACTTTGATGACTGCATTGAAAAGAGTGGGAAATCACAAAGATCCAGGTGGTACAAGAGGTAGAGGGTCTCTTATCACCCTTCTCTCCAAAACTACACTGAACTCAGTGATTAATACCATTGGGAACCTAATACAAGAAAGTATTCCAAGTGATGTCCAGAAAGCTGTTTGTTTTCACACTACACGATACATAAGCTCTCAGGATCAGTGTTGAGTAATTTTAAGGAACATTACTGACAATGTGCACGAGAGTCTTATTGCTTTAGAGAAGTGTGAGGCATCCACTGGGAAATACTTTGTAAACTTGGTCACAGATGTCCTGAGATGCTTGAGACTAGAAAAGGCCATGTGGATGGGAAATGCCACAGATGGGGCGTCCAATATGCAGAGCCATAACAAAGGTTTTCTAGCATCGATGATCTCTGTGCATGTGTCGTGCCACACTCATGTACTTAGTCTTGCGCTGTCTGACACCACTCAAACTGTCACTGAAATGAATCACTGTTCAGTCTTCTGAATAACATAACAGTCTTTATCAGCGAGTCCTACCAAAGGGTCGATCTGTGAGAGAAACAAACACAAGACAAAAGACACACACACGGTGGTGGTGGTCCAAGCATGACGCATTGAAGAAAGTGTTTGAACAATATGACAAACTGCAGGATGGTCTCTTCACTGGTGCATTGCTGACACTGGCAGCAATAGAACACAAGGACCATGAAAAGGCAACTGTACGTGCCTAAACAAGAGGCTTTAAAGAGGCCTCCTGAAATATGAAACGGTGCTAACAGCTCAGATATTCCGGTGAATATTTGAACAAACAACCCAACTACCCAATAACCTCCAGACAGGAGGGATGGACATCCTCTCTGGTAATTAACACACGACAACCTCAAAAGCACTGCCAGGGATTTCACAAGTGTTAAGGCAGCGTCTGTCAAATGGACAAATGAAAACATAAAAAAACAGAGGAGGAAACAGACACTCGAGGGGACAATGCATTACTTCTTGCCCCAAATATATTGCTTACACACACACACCTCTGACAGTATTCCATCACTTGTTCTTTAAAATAATTAATCAAAGGAATTCGATGAAATGACCTCTCTCTCTCTCACACACACAAGATGTCATCACTTGTTTGTTTTAGGAGGATTTGTTTTTAGAAGATGACTTCACCTGCACCCTTTTTATTTGTTAAGTTCACATGTAATGAAATGCCAAAGACTGATTGATCCTCTGATCACTAATGTATCATATCAAAGCTACTTATCTATGACAAACACACACACACAGGTTAGTGTCTTGGTTGTAGTGATTTGTCCTATGAGTTCACAGGCCTTCTTTTTTCTGAGTGAGTTTACAATTTATGCTGCACTCCCTCGTCTGGAAAACTGTGATAATATGATCCATCATTTCTCGTGTTTTCTACTCTCTGTATGTGTGTGTGTGTCAGACTCTCACCTCTTTACTTTTTGCTGAGTTTCCTCCGTTGGGAACTTCCTTTCCCTCTTTTCCTGCCGACTCGTCAGGAATGTTTTCTCTCTTCTTCTCAGACTCAGACATCTCTAAACAAAACCAGAAACTTTCTTTGAAAGTTACCAAAACTTTTCCTGAAAAGTTTCCAAGCTTTCAGTCGCGCAGCTGTGAGGTCGGGGGTGGTGGCCAGTGTTTGTGTCTCTACAGGAAAAAAATATATATCTATATATTTATGTGTAGAAACTTTAAGTCCGTAAAACGTGTTTTTCTTTCTTCTCGCTGTTGAGTTCGTGCTGTAGTTGTCAGCACTGAGCGGATTTTTCTTCTGCAGCGCTGCGCAGGATCAGCTCGACCTCCATCGCTGCTTCAGTCTGACTCAGTGAGAACGGATCCGCTGTTTGTCCTGCTGATACACCAGCACCGTGCTGCCTTCACGGACCGGCGGAAATATACACCACATAAAAAAGGAGCGACGTGGAAACAGGTTTCATTCATTTTATGCAATGTTCACATCATTATTCATCTCAAACAAAAACAATAACAATACTCAAACAATAAACGATATATACATACATACATACATATATACATACATATATACATATATACTGTATATATATATATATATATATATATATATATATATATATATATACACACACACACACACACACACACACACACACACACACACACACACACACACACACACACACACATATATATATATATATATATATATATATATATATATATACACACATACATACATACATGTGTGTGTGTGTGTACCATCACCACTGCTGTTCTGCATAGGGCTGAACCCCCTCAGTCAGATCATCACAAAGAGTGGATACAGGTACCAGATGTGAAGTGGAGCAACAATCAGCCACCTGCTCTACATGGATGACATCAAGCTATACACCAGGAATGAGCGAGAAATCGACTCACTAATCCACACCACCAGGATCTACAGCAATGACATAAGGATGTCCTTTGGATTGGATAAGTGTGGCCAGATGGTCTCAAAGAGAGGCAAGGTGATCAGAACTGAAGGGGTCGACCTACCAGAGGGCAACATAGGTGATATCCAAGACCTCCAAATACCTCCAGAGAGTAAGGCAAGTCCTGAAAAGTCAACTGAATGGCAAGAACAAGATCCAAGCCATCAACATGTATGCACTGCCAGTCATCAGATACCCTGCTGGGATCATAAGCTGGCCAAAGGTGACAGAAGCCACTGATATCAAGACAAGAAAGCTCCTCACCATGCACGGAGGGTTTCACCCCAAATCCAGCACCCTGACACTGTATGCTGAGCAGAAAGAGGGAGGCCAAGCACTCGTGAGCATCAAGGCCACGATCCAGGATGAAACATTGAACATCCAAGAATACATCAAGAAAATGGCTGCTAAGTGAATGTCTTGGGCAGCAGAAACCCAATGAGAGTGCAGAGGAAGAGGAGCAGACAACTTGGAGGAATAAGCCCTACATGGAACGTACCACCGTCAAATTGAAGAAGTGGCTGATATCAAAAAAGACCTACCAGTGCTGGAAAAGCAAGGCACAGACTGTGCAAGCCATAGATGCCCTACCACAGATAGTCCAGCACATAGAGATGTAGGGTAGAGGCAGGGTAAGATGCTATATATATATATATATATATATATATATATATATATATATATATATATATATATATATATATATATTAATTTGTTTTTAATAAATAAACCCATGAACACCTGAAAGAAAAAAAGTAATAACTGCAAAAACATTTTAGCAGTTTATTGTTGTATATAATCCGTAGTTTTTTTTTTTATTAAAATATTATAATATTTCATGACAACAATACAAATCAATAATAACAATAATTGCAATACAATTGTTCAATTGATTTTTTCCGCTCTCCTCCAGGTCAGTGTTTGGGTGCTGTTTGTTTTTCCGACTTTATCCTCAGACTATGAAGGCAGCACGAGGCGTCATGTGACAGCAGCAGGATAACGGAAACGGAGAACGAGAGGAAACGCGCAAGAACCGTGACGGCGTTTTCACGTTCATCAGAAAAGTTGAAGGAACATTTCACCTTTCTGCTGACGCAGTGACGTCACAGACTCGGTTTAAAACTATTACGTTGTTTTGTTTTGTTTTGTTTTGTTTTGTTTCAGCTGATGAGGATTTGGGTCCTGATCAGATCCAGATCAGGTCTGAATCGGGTCCGGTTCCTATTTAATTATCAACCTTAATTTGCAATAATTACTTTTTGTAGGAACAAATTAAATAAATAAATAAATGTGCAGAATTTTACACATTTTTTACTTGTGGTTCCTAGAGTCTCTAAGACCAGAATGGCAGCCAGAGCCTTCAGTTATCAGGCTCCTCTCTTGGAACCAGCTCCCAGTTTGGGTCCAGGAGGCAGATACTCTTTTACATTTACAGTTAGACTGAAAACTCTGCTTTATGGTGAAGCCTACAGTTAGTGATGGTTCAGGTGGGTCCTGGAGCAGCAAGATTAGACTGGTGGTGAACTTCCATGATGCACTGATCATTATTGTGGTAATGATAATGTCCTTGTTATTATTGCACCTGCATTATTGCATTATTGCTGCTTTAGCTGATTGTAACAGTATAAAATGTCTTTTTCCTGGGCTCCCTCTCCTTTCTTTTTTAACCTTCTTTGTTTCTCTTTTTGTCTTCTGTTTCTTTTCAGCCCAACTGGCTGAGGCAGATCCAGTCCTGGTTTTCCTCCTTTGTCTCCAATTGCTGTTCACTGTGGGAGATGTTGACCTTTTCTATTTTTTCTGTTAGATACATGCCTATGATTTGGCGCTATACAAATAAACTTGAATTGAATACTCTCTGCAGTGTGTTTCTCAAGTTCTCCACCAGGTGGTGCCCAAGAACCACTGTATATTAACAACCAGGATCAGTGACAAGGAAGAGAACAAACAGCCGCATGCCAAAATCTAAACCAATAGCAATAAATCTCCCCTCCATGAATATTTGTTTTCCATTGGATGATGTGAAGCATCTCTAAAATCTCATCCGACTCGTTGGGTGAATGAATTTGACACCACGAACTTCCTGGTTGTTTGAGAAACTGACACATTTATTGTTTTAAATATAGAAAACAGGTGACAGAGTCTGTGTAAACAGGAAACACCACATCAAGTTTCACATTCAGCCTCAGAATGAAGATCAAGATTCACACCATGAAAGTGATCTTTGGTTGACTGATAAATGTCAGAAAAATATGAAAAAAAAACAAAAAAAAAAAAAAAAAAAAAAACAAAACAAACAAAAACAAAAAAACAAACAAAAAAACAAAACAAAAAACAAAGTGTCAAACAGGAAACATGTCAGTGACACACAAACAACTTCAACTAAATGCAAAAATGTGTATTTGTGTGAATGAAGAACAAACACAGCAAGTTTTAAACATGAAATAAAATCAAGTCAATCCCACAACCAAACTCAAATCACATCAAATAGTCTTTTATTTCAGATGATAAATAAAATGAATAGAGTAAATAAAAAGAAAACAAAGAACAGATCTTATGTCTTGATAATTTAATTTTTGACTTTTCATTCAGCTTTTACATTGTCTTATTTCTGTGTTTATTTTTATAAGGAAAATCACATTTCATTTCCTTATTTTATCTATAATGTCAACTCATGTATATTTTTGATAAAGTGCAATTTACTGCTGCCACTGACAGAAATAACGTTAGTTGTTTAGTTTGATTGTTGTTCAGCAGCAGATTCTCTTTCACATTAAAATAATTTCATCAACAATAATCGCAAGTTGCTTCATGTTTTTATGTGTCAGAGAAGCTGCTTGATTCAGATGTTTGTGAGTTGATCTGAGCAAGTTGAATGTTTTTTATTTCTGAAAGATAAAGACCCTGTTCTGATGCCATGGTGTTAAATCCCATCTCAATCTGAAGGTGGCGATGGTAGTTTCTGATCCAGCTGCAGTTAGTGTGCTAGCTGTTAGCATGCTAGGTGTTTAACAGCTAATAACAGACTGGTTAACAGAGACTGAATGTTTTATCTGATGTCAAACTCGTTAATAAACTAACGTTTATTAATAAATGATGTGACAACAGATCAGACTCACTGAGACCTGATCCAGGACTTTTCAGAGACCCGGATCAGGATCAGAACAGTTTTCACTCAGAACAATCACACAAATGTTTGTTGATTTGGACAAAAGTGACAACAAAAGGGACTTTATACCAGCAATAACAGCATTACTTTGTTTATATTTTGATTTTTTTTTCATTTCCCTCTCGAACAAGCATGGAGCTCAGACTTGTTCATCACATGCTGTAATGAAATGTCAAAATAATTGATGAGAAAAAGTCTGATATGTTTGATGATATCCTTCCTTTAAAATAAATTACAATTAGAGTTTCGTCGTGGATTTTTCTTAGGATACAACAGGAAGTAGAACGTTCTTCAAATTTGTGGATTTAATGGCATTTTGTCTCTTTAATTAGGCGGTTTCCCAGTTGATTAACAGGAACCAGTTTATACTTAGCGGCAGTCTGGGGGACTCTCATAGGCCCAATGGTTTTAATTTGGCAGCTACTTCCCGTATTTCTTATAGAATTCATTACTTTAAATTACTGTAAACAAGTTTTTATAAATTTAAATGCACTAAAACTTAAAGAATGATTTCATCCAGAGTTCTGGTTTGTAATAAAGGCACATTCAGAGTGGTCAGTGAGATGCTCGGGTTCACGTTAAATGAACAGCCTGATGTTTTCACTGCATCTTCTTGTTAGAGATAAATACATACTGTAGCATAGAAGCAGGAGGCAGGAAGTACAACTGTTAGCTCTCATAGCAAGTTTCTCAGGTTTAAACTCAACTAAATGTTGTGTCACAATTCAAGACTACTCTGAGGATCGGGTCTATAAAGATTTGACCGACAAAGACCATAGAGACTGGTCTACATAGGAACAGTAGGGAGTGGAGGTGGTATGTAAGGTCATCTGTTAACTTAATAAACATAACCAAGATCATCCAAGATGCTGCTAGTGGCCTTCTGGCAACATTTCCTTTCCCAGGATACGGGAAAGGAAACCAACCAACTATCAATTGGCTCAATAAAAGAGCTGACAATATCAAAGCTCTCCAAACTTACTCAAAAGACAAAAAAAAGTCTCTTGATTGGTCAAATTTGAGGACGACAAGGTGTAGACAAGGTCCTCTGTGATTTGCCTTGACCAGAGCCAAGCCAACAATCTAACCTATAGACAACTTTCTATTCACATCCTTTACATATTTAAGTCCCTAGTGTATTTTCTTTGCTAATTCTATCCACCTAGCAACAACAGTAGCACGTTAAAGTTTCCTGCCATTTCAAGAAAGAATTCGGCAAACATTTTACATGTTGGATAAAATCTAATTCAGTCCAAACTTGGGAAAGGTTGGGCTATGAAGAATCCAACTGTTGAAGCCTTCGTGACTCGGACAAAGAAGTCGGTTTAGAAGAGCCTTTGAAATGACAGTTTAGTCACTTATCATCAACAACATTTTAGATTGATGCCATATTGAAGTTAAATACATAAATATCAGCTTTTAACTCGTAAACAATGTTCATGTCAGTTGGAATAACAACCCGGAGAGATAAATTGGCACTAAAATTACGACATTTGACACAGAAAGTAATTAAACGCTGAGAGTCCATTCATGTAACCGTTGCATGCTAATTAGCACAATGTCTTTCAAAGAAACACAGCAAATATCTGTGTCTTTTTCTTTTGATAGTGTTCAAGGATTAAGACAGCTGAACTCTCCCTTACATGTCACCGTGTCTACCTTCCCACCAATTTAATTAAGACAGTGGTCAATTTAACTAAAATTGGACCAGATCAGACTGTTCCTTTAACACAAGTCAGTATGTTCGTGTCAGTATGGTTCTGTTCAGACCATACTACTACTCCTCCATTTCTGATTCTTGCTGACATTGGTAGAAGCTTTCAAGCAAATATTTGAAATATTTTCAACTCTTGCAGATGCCTCTTGCCATTTTCTCACATCGGCTGGCACAAATTTACAGTAATTAATGACTTTAACACAATATAATTTTGTGTTTGGTCTGAACACACCATGATTTTACTTTACAGTATCTACTGCAGTGATGAGTGACTTGTGATGGTGTAATCATGTGACTGTTTACCATCTCAAGATTTTGTAGAAAAAAAAAGACAGTACAAAAGGCCAAAGTCAGAAACCGAAGGTCAAATCCTCAGTCACTGTGAATGAGTCCTAGTCTGGACTCACCATCAAAAGGCATTGTTTCATAAAGGCTATAGGTAGATTGTTGAAGTCAAAGGTTCACTGAATGTCGAAACGAACCCCAAGATAGTGTCAAAATTTTTTTGTGGTGGATGCTCGACCAGAGCATGGATCCACATTCTGATGAAAACACAAGTATTTGTAGTTACTTAAATTATCATGAATATTAGAATCTAGCAAACTGATCTTAACAATCTTACCACTTTCATTATTCTGTGAAAGTCTATCTTTTCAATAAAAAAGTGCACTATGAAGCATTCTGACAGTATTTGATACCCAGGCAGAAGTTCTCCAGCATGATGATATGACATCTGGTCCCGAACTACAAAGCATGACTTGGTGAGAAACATTTATGTCCAGATTTTGTCCAGAACCAGGCAGATAAGTGTAACCTTCAAATCCCAAGAAAAAAAAAGATATTTCAACTAAACCAATAGTCACTGAGAGATGTCTTCATATGGCAGAAAAGAAATGTAGAACCAAGTGTGGAAGAATTGGATTGAATTCCCTATAATCCTTGTAATGGCTCCCTCACAGCAACTTGGGCCTGGAGGGGTTGGACCTGACGGAAGAGTAGGCCCCAATGTGGGTGATAAGGTTGGGCTCCACGCTGTGAGATCCTTCCCCAGGGATTGTTCTTGCCATCTGATACAGAACCATGTCTTTGGCATTTCCCTTGACGCAGAACGAGCCGTCCAGATACTCAGCGACCCGAAGCGAGGCATTGCCAGGGTAGAGCATAGCAGGGGTGCAGCACTCGGTGGCTGGAGAGACAGCGTAGAGCTGTGGGGACAATCTTCGCAACTCCAGGAGGTAGTGCCGCCCAAGCAGCTCTCCGGCAGCCATGAAGTAGAGGGTGAAGAAGAGGAGGTGACCTGCTGACAGTGTAAAGGAGAAGGAGCAAGGGTTCCAGTAAGGGAAGGTGAGGAGGAGCGCTGTTGCCCCAACCAGGCCAAGCCCCACCCACTCCAGGATGCGGTACGGCTCTGGGTTCCAGTAACGCTGTAGCCTTTCAGGGTGGTACAACTTGATGTAAAGAGTGTGGAGGGAGAATTGACGCGATAGAAGATCCTTCACGACAGTGAAAAAATCCTCTCTGGGCAAAGCGTCATCCTCAAGGACAATCACGTTTTTGGGCTTCACCAGCTCCCATCCCTTGCGTAGGCAGAAAACATAATCTCTCTTCTCCTTCTCGAAGGTGTTGACCCATTCCCGGTTCATCTGCTCCTGCGGGGAGCGCCTTACCACCCTGAAGTGCGCCTCCAGCAGCTTGGCATCTTGGTTTTCCTGGGAACTGCTTTCCACGTCACAGATCAGCACCTCTGCACACCGCTGCTCCCCACAGCTCCCCATGATGCTGCTCAGCTGCCGCATCACCTGGAGCAGGTAGTGGAAGTCCCGCCCTTCGACCCGCCTGGCTGTCACCACGGTAACCAGCAGCTCTGGATGCTGGACATCATTGTCGAATCTGGTAGATGCCGCTGCCACTGTGGTGGAAGCACTCTGCCAGAAGCGCAAGGCGTCTTGGCCTCGGTGGAGACTTTGCTGCAGGACGTCTTCACTCATGGCGTCCAAGGTACATGGACCTGATGAAGAAGTAGGAGTAGAGCAGCTGATGGCAGCACAGAGGCAGGACGATGCAGAACGTGACCATGGACAGGACCAAGGCTTGAGTGATGGTGCTGGACCACCGCAGATGCTGACCAAACAATGCACGCCATCGAGGCATTGGTAAAACAAGCTGGCTGGAAGCCGCACAGAGACTAACTGAAGTCAGACGGAGGAGTTCTGCTCTAAAAGGCTTCTTGTCAACTTTTACCTACGTCCCAACATGCAGTTAACTCTAGAAAACTCACAGCACTGACCACAGCGGTGAAACCTGATGGACCTGTTGTCACCAGACACCTTTGTGGAAATCAAGTCAGGCGTGATCGGAAAGGCAGGGTTTCAGCTTGGTCCTGGTCGTCTACATCTGTAAGAAGAAACAAAGAGGCTTTTATTTTTTCAATCATTGTCCTCAACTTGTAATACTTCAGGTTCTCCCTTTTTTCTCCATTTGTGCTTTTTGCAACCTCAGGTGATGTGTCATTTTCTAATCTTATATTTACTCTACAGTCTATCTCTTTACAGTCTTCACTGAAATAACACAAGCATAACACATTATTGTGTGTGTGACTATGCAGCTAAAGTTGAATATTGACTTTGTAATAACAGTAAAATGTGATGTAACATTATCACATGAGTGATATGTAAACTCCATGTAAACTGCTCTATACTCTAATACAAGGATGAGAACGTAGATATGAATGAAGAACTACAAGTGTTTGTTTCTTTTAATGAGCAGGAAAATTGAACAAGTTGTTTCCTGACACTTTGTAGCATCACTCCTCGTACAGACGTCCGTGGTGCTGCTAGTGTTGTTGTTAATTTGTGGTGTTGTCCTGTGATGTGGCAGCTGCTGCACTACACACTTTGTATATCACCTTTTTTTGATCAACATCTGTTTTCTACAAATCACTGAAGCTGGGCTGTGCAATATATATATATATATTGTATGTGATAATAGTGTCATTGTCATTTAGAAAACGTGCAAATTGACATTGTCAGGTTTTTAATTGACTTTGCAAAAACCAATGAAACATGAACTGAAATTTCACACGTGGACTGAAGGCAGCAGAAGCTCCTTTCTGCAGCATGGCAGAATTCACAATTACATGATCCTAATCCCATGACGCTGAGGCTGGGAAATATGTGTAGCGCATAGAAGCGCATAGTGCTGTAGCAAGTGTTCACTCACGATGCAACTGGTTGTGTATGAGTGCGCCTTGTAAAACAGCAAGGTCTGTCAATAGGGAGAAAATAATCAGGCTCATTTAGCTCCCGACACTACCTCTGATGATTTAGCATTAGGGTCACCAACTGTTCTGCAAAATACAGATTTGTTCTGTATTTGACAGAAAACAGACAGATTAGTCCTCTAATGAAGATTATACTTTTTGTATGAGAGAAAATAAACTTTTCTGCTGGTCTGTCTGTCATTACTATTTAACAGAAAACGACCACTTTCAACTCCCTCAATCCCAGTGCTGCTGATGCTAACTGTGACAGTCGGACTGAGGAACATTTTTCCTTATGTTTTCGTTCAGCTTCACCTGTTGTTGAAGGGAGGACGCTCTCTGTGATTGGTCAGCACCACTGTAAGGAGAGGGGCTTGTTGCTTGTAACTGGCAAACAGGACTGTTACATAAGGGATGAGTTTGTTTCAAACAAGTCAAATGCAATGTATCATTAACCTGCAGTTTAAATCTGTCTACAATGTTGGAAAACTGTGTCCATTCAAATCCCAATCATTCAGCCCTGTGAAGAGTGTAGTAAACCATCTTAGTTTAACATTTATCTGTCATCAAACTCTGATGTCTCAGATATCATTTTCATTTTGGTTCCTTTGTATGAATTTATTATAATTCAGATCATACCATTCACTTCCTTGGAGGGGTTTTGGAGTTTTTATTTATTTATGTTTGTTCAAATTACTCAATGCAATGTTGTTTTGTAATAAAGACTAAGACTAACTACTACTTTAATACCTTGATATTTGACATTTTAATATCCTATAAACCAACATTAATGTCACTGTTTGTTTTTATTCCGCGTTTATTTGGTGTTAATAATAATTTACCTGCTCGCAGGTTTGTTGGCCTGTAACAACATCTGTCTCGATCCACGTCTGACACTTTAAACCTGCTGTTTAAGGTCGTATGACAGATCATCATACACGTGTCCAAACATTAACAACGTGTTCTTTGTTTGTTTGTTTGTTTACATGCTTTAAACGCAGTTTCCTCCCAGCAGCTTCATCAACCTTCGTGATCGTTTAGTATCGGTAAATCTGAGCTGCAGAAATACCGGATATGTTGTTTTGGTTTCTTAATGTGTGTGTGTGTGTGTGTGTGTGTGTGTGTGTGTGTGTGTGTGTGTGTGTGTGTGTGTGTGTGTGTGTGTGTTAATCGAACATCTGGACAGTGTTCCAGGTTTTAGGAACATCGCTTCTTCTGGTCACAACGCGTTCACCGTTAAAAAGAACAACCGATCAAACCTCTAACGGAAGTTAAGGAGCAGTAAACGAACGGTGTAACGAGACCCGGTGCCGCCCGGTGCCACGTGTCAGAGAGTAGGAGCTGAGTAAGACTCACGTACCGTTGCCGTTGCCGTCGCCGTTGCTGCTGATCACCAGCCGCGGCCATGACCGCTGATCCCCGCTGCGCTGCCCCACTCAGGGGTAATAGAGTCGCACCGTCATACCGTCATACTACTAATATAGACGCATCGACAATCACGTCCTGCTGCTGGTCAGCAGGTGGCGCTAGAGGATAAAAAAGAACTATGAGTTTGCTCCAACTCCATTATATAACACTAATACAGTTATAATTACTACTACTACTACTACTGTTTATAATACTAGTACTGTTATATGTACTACATGTGTAGTACATATATACATATATATGTACTACCAGGGTTGGGAGGGTTAATTTAAAAATGTATTCCAATACAGTTACTAGTTACTAGTTACCTGTTAGTAGTATTAAGTATTATTATATTAAGTAACATAGCCCAAGAACCATAATATTGAAATAATGTAACTTGATTACTTTCAATTACTTTTGAATTACTGCAACATCAAATATTCTAATGACGACAAAAGAAAATAAATATCAATAAAATAACTTTGGTGCATTCTGTAAGACAACAGAACAATGTAACCTTACAAAATACACTGAAGAAAGCAAATTTAGGCAGTGGCTTATAGTCCAACAATGAAAGTGCACAAGTCTTGACCACATAGTGCAGTTTAGTAAGAAAAAAACTACAGAGTCTTAGTGAGGAAACAGTCAGGTGCTTTGTAGTGTGGTACAGTTTGTCATCATCTGTAAAGTTGAAAGTTCTTAGTTATTGAATATCAGAACTTATTTAACTTCCTTTATTATATTATCCTATCATTATCATTATCATTATCATTATCATTATCATTATCATTATCATTATCATTATCATTATCATTATTATTATAATTATCATCATTATTCTAGTTTTAGTATTATATGTCTATGCTTTTCCCATCTGTCCAATCACAACCTGTTACCAGGCGGGAACAGGATTTTTGACCTTTGAACTGCTCACAAAGCATCCTGGGAAGTGTAGTTGATCAGTAAATGCGCTTTTATCACTGTGGATTTACAAATCAAAACGCTAAAATAGGATTCGTGATCGTGTTTATGGATCATTTTAACGTTATTGATCATTCTATCGCTGCTGGTTCAGTCAGTTTTTGACGGATTTAAAATCTATGAGACCTCCCCTCTCAGCAGAGGCGTCGTTTGTTTACAAAGCACCGTGTGTGTGTGTGTGTGTGTGTGTGTGTGTGTGTGTGTGTGTGTGTGTGTGTGCTCTTTACTGGTTTTTTGTTTTAGCTGTGTTTGGTGGTTGTAGAAATGGTTTGTGTCAGCTTTTAGCTGAGATTCTGACGTTTCTGAGGATATAACACATGTCGATGTTTATGCTGCACGAAATGTGAAATCAAGTATGACTTTGTCTCGGTCGGTCCCAGGGGCATCAGAGGGGGGAAGAAGTTAAAATTGTAATCCTGCCAAATAATCCCCATTTTCACTAAATGTAACTGTAATCTGATTAAGTCTTTTTTTCTGTAACTGTAGGGGAATACGGTTACCTATTTTTGTATCCTAATTACGTAACGTCGTTTTTTATTATAGTATTATTCCGTTACTCCCCAAGTCTGTGTACTACATGTGTAGTACATATATACATATATGTCATAACCTCGCCCTTCAGTATTTCTCTGGTCAGAAATCGTCATACTACTAATATAGACGCATCGACAATCACGTCCTGCTGCTGATCAGCAGGTGGCGCTAGAGGATAAAAAAGAACTATGGGTTTGATCCAACTCCATTATATAACACTAATACAGTTATATAATTACTACTACTACTACTACTATTACCACTACTACTACAGTTTATAATACTAGTATTGTTATGAGTACTATATACAGGTTTGGGAGGGTTTCTTTAAAAATGTATTCAGTTACTAGTTACCTGTTAAAGATGTATTTAGTAACTTAATCCAATCCACTTTGTTTAATATCTCCTCGTCCTAATCGTGATTCAGTTAGTAGATCTTCTTTGTAGCGATGTCTTGGTATTGAACTCCTTCTCTACTTGTCTGGTGGTACGAGGAGGGGTCCTCCATAGTCTATCCTCTTCAGCAGGTGACCGATGTTGGAAGAAGCAGAATCTAGCCAGAATCTGAGTTTTATTGTTTGACTGCTCCCCCTTGTTCCTCTTTTTGGGTATAACCATCATTGGTCATTCCTTTTTCGATCAACATCAGGTAATTTTCCATCAGTCTTTGTCATATCAAATTGTCCATCCCACATTCATTACCTAGTCAGATACACACTCTTATTCTTGCTCAACTTTCTACACATGTCTACAGCATCAGATTTGGTTAAATCACGTACACTCCTTATATTGCGTATATATAATCATTGTATTACATTCACATACAATTACAACTAATCATTCATTTTAATCACTGTTAACTGTATCATTTCGTGATTACTGGGTATAACTTTTCTTTTCTTTGTTGTATTTTCTCAGTACTTTTCCTCTCCGTTAGGTACTTCCCTTTTTTGGCAGTTTTTCAGTGCTTCCCTATCTTCCCTTTTCTGCCAGCTTGCGCTGTTTGAGGAAGTTCATCCAAGGTGAACTGTTTCTTAACATCTTATTTTTTATCTTGATTTGTTACACACACAATTAATGATTTAACACACACACTTGTAACTACAACTATATTGCTGTCTTATTTTAACACATACACTTTTGTCTGATTTCTGGATTCCTATTAACTATTAACTTCAGCGTTTGATTGGTATAGCAAAATCATCATGTTGCAAACTTTGTCATTACATCACTCTATTTCTTATGGTCTTATCTGTGATGGCTTTGGTGGGATCTCAACCCTTCTTGACAGTATATACATATAAACATTTACAGTAGTTTATAGTGCAATAGTATATCGTGGTCCAATACAGTGTTAGTAGTGGTTTTATATATGTATATAAATGTTACTTACAAGGGTCGTTCAAAAAGTTCTAAGCCTCACCCAGAAAAAACAGTCATAGCTGAACAATTTTGTTTTTGCAACACACTACCACTTCTTATAAAGCTAGAAAAACAAATTCAAATTTCTGTCTTAATTTCTGTGCAAGTGAGGCACATGCAAAGTGAGAGGTGCGTGAAAAATCCAAAAATAAACAGAACAAAGGCCCAAGCAGTCATAAAATATCTGTAAAAAAAAAAAAAAAAAGGTATGACACCCAAAGAAATTCACAAGGACATGGTTCAGACGCTTACTGAGGACTCTCCATCCTATTCAATTGTGAAGAAATGGGCTGCAGGATTCAAGTGGGGCAGGGACACCACAGAAGATGACCCTCGGTCAGGTCGTCTAAAAACCTCAACCACTCATGAAAAAGTTCATGCCATTCACCGCATGGTTTTGAATGACAGACGTGTTACTGTCCAGCAGATAGCCAATTCTATAAGCACCAGTTCTGGTTCAGAAGCAGCTAAAATGTGGCTTTGAATTGCTACCCCATCCCCCTCACTCACCAGACTTGGCTACATCTGACTTCTTTTTGTTTCCTAAACTCAAATCCCACTTGTGTGGTCACCATTTTGGAAACAATGATGAAGTCATATGTGCTGTGGAGAATTTTTTGGAGGACCAAGTGCATTGATGTCAAGGGGGGCTATATTGAAAAAGAGTGACAAACTGTCTTGTTTCTCCAACTCCTTCTGGGTGAGGCTTAGAACGACCCTCGTACCTTTGCTGGTTACCACATCAACCTGCACTCTAAGGTTCTCATCATCCACTCATATCACTGTTCCTCCATCTATCTGTCCAGTATGAGGGTCCAGGTCTGACCCCTGCCTCTGGAATTACTGCTGACCCAACATCTGTAACATTGATCCACTTTCTATTTTCAAATCCCGCCTGCAAACACACTTAAAATCGCCTACTCACTCTGATCATTTCTCATCATTTTGCTCTAAATTTACATAATTTTGTATTGCTTTTATTGTACTTCCTTGGTGATTGTATGCTGTCTTTTGTTGTTTTTTGACATTGTTGTAATTCTGTCTTGAAAGCCGTCTGTAAATAAAATGTATTATCATTATAATTACTTTAGTTTTATACTGAAGTTGACCAAACCAGTTTGATATGACTTTTGTTTTGTGTAAAATGGCACATTATCCTGCAGGAAGTAGCCGTTGGATGATAGTGAACAGCAGTGACTCAGCGTTTTCTGTCCTTGACCCTGTCATTGTCCTTCTACCTCAGGGTCGAACATGCTGTTCGTTCACCCTGAGATGCTTGAAGCAGCAGTTCATCTATATCAGCTGTCTCATCTCTGATCTGAACGAGCATCTGACGTCAGGCTGACGTTAACCACTGACACAAACACAGAAAACATCCCTCAGATCACTTATCAGGAGCATCACATTGAATGCTTGTACATCAGGTCAATGTGCAACCGATCAGAGTCAAAGTGTAAACGTGACTTCAACCCCAGAATGAGACAAGTCATGAATTAATCTAATGTATTATTATTATTATTATTATTATGGTTCTTAATTTTTCCAAATACATGAATGTTTCTGTTTTAATATCTGGTGAAACATTTTGCTCATGTCTCTACCAGAATTCAAAGCACTTTTCCTAGACAGCAGACTGTGGTAACTGATAAGACATTCAAGACTAATAAACCTGCGCTGAAATAAACCTGCTCTGCTGCATTCTCACCTACTGGTTCAAACTCATGTCAGTTTGCAGAGTTCAAGAAGACATCTTTTTTAAACATCTTTTCATCAGCAGTCAAGCATGTTTAGTCAAAAGAGGAAAACCTGAGTGATACTGACCAAAGGCCTCATTTATACAAAGGCATATTTTCATTGCAAACGTCAACATTTATTCAACAGTTCTCTAAAAAATGTGTGGATTTCCATGACACCTGATGGTGAGATTATGACATAAAGCTTGTTCCCCCAAAAGAAATAGAAATAACCACTGATGGGAAAGTTACTTTAAAGAGGTAATTATTTACAGGCACTAGTTACTTCTTCCAAAAAGTTACAGAATTAGTAACTCCTTTACGGCTTTATAAAAGTAATTAATTACCAGGGAAAAGTAACTATTGCATTACTTTTTAAAAATGTTTAAATATATGAAAATTAGATCCAGTTCTTTCAATTTAAAAACACTACCTTGGAGCTCACCATGCTGTGTGACTTGCTTGTTGCTAGTTTAACCAATTGTGCGTGTGTGTGTGTGTGTGTGTGTGTGTGTGTGTGTGCCCAGCTACTCTGATTGGCTAATCATGAAATTTTACTCTCACTTAGCCAATCAGCATGCGGTTGCATCTCTCCCTCACCGCTTACTCCAGAAAAGAAAAAAAACTTTGCAGCTTCAAATTGTTATCACTAACGGTAACAGTGTTAATTAATTAGATTATCTGTTAGTGAAAAAAATAACGCAGTTAGTAAAGTTATTTATTTTTTGTTATTCTCATCACTGGAAATAATACAAAAAACCTAAATTAATTTGGTTTGTGTTGGTCTCCAGAATGTGGCTGTGCAAGAGGCTCCTACAGTCAGAATATTACAAAACCAATGATGTTCATACTTTTTTAGAAGCTCTTTTAAAAGCTGACATATTTCAGAGAGAATATTTCAACCTCTCGACCTTCTCTTGTGAAATGACCTTCAAAATGTTTTCGGATGAAAAAGTTTTATAAATGAGGCCTCTACACAAGGTAAAAGAAGATATCACTTTTTAACATGTTTAATTCACCTAACTTCTGTGAGTGTACAAGAATATGTGAAACATATGTGCAGTTGTTCTAAGACATGTGACTTGTGGTTGGTGAACAACCACAAGTGGTGTGGTTGGTGGTTTTCAACTTATTGTTATAATCTGGTTTCTTTAGATAGGAAACTGCCTTTAAATTGATGACAGGGAGAACAAGTCTGTGGATGAACATGGAGAGGAAGATGAGGATTATTTACTGCGTATACATGCTTTGGTGATAAATCATCTTCACCTTCATCTTCAAACCATGTTAACCATGTTGGTGTTTGTTCAAATAAAACATTTTCTACTGCACATACTGTTTGAAAACTTGATGTTAGGAAACTCAAGCTCCTAGAAAATTGGGTAAAATATTTCCCCTCTAAAAGAATGCACTAGAGGGTAAGTAAAACAAGTTGTATTATGCTGGTATGTTTTGTTTCAGGTCAGTGGGATTTGGACTTGGGTCATCTCTTTTATTTATTCCCAAGAGGAAAACCAAAAAATGGCACAGAAGGTCCCCAACTTTATAAATACAATACAGATCATTCAAGATGGCACCAGTGATCATTTGACAAAGTTTCCTTTCCAGCCACTTGGACCTTTATTCATTTATATTATCTACATCAAGCAGTGTAACTAGAAGAAGACAATCTCTTGGCCTAATTAATGATATCATTAGTGTATTTCCTTATTTGTCCTCCAGCTGTGCTTTTTGTTGTCTTAATGTTGGTCCTTTGTTGGAGATTTGGTCCTCCTCCAGTCTCTCCTGACAGTTTTTTCAGTTGCTACCAAGAGGATTTTGTGCAAATATCTATTGATTCCTGATGTACTTCACAAATTTTTAAAGATTTCTCTATTATTATAGCATATTTTCCAAAAACCAAAGTGACTGATCTACATGAAAAGTTACACAATCTCTCCAACATTTCTGCTGTCGGTTTCATTCTTCACTCTTCTTGTTTTTCCAAAAAAAAAAAAAAAAAAAAAAAATTCTCTGCATGTTCAAGACTGGGTGGATGTATGATATGTCCTTGTCCTTGTCTTTGCCCATGTTAACCACGCAGAGGCTCCTAAATCAACCGGCCTAGATCAATGAAACACTTACATCAAATGTTTTGTCATCCATGGTTGGCACCCAAGTACAGGTTTACTGTCTCCATAGCCAGAAACTTAATTCAATGAGAATCTCTCTCTCGCTTGAGATGTTGAGATGAATCCAAAACTGAACCACAATCAGCTTCATCACAGGACTCCTGTAATAAATGTACTTACACGTAATGTATTGTCCCTTAGATCTGAGTACTTCCTCCTCTACTGTCAGTTTCTCCACCTTGTATTTATTAGTGATAATCCCTGTATACTCATTGGGCTCAGCTGACAGTGAGCCATCAGTTTATGACTCAGCAGGAACAACCCACTGACAGTTTCCCTACCTGGCTATGCCAGGCTAAGCCAAACCGAGTTGAGGCAAGTCCAACCAGCAGAAGACGCTTGATGGCGACCATCAATCCTTGTGACCTTCTGTGACTCCTCTGCCCCTGCCAGACTTCTGATTGACTGGTTTACTGGATACAGACTGTCTGGTAATCAAAACCTCCTGCCTTTAACTCGCCGTTGCCAATGTCTCCTCAAGCAAGACGTCGAGGTCCATGTTACTGGGTCGCCACAACATCTGACAGATATTGTTTCATTTAATAACAAAAAAACAATGAGGAGCTGCCTGAATCAGCTGCTCACTGCAGTTTTTAGTGGAAGTGATGTGTTTTTAACAGTTATAATCCAAGAATGATATGACTGCCATAATTAAGTCCCTTAAAGGTATATTAGGCTCAGTAAATGTTTTGCCTTGAGAATATTTTGCCATTTGAGGCATTGATCAGATTTGACTTTTCCTCTGTATCAGCCTGAAGAACTGGTCTCCACAACGGCTGAAGAAATCTTAACGAAATGTTGATTACATTCCTGCTCCTCAGGAGATAAACCATTTACATTTAAATCATTCATGATCTTTACTCTAGTTCCACCTTAACCCTTCATTAAATTCATACTTCATGTTCCCTGCATGAGCTCAGCCACTGGACAGCCAGTGGGAGCACTACTTCCTGGAAAGCGTGCTTACTAATGGCTAAGCTAAGTACACGTAAATGGTGCCAGTGGCCATTTGGTGACGTTTCCTTTCCAGGTATAGTTTTTGTAAACCTCACAGAGGCTCCCAAACAAACCAGCCATGAATTGACTTTGTTAAAGATCTGACGCTGTTAAAAAATATCTCTACTTTCTCAAAAGACAAGAAAATCTATTATGTGTGTGTTGGTAATGAAAGTCTGTTTAGTTGTGTCTCATTTTGAGGGCTGCGGCCTTTAGAGGACCTTGTCTACAAAGATCTCGCCAATGTACATCTGTCTCCAGGATCTGGATCAGCAACAGCAGAACCACTGTTCCTTAATTGCGACAGTAGTGTAGCCTACGTTGAATTTCCTTATGTCCTTTGAGACTAAAACTAGTGCTAACTTCATAGCTCAAGTCAAAGATGGAATCTAGTAACATTTCTGAGCCTTTGTGCACAAGTGTCTGTAATGATCATTTCAGGGGTATTGATCTAGGACTGTAGCATTTATCATCTTATCATAAAGTATTCAGTGCTGAGCTCAGGCTGTGCTGATTGACCTGAAGATGAGATAACTCAGCGTCTCCCCGGCAGACAGCCCATTATCTAATAACGCCATCAGCGGCACAATGGAGCAGAGGGGAAAAGAAGGAATTTGCTGTTGGCTCAGGTTGCATCACTTTGTAGAAATTGAATCCTGGGGCAGCAGTTCACAGGTGGGTGGGTGTTGGAGAAGGTGGGGGGTCTGAAAGCTAGGCCTTTAGCACCACACGCCAGTGAATTTGTATTTCTAAAAGGTTTATTGCTGATTTAGACTTCTATATAAAACTATAGTCAGTCCAGTATCGCCAATGGGACTCTAAACTGTGACAGTCGTGTTACGGTTTAGTGTGAAATGAGATTGCATGCAGAAGAACTGGTGCTTCCTTTTTTGAATCACCATGGTGACATAATTATTTTCATAATTACAAGGAAAACAATTTAGTTTTTTTTTTTGATGTGACGCAGGTTAATTAATCAAACGCCAAAATTTTAACACTTCTGTTTAATCCACAGATGATAAATTAATGTAGCATCATCTAAAACATCTTGTATTGTTTTACAAGTAATAGGATGCATAAATAAATGAAAGGAGACTCTTGGCATGTCAATGATTACAGCCCAGAGGACGTTTACAGGGTTGACTGAGAAACCACAGAGCAGTTCTGGTTCTTGCAAAGACAGAGTTTTTCAGACAAGGATTTCAGGCATGGTTTTGTCTTGGGAGTGTCCTTGTCTCCACTGACACCCGTCCACAGAGTGTTGTCTCCATCAGGAGCAGGTTTCCCAGGTAGCGGGATTGGATGACAGCGGCTCAGAAACCAGATCCAGCTCAGCGATTATCCGAGGTGTTTGTCCAAACATCTTGCCTGTTCTGCGGCCCCATGCTGCCAAATGAGATGCCGGTTGTTTCCATGGCTCTGTTGTTTACAGCATGAGGTGTGAAAAGCTGCAAAGCTCAGATGCTCAGTACATCAAAACTGGGGCAAGGTGATAAATATAACCGTTGATTTGTTTGATAAAAAAAAAAATATAGAAAAAAATTAAACCATCTAAGAAGTGCATCTGAGCAATTACCTGTTAAAGGTTACATGTAGGTTTTTGCTAATGCTATATAGTCACTTTAACATTAGCAGCTATTTACTATCAACCTGAAAATCAGAAATGTTGTGTGTTCAGCAACGAAACTTGTTTCCTTTACTTGAACAGAGCTGGAATTCTATAACACCAAATGTTGACTCAATCTTTGGGGCTAGCTGGTTGGCATGCTAACATGATGGTCTTGTTAGCATGCCAACCAGCTAACCCTGGTTTTACTGGCCCTATCCATCACTTTCCAATAGCAAGTCACCGTCCAGTCCACCTTGAAGGGGCAGGTGCTCAGAACCATGACCAGCTTAGTCATCCCTGTGTGACAGTCCTGCTCACCAAACTAAGTTAAGTTCAAGTTCATAATCACTACACGCCTTCTGTTAGAGTGGTGCTGATCAATCAGAGAGAGTGTCCACCCTTCAACAACAGGTGAAACTGAAGAAAAACATGAGGTAAAATGATCCTCAGCCTGTCTGTCACAGTTAGTCCCAAAGAACAGCAGCTCTGAGGAGGTTTGGGAGATTTCAGCTCCAAGAAAAGAGGTTTAGATGCTAACTACTTCAGCTAATTTGGGTAAATGCACTAATTTCTCTATGTGAGTGAATTTGCCCAAATTAAGTTAATTAAGTAATTCATTAAGTTGGCTACATTAGCTATAAGCTATCTTCTAAACTAGCTATATCTTAGCTAACTTTGACACCTCAGGTAATGTAGCCACTTCAGCTAACTTAGCAGGTTTAGCCTTTGAAATGAGACAGTTTAGTCTCCACCTGTGACTACGGAGATGAAGGAAGCAGCTTTAGTCCAACAGCAGCACTTCAGTGATTTGTAGAAAACAGATGTTGATCAAAACAAGGTGATATACAAAGTGTGTCAAAAAATCAGCTTAAGCTGAATTTTTTTTTTCAAAAATCACTGTGATTAATTTTTTTCTCCAAATTGATCTTCCCTACTGTTGACTCTTTTCTTTCTTCTTTTACTTTCAGGCCCCTGAATTCTCATATTAAATCTCTGCCTTTAAAATGTGTCTTTTAATTATGTGTTTGCTGTATGCTTTTATGTTACTTATTCAATTTGCATTGTCAAATTGATTATTTTATTATGATATAAAAGTTTGGGAATATTCTGATCATTCAGACGTTATCACAACAGCAGTACTACTACTACTACTACTAGTAGTAGTAGTAGTTGTTGTTGCTGTTGTTGTTGTTTTTGTTGTCGTTGTTGTGGTTGTAGAGCTGTGGCTGTTGCCATGGTGACAGATGAGTCACGTTGGTCAAACATTGATAAGTGTGAGTTTCAGGGTGATTCTGCAGCCGAGCTCAGCCTCCACAGCAGAGCAGCTCCGGTGCTCAGAGCTCCGGTCGGCCGCCCGGGCGTGTCTCCAGTCGGCTGATGGGGGATTCCGGTTTTTCCACTCGGCTCCTCCTGGTTTAATTAAACCGCTGCAGGTGTCGAGCCCCGCTTCAGTCCGAGCAGCAGCATCAGAGACACGATGGCCTCCAACACTGCCACCATGGGGAACCTCCCTAGCGGAGTCGGAATATGTACGACCATCCCGGACATCCTCTACGTGCCTGAACTGGTAAGATACAGCCGCTGTGCGCTTTTACGCAGCTTTTACGCACCAAAGAAAATAAACATCCTACGTTTTAAATAACGTTTGGTTGTGGTTAGTGTGGCACCAAAGACAAAATATATGTGTTGGTTTTCAATTGAATCTAACCATCGTCATCTCATTTCTGTATATTAAGATAAAAAATAAACAAAACAAAACAAATTTTTTTAGATTCAATAATAATAGTAATAATAATAATAATAAATAATTTATATCAATAAGATTAGTCTGATTCTGGTTTTACTAGTAATTTTTATAAGTAGAATTATTTTATTTTAAACTTTTATCTATTTTTAAAATTTTTTTATTTATTTATTTATTTTTTACCATAAAATTCCTAAATAAATTGCAGTGTTCAGATTATCAGATTTATCTGCAGCAGTTTAGTGATTTTCTGTCATTTGTGTTGAGAATCTGAAATTATGTTATTTATGTTTCCTGAACCTGAACGGAAGTCTTTGAAAACAAACAAACAAACAAAATATCTGATAAACTAAATCAATAAAATGCTAAAATGATAAAAGTGCTTTAGTGCCATTATATTATTTTTATGTATTCTGTGATTGTGATCCTTAGATAAGTATTAAAAATATATATAGCTCATCTGGAAAATTGTGATTTATTTGATAAAAACAAATATTAAACACTGAAAACAAAAACTTTTTGAAGGTTTTAGTTTGACAGTGGCGTAAATCAGACCAGTCCTTTATGGGAAAGTTCATGAAGAATAATCTGTAAAATAAATGTTAAGTAAGGACCTGAGTCAGAGATCAGAGTCAGATAGAGACATTTATTTAGATGAGTCCCACCCCAACGGACGTCAGCTCATTCTGAGTTGAGGAAGAATGCTGCAGGCATCTTCATGTCAACTCATGCATTCACACACACACACACACACACACACACACACACACACACACACACACACACACACACACACACAAACACACACACGTGAGTGTGTGAGCAGGTGGAAGAAGGTGGAGCTCCATGAATAATGCAGATTGTCAATTATTAGTGGTGTAGAATGAACTGAATGCAGCAATGCCCTGCCTGAAAAAATAACAGAAACACCTCAGCTCACACAAAGACTTTAATCTTGAAATGACTAAACTGATGAAGCTGCACAACATGTGTCACCCTCACCTGGTCTGACAGGTGCAGAAATGACAGTTATGAGACAAAAATGAGGCGTAGACGACAGGAGGCTCTGACGGAAATGAAGATACAGTGACGATAAATGTTACACAAAGACATAAAGTCATTCACAAGTCAAAACAAGCAGCCAGTTAATCAGTGGTTGATAATAAAAAACAATTAAGAGCAGGGAAATAAGTGAAGCAGTCCCATTATGTCATGTGTCTGTGGTCTCTCTGTAGATCTTCGGCGGTCTGGTGTGGATCTTGGTGGCGTGCACGCTGGTGGTGCCAGCGAACCCTCAAGGCTGGGTCATGTTCGTCTCCGTCTTCTGCTTTGTCATGACCTTTCTCTGGTTGGTGATTTTCGCCTGCGGGGGGCATCACAACAAAAGTAGTTGGGCGGCAGCGGTAGGTCCCCTGAACATATTCACCACATTCACACCACTGATATCATAGCCAAGTGTTTCTCATGCTCCTCTTCCTCCTCCTCCAGGACTTTGTGTATCACGGCCTCGCCGCCTTCTTCTACCTCAGTGCTTCAGTGGCTTTGGCCAAAGTGACTCTGGACATGAAAGATGGGACAGTTTTCCAAAACTACCAGCTGGACATCTCTGCAGTGGTGAGTGGTTCTGACAATAGAATAAAAAAACATAAACCACAAGTAAAACAAAAACACACAGAAATATAGAGAGTAAAAACTCACAAAAAGAAAATGATGAATTAAAAAAAATAATGAAAAGTCCACAAAGTCAGGCAGGAGTTGTCTTTGTAGATGTTTAGGTTGTTTTTTGACTCTAGTTTTTATAGTTGTTATATTTCTCTTTGTATAGGTTTTGTGTCTTTGTAGAAGTGGTTGTGTTTTATCTCTTTATAGTTGTGTTATGTCTCTTTGTTGCTTTGCTTTTTCACCTCAATCATCATAGTGTTGTGCATTTTGGTGACCTCCTGACCTTTTCTCAGGAGTCACTCACTAACATCTTCCATTGTTGTTCTCTTCATCTCTTCAGGTCTTCTCGTATGTTGCAACTCTTCTCTATTTCATCCACACCATCCTGTCCGCCATCCGCTGGAAATCTTTCTAGAGGTTTTTTGTCTGTAGAGCCTTGTGAACAGCATCAAAAAACAAACTGATTTTTATTTGTAAAGCTTGTACATAAAGTTGTGGCACACTGACATGAAGGGAAGACTGCCAGCCCTGTGTGTTTTTTTTTTTTTTTTTTTTTTTTCTCTCTGCTGGGAGGTGTAACTGGAGCGACATCTGGATCATCACAGGGATCTGAAGTGATAAATGACAGTTGAGGCTTCGCTGCCGACGGGCTGACCCTGATGGTTTGTGTCTCTCAGCTCCTCCTCTGCTCATCATTTTCTACAGAAGACAACGGACCACGGTCTCACTGCTTAAAATAAACACAGCAGCTATTTCAACTGAAGCTGCACAATCCTTTTTTTTTTTTTTTTTTTTTTTTACAAATATCCTTAACTACAAACAGCTGCTTTATGTCTCTGTTCACAAACACCAGACTTCATTGGTTGGTTAGTTACTGCACAATAACACAAACAAAAAAGTAACAGAAAATGTAAGTAAAATGGTTGTTTTTGTCAGTGGAGTCTGGGGCTCTCTGCTATTAAAGTTTGCTCTGTTTTGTTTCACACTCAGCTGATTGAAGAAAAGGCTCTGATTTGGCTGCTTTTATATTTTTATAAACTTTCTTAACTTTTGTCAAATAAATAAATAGATAAAATTTTACTTGGAGCATGGATCAAAACAGGGAAGTGAATTTAAATTACAGTTTTCTTGTTTTTGTAACTGTAATCCTTTATTACCGACAGGTTTGTTTTTGTAAATTTGTTTTTTGGAACTATTGAATTAATTGAAAATTAATAAATATATTTGTTTTGAAACCCAATTTTGGTTCAATTTATATAAAATCAAGCCCAAATAATCAGATTTCTTTTGTAGAAAAAACAAACAAAAAAAAAAAAAAAAACACAACTGTAATTTTAAGTTTTAATTCATTTTGATAAATATTTAGATTGTTGTGACAACTGAGTAACACATTGGCCCAAATCTTCAAATTTGGTCAAAGGTCAAAGTGGGTGCAGACTTCATAAGCTAATTAACTGCAACTGGGTGGCGACAATGCAACTGCTAGTTTTTCTTGTGTTTACAGTTACATGTGAGTAATGTAATGCGTCACCATCACATTTTAAGATGAAACCTCACCCCAGTCAGTCATATAAAAACTGGAGAAACAACCAACTGTGATGCCGAGAGACAGGCAAGTCAACACAGCAGCAGCATTAAACCTGTGGAGTCATGTTTTTAGACTGTAGTTAACCCAAGGTGATGTTGAAGCAGTTTTCTGGGAGGAGTCGTTACAGTGGAGCCTGAACATCACCCAGTTGTGGTCAGCAACAATAGTCAGGTAGGCTGCGGCAGTCAGACCGTGACTGGTTGGTATTACAGGCTCAAAGTGAGGCCAAGAAAACATCCTCCACCACATTACACCTCTACCAGCAGCAGCTTTGACACGCGGCAGCTGGTTGGTGATACTTGTGAATTTTTTATCAGCAGCGACATCAGGTTAAGCAGAGAGGGCAGAGAGGTCAGAGGTCACAAGGACCGCTAAGAGGAAGACTAAACGAACTACAGGTGATGTCAGGTGTGTGAGAGAGGAAGAGGGAGGGGCATATGTTAAGAAGATTAGATTAATTTTTTTATTATTTTTTTTAAACGTGACACTTTGAGTCAAATCAAGTTGAAGAGGCTCATCACACAGTAAAGATGGAGGTGCTGTCATTTATTCACTGTTTATAACAATGGCCACACCCCAATGTTCTCCACTGCAATCAAAAAGTTGCCAGCTGCTTTTCAGTTGGATTTGTCGTGCATGTCCCAAGTGGCTGTGTCTCATTTCAAAGGCTCCTTCAACAAATCTATCTTATTTTCCTGTACCATGAAGGCTAAAACAGTTGGATCCCTCACAGTCCAACATATTCCAAGATTCAGTACAATGCAGGGGACATTTGGTGATGTACAGTTAAAGCTAAAGGTCACGTGACCAGAGAAGTAGGCGAAGTATGTTTTTAAATGGACTGAATGAAAATGTAGATGAATTCTAAACTAGTAATCTATAATGTATTACATTTTTGAAATAACTTTCCCAACACTGTCTGTCACTTAACAGCGACAAACTTTTAGGACCTGCTGTTGTTGCTAAATTAGTAAGTACATTAAGAACATGAATAGGAAATTCTCTGTAGGTTAGACCATCTAATTTAAGGACTATTAGTTCGACCATAGCCAACATAGACCACAGAGACCGTTCCACATCTGTCAGACCTCTAAACAGGGTCCTTGGTAGGATACAGCCTTTGAATTGCAACACAGCTAAAGTACTGTCAAAATGAGCACCACCATCCTGTGCCAGTTGTATTTTAGAGCTAGTCTGCACCCTAGTAGGCCATAGCCAGAGAGGTTCCCAGTGTCAGCATCCTGCCCCAACTAATCATAAGTTGATCTCGATGTTGACATGATATGACATGTTGATATGACATGTACTACAGCCAGCCACGAGGCGGGCAATAGAGATGTTTTGACTTTACTTTTGGGAGCAAGCATGTTCTCGTTGTTTTACAGAATTCATGAAGGTGTTTGTCTCCTCCTTTATAATACCTCTGTCACTGTTAATGCTAATGGTAGCATTAACAGCTGTTTACAGAAATATAAACTTTGTTGCCCTACTCTCACAAAGTGGTGCTACAAGACAGATCAAGGTCAGTGGGTTATGTCCTGGTGGTAACTTGGTGTAGCTTTTCACCACTGGAGATATTGATTGGTGGGTAAAGAACCAATATTAATGCTAATATTGTCTATGTAGTTGTAGCAAAGACATACAGTAGCACCTTTAGGTGCAGCTAATTCACAAATTAAATTGTCCTTTTTGTGTTACTTTTTGAATTGTCAAAGACTAAAACCCTGCAACTGTATGTAGTTGTGGTGTTCAGAATATTAAACTCTGGTATATTTTCAGCTGTTTCCCGACCTCCAGCACCGAGAGCTTAGCTCAAGAACATGAAACCAGGTTTAATGGAGTATAGCCTTGAGTAAATACAGGGCAGGCTGCCACGCACACACAGTATGGCAGGTCAGTGAACTGTGGCTATGATGTATAATTGACGAGGGAAGGCAGCAGGTGATAATGGCTGAGCATCTCCATGAAACTGAAGAAGGTGGAGGCTCTTGTTGAGGCTGCAGTGGTTTGAATGCAGCTCATACACTAAGCTTCAGTGTCAGTTTATCCACAGTTCTATCCACTGCACCAAATTTGAAAAAATATTCACTGATTTGAAACTCCTGTGTTAGTAACTCAATCGCAAAATGTTACAAAACACAAACAAGACCTCATTATATCAGCACTAAAGCTAGAGCTACTAAAGCTACAACCCTGTGTTCATTAAAACCAGCTGTCCTCTGCCTTGTAGGAGTTACATTGCTCACTAGAGACCACAAAATTTTTTAATAACTGTACTCTGATACACTGTAGTGTCAAATTCATTTAAGATGTCAGTGGTCTTCTGTTGGTTATACTACAACACTGGATTGGCAAAACCTGCTTTGTCATAATTTTAGAAAAAAAAAAAAAGAAAAATAACCTACAAATACACATTATTGTTAGTTTGCCAAATATTAAATGTATGACTGAAAATATTTTTTTGTATTTTGAATAGGACATTAGGTGTGGAAGGAAGGAAATGATTTTTCCATAACAGCAGTTCTTAAATATGTGAGAATTTCTCACTCCAGGAATTATTAGATTTTAGTACCACACCTGAAGTGTGGACTCTGGCCACCCCCAGTTTTGTTTTTTTGGCCAGAGTCTGAACCCAGAATCATTAGTACATTTTATTGGTTCTTAAATACAAATTTCCTGTATTTTTTTTTTATTATATCTGCATAAAGAAAGTGAGAGATAAATATGTATGGTCTTTACAGCACTGCTAAAACAAAACATGTTGTTATGGTTCTGTTATGGTTCTGTGTGTACCCTGCACCTTCTTCTGTGCCCTCTGTCCTGTTAATTAGCTTAACAGAATACGCTGGCCAAACATGGATGAGCATGTTTGCAAACCAGGTGTAGGTGCAGCGACACAGCTCTGCGCTCAACACAGTCATGGACCGACTGGCTGAGCTTGCGACCAGGGTTTCCCAGCTGGCCGGTCATCTGGTCACCACTCATCTCGCTGCTCTGGGCCTCAGGCAGGGTGCTCAGCCCATGGCTCAGTTCACCATCTCCTTCTGCATCCTGGCAGCAGAATGCGGCTGGGATGATGGCGCACTGCCCGCTATTTTTTGAGAGATGAGTTGGCTCTTAGGAATGAATCCTCTTTTCTAGAGGTGCTAATTCGGCTAGCGATTAGCATAGACAACCAGCTTAGGGTAATGCATAGGGAAAGGTCAGGCGGGGCCAGGCCACAGCGCTTCACCTCTGCAATTATGCACCGCCCAGTGAGGGAGTTCACGTTCATTGCCACACTGTCTCTGGAGCCCACGTGCTGTCCACCCAGGAGTAGCCCATGCAGCTGGTATGCGCTTGCCTGACTTCGTCCGAAGGACAGCAATGAGTGCCAGCCTCCTGCCGATGCAGTGATTTCCTGTTCATTATTTTCCCTGGATTCGCCAGCGCTTTATGTTGCCCCTTTGATTTCTTTTACTCCTTGTTTTTCCCAGCCATCGGCTAGACGGCCTCATCTCCATTTTTTGTTTCTGGCCCAGAGCTGTGCCTTTAGTTCAGTTTTATAATAAACTTATTTGACCTCAGGCATAACATTATGACCACCTGCCCACTATTGTGTTGGTCCCCTTTCTGCTGCCAAAACAGCCATGTTTTCAGCAGATCCTTTAAGTCCTGTAAGTTGCAAGGTGGGGCATCTGCGGATTTGACTTGTTGCCCAGCGCATCCCACAGATGCTCTATTGGATTGAAATCTGGGGAATTTGGAGTCAAAAGTAAAGGCCTCAAACTCATTACTCTGCTCCTCAAACCAGTCCTGAACAATTTTTGCTTTTTATTTTTAGCTGTGACAGTGTGCATTGTCCTGCTTAGAGGCCACGGTCATCTGAGAATATTGTTTCCTTAAAGGGTGTACATGTTCTGCAGCAATCTAGGTTAGTGGTACGTCTCAAAAGAACATCTACATGGATGGCAGGACTCAAAGTTTTCTAGCAGAACATTGTCTGAAGCATCGCACTGCATCCATCAGCTTGCCTTATTCCCCTAGTGCATCAATGAGCCTTGACCATCCATGACCCTGTCACTGGTTCACTACTTTTCCTTCCTTGGACCACTTTTGACAGATACTGACCACTGCAGATTGGGAACACCCCACAAGAGCTGCAGTTTTGGAGATGCTATAACCCAGTCGTCTAGCCGTCACAATTTGGCCGTTGTCAGACTCACTTAAATCCTTATGCTTGCCTATATTTCTGCTTCTGACACATCAACTTTGAGGAAAAAATGTTCTCTTGTTGCCTAGTATATTCCACCCACTAACCATAGCCATGATGAAAAGATAATCTGTGTTGTTCACGTCACCTGTCAGTAGTCACAATGTTATGCCTGATCAGTGTATACATCTGTTTATGATTAAATGTGGTAGGATTACAGATAATTTATTGTGGTCAATATGGCATTGACAATGACGTTTGGACAAACTGGTGATAATAAAAGTTCAGATTGAGCCTTTGTGTTTGTGTTTCCACTTACATTCACAAAACAATCACTTTGCTTTTGTGATCATAAGGGAGATTTAAACATTTTCAGGTGGGTTGTGCCGTCCAAAAATGACTGAGACACACAACAGGATGGATGCTGAGTCAAGCTTTAATCAGACAGAATATTGGGATATGAGTAATATATAGATATAATATATAAGAGTAAAATATACTATAATACTATAAGAGTAGAAAAAGCAGATAGATATTCAGCATTTAACTCACTCTGAGGCTCAGACATGTCTGTGGCTACAGTTACAATCCTAATTCAAACATCACTGAATTATTGTCACACGACCATTGTGTGATGTAAGTCATTCATGTCTTCACAGTTTTTATAAAACATTGTTTGAGCACATGGTTTTATTTGTGTTTCTGTGGCAGTGTTGTGTTTTTTAATGAAATAGTGTCCTTGAGCTGAGTAGTTTGAGGACCATCAGATCCAACACCTCTCTGTTTTTTTAAATGTCTGACTCTGACCCTGTCCGGGATTCAGAGGGTTAATACCTAACAACAAATACAAATGCTACGATAACAAATGCTGCTGAACAAAATGAGCCTGTAACATGTGGCATAAGCCTGTAGCATGAAATAAGGTGCAGATTATTTATTTTTAGGGTAAATATTGTCTATAACTTCTCTGCTCTACATTTCGGTTTGTTAGCATTTAATTAACGATACACTGCTGCACCGGATTCAGATTTGCACCATTGAAGCATCTGATGCACTGGAAAGTGTCGCCCGGTTTGTAACAGCGGAATATGTTGTTGCGGCCAATTCGAGAATTTGCCAGTGCTTGGAGGGCCTGTATGATCTGAGTTTGATCAATGATTCTGCCTCCACTGGTCCGATCAAACACACTGGAAAACACAAAGGCATGTCGGGCTCCCCAGTTGGGGATGATCGTGTTGATCCTGGGGATGATGGTGTAAGTGCTGTCCAAGTTTGTACAGGTTCCATAACACGGGGAGTAGAAGGAGTAGAAGACTAAAAAATGATCGTTAGCACTGCCAATCAAAGAATTCATGTTGTTCAACACACGAGACTCTGCATGAGCATTACGATTAGGTATCGCAGCGACCAGCTTTCCGTTGTCTATGTACACTTGATCACGTTGAGTTACCCAAACTGCGGTGGTTGGAGTAAACACTTCAGCCAGGTTGTTCAGGTTCTGGTTGTTGGGGACGTTCACAGCCAGACAGACCTGGGTATTTATACTGTACCTACAGAGGAAACACAACATGGTGATGTGAAGACACAGCAAATCTGGTCACAACAAATCTGAAAAAGTGACACAATTACATCTCAGTGGCAACTTTCCTTCATCTATATTAACCATGTGACTGCTATTTCACCTATGGTGGCTGTATTCATGTACTGGCTCTTCTCCACTGGCTGCCTGTAAATCCTAGTTCACACTAGTTGATTTTACCAATGATCTGTGAGTCACAAACACTGTTGTGATCGCTGCAGTATTCACACTCTGCGACTTGTGTTCCCATGATCTGGAGTCTAAAGAACTGGTCTGAGACCTGTAGTGGTCACATTACAAGACTTCTCACTGATTGAGCTCCCGATCACACTGTGATGTCACCAAACTATATGTCTTGTCACACATGAACTAAACAGGATATAGCCGCTGCTTCTCATTTTGATTTACAGCTGTTATTTGTTGATGAGCACCAGGGAGCCGGTGAGAGCCGGCTCCCTGAAGATGCTGCCCCCGACGCAGACTTTTTTTTACAGAGTTCTGAGTGGATCAATGAGACTGCAGCAGTATTTATCTCATCCTCCCTCTGGCGGTTGTTCTTTGTCAGTTTTATAACATGATTGATATCTAATATATATAACTTCATAACAAATAACTTCATCAATAAAGTCATCCAAATACACACAAATGAAAAAAGGTTTTGTATTTCATACAGTGGAGTAAAAACATGGAATGGGATGTGTAATGAATTAAAACAATGTCCAAACATCAAAAAATTAAAGTAAAGTATAAAGAGCACATCTTTACGAAATACAGGGTTGAAATGGGGGTGTGAAATAGGCTAATGCTATTATTGTTGACGTACACTTCAGTTCTTTATGTCTCATTTGACTTATGTGTGAATGTGTGTGTATATATATGTGTATACAGTATATTATTATTGCTTCATAACTTGTTATATTATGTATAACTAATTCATGACTTATTATTTTATATATTGAATTAACATAGGGAAAAGGGGTGGGATTCACTAACTCCTCCCACTCAACAAAGGCAGGTTATTTTTGTATCACTCTGTTCTGATCCCTAATTAATTTGTGAGTTTTTATTTCCTTCCATGTAAAGTTAGACACAGTTACATACTGTGTCTGTTGATGATGACCTTTGAGGTTTTCATGGAGAATATTCTGGACAGAATCTGTTGATTTGTAGATTCTAGAAGATTTTAAAACTTAGAAAAATGTCCTTAATTTAGATTTAGATTAAATCAATTGACAGTCCTAAATAAAAGACATGCGGTTAATGATTCAATAATAATAATAATAAAGATCATCTCTGTCTTTAGTTGTAATGTTGTTGTTTCAGACTGAATGTGTCCAAAAAGATGTAAAGTGAAGTAGACAGACACTCTGACGTGATAAAGTAATTCATTTACAAACTGGAGTGGACAAAGTGGATTTATTGTCATGTTTATCTTTAATAACTCACACATGGAAACAACTTGACTCACCTGCCAACCATGAAGTTAGTGATGACGGTGACTCGGTGCTCTTCCACAGCAGTAAGTCCATTTGCAGCGGACAGAGAGAGGGCGAATACCACGGCCACCGCTGTGCACAGACCCGCCATCTGAACACAAAACAGACGATAGACAGTGAAAACAACACGAATGAGTCTGTCAGTTGGAGGTGTTGGAGAAATAACTCACCTTCACTTCAACAGGATCTGCTGTTTCTGACACCTACAAACACAAACACACATTAACATCTGAAAACATAAACTATGATAAATAATTAACATGCAGGAAACAGAACAAGTTTCTTACTATAATCTGCTGGAAAAATGCACTTTAATATTCAATCTCTGCATTAGAAAACTGTGACTGTTCATGTCCTGTGAACATTCTGAGCAAATTTCACAAATCATTTATAGTCAGCACCATCTTGTCACACCCTACACAAATAAAAACAATCTGGACTTGTTCATCAAACCACATTAAACCACTACATCCACTGACAACCTTCAGTTAAAACTGTGAACTTAAATGCAAAGCAACAAGAGGATCATAGGCATAAAAGTTTCACAAACCTTGAAAAGCAGAATGAGACAAACAAATTCTTTGTGCTGTGAGCTCAGAAAAAACAGAAAGAAACGAGAACAAAAACAGAGAGAGATCTGAGGGGGCGTGAAGAGCAAAGCTGCCACCTGCTGGTCACATCCTGTATCTGATGAAACAGCCGATGACCACAATGGCTCACTGAGAATATCTCTCCACAGAAATAATGTCACTAGTGAAGAGAAACTCTGAGCTGATACTGATACTGACTGATAGACTGATTTTGTCATTAAGTTTTTTATTATTTTGCACAGAAACAAAGAAATCATTGAATTTTAAAGTAACTTTACATTATGATAATGAATCATCATATACAGTGATGTAGAAATAGTTTGATAAGTATCTCAATCTCTGAGACATCTCTGTGTGCATCTCAAACTCTAAGTTAAAAATGTCTCTATTTACCCTTTTATGATTAGTTTAAATATGAAAATGTGAGTTTTGAGTGTGTGTGAGTACAAATGTGCAGTGTGTTGATGGTGGAGGTGTCAGACAGGATCTGGTGGTTGTTTGGGGAACGTCATCTGTGCTGCTCAAACAGCCAGAAGTGTTGGATTCTCAACTTCCCCGTGGTCTTAGACATGATATCTGAGTCGGTTCAAGTTAATGAACACTAGCTGGTTGGTGGAGACGTATAACCACAGGCAACAATACTAGTCTCAGAAATTTGGTAAAGACTCAAACAAAAGTCAAACAAACAGTAGTGCTCACCTTCACTGCTGCTACCGGCATGACCTGAGACACCTGAAACAGAAAAGACACAAAATCAACAACATATAATGTTAACAATGTTGAAATATGTACCTTAAAAGAATCAGTTGACAGTTTTTCACAACCTGAACAATAACCAGCTACTACTACTACTACTTTTATAGTTGTACCACTGTTGTATCACATCACACAAGTGGTTCACTGTTTTTTAGAACTCTATTTTTTTTATTGCTGATCAAACTGAGAAAAAGATCCTGCAATTTGATTGAGGAAGTTCTTATTAATTTCATTTTTTTCTTCTGTGGTGTACCCGAAGTCTCCATCATAGGTTCTAGTTTATTTTCCCTCTCAATTGCTTTACAAACAAAACACAGCCATAATTCTTTGTAAAACAAAACCTTCAGTCTCTTTAAACTTGTCTTAAAGACGTCAAATACTGGGTGGACGAATACTTTTAGAAAAGTTTTAGAACAGTTAATTCTGAACATGTTATTTGTGGTATAACATTTTTTTTTCGGGAGACAATCATTAAATATGAGGCATGGGTGTAACTTTACCTTGCATTTGAATTTAACAAACAAATCTTGTCATAATAGTTGCTGATTTCACTTTTCTCTCCCACTGACAGTCTTTTATTATTCTTGTCATGTGATGCAGACAAGTTCAGTCAGGACAGACATCGGCCTTTCACAACATTTAACACAATGTTTGATTTGCTGTGGCAATACAACTTTCCTACATCGATGAGTAAACAGTTTAAATGTGAAGTTGCAATATGATAAAACAAGATATTGCTCATAAATATTAGGACATAACTGTACTTTATATATTTACCATGAGCATGTCTATCATGTCATGTGTAGATTCATGAAAATAAGACAGAATCAGTTCACTTTACCTCCACATTGCTGCATCACATATGATCTTCACAGTGCAGAGCAGTAATTATCTGCAGTAGGTACTAGTGCCGTGAAGTAGAGCAATAATTAATTGCAGTAAATTGCAAAAACCTACAAATTAAACCAACCTTCACTTTAATACAGTCGAATGACATCCTATGCACATAGTCTGCTTGATTTAGCGAAGCAGCCATGATGTACATTTGTATTTAATCTATGCAGCAAATCACACCTGGAGATCTTCACATATAGAGGGTGTGACCTGCTGAATGTGAACAGGTAAAACAGTCAGTTTCTAGTTGTAAAAAGTGTAACTGTGTTAGGTCCAGTCTTAACATATGTACTGGTCATTGCTTCAAACCTTAAGTATGTTACTAAAAATATGATATTAGTGATACAATACTATCACAATGAACACTTCTTCAATTCTGTAATATTTTTCTCCCTTAATGACTTTACTACATCTATAACCAGGAAAGACTACAAACATGTAGAGTTTGAGTCTAAGAGTTACTTTTCTGACAGGTGTGCTTTGAACACGAGTGGAGCGTCAGTTTTTTTGTGACACTGTTAAAAAAAGAAGAAGAAAAAAAGAGGAAAATTTGGATGTTTAAAGTATATCTTGGTAGCTGTGTCACTTTAGCTGTAAGAGTTTGACCACATTTGTCTCTTCACTCTGACTTGCAGATTGAAGATGGAGGTTTTAGCAGAAATACAGAGGTATTAGTAAACAAAGTGCGTTATGTTGTAATTTTTCTTTTCTTTTTTTCTTTTCTGATCCCATCACATAAAGCTGTCCACTGCTGGGAACTCTGAAGATCTGAGAATCAAGAGAGAGCTGAGCCAGGACCAGCTACCTCCTACCACTCATGCTCCATATGTGTGGACATTTAAAGATGGAGCTGTGAGAAACTTTGCAATAGCACAAGTGAAATGTCCAGAATTCATACCAAGAACCTCAGTCAAACTCTTTCAAAGGTGGAAAAAAAACACACAGCATTTGATATCCTTTTACACGTGTGGTTCTCAAGGCATGATTAAGTTAACTGAATATGTAGCTTTACAGAGAAATCAGCTGTATTTTGTTTGTATAATAATTGAGAGCCTACACATTATGAAACTGTTTACAGCTGCAGTCATTGGCTCAGACTCATTAACAAACTGCTTCAGTCCTGTTTTCTGCCAACATCAGTTCATCTCTCATGGCTTTGTGAAACCAAAAACTCAGAGTTTCTATTAACTCTGAGAGAACTAACCCTGAGTTTTCACTAAACCCGCTTTATGAAACAGACCCCAGTTCTCCCACCTCTCTTCCCTATTCACCTTTAGACACTTTTTGGTTTATGCTGTTTATTTGTTACACATTACAACACTGCACACACACACACACACACACACACACACACACACACCATGTTTTGCTCATGCACTCCTACACACCACCGACCCTACAGACTACACTTACCTCTTGTATTTTAAGTTTAAAATGAACTTTCCTTGTGTGGTGCTTTTGCTCAGTTTTTAAAATAACATTGTTAAATTTGTTCATTTGTGTGTAGCTCCCTTCTTAGTCATGCCCATACAGCCTTGTTTGTGACACTGTTAAAAAAAGAAGAAAAAGAAGAAAAAAAGAGGAAAATTTGGATGTTTAAAGTATATCTTGGTAGCTGTGTCACTTTAGCTGTAAGAGTTTGACCACATTTGTCTCTTCACTCTGACTTGCAGATTGAAGATGGAGGTTTTAGCAGAAATACAGAGGTATTAGTAAACAAAGTGCGTTATGTTGTAATTTTGCTTTTCTTTTTTTCTTTTCTGATCCCATCACATAAAGCTGTCCACTGCTGGGAACTCTGAAGATCTGAGAATCAAGAGAGAGCTGAGCCAGGACCAGCTACCTCCTACCACTCATGCTCCATATGTGTGGACATTTAAAGATGGAGCTGTGAGAAACTTTGCAATAGCACAAGTGAAATGTCCAGAATTCATACCAAGAACCTCAGTCAAACTCTTTCAAAGGTGGAAAAAAAACACACAGCATTTGATATCCTTTTACACGTGTGGTTCTCAAGGCATGATTAAGTTAACTGAATATGTAGCTTTACAGAGAAATCAGCTGTATTTTGTTTGTATAATAATTGAGAGCCTACACATTATGAAACTGTTTACAGCTGCAGTCATTGGCTCAGACTCATTAACAAACTGCTTCAGTCCTGCACCGTCCTTGTGTCCTGCACCAGTGGCCTGTATTTACTAACCTTTGTTAATGCCACAGCTGAATATTTAGCAGATAAAACGAGACATTTAATTACAACTCGTTTTATCTGAAAAAGGTTGCGTTGCACAGCTAATCAAACACCGTGTATCTGACTGAACCTGTCTGCAGCACATGACAATCTTTTTTGTTTGTTTGTTTGTTTGCAAAGCTTTTGAGAGGGAAATAAATTAGAAGCTAGACTTGGGATACGCCACAGGAGACAAAACTGAAACTACTAAAGACTAAAACTATGTCGTTCTAAAATGGCAATGAACTTAAAACAGAATCTAGTTGCAGTCGATGTTCAGTTTCCTCAATCAACCTGCAGGATGTTTTTTTCATCTTCTTCCTTTTTTAACAACTTCTGAATCATGTTCATATAAGGGCATGTGTCTACTCTGATGGTTTGACCACGGTTAAACTCTGCTCCATAAAAACATCATTCCCTCTGTGACTTCACTCAGTGTGACGGTACATTTACACTGAGAAGAAATCACCTTCGTCATCTGAGTCGACATCATCTGTCAGAAACCCTTGTCCCTCAAACAGGTAAAAGATTTTCACTTGGTTTGGTTTTGTAGACAGTGGTACAACTAGAACAGAGTCATGACTCAGTGTTGACGGGTCCATAGTAACAACTTACAGATCTCTTTAAGTTTGTTAACATCAGATAAAAGTAGCTACAGGTGGTTCATGTATTGTTCACATGGGTAGCTGGTTATTCAGATTGTGAAAAACTGTCAACTGATTCTTTTAAGGTACAAATTTCAACATTGTTAATGTATATTGTTGATTTTGTGCAGATTGCGAATTACTCCACCCCCACCATAAAAGGTGGTGGGGGGGTCCTGCTGCATCACTTTTTTAAACTTTTAGTTAAAATGTGTTTTGTGAGACAACATGAAAATGTATTATTGTTTTGTTTTTTGATGTGTTTGCTGTGTGTTCGTTACTCAATATGATTTCTGTCCACAGAGGTTAATGTGCGTTAGTTGTTGCAGGCGTCAGAAGCAGCAGATCCTGTTCAAATGAAGGTAAGCTAATTCCCCATCATCTCATCAGATTTAATGTTGCTCTGTGTTAAAACTACTGTATTTATTAAACCCACTGTGTGTTCAGATTGCTGGCCTGTGCGTGGCGGTGGTGGTGCTCACCCTCTACTCGTCTGCTGGAAGTATTGATGTGGACCAGAACAGGCTTTTTGCTGTCGTCACATTCATGATGAACAAGTGAGTCAGTTTGTTTCTTGTCTGTGAAAGAATGCGACTGTGTCATTAAATATCCACAGATTTGAACTTTCTCAGTTATTTTGTTAATGGGCTTGACCAGGACCAGGTGATAGATGATCTGTTTCCTTCAACAGGTACCAGATGGAGAGCACAAAGCGACAGGTCTGTATGGCTGTAAACGTCCCAGACAACCAGAACTTGAACAACCTGGATGGAGTGTTTCCAAACACTGCTGTTTGGGCAACTCAGCCTGACAACGTGTACATTAGTGGGAGTAACATGGTTGCGGCCGTGCCACGGAATCATGTTCATGCGGAGCGGCGTGTGTTGGCCAACATTGGGTCCTTAATTAACAGCGCTAATGGTCATTTTCTGCTCTTTTACTCTTTCTTCTCCCCATGTTATCGAAACTGCATGAACGGTTTTGAGACCACAATTATTCCCAGGATTAATGAAGTCATCCCCACGTGGTCAGGCCGTCATGCATTTGTGTTTTCCAGAGTGTTTGACACGCAGGGTCAAGGTCAATCAATTCCTGTTACAGAGACCAAGCGCGCCCTTCAGATACTGGCAAATTCTCAAATAGGTCACAACAACATATTCCGTTGTTACACAACAAACAATGATGCTTTCCAATGCATCAAATGCTTCAATAACAACAATCTAGAGCGGCAGTGTCTTTATAATTAAATGATAACAAAAGACTTACCTGTGACAGGGATGTTGCAGAACAAAGACGCTCTAAACAATATTTTTGGTAGAAACAAATAACCTACTCTTTATTTCATGCCACAATTTTATTTTCTACAGCAGCACTTCTGGTTGGACTTTTGAACCTTTTAAGAGAGTGTATGAGACAGAGACTGAGACAAACACTGTGAACTAGTGACAGGCTTTTATTATTAATTTAAAAATAAATGAAAATGCACATAATATAAATTAATAAATGATTACATTAAATCATGATCCAAAAAAAATTGGATTTTGCACAACAATTTATTAAAAAAATAAACTCTATAATGTGAAAGTGAAAACATAAAGTGATGTCAATTAATTTAAAATACATAAAGTAAAATAACTGATTCATAAATATTCACCCCCTTCAAGGAGCTGTTGTGTTTGCTCTTTTCTTAAATTCCTGTTAAAAACACCTTTTAGATGGATAATTTGTATCTTGGGAACTGGCCAATAATATGACCAAGGAGGAGCAAGAACAAGCTAAACCAGATGAGACCAATGATAGAACCTGGTGGAACTCCACAATGTCAACAGTTACAGTCATTGGTTTAGATCAAGTTTCAAATAAAGATTGAAAAAAATCCTCAAATGGCACTTACAGTGTGCTCTACTGATTCTGCCCTGTACTTTGTTGACTAACTGTTTTACATGATATGTAGTTAACATGTTAAACCATTCACTGATCTCATGTCGCTGTACACTGAACTAGTAAGGAGCAGATTGTCTGATATTCAGTTGTGTCTAAATTAAAGCTTGGCTCAGCATCATCCTCATGTGTCTGTGTGTTCAGTCCTGACCCTGTAGACTCTTCCTGCTTTTCACTCTTTACATGAATAAACTCAATGCTTCAGTCAGATGAAGGGACGTAATCCTACTGGAGCTTTAATCAGTCTCACACATTAACACTTCACAGATTTGGAGGAAAATTTCATATAACATAACATTCTGGCAACTCTGGTGCCAGAAACATACTGGTAAATTATGGTAATTAACTGTAACTTACAAGTATTTTTCATAATTAAAAACAATTTTCTAGCTGTAATTTTGTTAGTGATATATAAATCAAATCAAATATAAATCAAAGCTATTTTCATGCATAAAATAATAAAAAAGTGTTTCAATACAAATAATAAGAATTAAAATTTGCTGTTATTAGTTTTATCATGTAGTTATATGAATAAAGTTTTAAAAATGTGATCATATTTAATCTGATCTAATCTGCATCAGCAATAAAAACTTTGATTTATCTTTTAAAACGTGAAAATACTGCTGTAAAACTAGTAACTATGTATGTTATTACAACTATATGCTCACATTTTTCTTATCTTGAACTATCAAATCACACACCCAGCCAACCACCCATCCATTAATGAACAAATGGGACACTCCCAGGGAAAGATAAAAAATAATGAAAAGAGAAGAAAGGAAAAAAAAACATGATTCACCATAAGTTAACCCTTCACTGTTTACTATAGTTTAACACAGGCACATGTAACTGAGAGGTGGCTGTCAGCGACACTAAGGAGGCATAGTTTTGAGTCCATCCAAGTTTGCCAACATCGGATTCCAGATGGAGAAAAACGTATCAAAAAATTATGTTAAAATTGTCAGGGACGGACATGACCAAAACATATGAGTTAAGTTGGCAGGAGTGTTATGACACCTGTCACACCTATGTTGGGATATATTTTTGCCAGTTTTTCTTTAGAGTAGTGAATGCGATGTAAAACCTTGAATTGTATTATATTTATTTTGGGCAGGAAGTACTGTCATTTACTCTTTGTAGAGCGCTGTTCCAGATTTCAACCTCAAATTCCTCCCCCAACTCATTCACCCACTCCGCCCTGATCTTTACAAGGGTTGTGTTTTTAAGAGGCAATACAGTCATGAATTCTTGAAATTAGCCTTTTTGACTGTCTAATAGATTGTCTGAAGCAGAAACTGACAGTATGTATGGAAAGTTCATGACGCTGAATATCATGACGCTGTGGCACCAATCTGTCAGGAATGTGGAGCCAATAAATATATTTATTGTGGAGCCAATAAATCATTTTTTTTAAACATCTGTGGCCCAATAATAGTGACACAAGATTTGGAAGAGCTAAGCCACCACAAAAATGTAGGTCTCTGTAGCAGTTCCAATCTTGGTATCTAGGTTTCTTACCATCCCATATGAGCCAGGTCATTCACAGGGTAGCACTCACTTTTACCAAGGTTCATTTTGTACCCAGAAAATGTACCAAATTTATTTAGAGCATGGATAATGTGGAGCACACTTGAAATAGGATCCGGTAAATAAAATAATAAATCGTCTGCATGTAAGTGTGGCAGTTCGGGTGTTGCCCCGCCCCCACTTAGTATTCAGGTGGGCCTGATTAGAGTGGTTTCACCTGTATAATTGCTGCGTCTCTCCTGGGGCACAGATTGCTGCCCGACAATCAGGTGGTGAGGACTCAGCTTGGCGTGCTCTGGAGTTTTATTCCGTGTGCTTCAGTCACTTTAAGATAATTGCTTGCGTAATTTTATCGCACATCATGGTATGACAGCTGCCATGATCTTTGTTATCTTCCAGCGTTGTTTGCCGTGTCGTGGGGTGCCTTCTTGTGAGTGACTGGGGGTGTGTGGTGTCCACTCTCGACTGTTACTGTAGCTGGTGACTAGTTCTGGGGGCATAAAGCTCCTTTTGTTCGGGTAAATGTGCTCTTTTTTTTTTTTTTTTTTAACTTTGACTGTTGGTATAGCAAGTTTTTGCTCAGCCATCTGTTCTCTGTGCTGCTGTAGCTGTGAAGCTGCAGCGGCTCCCTCTCTCCCCCTTCCTCCTCCTCCTGTGCACTGTCAGGGCTCCACTGCACAGCTCTGTGACGTAGCTGCTACCTGGTTATCCCACTGAAACTACGGCCTCGGGTCCAGCTGCGGTCTCTCCGTCCTCGCTGTCTTCATCGCTGTTACTGGCGTCTCCGTCCCACCACAAAACTTATTGGTTTGGTTAATTGTTTGTTTGTTGTTTTGTTTCGTTTGTGTTCTGGGTGTATTTGTTTGGGTTAAATACTTTTTTTTTTGTATTGACCTGTGGATGTTTTTTTTTTTTGTTGGTTTGTTTCTTTAGGGCTCAGTCGATTATGTAATTTCTGTTTTGAGTTAGTCTAACACCAAGTGGTTTCGTATTGGGATGGCTGATTTGCTTGGCCCTGGCAAACTGCTGAAGTTGTTCTGGTTTCATTGGTATTTTCTTTTACATTATTAATTTGGTTTTCTTTTTGTTTTGAATATTGGTATTTCGATTTATTTTTCAGTAATTAGTATGTAGCTTTGGTCAGGGGAAAGAGTTAGTATAGGCCTAAAATTTTAAATATTATTCCCTGGGTAACAACTGAGTGTCGCACCACCACGGGATTATAATTCTGTTTTTTTTGTTTCCCATACAGGAGCTGGTGCAGCAGGCGGCAGGCTTCCCCTGGTGGTGGTCCCCTTCGCACTCCCTTAAGTTTGCAGTGACACGTTGTGGTGGTTTGGTTGGTAGTGTTTCTTTTCTTTTGGTTTGTTGAGTTGTTTTAGTCTGACCGCCTTGCTATGGCCTAGCCTCGCGTTGTTGTTTATTTATTTTTTTTACCGTGATTATGGTTTGTGACTTACGCTCCAGTTGTCCTCGGTTGTAGTACCTAAGCTTCTTTTTAAATCTGGTAATTTATGACAATTGAATATTAATTTGTTCTTTTGAAGTCCGTCTCTTGTCCTCTCTAAAGTTAGTGTAATGAATCTGTGTGACCTTGTTGACCCGGTACAGGGTCAAGGGTGTATTTCCTGGGGTGTAATTCCCCAGGTGGCGTTGTCGAGCAACTCTCCCTTCTCTTCACCACCATCCACCACATAAGGATGCCCTATATTCCTCCGCCCTCTATGAATTCTATTTACCAATGGCAGCGATTTTAGTGTAATAGATAAGGCCAAAGCAAATAATAGTGGACTGATAGGGCACCCTTGCTGGGCACCCCTTGACAACAGAAAGTACTTTGCTTACCTTCTGTAATTACACAAACTTTAGGTGAGGTGTATAAAAGTTTAATCCATGAAATAAAATTAGGGCCATTTCCAAATTTCTTTAAACATTCAAGTAAATATTCCCATTCTGCCCTAACAAAAGCTTTCTCCTCATCCAGTGCAATAACCTCCTCAGGCACCACTCTGGATGCAGGAGTCTGTAGACATTTGTAAAAGAATGGTGCCATAAAATAAATCCGGTTTGATCTATGAAGATCACGTCATGCATTATCCTTTCCAGCCGCAAGGCAAGAGCTTTGGCCAAAATCTTCACATCACTGTTTAGGAGGGAGATGGGTCGTTACGAACCACATTCTGTACCAACTTTTTCTCGATGCTTCAGTCATGGTGTGTACTGTAGTTGTATCATGCTTCACGCAATCCATCATTTTGCCGTCATTACAAGTCTCTCGCATGAAACAGCAGACTGAGCAGACAGGGGCAACACCTACAGATTTGAATTTATTTGGCTTTTCCCTGGGGCTCATGTCAGGTAAGTTTATTGTAATGTTAAATAGTTCATTTTAACTTTGCGAAAGCAACCGTCCGACGCGAAGCCTCCAAATCGTCCATTAATTTCTAATAATGGACACCTTGTCAGGCATTATCCCTTATGTGTGTAAGGTGGAAGTTTTGAGCGCCATTAGCGCTGTATAGCATGTGAGATGCTAACGTTAGGTTCTAGCTAGAGAAGTAGCTAACAATAGCAGACTTTGCTGAGCAGTTGTAACACGTGTGCATTACTCTAAACAAAGGACTTTAGAAAGATGTTATCAGCCGCAGTTTGGTCAGTAAAATTTCAGTTCACCTCCTGCAGGTGGCCCAAAGGCCACGCCCCCTAGTTACTGTTACTACGCACATCAACCTTTGAGAAGCAGAAACACAGCCATGGCTGGGTTAAGCTCCATACCTGTGAATGTGACTGATTGCTTTTGGAGTAATACAGCAGAAATCCTCCAGGCAAGACAAAAATGGCTGCAATATACAGTGGAGGGATACGTTAAAATCTAAAAATCAGGAATGACAGTGACACAACAATAATCGTGGCAAAGGTGTACCGGTCTCAGACAAGAACAATCTCTTTTATCACGTCTCTGTCTTCTCCGTCTCCATGAGTCAAGTCTACGTCCGCTCATAAAGAAATGCAAGTAACGACATCATTGTTTGATTTGTAACTGTAATGTGATTACTGACATTATCAACAGTAACTGCGTTACGTGCGAATACAGGGTTGGGTTACTCAGTGTAGGTCTCCCACACTGCTTTATCCATTGTCGACATCATTCTGCTTGGGTTTTGGGCTTTGGAAAGGCGAAAAAAATACCCCTTCTAAACATTTGGGAGGTCTGTGTCAGACTTGTAGATGCCGTTAATGCATCCATCAACACCGACGTTGCGAAGGTTGACAGGCGTCCTTTTCTTAGTTACGGTTGCTAAGCTAGATTTGGACAAGGAACGTTTGAGGGCAGGGTTTTGCGAAAGGTTCTGAATGGAGCTGTGTAGAGACTGCATTTGAAGTTTCAGGTCAACTTTTCACTTGTAAAGGATTTTTTAACTGCCATAGAAACCCTCCTCACTAAACAATATATTTCCTTGACCAGGATTTAATTAAGTTACCTTTGTGGCTGTAATACAGCTTGTGTTGAACAGAAAATGAAATTCATGACTTGGCCTAATTAATTCGAAAATGTCTATACATTTATTTTAGCTGTGTGTGTCATTGAGACAACCGATTATGATGTGCACATGCAAGGTAACAGTATGCCTTCAGCCATAGAGCAGATTGAGAAACAGCCAGCCTCCAAGCTCAGATTGCAGCTCTCAGTTTCCAAGGGAGAAAAACCTGTTATATCCAAAGCACCTAAGATTTAAAAGGCTAAATCAAAAGTTAACTAGCTGATTTTTCAGAAGCAGTTACCAGTGCAGCCCACAACCATCGGGAGGCCCAGGCCACAATATTGTTTTAAATTTGAGGAAGATGGTCATATCATCACCAGCTGCAGCAATCCTCCCAATCCTGTACTGGTTGATATCAAGAGGAAGGAGTTGAAAGAAAAGCAAAAGCTCCTGGCAACACTCCCATAGACTCCCGTTGTAAAAAAATGTTTTATTCTATTTTTAAAAAACATGCATCAGTATGTAATGGGATGTGGTGCCTGTCAGTAGTTTTCTTCAGTGTTCATTTTGCTATAGCTCTTGGACTGCAACTACTTGCAGAAAAGTGCCTGCATGCTACATGGCTAACCTGATGGCTTTAACAATGGGGGAGCTTGTGATTAGGGCATGCCAAACCATTGACATGACTAATTTACAAGGTTTAAGTAAGAGTGACATACTTTGCTAAAATGTGAACGTAAAGGTCAGAAAAGATCAGATCAGTATTGATTATAATCAGTAGACCACTTGCTTTTACTATATTTGTTAATATAAGATAATGACGATCTGACTAATGTTAGGTATTAAACATGGCACCCACAAAACACATGACTGCCTCTAAACCAATCACAGGGCAGAACTGTTCTGAACGTCCCAAACACAGTTGTCAGTTCTATCTCAATAAACAGCTCTGCTCAGTGCCCTGCATACAGCACATTTTCATCATGAATATAAATTCATTAAAGCCTATAACAGAGTTACTTGAAATGGTAAATATTGTTTAACTGTGTTGGGCTGTATCCATCATACCCAGGTTTGATGTTGCACAGTAGGTGTGGTCAGTATTTTCATGGACCCCTGCTGGAGCCATTCTTCTTGAAGTGGCCTTCCTCCTCTTGGGCTTTGGGCGGTGGATAAAGAGAGTTGGGACAGCATCAGGCCTCAACTTTAGCACCTACTGTTGCACCTACCAGAGATCATAAGTTTATTTTCCCTTGCATTACATTACAAACTCAGTACAATGCCCTTTGTAAAGTTCAAAATTAAAATTGCAAAATTGAAATATAATAATTACTTAGAATAATAAGTAATTATTCTCACCTCTGTGACCACTACTTATTTGGCACAGTTTCCTGCTGTTGCCAATGGTAATTTGCAGGTGTTGTCTGCTGACCTTTGCCAACCATCTCCTCCTTTCTTGGACCTATTGGTGCATCCAAACACTGCACAGCCAACCATGGTGTGACTACTGATGTAAAAACACACTTCACACTTATTTTTCACACACACACACACACACACACACACACACACACAGAAAGATGCTCATTGTTGTCACACATCAAAAGCTTAATAAAAAATGCATGTATTAAAAGTCTACATTTGTATCACCCATCTCTTTATATTACTGTCTCAATTGTAGCGTGATTTACAAGTGTTTACTTAAAATAGTTGAAGTTTTATCGAGTTTACCTACAGGCTGATGCCATATTTTGCTCTATATAACAGATCAAAACATCAAATAATTTGATTTGAGGCGTGAGACAAACGAATGAAGGCCTGACTGACACAGAGGAGGAGGGTTTTTTTTGATTTCACAGATCTTCATTGGTCCTCTAATCTGTAATTTTAATGTAATGGTTTTATAGTGACTCAACTGTCAAAAATACATAACAAATTACTCTCCGTATGAATTAAATATCTTCCTGCTCACGTCGGTACTTTTGCAAGCATCTTCGCTTTTGAAGACGTGCTGGAGTATTGGATGTAGTGGACGTTATTAAAAAGCCCGGGAGTTTCGTGAGCAGCGCCTGCGTGTGGTGTCTGTCTCTAGACAAGTTAGCTGTCAATGCTAGCTGAAGCTTTCCCTCCAAAAATGAACACTTATTTGCGTAGTCGTAGGGATTTCAGTCACTTTATTTTGGAGAATTGGCATTTACTTAACGATACCTAACAAGAGCTGAAAAGGAAATCATATACTTTAATCACGTTTGATTTGTTTCAATATTTACCTCTCAATAATGCCATCGCTGCTGTCTGTGCCGTGGGAAGAACTGACAGGAAGCGGTTTGTTTGGAACTAATGATGCTACATGAACCACGTGACCGCTCTGGCGGCGACATCAGTGAGAACGGTTTAACTCTCTGTGTAATGAATTTTATTTTTTTAAATTGAATTACTGAAATAAAAGAACTTTTCCATAATATTCTAATGTATAGAGAAACACCTGTGTAGGAGAGATGTTGAGTTGTGAACCTGTTTTAGATCTTATCTGGTGTTATGTTATGTTTATTCTCCTGTAGCAGGAAGAAAGTTTGGTCTTCATGATGCTGCTGAGCTTCACATCTTTGATGAAAGTGACGCTTCGGTGGAGGAAGACATCCTTCTTGAACTGGTAGAGACCAGTCCTGACCTGTGCCTGACAATACGTCAGAGTACATCAGATAAAGGTCTTTAATCATCCTGCTGTTATCTAAATCTGCTGTAGTGATCAGTACATATATTGAAGGTTTGAAATGAAGGTTTGTTTGATTGTACTGTGCTTGTTATTGTCACATTTTGTCTAAAATGTTGAAATTCTTTTGAAGTTTCTTTCACTCATCATATCTACAGCTCACAGACTCTGAATTAATATCTATCTGACACATTTCACAATCCTACATTGATTGTATCTATGTTATTTATCATTGATTTTTATCAATTTTATCAAAACATGTTTCTGTTCTGCGGCTACTTGATGAATCCTCCACACCTTTGAGGTGGTTTGTATTGTACTTTTATCCTTTTTTAAAAAACATTTTTACAAGTGTTTGGATACTTTGTGCATCTTACAGTTCATAGGAATAGTTGAGTACGTATTTTCCCTCCAAAATGTAGTGGAAAAGAATTTTAAAGTAAAATTAGATTAAGTAAATCTCCCCAAAGTTGTTCATAAATTCAGTACTTGAGTAAATAAACTGTCAAAACTTTTTTATTTTTAAGCATAATTTCCCTCCATATTTCCATCATTCGTTCTTATATTTGATGATAAAAACTATCACATATGTTCTGTTATTATTTTTCAGTGGTTTGTTTTGGTTCTTTACAGTGGATAGCTTCATAGTTTTCATTTGATTTGGTTTGTTTTTGTATATAATGTGTAATGTTGTTGTAATCTTGTTTTATTTTGAAATAGATTTTCCTGGGTTCTCGTCTTGTGTCTTACTTCCTGTGTTTTTCCTCCTGTCTGATCACCTGACTCCAACAAATGTGATTAGCCTGTCTTGTCTTCTCCCTCCTTGTGTGTTTAAATACCTCCCTTTCCTCATTGTTCCATCTCTTGTCATCTGTATAGATCCTGTGTTTGTTGTGTATCTCTCTGGAGTACCTCTTTTACCTGCAACCTGAGTAAGTTTTATTTCATTTATTTAAATGAACGCTTCATTGTTTTGCTCAGCTTCGTCCAGCATAATTTTTCTGTGTTTTGGCTCCAATCCTGCTGTTAATTCATGAAAGAGAGTCTGTACACATTTAATGCTAGTGCTTGTTCTTTAACTGGCTGCTGCTCATTTCATGGTGTTACTTTATGTTGCACTTTAGCATGTTGCATTAACATCAAACAGGAGGATGTTATTGAGACTTTATATAAACCACGGCTCTCCACTTCCATTTACATGATCGATCACTGAGTCCAGGGTGTTAAGATGTTACTATTGTGACATCTTAACGTCCAAGATACTTTATCTCTCATTCATAATGAGAGATAAAGTGCCAACCAGAGAGGAGCCACCAAGAACAAGGACATAGATCACAGCACTCTGATTTCCAGCTTTGTGTGCTGGCTGCATGTATGTCAGAGATTTGATTTACAGATAAAACTTTTGCTTTGCACAGCTCTTAATAGTGTAGAGTTAAAACATGCTCCTGTTTTGCAGCTAATTGATGTGCCCTCAACCTCTAAGGTGGTTTAAGACGATGTTTGCGCTGAATACACATGAACATAAAACAAAGGTTGAAAGGGTTAAACACACAGCAAACTGCTCTTCTTCCAGGAATTAGTCACAACTTGCTGCTCCTCCCTCTTCCTCCTGCTTTCAAACACAGCGAGCTCTGGTCTGTTAATTAGGGCCCGAGCACCTTGGTGCGAGGACCTTATTGTTTCTGCTCAGATTCTTATTAGGGCCCGAGCACCTCGGTGTGAGGACCCTATTGCTTCTGCTCGGATTCTTATTATTATTAGGGCCCGAGCACCTCGGTGCGAGGACCCTATTGTTTTTGCTCAGATTCTTCTTATTATTATTTTTTTTTCTCCTGCCGCATACCAGGCCGTTTGAGGCCTTTCCCAGCCACAAAAACTCACCAAAATTTGCAGACACATCAGAACTCCTGCAAAGCACGTTCTGACCAACATTGGAGTCCAGGCGTGTCTCAGGGGCTCCAGAGCACCCCCTTTTGAAATTTTTAAACAAAGGCTTGTGGTCAGCACATAGTTTGAGGTAGACACACCAAAGTTGGTATGTGTGTAGAACTCATCAAGACGGACAACTTTCACACAGAATGTCTGTTTCCACACCCAACAGAAAGTGAGCTATTAGCGTTTGTTTGCAGGTCGACGTTTATGGAATTTAACGTACTGGTCCTAGACAATTCCTCCGATTGCCGTCAAACTTGGTGTACATGATGTCAACATGTTGTTGATGATAATTTGTGGGGGGTTTTTTGATTTTTCGCTCTATGTTGAAATGGCGACACCTTGAAGTTAAGTAGCTTTTTAACTGTGATAAAAGTTCGAAGTGCTATAAATGACCTGTCATTTGAAATAGACACACGAAACTTTGTATGTGTGTAGAGCCCATGTAGACGAACAACTTTCGTGCCACGTGACCCCAGCTACACCCTACAGGAAGTGAGATATTGGCGTTTGTTTGTGTTTGATCACATGATTAGTTTCTCTAAAACCGATCATCCGATTCGTCTCAAATTTGTCATACGTGATGGCAGGACAGTGCCGACGACATGTGCTGAAGGAATTGTGCCTATCTCATACAATGGCAAAATGGGTCCACGATAACTTTCTACAAGCTCGCCAGACAGCAGGAAAAAACACTCAGTATCAGATCCTTCCTCTGTCTGTGTCTGCAGTCACACACACAGAGAGACACACACACACACCTCCCCTCAGTCCTCAGTAAACAACCAATGACTGGGCTCGTATGCAAATGACCCAGGTCATAGGTTCACAGAATAGTGTCAGGTTTCAGTGTCTACAGTGAAGGCATCCTAAAGTCAGAGACCAGTAAGACCTTGAAGGAGCAGCAGCAAAGCACAGTGAGTGACCACGTCCTTTGCATGTGACAAACTGGAGACAAATGACCTGTGTCTGACAGACCCCTACATAAAGCATAAGACTCCAAAAATAAGACTACTTTTCAGTTTTGTAAATATTGACTATAGTGTGTCAAGTCCTTCTTTAGGTTAAAATTTGATCTGAGAATGAAGCCATCCAGTGAAGCTAAATGTTATATTACTGGTTAAAAAAAACCTGGATGAAGGATATTTAATTTTATGTGTTTATTTTATTTTTATTATTAATGAAATATGTCACACATTAGTTAACATGACTGCAAGATGTAACAGCTTGCAACAGCAAAAACATTTATCTCAAGTCTCTTTACATAGAGAAACCAACATTTGAGCAAGCACTCAGGAAAAACTCCCTTTTAACAGGAAGAAACCTCCAGCTGAACCAAACTCAGAGTGGACGGTCTGATCTGCCTCGACCGGCTGGAGAGAAATATATATATATATATATTATTATATATATATTTTTATATATATAAACGGTTTACCGCTTGCTGTTTTAATTATATATATATATTTATTTATTTGTTGTACGTAGAGTGTCTTTTACTGTCAGTTCCAGTACAACAGCACATTTTTCTGCTTAACTTGAGTGGCATCAAGCTACATAAACTGATTATTTTTTTGGGATATCTGCCTCTGAGATTTCTGCATAACACTAGTGGAACAGAGGTAAGTAGAAGGTAGAATTTCCATTTTGGTGCTGAAGTTCTGAAAAAAAATACAGTTGAAAAATTGAGTAGGAGCTAATAAACCAAAGGTTCGTGGCTTCCCATCTTACTGGAGTGGCAGCAGACGCTACATATGCAGAAATCTCAGACTTTTGGCAAGTAAACCAGAACTGAGCAAGGTCAGACCACGCTGGGGCAAAAGGCAAAATTATTGTTTGTGATAAGGGTGAAGTGACAACAAAAGGGTCTAGGTCTAGGTCTAGAAAACACACAAAAATAGAAATGTTCACAAGGAGCAGCATGGAGGAGTCTAACGTGGATTTTTTAAATTGATCCCTGATCAAGTAATGTAAAATTAGTAAAATGGAGATCACCAGAGGGCAGTAACTGTGTCTCAGTGATTGTACAATAAACACACATGTATCTGGAAGCTCCACTCACTGATCTTATCTAAAATTACACAATGAACACAAAATAAAACTCCAACCAACTCTGATAAAAAAAAAAAAAAAAAAAATAGTGAAAAGTTTAAGCCAGGATTGATACAAAACATCTCCTGTCGTTGAATTAAGTCCATCACTACTACTACTTTGAAGGAGAATGTTGTAGCTTCTTCACTGGTCACAGGGAAGAGATAGATAGATAGATAGATAGATAGATAGATAGATAGATAGATAGATAGATAGATAGATAGATAGATAGATAGATAGATAGATAGATAGATAGATAGATAGATAGATAGGTAGGTAGATAGATAGACAGACAGACAGACAGACAGACAGACAGACAGACAACTTTGTTAATCCCTTAGAGAGTTTCCTGGTTTGAGAAGTAAAATGGAGCTTTTTGGCCATCTTCTATAACATCAAATTAACCTTTGATGTTATTGTAGCTGATTGTCATTAATCTCTGTGTAAAACATATTCTTATAACACATTTTAAACACAGAGCAAAGTACCAATACGCAATGAGCCTACAATATTTACTGCTTCACTCACCATAAATACAGGCAGCTTTCTATAATTATATATGAACTGCTCTAACGGAGCTTTTAACTCCACATTACAACCATCCTACATACTCTTACATTTTGCTCTTATAAACATTAATTGCACTAAGTACTGTAAAATATATGAAATATCAGTTTTGACATTGAATAGAATTGAATTATTGTCTTTATGCAGTTGCATACCATTAAATACCTTACATGGATTCACACTGGTAGTTAATCAATAATGTACTAATAATAACAATCGTCATAGTAATTGTGAGTCATGGTTCTGAACCGTGTCCTGTCCACGTGACTGGTAACCGCCAGAATTTCGATGTTGTCCTGGAACTCGACGTGTCCCGTTGCCATGGTTCGTCTCCAAGTGCGTCATCAAGTTCCACACGCGGTCTATAAAAGGCGGAACCGAGCGTCTTCTGATCACTTCGGAACCAGCGGACCACACTGCGTCCACAGATCGACCCAGACTCTGTGCAACCGGAGGATTTCTGTCGTTGAAAATGTAAGTTTGACACTTTTCTGTTTTGAAATTGTATTGTTTTCAATGTATTTCGCTGTTGGAGACTTTCACAACCTCATCAACCCAACATTAACTGGTAAAACCGCTAATGCTAACGGGTCTGATTCTGTGAACTGTTGGGACTGAAGATTGGTTTTAATTATCAAACTTTGTTTGTGAAACTCACTTTAAACTACTGAAGAAACAAACAGTAAAGTTAGAAGATAGTGGCTAACAAGGCGGGTTATTATAAAACTGGCTACACAGAAAAATCAAGATGGTGCTTTTTTGATTACGTCAGATTCAGTGTTTCGTTCCATCCTTTTAAGTTTCGTTCCATATAGGAACTTTCTTTACATCATTACGTCACAAGACACAGAAACCAACCACTGTCCTCGAGCTGAAATGATTAGTTCATTTTAACTGACTGCTTTATTGACAAGAAAATACAATGGAAAAATACTTGGGCCTCATAAAATAATGATGGGTATTTAATTTAGTATTTTCTGACATTGATGGGGCACGTGTGGTATGTATTAACATGTTGTTTGTATTTGTGGCAAATATTCATCTACATGTAAACTTTTATTTGGAGTGTTACTGTTTTGGACTACTTTTGATTGACTGACGTGGTACGTTGAGCCGATGTCTAACACTTGTATTTACTTCCACCCTGAGGTGGCCCAGAGCTTCAGGTGGACTGTGATTGTGCTTCCAGGACCTCACTGCCCGACCAGCCTCCAGCTGCTGCTACTGAAGGTAAGTCATTCAGGTAAGTGTCTGTGCCAAGAATAAGATGCAAGACAATAAACTTAGATAGGATATAATATATAATATATATAATAGGATAAGTTGAAGTAAGATAAGGGAGGACACAGGTTAAGACACTGTGAGCTAAACTAGGATCAAGATAGGATAAGTTAACAGGATATTGCTGCTGTTGCCGCTTTCCCTGTCTCTCCATTCCCATTTTCTCTCTTTTATTTTGTCCCTCCTGCCCCCAACCGGTCGAGGCAGATGACCGTCCACTCTGAGCCTGGTTCTGCTGGAGGTTTCTTCCTGTTAAAAGGGAGTTTTTCCTCTCCACTTGCACCAAGTGCTTGCTCATTGTGGGACTGTTGGGGTTTTTTTTCTACTTTATAATATTACAATTCAAGTGCCTTGAGATAAATGTGTTTTTCTTCATGATTTGGGATGATAGACATAACAGTAAATTGAACTGAATTAAGATAAGATAGTTTGAGCCAGGGTAGAATATAAGCTAAGACAGGATGTTGTTGATATTGTTTCTGCTACTGTTACTATTGTTGTTGTCACTAATTACATGTTGTATGAGCCATTTGAGGATTCTGATTGGATGTGAGAAGCTGCGGACGCTGAAAGTAAGCCATCCAGGTAAGAATCTCTGCACTAAGAATAAGATCAGATGAAATAGGATATAAGAAATGATAAGATTTTTAATGTGACACATCTACTGATTCTTTGTTAGGGCACGTCAATGTATGACTTTTATTTGGAGTGTTACTGTTTTGGACTACTTTTGATTGACTGACGTGGTACGTTGAGCCGATGTCTAACACTTGTATTTACTTCCATCCTCAGGTGGTGCAGAGGTGGACTGCGGTTGTGCTTCCAGGACATGGCTGCCCGACCAGCCTCCAGCTCGTCCCTCTCAGGGTATTTTTAATTGAATGAAGGTATGACTGACAGATGTAAAAAGTGTAGCAGAGGTGTTAACGTTTCTATTTGTTTACTACCTCAGGTGAGCTCGACCTTCAAATGGGAGCCAGTTGTGCTTCGAAACCCCGGGATCCAGACCAGCCTCCAACTCGTCCCTCACGGTATTTTTAATTGAATGATGTTATAACTACAGTTATCGTGGTAACACAGTTGATGAACTGTGTAACTGGTACTGGTATGTGTATGAGAAGTGGAGTTGAGGTTCTAACTCTTGTATTTGTCTCCACCCTCAGACGGACTCAACCTTCACGTGGACTCGTTGGACTGAGGATTGTGATTGGGTGTAATAGAGCTGCTGCTGCTACTGAAGGTAAGTCATTCAGGTAAGTGTTTGTGCCAAGAATAGGATGCATGATAATAAACTTAGATATGATATAATAGGATATAATATATAATATATATAATAGGGTAAGTTGAAGTAAGATAATGGAGGACACAGGTTAAGACACTTTGAGCTAAACTAGGATACAAGATAGGATAGGATAACAGGATATTGCTGCTGTTGCCGCTTTCCCTGTCTCTCCATTCCCATTTTCTCTCTTTTATTTTGTCCCTCCTGCCCCCAACCGGTCGAGGCAGATGACCGTCCACTCTGAGCCTGGTTCTGCTGGAGGTTTCTTCCTGTTAAAAGGGAGTTTTTCCTCTCCACTTGCACCAAGTGCTTGCTCATTGTGGGAACTGTTGGGTTTTTTTTCTACTCTATAATATTACAATTCAAGTGCCTTGAGATAAATGTGTTTTTCTTCATGATTTGGGATGATACACATAACAGTAAATTGAACTGAATTAAGATAAGATAGTTTGAGCCAGGGTAGAATATAAGCTAAGACAGGATGTTGTTGATATTGTTTCTGCTACTGTTACTGTTGTTGTTGTCACTAATTACATGTTGTATGAGCCATTTGAGGATTCTGATTGGATGTGAGAGAGCTGCGGACGCTGAAAGTAAACCATCCAGGTAAGAATCTCTGCACTAAGAATAAGATCAGATGAAATAGGATATAAGAAATGATAAGATTTTTAATGTGACACATCTACTGATTCTTTGTTAGGGCACGTCAATGTATGACTTTTATTTGGAGTGTTACTGTTTTGGACTACTTTTGATTGACTGACGTGGTACGTTGAGCCGATGTCTAACACTTGTATTTACCTCCACCCTCAGGTGGTGCAGAGGTGGACTGCGGTTGTGCTTCCAGGACATGGCTGCCCGACCAGCCTCCAGCTCGTCCCTCTCAGGGTATTTTTAATTGAATGAAGGTATGACTGACAGATGTAAAAAGTGTAGCAGAGGTGTTAACGTTTCTATTTGTTTACTACCTCAGGTGAGCTCGACCTTCAAATGGGAGCCAGTTGTGCTTCGAAACCCCAGGATCCAGACCAGCCTCCAACTCGTCCCTCACGGTATTTTTAATTGAATGATGTTATAACTACAGTTATCGTGGTAACACAGTTGATGAACTGTGTAACTGGTACTGGTATGTGTATGAGAAGTGGAGTTGAGGTTCTAACTCTTGTATTTGTCTCCACCCTCAGACGGACTCGACCTTCAAGTGGACTCGGACTGCTGCTGCCGTTGTTGTTACTGTTTATGTGAATGGGGAATTTGAGGATTGTGATTGGGTGTAATAGAGCTGCTGCTGCTACTGAAGGTAAGTCATTCAGGTAAGTGTCTGTGCCAAGAATAGGATGCATGATAATAAACTTAGATATGATATAATAGGATATAATATATAATATATATAATAGGGTAAGTTGAAGTAAGATAAGGGAGGACACAGGTTAAGACACTGTGAGCTAAACTAGGATCAAGATAGGATAAGTTAACAGGATATTGCTGCTGTTGCCGCTTTCCCTGTCTCTCCATTCCCATTTTCTCTCTTTTATTTTGTCCCTCCTGCCCCCAACCGGTCGAGGCAGATGACCGTCCACTCTGAGCCTGGTTCTGCTGGAGGTTTCTTCCTGTTAAAAGGGAGTTTTTCCTCTCCACTTGCACCAAGTGCTTGCTCATTGTGGGACTGTTGGGGTTTTTTTTCTACTTTATAATATTACAATTCAAGTGCCTTGAGATAAATGTGTTTTTCTTCATGATTTGGGATGATAGACATAACAGTAAATTGAACTGAATTAAGATAAGATAGTTTGAGCCAGGGTAGAATATAAGCTAAGACAGGATGTTGTTGATATTGTTTCTGCTACTGTTACTATTGTTGTTGTCACTAATAACATGTTGTATGAGCCATTTGAGGATTCTGATTGGATGTGAGAGAGCTGCGGACGCTGAAAGTAAGCCATCCAGGTAAGAATCTCTGCACTAAGAATAAGATCAGATGAAATAGGATATAAGAAATGATAAGATTTTTAATGTGACACATCTACTGATTCTTTGTTAGGGCACGTCAATGTATGACTTTTATTTGGAGTGTTACTGTTTTGGACTACTTTTGATTGACTGGCGTGAATACGTTGAGCCGATGTCTAACACTTGTATTTACTTCCATCCTCAGGTGGTGCAGAGGTGGACTGCGGTTGTGCTTCCAGGACATGGCTGCCCGACCAGCCTCCAGCTCGTCCCTCTCAGGGTATTTTTAATTGAATGAAGGTATGACTGACAGATGTAAAAAGTGTAGCAGAGGTGTTAACGTTTCTATTTGTTTACTACCTCAGGTGAGCTCGACCTTCAAATGGGAGCCAGTTGTGCTTCGAAACCCCGGGATCCAGACCAGCCTCCAACTCGTCCCTCACGGTATTTTTAATTGAATGATGTTATAACTACAGTTATTATGGTAACACAGTTGATGAACTGTGTAACTGGTACTGGTATGTGTATGAGAAGTGGAGTTGAGGTTCTAACTCTTGTATTTGTCTCCACCCTCTGACGGACTCGACCTTCAAGTGGACTCGTTGGACTGCTGCTGCCGTTGTTGTTACTGTTTATGTTAATGGGGAATTTGAGGATTGTGATTAGGTGTAAGAGAGATGGAAGACAGTAAACTTAGATTGGATATAATAGGACATAGGATAAGTTGGAGTAAAATAAGGGAGGACACAGGTTAAGACACTGTGAGCTAAACTAGGATACAAGATAGGATAAGTTAACAGGATATTGCTGCTGTTGCCGCTTTCCCTGTCTCTCCATTTCCATTTTCTCTCTTTTATTTTGTCCCTCCTGCCCCCAACCGGTCGAGGCAGATGACCGTCCACTCTGAGCCTGGTTCTGCTGGAGGTTTCTTCCTGTTAAAAGGGAGTTTTTCCTCTCCACTGTCGCCAAGTGCTTGCTCATTGTGGGAACTGTTGGGTTTTTTTTTTTTTTTTTTATTTTTTAATATTACAATTCAAGTGCCTTGAGATAAATGCGTTTTTCCTTATGATTTGGGATGATACACATAACAGTAAATTGAATTGAATTGAATTGAATCAAGATAAGATAGTTTGAGCCAGGGTAGAATATAAGCTAAGACAGGATGTTGTTGATATTGTTTCTGCTACTGTTACTATTGTTGTTGTTGTTGTCACTAATTACATGTTGGATGAGCAATTTGAGGATTCTGATTGGATGTGAGAGAGATGATGGGAGGGCAGAATGGTGTGTGATCTCCCTCCTGTAAACAGGTAAATATCCATTTATCTAATTTTCACTGATTTGTTCTTCTTCTAGTCAGTGATTTGTTTGTAACTGTCTTTTGTTCTGACTTTTACTTTGACAGAGAGGAGAGACAATGAAGGAGAAGAAATTGCAGTTAGGGGTGAATCGCTTTTTTTTTTTCTTTTATGTTTTGGCACAACAAACATGTTTTGAATTAAAAATAAATGTGTTTGCAAGATGAAAGGTCTGAGTCTGGTCTATATGGTTCATGTTTTACCACATGCTTTTACTACTGATTATATATGCTGTAATGCTAATAATACAGAGCTGGTTTCCTAGCTGTTTCGTTCCTTTAGCTTTGATTACAGCATGCGATCACTGTGGCGTTGTTTCAATAAGCTTCTGCATTGTCACAAGACTATTTTCCGTCCAATGTTGCATTAATTTTTCACCGAGATCTTGTCTTGATGATGGGAGAGTCGGACCACTGAGCAAAGTCTTCTCCAGGATGTCCCAGAGATTCACAATAAGGTTAAGGTCTGGACTCTGTAGCCAATTGATGTGTAAAAATGATGTCTCCTGCTCCCTGAACAACTCTTTCATAATTTGAGCCCGATGAATCCTGGTATTGTCATCTTGGAATATGCCTGTTGCCATCAGGCAAGAAAAAAATAACCTGGTCATTCAGTATATTCAGGTAGTCAGCTGACCTCATTCTTTAGGCAAATAATGTTGCTGAACCCAGATCTGACCAACTGCAGCAACCCCAGATCATAGCACTGCCCCCACAGGCTTGTAACAGTATCATTAGGTATGATGGGTCATCGCTTCATCAGGTAGCAACTTTTTTTTTTTTTCTTGGCCAGTCAGTGTATAAATCAATGAAAAATGTGAGTTAAAGCATTAGCTCAGCAGTTCACTGCACATCAAACAGAGCGTTCTGCGCTGCCAGACTACCGTCTTATAGTGGTTCTCTTAAATGTCTCAAAAATCAATACTCATTGTTGATGCTCAATTTAAATTTTATCTGTGTAAAATGTAGCAACTGTCACTTAGCAGATTCAATCACAGTATAATATAACGGAAATTCACCGTCAAATTCACTTCATCGGACAAACAGTTTGGACTTTCTTCATCCTTTTACATCTGAGGTCACAACCAAAACACAAATGGACTCTAAGGTATCTGACATCCACAGCCTGCTCAACCTCCTGCTCAGCATATTTTTTGGGGCCTTTTCTTGCTTTTCCTCATGTCGATAATCAACTCCAGTGATTCCTTTGTGTTGAGGATGAGATCATTGGCCTCACATCAACCATCCAGTGTTTGGACCTCCTCTCTACAAGTTCACTGTCGTGAATCACCAAACCAACGTTGTCATCTGCAAATTTAACTATGACATCTTTCTGTAATCACTCTTTGTTACGCATTTTTCTCGTAATATTTTTCAAATGCAGACAGCTGTAGACATGCTCTTTTCTTTTATGTTCTTCCTGCATCTTTTGCCATCTTTATTTCTGTCTTTAGTTTTTCTTTCATAACTTTATAATTATCACCATGACTTCACTTTTAAGATTTTAGGAGGTTTTTGTGTTGTCAGGCCAACACCAACCCCTTCTAAAGTTATTTATCTGTTCAGCCGTCAATTCAAGCATTGACCCATTGACCGTTGCAGAAAACGTAAAACCTTACTTTCTTCTCAAGACCAACATTTCAATCTTTACAGTTCATAGATAAATACCTCACTATATATAATATAGCCATACATTAAATAGCCGGATCACTTTCTGTCTCATCATTACCCAAACCATCCAACCATTTATTGTCATCTACTTTGTTCATTTATTCCACTTTGTCATTGTCTGATAGACCAAACTGTTGCACTTTTCCTTCTGATAAAATACATTTGATCTAGAAACAAACCAGTACTTCTATTTCACTTTATCTCCAAAAGTAACGTGGTTATTAATCTGTTGCTTTGTGAATTCTGAAACAGTTTAAATAAACATATACTTTATTACTCAGTGATTCATTTATAGTAACATAGTTAAAAAGAATACTGATACAGTTCACTGAGCCAAGTGCAGCTGCAACCATGTCTATTAATATCATTTTTGGCAACTCATTACTTTGATTTACAGTATTGTTAGTCTTATATGACACACTATTTTGAGAGGGTTTTTCTTTAAGGATCTGGTGTACAATCTGCATGTTATACAATTTGATCAGTAGGGAGCTGTTTGCTGTTTGAAACAAGAAGAATTTCTCAGACAGTTGGTTCTGGAGCCATATTTGAACTAGACTTAGCTGTTGCAACAAGAACAGAAACCTTTTTCAGATCGTCTTTCCCCCACAACAATCAGCTGGTCTGTGTCCTTTATGTTGTTGCACTGTTGTTGTTGTAGCTCTCTAATTGAAATTCACTGGAATTCAGCCAAAATAAAAGGGGGTATTGTGCTCGGGAACCAATTAAACATTCCCCAAAAGACTGGAGTACTGTCTGTAAGGGCTAAGCAGACTTTTAGGGTTGTATATACATCACAATCAATCCCCAAACCAGCTGTTTTACAGGTGGTTTAACCCATAACGTGTGGCTGAACAAGCCACAAGTGTCTTAGAGAAGCAAGAACGTACCCTGACCAGAGCTGGATTATTCTACGTACATATGGACTATATGTAACAGAGAAGAAGGAACACGTCAGTAACAACAGACAGGCAGTCGACAAAGGCTAAATAGGAAGAAGTCCACAAAGGGAAGAGGCTGTCAAGATCATCTTGAGCAGGCAGACAAATGGAATGATCAGGTGGCTGACTGGGGATTCATTTGTAGTGATCCAATCCAAGAATAAAACCTATCACCGTTAGAACTACACCACCAATAAAGAATGATCTTAAAAAATGGGAAATCCTCCCTTTATCTTTACTGGGAAGAGTGGAGACCTTTAGAATGAACATACTACCTAGGCCTCTATTTGTGTTCCAGTCCTTGCCCATAGGGGTCCCCATGTCCATATTCAAAATGCTCGATAAATGGTTATCTAGATTTATCTGGCAAAATAAGAGACCCAGGATTAGATTGAAAAAACTGTTAAATTCAAAAGAAAGTGAGGGTCTGGATTTACCTAATCTAAAAAATTATTATTGGGCGGCACAACTCAGATCAGTAGTAGCATGGATAACCCAGGATTGGGATACTATGTGGGTAGGAATAGAGCAGAGCAGTTGCCCAGATATGCCCCTGGACATAGCACCTTTTCTTAAAACAAGATATATGGAGAATACATAAAATGAATAACATCTGGACAGGAAATACCCATAAAATATGGTCAAAAGTGAGAAGGAAATTAGGACTCCCTTTGTCAATATCAAGAGTGATGAAGATTGCACATAATATTGATTTTCTCCCATCTAAATTAGATACAGGGTTTAGGAAATGGGAAGAAAAAGGTCTGATTGTGCTGGATCAATTGTTTGATGGAGGAGATTTAATGTCCTTTGAACAACTTAAAAACAAATATGATCTTCCAGCCCATGACTTTTTCAGGTACCTACAACTTAGACACTACTTACAAACACATAAAGAGTGGAACAAATTGAGGGCCTTACCATCTAATATAGAGAATTTATATTACCAATTAAGGGATCTATTAAAAAGAAGATCATATCATACATTTACAAAATATTACAAAAGGAGTCATAGTTTTGACATTAAGGAGAAATGGGAACTAGAAATGAATTATCACAGATGAAGACTGGATCTATTCATGTAAAGAAGGACACAGAACAACAAGTAGTCCTACATGGAAGGAATTTAAATGGAAAATTAATATGCAATATTTTAGGACTCCCTTTCTCACTTCTAAATCCAATAACACATCTAATCAATGTTGGAGGGGCTGTAGCATGAAAAGAGACCACACCCACATCTTCTGGGACTGCCCAAAACTATCAGAGTACTAGAAAATGTTTAAACATAGATGCCACTTAAGCCAGTTTATTTTATATTGGGAATCACACCACATAACATAAAGGATGAAAATAGGGTTTTATTATTAAGAGTCCTTCTTTCAATTGCTAGGAAGATGATAACAGTCCCCTGGCTAAAACCACAGCCCCCCACCATAACACAATGGAAACAAAGAGCGAAAGAGGTATACAACATGGAAATTTATAACTGCAAAATTAACATTAAGAACAGAATGTTTTTTGACCAAATGGCTCCCGATTTATGATTTCTTGTTTTGACAGTTGGATGGTTATGTATGAATATACAAACATTCATTTGTATATGCTGGTGACTTATAGACTTTATATTGACCTTATTCTGTATCTCCTGTATACCAACAAGTTTAAATGAAGAACAATGTGATTTATGTGAGTTCTACACTGGACAAGGTAACATCCAAATTGATTTTGGAGTGATTTGGACTATATGGACTATATGTGTTATTACAATATGCCCAAAAAGACATACTTGTTTTTTCATTTATATGTGACTGCAATTGTAAAAACTAAATACCTAAACTGAAATAAAAAGAAGTTCAAAAAAAAAAAAAAAAAAAAGATCTACACCACCAGACTTCGTCACTGTTTTTTTTTTTTTTAATTTGTCGCTATTTCTTTAAATGAGAATTAATCTTATATGGAGATCTTTAGATCTTTATTAGGGCCCGAAGCACCTCCAGTGCGAGGACCCAATTTTTTTTGCTTAGGTTCTTATTAGGGCCCGAGCACCTCCGGTGCAAGGACCCTATTGCTTCTGCTCAGATTCTTCTTCTTCTTCTTCTTCTTATTATTATTATTAGGGCCCGAAGCACCTCCGGTGCAAGGACCCTATTGTTTCTGCTCAGATTCTTATTAGGGCCCGAGCACCTTGGTGCGAGGACCCAACTGCTTTTGCTCAGATTCTTCTTCTTCTTATTATTAGGGCACAAAGCACCTCTGGTGCGAGGACCCTATTGTTCCTGCTCAGATTCTTATTTAGGGCCCGAAGCACCTCTGGTGCGAGGACCCTATTGTTTCTGCTCAGATTCTTATTATTAGGGCCCGAAGCACCTCTAGTGCGAGGACCCTATTGTTTTTGCTCAGATTCTTATTAGGGCCCGAAGCACCTCCAGTGCGAGGACCCCATTATTTCTGCTCAGATTCTTATTAGGGCCCGAGCACCTCGGTGCAAGGACCCTATTGTTTCTGCTCAGATTCTTATTGTTATTAGGGCCCGAGTACCTTGTGCGAGGACCCTATTGCTTCTGCTCAGATTCTTATTAGGGCCCGAGCACCTCCGGTGCAAGGACCCTATTGCTTTTGCTCAGATTCTTATTATTATTATTAGGGCCCGAGCACCTCTGGTGCGAGGACCCTATTGCTTCTGCTCAGATTCTTCTTCTTCTTATTATTATTTTTGTTTTTCTTCTCAAGGAATGTGGCCCGTTTGAGGCCTTTCCCAGCCACAAAAACTCACCAAAATTTGCACACACATCAGAATTGCCGCAAAGCACGTTCTGACCAACTTTGGAGTCCGGGTGTGGCTCAGGGGCTCCAGAGCGCCCCCTTTTGAAATTTTTAAACAAAGGCTTGTGGTCGGCACATAGTTTGAGGTAGACACACCAAAGTTGGTATGTGTGTAGAGCTCATTTAGACGGACAACTTTCACACAGAATGTCTGTTTCCACGCCCAACAGGAAGTGAGCTATTAGCGTTTGTTTGCAGGTCGACGTTTATGGAATTTAACTTTTAATTTACTTTTTAATACTGGTCCTAGATGGTTCATCCGATTGCCATCAAACTTGGTGTACGTGATGTCAACATGTTGCTGATGATAATTTGTGTGGGGTTTTTTGATTTTTCGCTCTATGTCAAAATGGCGACACCTTGAAGTTTAGTAGTGTTTTAACTGGGATAAAAGTTGAAAGTGCTATAAATAACGTGTCATTTGAAATAGACACACCAAACTTCGTATGTGTGTAGAGCCGATGTAGATGAACAACTTTCGTGCTGCATGACCCCAGCTACACCCTACAGGAAGTGAGATATTGGCGTTTGTTTGTGTTTAATCACATGATCAGTTTCTCTAAAACCGATCATCCGATTCATCTCAAATTTGTCATATGTGATGGCAGGACAGTGCCAACAACATGTGCCAAAGGAATTGTGGCTGTCTCATACAATGGCGAAATGGTGCCACGATAACTTTCTACAAGCTCACCAGACAGAAACACTCAGTATCAGATCCTTCATGCTATCTGTGTCTGCCTGCAGAGTCTGACACACACACAGACACACACACACACACACACACACACACACACACACACACACACACACACACACACACACACCCCCCTCAGTCCTCAGTAAACAAACAATCACTGTAGTAGTATGCAAATGACCCAGGTCATAGGTTCACAGAGTAGTGTCAGGTTTCAGTGTCTACAGTGAAGGCATCCTAAAGTCAGAGACCAGTAAGACCTTGAAGGAGCAGCAGCAAAGCACAGTGAGTGACCACGTCCTTTGCATGTGACAAACTGGAGACAAATGACCTGTGTCTGACAGACCCCTACATAAAGCATAAGACTCCAAAAATAAGACTACTTTTCAGTTTTGTAAATATTGACTACAGTGTGTTTCTTCAGGTTAAAATTTGATCTGAGAATGAAGCCATCCAGTGAAGCTAAATGTTATGTTGTTGGTTGAAAAAACCTGGATGAAGGATATTTAATTTTATGTGTTTATTTTATTTCTATTATTAATATAATATGTCACACATTAGTTAACATGACAGCAAGATGGAACAACTTGCAACGGCAAATATATTCAATTCAGTTTTATTTATATAGTGCCAGATCATAAAAACATTTATCTCAAGTCTCTTTACATAGAGAAACCAAAATTTCCACAATGAGCAAGCGCTTGGTGACAATGGAAATGAACTCCCTTTTAACAGGAAGAAACCTCCAGCAGAACCAGACTCAGAGTGAACGAGACCAGGAAGAGACAGTAGAGACTAAATGTTTGCAAGTAGTTGTTAAAACAATATATATATATATATATATTGTATTGGCACATATATTTTTTTAACAACTACTTGCAAATTTAGTCTCTACTGTCTCTTCCTGGTCTCCCTCTTCTTCTTCCTCCCTCCCCCGTCCTCCTCCCTCCCTTTCCTCTGTCTCTTCTCTTTGTCTCTTCTCTGTTTTCATCTCATCCCAGCCGGTCGAGGCAGATCAGATCTTCCACTCTCAGTTTGGTTCTGCTGGAGGTTTCTTCCTGTTAAAAGGGAGTTTTTCTTCCACTGTCTTCAAGTGCTTGCTCATTGTGGAAATGTTGGTTTTTTCATGTATATCCATATATATATATATATATATATATATATGGAAACCGCAAGTAGAGTTCACAAGCCCTCAAGTTTGGGCCTGTGCATCCGCGCTTTTGCGTGGGCCGCATAGCGTGCCCATGCGATGCGCAGGGTGCGAGGGCCCGTAAACACTGCTTGCAGTTTTAATATATTTCCTTGTTTCCTCCCCTTCAGATCTTTAGTTCTAAGATGGTTGTAACCAACACGTGGTGAAGCACAGAGGAGGATAAAGGGAGCACGAGATGGACAAGCAGATCAAAGTGGCATTAGCAGTAATGCAATGTTGTGCCAGTTGTGGTGAAAATAGAGGTGATGTGGGACAGTTAATTACCAATATCAAATATTTTGACTTGAAATAACCAGACTAAATAGAACCAATTTGCTCAAGCTCAATTAAAATGCCACCTAGGGGTATTTAGATTTTCCTGCATCAAAGTAGTGTCGTCAGATCCTATACAATTATTTTCATCTCCCATGCATCATTTCATCACTTCCATCGCATCATAGCCCTGTTGATATTATTATTATTATTTGCACCATCCCTGCATAAACCTCCCTGCTCATGCTTTGTTGCCTGTTCCATTTAAAGTTGCATCTCTGCTGTCTATTTCATACTTTCTCTCTCCCCACTTGTCTTTCTTTGTTTCTGTTTACCCTTTTATGAAATATTCAAATATGAAAGTGAAAGTGTGTGTGTGTGTGTGTGTGCGAGAGAGAGAGAGAGACAGAGAGAGTGTATATATGCAGTGTGTTGGTGGTGTGAGGGTGTGAGGCAGAAGCTGCTGGTTGGTTGGGGAACGTCATCTATGCTGCTCTTCAAAAACTCTTTAAAAAACAAGTGTTGGATTTTCAACTGTGCCATGATATTTTATCAGTTTGGCTGTGTTTAGCTTGCAAAGCAATTCAGAGGAAAAGTAAACTAGAACCCATGATGGAGCCTTGGGGTACACCACAGGGGACAAAGGACTAAAAGACTGAAACTCCAAATATTGACAAACTGGTAAACTTCAAATGTCAGTCAACAGTTTCATCAGTAATAAAAATAATAAAGTTCCAATAAACTGTAAACCACTGATGTGGCATGATAAAATAATGGTACAACTAGAATAGGGTCATGATTCAGTGTTGAAGGTTCCACAGTGAGAAATTATTGATATCTTACCTAAACTGGTCCTTCATGCATTGGTCAGGGCAGGTGGTTATTGTTCAGGGGACATTTGTCAAAAAAAACTGTGAACTGATTCTTTGAAGCTACAAATTACAACATTTTAATTTTTATTGTTAATTTTCAGTCTTTTCTGCTTCAGGTGTCTCAGGTCGTGCAGGTGGCAGCAGTGAAGGTGAGCACTACCATGATTGTGATAACTGTTTGTTTGACATTTGTTTAAGTATCAAGAATCAGCAAAACAGGTGACTAACTGTTTCTACAGTTATTGAACATCAGTCTAGTATCACTGCCTGTGGTTATACAGCTCCACCAACCAGCTGCAGCTCATTAACATAAACCAACCATCATGAACCCAACACTTCAGGCTCTTGTTGAAGTGCAGCACAGATGATGTTCCTCAACCAACTACTTGATCACTAACAGTCCACCAGACCACTGACAGTTTAACAGACCACTGATCATCTACCAGACCACTGATCATCTACCAGACCACTGATCATCTACCAGACCACTGACAGTCCACCAGACAACTGATTTTGCATATTTCAAATTTACAGTTATTGCAAGTTAAATGTTTTAATGATACTCAGAAGAAGTTTTTAAAGAATCTGAAGGTTAAAATACTTTAAGAAAAAAAATAACAATTTCTTGGGCACTTAGGTAATGTTGTCTCTCTCTTTATCTTCGGTTATTTGAATAAAGTCAACAACAGGAATTTAACTGTTCAAGCTAAAGAGTGACACCACTGTTTGTCCATGTCCTCATTATTCTATATAAGAACATGTTTTTTCTTGTGGTTGTGCTCAGTGCAGCAGCAGCTTTGCTCTCAACACTAGCAACACCACCAGTAGAAGAAGACAACTTCGACGCCACCATCTCACATCAGGTAAGAGACACAAAGATGGATTTGGATCACAAAAAATGTGAACTAGTGTCAGTTCGTGATCATCAGTTAAAACAAGAAGTTTTTAAAAGTTTAAAAGTTTCATGTGTGGTTTTGTGTCTTTTCTCTTGCAGTGTTTTGAGACAAACAGGCTGTGAAACAACAATGAAGGTGAAGCTCACATCACATTGCTGATTCTGTTAGTTACTGATGACTGAAGGAGGTTGTCTTTCTGTGGTTGTACACCTCCAACAATCAAATCAACAATGATTAACAAAAGACCTGAACCAATTCAAGTGAACATTTGCACCAAATTTTGTAGAAATTCCCTTTTGTTACTAAGATCGTTCACAAGACTGTGATGGACAGATGACCACCACAGCTGTTGCTGAACTGGAGACATAAAAACTAAAACTTTTTAGTTTTAGTTTTAGTTTATTATTAACATTTTGATCACTACACATAAATGTAAACCTCAAATAGACATGTTGTTAAACTGAGTTGCAGATCAGTTACAGTTGGAGATTATAATGATTTTAATGATTAGTATTCCTGTGTTTCATCCTGGGCACTGGTGTCTTCTGTTACAAACACTCAGATGACTGTCCTGTGCTGGATGACTGTAACACTGGCTCTGGTCCTGTCTGCTGGACACAGTCAGGCCATTGACCAGAATCAACTTGCAGGAATAATGAGGCAAATTCTGAACAGGTATGTTTTTTTTTTTTTTTTTTTTTTTTGGCAAAATCTGGTTCTTAGACATTTACCTGTCATCTGAAAACCTTTTTTTGGTCAACAACTTTACAGGTTTAGACCGAGCTATATGTTCAACGGGGTTCAAAGGTCAGTAATGAATATTGTTTTTTTCCTCATATGACACTTTACAAACCATTATTTCCAGTGTGCTCTATTAATTATGTCCTGTACTTTATTAATGAACTGTTTTACATGACACATAGTTAACATTTTGTCTGTTGGACATCTGTTTCCTCTGACAGAGAGCCCATGTTCAGTCTGGCTGTCAGCATCCCATTTAACAGTAAGAGTAAAAGGTATGAAATGAGTCAAGTCCCCGACAATGGTGACGACGTGAGGACAGTGATTGTAGGCTGTGACGTGTATACCAGCCAGACGATGGTGGCAGCCACAGTTCTGAGATGGCCCAATGTTCTGGATCAGTGTCCTGATGGACGTGTGCAATGGACAGATGTTCTGAGAAACTGTAAAGGAGTTAAGACATGGGCTGATGTTAAGAGGTTGGCTAACATTAGGGGCTGCTCTAGTGCAGTATGGGAAGGTAGAGCTGATCATGCAGAGTTTCGCACTCTCCAGAAATTACCTCAACTCATGGCTAACAAAGATGATTTGTTAGTTTTCTATGTTCTTTCCTCCCCATGTGACCAAAAATGTACAAATGAACAAAATCGCTTTAACATTCTGGATATGATAAGAAACATTACACGGTGGACAAATTATGCTGTGGTGTTTTCCAATGTATTCCAGCCCCGTACAGGTCCATCCATACCTATGGCAAACCTGCGTGGAGCCCTTGAGAGACTTGGGGCTAAAGTTGGTCTAAACAACATCTACCGTTGTAATGGTAAACCACTTCAGTGCACAAGCTGCTCTAGTCGTGGTCAAGTTTCACCTGGCTGTTACTCAAACTAACTTAGCATCCACTCCATCTACTCAGCTACAATAATTTTAATTCAAACACAGTGGTTCCCTAAAGCTGAAGGTGTTTCCTCCACACACAGCTGCACAGCAGGGTCAGGAGCTTGAAATACAAAGTTTATCCTTGTATCTTTGCTCAGTGTCTTAAGAGGTTTGATGTAACCTGCCCTCAGCATTTACTGATCTCTATACACTGAATGAAAAAATAAAGATTGAAAAAAATCCTCATATGACACGATTATATTTACAGTGTGCTCTATTGATTCTGTCCTGTACTTTGTTGACAAACTGTTTTACTGACTGACTCATAGTTAACATGTTAAACTATTGATCTCATGTCGCTGTACACTGGGTTAGTGAAGGAGCAGATTGTCTGATGTTCAGTTGTGTCTAAATTAAAGCTTGGCTCAGCATCATCCTCATGTGTCTGTGTGTTCAGTCCTGACCCTGTAGACTCTTCCTGCTTTTCACTCTTTACATGAATAAACTCAATGCTTCAGTCAGATGAAGGAACATCGCCCTAATAAAGTTTTGACCAGCCTCACACATTAACACTGCACAGCCTTGAAGTGTAGTATATATAATTATAAATATATCATGCATGAATATAAAGTTACAAGCAGAGAAAATACAAATGTGTTTGTGGGTCAGTGTAACAGTTTCACTGAGGAGCAGAGTTTTATGTTTATTTTATTTATTTATTTTTTTATTGTAGCTAATTTTTCAATGAGAGATGAAAATCAGGATTTGAAGATTTAATGTTTGATTTTTGTCTGACACAAACAGTGTGATGACCCCTCCACTTGGGCACTTGTGGTGCATCTCAAATTGGATACTTCTGTTACTGCACTTCCATGTAGTATGCTACGTATACTTCCGTAAGTGCCCAACTGCCTGTACTTCAACAGAGTACGTGTGACTGAAATGCGCACTCACTGGAAATGACGATTGCAACATCTCCTTCTACTCTTTTTTTAATGGTGAATTGCCACTGAATGGAACGTAAATCGCAGATCCAGACAGCGTTTGTCACCTGCAAAGATATCTGCTGGCTTGTTTTTAATTGTAATCAATAATAGAAGTCTTGCTAGTACTGATGTTTGCTTATGTGGCTCCATGTTTCATGCAAGGTAGCAATTACACCGCCACTGCCATGGATGTATGAGATTTGAGACACACCATGGATGTCCCTGTCTTCTCCCTTCTTGTTTTGTTTTGCAGGAAGCTAAAGTAATTAACCAGATGAGTCATACCTAAGCTGTTTTTCAAAGTCGAGGGTGCTTCCTCAGCAGCATGCTCACGTTGTAAGTCATATGCTACGGAGATGAGGCTACACACTTTGGTAGCATTTTAATCATATACAGTGGAACAGACTAGTAAGTGTGGAAGCATGTCATCCCTGCAAAAAAGATCAAAAAACAAAACATATATAAAAATATATGTGTATAATGTCACATATGGTGGATAAGGTTTGAGTTCACAGTGTTAGATTATACAACTTCTAAGAAGCAGTTTCACTACAGTAGGTGTCTGACTGATGATGCTGTGGATAAATTCAAACAACAGTTATGTATCCAAGTGCCATATATGAACACAACAGAAGATGACTATCTTAAATTTAATGCTGCACAGGTTGATCACGGTTTTGACAGCGTTGCATCTTGCCTACGTTCAATACTTGATGCTGTTGCCCCACTGAGAAAGAAGGTAGTGAATCAGAGGAGGAAAGTTCCTTGGTTTAACTCGCAAACACAGGCTTTAAAGCAACGGTCACAGATTCTAGAGAGGAAGTGGTGTTCAACCAAACAAGAAGAATTTTATGTAGCTTGGAGAGATAGTTTCACGGAATATAAGAGAGCCCTCAGAAAGGCCAGAGCCTCTTACTACTCTTCTTTAATTGAGGAAAACAAGAACAACCCCAGGTTCCTTTTCAGTACTGTAGCCAGGCTGACAGAAAGTCATAGCTCTGTGGAGCCGTCTATTCCAATAAACCTCAGCAGCAATGAGTTTATGAACTTTTTCACAAATAAAATTGTTGTCATCAGAGATAAAATTAGTTACCTCCTTCCCACTTCTGGCACTGATATTTCACCCAGTGCAGTAGACTTGGAATCAGCATTAACAGCTGATTTTTATCTGGACAGTTTTTCTCCCATGGATCTCTCTGAACTGACTACAACCGTTTCTTCATCCAGACCAACAACTTGTCTCTTAGACACTGTTCCAACCAGGCTGTTTAAAGACGTCCTACCTTTAGTTGATATGTCCATCTTGCATCTGACAAATCTATCTCTAGTAAAATGCTACGTACCACAGGCTTTTAAAGCTGCAGTAATCAAACCATTACTTAAAAAGCCTACTCTGGACCCAGGTGATCTAGCTAATTATAGATTCATATCAAATCTCCCTTTTATGTCCAAAATCCTGGAGAAAGTTGTTGCTGCTCAACTATGTGATTACTTACATGGGAATAGTCTTTATGAGGATTTCCAGTCAGGGTTTAGAGCTCATCATAGTACAATAACAGCATTAGTAAAAGTTACCAATGACCTTCTTATGGCCTCTGACAATGGACTTGTCTCTGTTCTATTCCTGCTGGATCTTAGTGCTGCGTTTGACACAATTGATCATAAGATCCTATTACATAGGCTAGAACATGTTGTTGGGATTAGAGGCACTTCACTTTCCTGGTTTAAGTCGTATCTATCAGATAGATTCCAGTTTGTTCATGTAAACAATGAGTCTTTCATACGTACTGCAGTTAGTCATGGAGTTCCACAGCGTTCTGTGTTAGGACCAATCCTCTTTATCTTGTACATGCTTCCCTTAGGAAACATCATCAGGAAGCACAATATAAACTTCCATTGTTATGCAGACGATACCCAGCTGTACTTATCTATGAAACCAGATGAAACTAACCAGGTCATCAAACTTCAGGATTGTCTTAAAGACATAAAGACCTGGATGACTCAGAATTTCTTACTTTTAAACTCAGACAAAACCGAAGTCATCATACTTGGACCTGAACATCTAAGAACATCATTTTCAGATCACATAGCTAATGTGGATGGCATCACTTTGGCCTCCAGTTCTACTGTGAGGAATCTTGGATCAGGACATATCCTTTGTATCTCATATTAGACAAGTCTCTAGAACAGCTTTTTTCTACCTACATAATATTGCAAAAATCAGAGGCATCCTGTCTAGAAAGAATGCTGAAAATTTAATTCATGCATTTGTTACTTCTAGACTGGACTACTGTAAGTCTACTATCAAGGTGTTCCAGTAACTCCATCAAAACCCTTCAGTTAATCCAGCACGAGTACTGACAGGAAGTAGGACCAGAGATCATATTTCTCCTGTACTGGCTGCTCTTCATTGGCTTCCTGTAAAATCTAGAATAGAATTCAAAATCCTCCTGCTTGCCTATAAAACCCTTAATGATCAGGCTCCATCATATCTTAAGGAGCTCATAGTTCCTTATTATCCTAATAGATCACTTCTGCTGGTTTACTTGTGGTTCCTAGAGTCTCTAAGACCAGAATGGGAGGTAGAGCCTTCAGTTATCAGGCTCCTCTCTGATGGAACCAGCTCCCAGTTTGGGTCCGGGAGGCAGACACCCTTTCTACATTTAAGGTTAGACTAAAAACTTTCCTTTATGATAAAGCCTATAGTTAAGTATGGTCCAGGTGGGACACGGGCCTGCCTGAATCATCCTTTAGCTAAGCTGCTATAGGATTAGACTGCTGGGGGACTCTGACAATACACTGCTCCTCTCTGTCCCTCACTCCTCACGTCTCTTTCTCTCCCTCACACTTCATGTCCTGATATTAATAAATTACATATTATTAACATCATCTGTTCTCTCTCGCAGTTGTGCCTCCCCCCACCCCTTTCTCTTTTACAGGAAGTTTTGACTCCAGAGCTGTTGGATTCCAATTCTTTGACGACATAATCATTTTCATTATTATTATTATTATTATTGTACTTTAACAACTACTTGTAAACATCTAGTCTCTACTGTCTCTTCCTGGTCCCCCTCTTTTCTTCCTCCTCCCCCCTCCCGTCCTCCTCCCTCTCTTTCCTCTGTCTCTTCTCTTTTCCCTGTTTTCATTTCACTCCAACCGGTCGAGGCAGATGACCATCCACTCTGAGTCTGGTTCAGCTGGAGGTTTCTTCCTGTTAAAAGGGAGTTTTTCCTCTCCATTGTCGCCAAGCACTTGCTCATTGTGGAAATGTTGGGCTTCTCTATGTAAGGTGCCTTGAGATTAATTTTTTTATGACTTGGCGCTATATAAATAAAATAAATTTAATTGAACTGAATTGAATAAGGATCCTGGTACCACCGAGCAAGATAATGGATGTATGAATTGTCTGACTATTATAAATGTCAATAATAGTGACACCAACATAACCAAAACAAAAAACAAAAACTCAAACAAGCAATGTATGTTTGTGTTTATGGTTAAATTTTCATCAACAACTCATAAAATGAACACTGCTGCTCCCCTTCTGCTATCATTGTGCAGTGGAGGATTGTGGGTATTTTAACAACATCAACATCACACATCAGTGCAGTCTCGAAAACTCTACGAACCAGGGACTCAGTCCTCTGTGACATTTCAAAGTATCCTTGACACTGGAACAGTGCTTGGCGAGACTCAATGATGTGGCAATCCTCCCCTCTGTGGCTGGGCTCTCTCTCTCTTTCTGTCTCTCTTGCTGTTTCTTTTGTTTTGTATTTGACTACTTTTGACAATAAATCAGTGTTTAGGTCAGTGTTAATTTTCAAATGTTGGCACCAGAAGGATGCTTGTTAAGTCCTGACAAAGTTAATCACTGTGTGTTGTTTGTTTTTTAGCAGGTGGAGGAAAGATTGAAGCTCTTTATTTCTGACATATAAAGGTAAGAACTGAATTTACTCAATTATAATCAGTCATTATTTAAAGATGTTTAATGATTTCAGATCGGTGTGTAAAGGAGTAGATCTATTGAAGCCAGAACATAATAGCTCATGTTAATGTAGCCTTCTAGTTAGCTGGCTAGTAAAATTTAACTCTGATAGAAGGTAAGGTAAACATCATGTGGGTCTGGAGTAGAGTGGAGGTGTACAACTTACTTGCAAGGGCATAGTTTATGGTAGGGACATGTCTATACCACTTTTATAATGACCTAAAATCATCTTCAACACTTTCCCAAGGAACAACCTCATAAGTCCTAGCACAGAAAACAGCAATTCTAACGTCTAGTGATACCCGCAGATACACGCAGGTCACATACATTCAACAACAGCTTGCGCACTTGCAACCCAGGTACGCAGAAAAGAACTTGGAAACAAGTAAAACATGGTATATAGTCATCATGGCAACAGTAATCAAATGTCAAAGCAGCAAGCAGGTAGTTGTCGGGATAATGGGCTGTCAGGATGTTTGTATTAAACTTGTCGAAAGTTCCTTACTGCTGCTGCTACACATGTCATCCACCTCAATATTCTCTGAAATTTCTCCCTTAAGGTGGATCTGAACTGTGTGTACGGAGATGATGAGAATAACGCCAAATCACTGACGTGCAGATTCACAGGGACTAGTATTATCATGGGAAGTCTGTGTTTGGTGAAATAGCTGTTCTGCTCAGCCAACAGAAAGAAGGTATAAAACTTCTGTACAGAAAACTCCTGTTTGCAAAAAAAATGCATAAAAAGTGCTGTGATCTGAGCACATGTCTGCGGTGTGTGAGGCTGGTGATGTGTGGCTGGAGGATGTTATTGAGATGAATTATACTAGTCGATGAAAAATGTTGGCGTTCGAACAGATGTTCCTCTGGAAATGACAGGACATCTAATCTGGGTCAGAAGATTCACTCCCGACGCATTTCGAATAATTTAGGCTTTGATATCAATCGGATTTTGAATGAATGGACAATCCCTGTTGAACAGCTTCCGTCATGTGGGAGGAGACAGGTAGAAACTCAGGGTTTCTTCAAGTAAACCTGCCAGCGAGCAGGTTATTTTCACAGAGTCTCTTACCATGGTGACTGAGTCAGAGTTTCACTTTCTCTTTCATCTCTCTTTCTGGAACAGATAACTCAGAGTTTTCCCTCATCTCAGGGTTAACTTACTCTGAGTTTTCACATAACCCGCTTTCTGGAATACCCCCCTGTTCTCCTTGTCACATTTCACTATTAACACAGCAATGTCCAGTTCAACATTCACTATAAATAGGCTGGTGATCTGTACAACGTTGCCTTAAATAAAGTTCGATCCGTTTCGTGAAATATGGATTTGTCCCATATTTGGAAGATAAAAGTCGTGTTCTGTATTGAATACATACGGAACACAATTTGTTCCGTATTTTTGACAAACGAGTCATTACAAAAACCATTACATAAAATTCGGACGACCAATGAAGATCTGTATGAGGTAAAATAAACCCTCCTCCTCTGTGTCAGCCAGGCCTTCATTCGTTTGTCACATGTTTACTGTCATCGTCACTATCAAACTGAAAATGCACAATTTTAATTGACCATCAGTTTTGAGTCCTCCTGTGTATTGTAGCATCTAGTGGCCGTTTGTTGACATTACATGCCTTCTTGCATTTCAATCATTTGTCATTCCTTTATACTTTACAGGATTATGGATTTGATATGGAAGCTGTGATCATCAAATTTAAAACAAATAAAGGCTTGAAATATTTCAATTTGTATGTTTATCAATCTATATGAAATGGATGAACTTTTCCACAATATTCTAATGTATAGAGAAACACCTGTGTAGGAGAGATGTTGAGTTGTGAACCTGTTTTAGATCTTTTCTGGTGTTATGTTTATTCTCCTGTAGCAGGAAGAAAGTTTGGTCTTCATGATGCTGCTGAGCTTCACATCTTTGATGAAAGTGACACTTCGGTGGAGGAAGACATCCTTCTTGAACTGGTAGAGACCAGTCCTGACCTGTGCCTGACAATACGTCAGAGTACATCAGATAAAGGTCTTTAATCATCCTGCTGTTATCTAAATCTGCTGTAGTGATCAGTACACACAGTGTTTTTTTTTTTACTGCACAAGACCATTAAGACATAGTATTTATTTACCAAAATGTAGGACTGTTTGATTGAACTGTGCTTGTTATCATCACATTTTGTCTAAATTGTTGAAATTTCTTTGAAGTCTCTTTCACTCATCATATCTACTGTTTTTTTCTCTCAACTCACTACTTTGTGTCTCTCTCTCTGCTACAACTCTGCTTAGAAAAGTCACAGATAGATATAATAGATTTAAAAGGCTGTTTTTCTGAAGAATTTTAGTTAAAAAAGTATATATTATTTTTTACATACATTGCATATTTTACATATTTTCCCAAAATGTAGTGGAGTAGAATTCAAAGATTCTAAAGTAAATCTCCTCAATGTTGTTCATGAGCACTCAGGACTTGAGTAACTATACAAAGTTATTTTCCAACATTGTTGCATCCCAGAAAAAAAAAAAATATATATATATAGCTGCTGAGCAGAAATGGTCAGGGCTGGAAAATTTTAGGCAAAATTAGGCAAGTCTGAGCAACAAGCAGAGTGTAGAAAGACGAAAACAAGGTGGCACTCTAATGTCCATTTAACATAAGTTGAAGTTTGAACGTTTGAACTGGCAAGTGGAAAGTGGCACAGTAGCTTCACAAATTAACTAAGACAGTCAGTCACATGTGTGCAAGACAGCAGTGGTTAGTGTGTAAAGGCAGATTTCAAACTGCTGTCAAAAATCATTTATTATGACTAAAATCTGAAAATACACAAATTGCATCTAGACAGCATAGAGATGTTGGTAATTTGTTCTAAAAATAATTTATTGTCTCCATAAGTGAAACACTGAATTTTTTTACATTGACTCCAATTGTTCAAATGACAGTGAAATTCAAAATGCTGTAAAAATTTCAGTTTTTGAGATAAAATTCTGATATTTTCCAAACATCATCTACCTTGACTTTTTTTTTTTTTTTTTTTTTTTTGCAGCTGAGGCAATCTGGCATGGTACTGGACCTTTGTACAAAATTTGGTCCTTTTTCGCACATGGGAAGAGGGATTTCCTTGGAAGAATATTTGTGCACCTTCCTGTTTTATTTTGAAATAGATTTTCCTGGGTTCTCGTCTTGTGTCTTACTTCCTGTGTTTTTCCTCCTGTCTGATCACCTGACTCCAACAAATGTGATTAGCCTGTCTTGTCTTCTCCCTCCTTGTGTGTTTAAATACCTCCCTTTTCCTCATTGTTCCATCTCTTGTCGTCTGTATAGATCCTGTGTTTGTTGTGTATCTCTCTGGAGTACCTCTTTTACCTGCAACCTGAGTAAGTTTTATTTCATTTATTTAAATGAACGCTTCATTGTTTTGCTCAGCTTTGTCCAGCATTATTTTTCTGTTTTGGCTCCAATCCTGCTGTTAATTCATGAAAGAGAGTCTGTACACATTTAATGTGCTTGTTCTTTAACTCATTTCATGGTGTTACCTTACATTCCACTTGATTTCCACATATGTGTGTTGGCTGCATGTATGTCAGAGATTTGATTTACAGATAGAACTCCTGCTTTCCACTGCTCTTAATAATTTAGTTAAAACATGTTTCTGTTCTGCAGCTACTTAATGTGTCCTCCCCCTCTAAGGTGTTTTAAGACGAGGTTTGCTCTGACGGCTCGGAAACAAACTGAATCTCAAACATAAAACAAAGATTTTAAAGGGTTAAACACATGACTTATCTTCCAGGAATTAGTCACAGACACAGAGGCTGGTGACAGAACCTGCATGACAGCATAGTTTACACCTACACGTTTCAAAATATCCTTTTGTATTAATGTAGAACCTCTTGTTTCCTCCCCTTCAGATCTTCAGTTCTAAGATGGTTGTAACCAACATGTGGTGAAGCACAGAGCCCCATTCACTGCAGACACATGTTGTTTAGATCAGTGCTCAAACTATTTTCACTTCTGACAAAGTGAAACTTTCACACAGTCGTTGCCACTGAGATGAGGTGAAATGGCGCAGAAAGAAGTTGAGCTAGATCAGGAAACCATCTCTTGTTCGATCTGTTTGGATCTATTGAAGGTTCCGGTGACTATTCCCTGTGGACACAGCTACTGCATGAACTGTATTAAAAGCCACTGGGATGAAGAGGATCAGAAGCAAATCCACAGCTGCCCTCAGTGCAGGAAGGTCTTTATGCCGAGGCCTGTCTTGGTGAAAAACACCATGTTAGCAGTTTTAGTGGCAGTCCTGAAGAAGACTGGACTCCAAGCTCCTCCTGCTGATCACTGCTATGCTGGACCTGAAGATGTGGCCTGTGATTTCTGCACTGGGAGAAAACTGAAAGCCCTCAAGTCCTGTTTGTTTTGTTTGGTCTCTTACTGTGAGAAACATCTTCAGCCTCACTATGATGTACCTCAACTAAAGAAACACCAGCTGGTGGAGCCCTCCAAGAAGCTCCAGGACAACATCTGCTCTCGTCACGATGAAGTGATGAAGATGTTCTGTCGTACTGATCATCAGCGAATCTGTTACATCTGCTCTGTGGATGAACATAAAGGCCATGACACGGTTATAGCTTTGGCAGAAAAGACTGAGAAGCTGAGGGAGCTGGAGCTGAAGAGACAAGAAATCCATCAGAGAATGCAGGACAGAGAGAAAGATGTGAAGCTGCTTCAACAGGAGCTGGAGGCTCTCAATGGCTCTGCTGATAAAGCAGTGGAGGACAGTGAGAAGATGTTTACTGAGATGATCTGTCTCATGGAGAAAACAAGGTCTGACATGCAGCAGCAGATCAGATCCCAGCAGGAAACTGAAGTGAGTCGAGTCAAAGAGCTTCAGGAGAAGCTGGAGCAGGAGATCACTGAGCTGAAGAGGAAAGACGCTGAGCTGAAGCAGCTCTCACACACAGAGGATCACAACCCCTTTCTCCACAACTACACCTCACTGGCTCCACTCAGTGAATCTACTCATTTATCCAGCATCGATATCTATATCCGTCCTGTAATGTCCTTTGAGAATGTGATAGCAGCTGTGTCAGAGCTTAGAGATCAACTACAGGACTGTCTGAGAGAGAAATGGACAAACATCTCACTGACTGGAGTAGATGTTTTACTGCCTCAAGCAGAGCCCAAGACCAGAGCTGGATTCTTAAAATATTCAAAGGAAATCACTTTGAATCCAAACACAGCACATACACGTCTGTTATTATCTGAGGGAAACAGAAAACTAACAGTAATGAGACAACACCAGTCTTATTCTAGTCACCCAGACAGATTCACTAGATGGTATCAGGTCCTGAGTAGAGAGAGTCTGACTGGACGTTGTTACTGGGAGGTGGAGAGGAGAGGAGGAGGAGTTAATGCAGCAGTCACATACAAGAATATCAGCAGAGCAGGGAATGAAAGTGGATTTGGATACAATGACAAATCTTGGCTGTTAAATTGTTGTGATGACAAATATGAATTTTGGTTCAACAGCATCAAAACTCCAGTCTCAGGTCCTCGGTCCACAAGAGTAGGAGTGTATCTGGATCACAGTGCAGGTATTCTGTCCTTCTACAGCGTCTCTGAAACCATGACTCTACTCCACAGAGTCCAGACTACATTCACACAGCCTCTCTATGTTGGACTTTGGCTTTGGTCTGATGGATCCACTGCTGAGTTCGTTAAAGTCAAATAGACAAACATCATTTAAAGGTAAAGTCTGGTGTTGCAGTCATTCTAGGACTATTTACAGATGATAATGAGTTCATACTTTGTGTTGGTCGTAAAATCATGTCAGATGAGTTTTGAGAAAGTCAAATGGTTGTCCCACAGAAAGCTGACCTCAAACTATGAATTGATTGTGTCTCCATGTTTATTGTTTTTTTGTGAGATCACCTGTCAATCAAATAATGATCATCACTTCTTTATTATCTTCTCATTCATTGTTGCATTGAAGTCTATGTGTCTGTAAGTAGCGCTGGAGCCATGGATGATATTACTGCTGCTGATGATTCTTGGTCTGTTATAATGGTGTTTGGCCTCCATAGATCTTTCTGCTGAATTGCTTTGCGATCGCAAGCTGATCACCATGAGGAGACACACCATGAAAGCAATTCACTCTTGTGCACATAACTGTTTATTGACAAATAGTTGTCTGTCATTTTATTTCATATGTATGATTTGTATATCACATTATCAATTTGTGTCATATTGTTCAGATGTGATTTATTGATTTGATCATTTAGCACCAATTATTATTTTTCCTGTTTTCTTCACTGACCCTTGATCTGTGTTAAATATCACTGGTAGGAGGCCATTTTAGAGCTGATGATGATCAGTGTTTTGGTTTGGTTTGATATCTGTTCTGCTGTATATTTTTGTTGTATTGTGTTTTCCTTCCTGTCTCTGTGGGCTTACTTCACCACTAGTAAGCCCCAGCTCTAGAATATTTACGTATCCTGCAAGAGTTTGTTTTTTTGCTGATTTTTCTGCCATTTTATTGTCAATTAATTGTACTGATGGATGTAAATTTTCTCTGGACTCCTGAGTATGATGGACTTACATGCCCTCAACATGTGAGAGCTATTGAAGGTTCATAAAGGTTCTCTTTATCAACACCACCCTAAAAAGGGTGGTGTTGACAGATGCTGCTACGCTACTGTCAGTGGCCTCTGAAATTAACTAGATGATGCTATAATATTAAACACACATTAGAGGATGACTCAATGATGAAGCGGCAAGACGCTGAGCTGGTGTGTATCGAAAGGAGAGGGTTCAGACTGATTCAGTGTGATTGTGTGCTTGGATGTTTGGATGTGTGATGTATAACTGAAGTTGTCACATATATGCTGGAATTTGGAATTATTATTTGCTTTTTTCTCTCTTTGTTTTACTTTTGTACTATATCGGGATGAACTATAACAAGGCTGTAACTAAAGATCAATAAAGTATCTATATCTCTTTAAATGTGTATTTAATGCTCTTATGTGACATTACAGACCTTTTTCACAACAGCCATTTCGACAGGAACCAGCAGGACAAATACTACTGTAATTATTTGAATATTGTAAACATGTTTCTAGTGTTCTCTGGTTGTTTTCTAATAAAGAAACTGAGAATTGTATGTGGTCACTGGGGTTCAATTACTGGGTCAGGTCTGGGGTCTGTTTGTGTGGTATTTGCATGTTCTCCCCCTGTCTGTGTGGGTTTCCTCCAACAGTTCAAAACCATGTAGTGGAGGTTGGGTTCAATGATCACTTTAAGTTGCCCATAGGTGTGAGTATGATTGGGTGTCTGTCTGTCTGTGTCAACCCTGAGATAAACAGGTAACTTATCCAGTTTTGTATGGCTCTGGCCTGCAGTCAGCTGGGAAAGGCTCCCACCCCACCCCCTCCTTTGGACGACACCATTGACAAAAATGACTGAGACACAGACAGGATGGATGCTGAGTCAAGCTTTAATCAGTTAATTGAACAGTTAATTGGGATATAAGACTTCATGTAGAAAAAGAAGATAGATATTCAACATTTAACTCACTCTGAGGCTCAGATGTGTCTGTGGCTACAGTTACAATCCTTATCCAAACATCACTGAATTATTGTCACACAACCATTGGTGTCATGTGAATCATTCATGTCTTCACAGTTTTTATAAAACATAGTTTGAGCATGCTTTGATTTTTTGTCGCAGTTTTGTGTTTTTTAATGAAATAGTGAATTTAGATTATTATTTTTTTTTACATTTTACATATTTTTTCCCCCTTTTACCTAAACCTTTCAACATTTTCACATCTTTTTCATTTTTATCGGGGTGTTTTTTTTCCTCATGGTTTTTTTCCTTTCTTTCTTTCTTTCTTTTTTTTTTTTTTTGCCTGTTTTTGTTTTTGACTATGACAACCAGAGAACCATTGAGCCATTAGCCTATTGTTATACCAGTGATCAGCTGATGACACTGTGCTGCTCAGAGATACAAATCAACAGACCCCAGATTCCAGTGGAGATAAGGTGGAGGAAAAGGGGATGCAGAGCAGGAGTTAAGCGCTGTGAGAAGAAAATACGGTACAAACCATCAATATCGTCTTAACTATGGGGAATATATGACCTCTCCTCATAAGATGAAGAACTCACAGCACTGACCAGAGAGCAGCATCATATGCTTCACTAAGACCTGTCAGAGGATAACGGAGCTAACAAGACCGACAAGAGGAAGGACATTGGGATTGTGATGTTTATTAAGGAGAGATGGAGTAACCCAGAGCACATCAGTGTTACTGAGCAGCTGCTCACAGGACATTGACCTGAACATCCAGAGGAGTTCTCGCAAGTCATTGCGGTAACTCGCTGTCAGCTGACGCTACAGCTACCTGTGAACTCTGTCATGTCCCAGCTGAAAACATTGCACCCACTAGACTTTCTCCTTATCTCTGGACACTTGCACCTTTTCTTTTTTATGTAAACTATTTATTTATTTTTCTTCTAAATTTCTTTCTGACTTTTTTTTCATGTTCTATAAACTTTCATAAATCTTTATGCTGTCAAACAGATACATTTCCCCTTGAGGGACAAATAAAAATATTCTGTTCTAAATTAGGTGAGTAGTTTGAGGACCATCTCAAAGTTGAAAATCCAGCACTTTTCTCTGTTTTTAAAGCGTCTACTTTTTTGAAAAGTCTGACTCTGACCCTGTCCAGGATTCTCACACTAACAAATGCTGCTGAACAAAATGAGCCTGTAGCATGTAGCATAAGCTTGTAGCTTGAAATAAGGTGCAGATTATTTATTTTTAGCATGAGTATTGTCTATAACTTCTCTGCTATACATTTTAGTTTGTTAGCATTTAATTAACGATACACTGCTGCACCGGATTCAGATTTGTACCATTGAAGCATCTGATGCACTGGAAAGTGTTGTCCAGTTTGTAACAGCGGAATATTTTGTTGCGACCAATTTGAGAATTTGCCAGTGCTTGGAGGGCCTGTATGATCTCAGTCTCGGTCTGATTAAACACTCTGGAAAACACAAAGGCATGTCGGGCTCCCCAGTTGGGGATGATCGTGTTGATCCTGGGGATGATGGTGTAAGTGCTGTCCGAGTTTGTACAGGTTCGATAACACGGGGAGTAGAAGGAGTAAAAGACTAGAAAATGATCGTTAGCACTGCCAATCAAAGAATTCATGTTGTTCAACACACGAGACTCTGCATGAACATTACGATTAGGTATCGCAGCGACCAGCTTTCCGTTGTCTATGTACACTTGATCACGTTGAGTTACCCAAACTGCGGTGGTTGGAGTAAACACTTCAGCCAGGTTGTTCAGGTTCTGGTTGTTGGGGACGTTCACAGCCAGACAGACCTGGATATTTATACTGTACCTACAGAGGAAACACAACATGATGTGTTCATCAAGTGACACAGCTACATTTCAGTGGCATCTTGCCTTCATCTGTATTAACCATGTGACCTACAGTGGCTGTATTCATGTATTGGCTCTTAATGGCTGCCTTTAAAATCCAGAGCAGAATTCCAAACCTTCCCGCTTACATGTAAAGCCCCTATGATCAGGCTCCATCAAATCTTAAAGAGCTCCTGGTTCCTTATTATCCTAATAGATCACTTCTATCACAAACTGCAGGTTTACTTGTGGTTCCTAGAGTCTCTAAGAGAAGAATGGTACGTAGAGTTAGCAGGCTCCTCTCTGATGGGACTCCACATGAAGTTAGACACAGTTACAAACTGTCTCTATTGATGATAAGCTTTGAGGTTTTCATGGAGAATATTCTGGACAGAATCTGTTGTTTTGTAAAGTGAGCATATTTGTTGATAAGACTCTAAAACCTTGGAAAATGTCTTTTAGATCAGATTAAATAAATAAAAGATATATGGTTAATGATGACGTTCACCACTGTGTTTACAAGTTGTAGTTTTGATGTTTCAGACTTAATTTGTCTGAGAAGACATGAGTGAAGTGACCAGACACTCTGACATGATAAAGTGATTCATTTACAAACTTAAAAGTTGATGTATGTCATGTTGCTCTCTAAAGCTGTATTGTGTAAGATTTACTCCCATCTAGTGGTGAGGTCATATACTACAACGAACTGAATAATTTTCTTTAGCACATTTCCTTCTACAGTGGCTGAGAGGTATCAACAAGATGTCATCCTTCTATTTTGGAAAAACAACTGATATTTACTCAGTGTTTCCTACCAAAGCTCAAACATGACACCTCTGCCTCTCTCACTCACTCTATCACTTGTTTTTCAATAATACAAACATGTTTAAAATTTAATGTGGAAAACTAGCGAACCGTCTGCTAGCTTGATGCTAACACATAATAGAAAATGCCATAGACGTGTTAACACAATTAGCAATCTTGGTAACTTAGCAAAAGATTGTTCACCTCAAACATATCCACATTATTTATCTTATTAACACAACGACATGTCATTTCTGTCTCTACATGGTTGCATGTTTACATTTCTCCTCTGCTTTATGTGTCTCATGACGGAGTTCAGCACCAATGAACACACACACACACAAACACAGAAAGAGAGACCAGCACACATGAACACACTCCCACCAGCGGTCAGAGCTGGAAGATATGTTGGGAAAATATATAGAAGCCCAGAAAGATACACTGCAGTGACAAAAGATTTATTTGTTTTTTTTGCTACTGTCCGGCACCGCACTGCAGCTGCCAGACTATGGCTGTCCGAGCAGAGTGAGCCTCTGGTGGACGTGTGTATGTGATATCTGGCTGTCAGGACTTTTTTCAATTTGACACATAAGATATATGTATATATCTAGATATAGAGATACCTAAGTATATAGATCGTTTCTCACAGAGCTCTCTGGTAGACTATCTCTGGGGGTATCTCGCTCTGTCAGCATGAGTCGGTCAAGCTGCCACTAAACGTAAAATCACAATAGGCGAGGCTGAGTGTTGTCCCTTGTCAGCGCCTGTGTTCCAGTATAGCAACACAACATGGCAACCTACTTTGAGCCTACAACCTCTATGTTTGTATAAATGGAAAATTTAAAACCTACCAGAACATATCTACTTGCTGATTAGAGGTAATTACTAATTAATAAGATGATAGTTGTGATAGAAAAAAATATTTTTGTTAATTGACAACCAGAAAATTACACATTGTGGCTTTAATGCCTGACACATGGAAACAACTTGACTCACCTGTTATACATGAAGCTTGTGATGTCAGTGACTCGGCGCCCTTCTGGATCACTAAGTTCATTTGCAGTGGATAGAGAGAGGGCGAATACCACGGCCACCGCTGTGCACAGACCAGCCATCTGAAAAAAAAAAAAACAGGCAACAGACAGTGAACACAACGCAAACGAGTCTGTTGAGTTGATGGAGGGAGGAACCAAGGGTCGTCTGCATCAGAAATGATGATGAAACCCATTTTGATGTGAGTATCCACACTGATGAACAACAACGTTCTGTAAACACAGGGATCAAACATATGGCAGGCCAAAGATGACAAAATTCGCCTTACAAACAGTGTTTTGTGTGTCGCAAAGGATACACGTAAAAAACAATCCAATGTTTGACGCATTTTCAAAAAAACATCACAACATAATCCTGTTTGAGACAGAAAAAAAAAACCAACATTCTCAACTGTCAATGTCCTCTATGTAAGAACTTTAACACTGGATAATATCCAATTCCAAGGTCATGGTCAAGGTATCTTTATTGTACCAAAACAGGGAAAATGGGTTTGCAGCCAGAAAGATGCACACAGAGATATACACACACGATACACAGATGGACAACAACAGATAACACGTCATGGGCCGAAAAAAAAAAAAACAGATTTCAACAGTCTGAGCAATCTGTACAAATTAAACATGAGCACTAGGTAATTACAAACATGGGGCTAACTGATATTCAGCACCTGAATGACAGTGGGGACAAAGGAAATCTTAAATCTTTTAGTCCGAAGAGCAGGCACCTTCCACCGACAGCCTGAGGACAACAGTACAAAGTCAGACTGAAGGGGGTGATCTACACACTTCCCCTTGTAACCTTACTGGCCACTTTAACAAGGTTACCAAGCCTGTTTTTATTGGCTAGGGTCAGGTTTCCATACCAGGCAACAATGCAGAACATAAAAACCAATTCAATAAAACTTCTATAAAAGATGGTTATCATCTCTGAGCAGACATAAAAGGGTACATTTTCCTGCAAAAAAATAGAGCTGTTGCTGAACTTTTTTTTGTTGTTGTTGTGGAGGCAACATTATCCACAACCACTCCCAGGTATTTATAGCTGTTTACCAGCTCAATTCCTGCACCTTTAATGTTGGTTAATACAGGACAAGGACTGGATGTCCTAAAGCTGATCATCATGTCCTTTGTTTTAGACAAATTTCGTTGCAGAAAGGATTTGCACCAAGATACAAAATCATTTATGACAGGCCTATGAATTAGCTCCTCACCTTCAAGAAGACTCACAATGACACAATCATCAGCAAGTTTAATAATGTGTCTACCTGCATAGTTGCTGTGACAGTCATTAGTGTACAGAATGTATAGTAACGGGGAGAGACAACATCCTTGAGGAGATCCAGAGGAGGACTTCAGCTGATTTGAAAAGCAGCCATTAACCCTCACACACTGGGACCGGTTGGTCAAAAAAGTCCAGTATCCAAACAACAAGATTAAAATCCAAACTAAAAAGACTGATTAGCTTGTCTGCAAACAGATGTGGCTGGATAGTGTTAAAAGCAGATGAGAAATCTACAGTCTTGCCTGAGCTTTGGATCCCTCAAGGTGGCGATACAGAAAATGTAGCAGTGTGACAGTGGCATCCTCCACACCTCTACCTGGCCTATAACCAAATTTTGGGGGTCCAGTAATTTTTCTACCTGTATTAAAACTTCTTTTTTAATGGGCTTCTCCAGCGTCTTCATAGCTAAAGATGTCAGCACTAGAGGCCTGAAATCATTCATTGTAGAAGGCTTATTAATCCTTGCGACAGGGACAATAGTGGAATGTTTCCGTAACTCAGGGACCTTTTGTTGCTGGAGAGATAGCATAAAAATAAAATGGAAAATATTGCACAGCTGTTCAGCACAAGTTGCCAGAACATGGCAACAAATATTGTCAGGTCCTGGACTCTTTCTCTTTTTAGTTTTTTTCCACACTTTGAACATCCAAAGCTAAAGCAGGAGGAGCTCTGGTGGTGTCCTTTAATGTATTCACCATGTCAGTGAAATCACGATTATCAAATCTTAAATAGAAAGAGTTTACCTCCCTAATACTTCCCTATTGAGGTGGGGAGAAGTTACCATCTTCTACCTGGTATGTTGGTATGGAACTGTGGACTGAATGAACATGGCTATTGCTGTCGAAGGTTCATCCAGCTGCAGGCTATCGCTATACTTGTCATCAGAGATGTTTGGCTTCAGTCTGGACCGGGAATTGTAATGCTCCGGAGCTCCCAGACTGTGGACTGTCAGAGTCGGAGGCATCATTTCCAGCTGCCAACTCTTAGGACAGCTGACCTGCTACATCTAGAGCTGACTTATTCAGTTCACTGTCATATTTGCTATTTAATGGGAAGACTGTAATTATTGCTTGCAGCTGACCAGAATGGTATTCTGGATGTATGAATTTGGGATAACCCTGACATTTCTGAAATCATTAAATATAATTTTCCCCTATTAAAGGGTTTAAATTATCCATGCATGGTCACTGCATTCATTCTCTTTCATTTTTGGCGAAACACTGGATAATGTTGGTGTTCACCAGGTAGGCTTCCCACCAGGTAGGTTGTGTATGTGTAGTAAGTTAGGTTAGTAGTATTAAGGTAATGCTCATTTTAGCTGATTATGGATCTGACCTTATGCAATCTGTTGCTCATAGCTCAAAATAACTACCTTAAAGTTCAAAATGAGTATGGGTCCTTAAGTTCCATATTATAATTTGTAAGAAAAGTTAAGATCCGTTAGCATGTGGTTAATTCAGCACGGTCCTTTCCTGTTGTTTCTTTGTTTATTAAAAAAAATACAACCATAGAGAGTCCATATGGATTAATTGGGCTAACAATGAAGCTTAAACCACAAGGGTATGGGTTCACAACATTCAAACAGTTATCACAATCATGGTAGTGCTCACCTTCACTTCTGCCACCTGCACAACCTGAGACACCTGAAACAGAAAAGACACAAAATCAACAATAAACGTTAACAATGTTGAAATTTGTACCTTAAAAGAATCAGTTGACAGTTTTTCACAATCTGAACAATAACCAGCTGCCCATGTGAACAATACATGAACCACCTGTAGCTACTTTTATCTGATGTTAACAAACTTAAAGAGATCTGTAAGTTGTTACTATGGACCCGTCAACACTGAGTCATGACTCTGTTCTAGTTGTACCACTGTTTTATCATATCACACCAGTGGTTCACTGTTTATTAGAACTCTGTTATTTTTTTATTACTGATGAAACTGATTATTTACTTTTTAAATTCATCAGTTTGTCAGTGATGCGATTTAAAAAAAAAAAAAAAACAGTTTCCAGCATCCAGCATTAAAACCTTAACAATAATGATCCCTACACAGGTTCACATATGGAATCTTTGTTATGATATGTTATTTATTTCCTCAAGTTTGACTGTCTTCTTTCTCTTCAGTGTGTCTGATAAAAAAAAACCCACATTTACCTTCCTGAGTTTATTTTTGTCTTTTGAATTTCATGTTCTAATAAAAAACAAAAACAAATGAACAAATGAAAATCTTTTACCTTTTTGAGAAGACAAGGGTTTCTGACAGATGATGTTGACTCAGACGACGAAGGTGATTTCTTCTCAGTGTAAATGTACCGTCACACTGAGTGAAGTCACAGAGGGAATGATGTTTTTATAGAGCAGAGTTTGAATGTAGTATGAACATGATTCAGAAGTTGTTAAAAGAGGAAGAAGATGAAAAAACATCTTGCCGGTTGATCAAGGAACTCGAGGAAGTGTAACTAGATTCTGTTTTAAGTTCACTGCCATTTTAGAACGACAAAGTTTTAGTCTTAGTAGTAAGTAGTAGTTCAGTAGTTTCAGTTTTTTCTCCTGTGGTGCACCCCAAGTCTCCATCACTGGAGCTAGTTTATTTTACCTCTCAAATGCTTTTCTTTCTTTTAGCAATCTGTAGTGAGCCTGACAGTCTTGTATTATTATGTATTATTATTTTGTTTCATCTGATGTTATCAGCATCTCTGAGAAAAAGAGGAGGCTTTAAAAAGTTTGTAAAATCTGAAAAGAAACTCAGTGACAACAAACTGATTATTTTATTACCCCAGTACTTTAGCACCAGAGGACAAATATTTTTATACTGACATGTCAATTCTGGGTCATGTTTGACTTGATAAACAGTCGACTACACCTTTATGTGGGTGACACAAAAACATTTTAAAGCTTTCACCAGTAACTTTCCCACATTCAAATGTCTAAATTAGCAAAACATGTTAGATATTTGACTGCAAACTTTTCATCCAGTCGGATGCCTTTAAACAAGTTCACTGTTTCACTTGTTCACTGTGGAATGTCATATGGCTGTCTGGACTTTCTCCTGAACGCCTCTTATTAGAAGGTTTCCATCAAACATCAAACACACTAAACACACTGCAGAGATTATATATTTCATGTAGCTGTCAAGATCTTCCAGGTGAAGCTGGGACGTGTTTGAGGGCCAAGGGACACTTGTACCTTCTTGATGACTTGCTGCCACTTTGACCCAAACCCAATGAAAATAAATGGATTCAGTTTATATTTTGTTTCTTATCCTATATATCTTTAAGTCTTTTTTAACTATTGATTATGAGCAAACAAAGATGTCTGGATTTGAAATTATCAGAGATAAAAGCTGGGCAGATATTAGCAGCAGTCCTGTGTCCATCGAACATTATCGGAGAATCACTGATTTTTAACATAAACCTGCTTCATTCAGTGGAGAGAATTCCCTTTCAGAATATGGCGTCAATGTCAAGAAACCTTATTATTTCACATAGAGCTGTTTTTCTTCGAGTTTAACAAACCTTCAGAGTCCCAATCAGGACTGCAATGTCTCCCATGATTCCATTCAACACATGTAACTAACATGAACATAGTTTGTTTTGTCTTTACTTGAAGGGTTTGCCCCTCAAGTATATTTCAGGCCCATGTTGCACTTGGGCCTGAAATATGAAAATGTTGCACTTGGTTGGTAAGAAAAAATAAAAACAGGAAGATTTGGGTTTTGGACAGAATATACGAGTCATTCACTGGGCAGAAGTCTTCACTTTATCTTCATCTCTTGGTGACTCAGCTCTCATCAAATGATGCAGCATTTGCAGCTGTGTTTGTGAATAACATGAGATGGTGGCTGATACCCATTTTTTTTTTTGCTTGCTGGTTTATGTTTAAAGCGAAAAGGGCACAACTGCATCAGAAGCAATTTCCCAAAAATGTTTGCAGGCTGGTCAAAAAAAAGAGGAAGCAAACACGTTACAATGATGATAAACCGTTGGTGCTGACTCTGGTTGAAGCTTGAGGCTGGTTTTAAGACCTAGCATCAGAATACAAATTAAAAATTAAAACCAGACAATCAGACAAACAAGAAGAGATTAGTTTCTCATCTTCTCATCTTATAGTCTTCTAGTGAAACTATCCTGTAGTTTTCTGAAGTAATCTGCTGGTAATTTCAGCTCTTCCCACATTTTTTCTTTAGATTTAGTCTTTTATTTCTTTCTCTGTCTAGTTGATCTCCTACTGCCTCTGTAATATTCAGGTCTGGACTCTGTGGACGTCAGTCCATGACCGTCAGTGTTTTATCAACTGGTTTCTCTACACATATGATTTCACTTCATTAGCAGCTTGTGATTGTTATTGTGATGAAAACTAAAACCATCACCTGTCAGGCTCTTTGAATTAAATATATCTTTAAGAAAAAAGTGGTTTTATGGCTGCTGTCCTTCCACAAACACCATTCCTGATTGAGTTTCTTCAGAATGTAGGACAGGGGTGGGGAATCTATACTACAAAGGGCCTTGTGGCTGCAGGTTTTTATTCCAGCCAAACAGCAGCACATCAGACTTGACTCATTTAATTAACTGATTTCAGTCTTCAGACTGTTGATTGGTCAAACTGTGTGATCGTAACTGGTTGGAACAAAAACCTGCAGCTACACGGCCCCTTGTGGAAAAGGTTCCCCACCCCTGCTGCAGGAGGTCAACTCAGTGATGAAGCAGCCATGTTCTTGATTTGAGCTCTCTCAAAGAAGAAACTGAGAAGATCCTCATTATATTTAGAGAGTATTCTTGTCCTTCTAGTCTTCTTTAGTCTTTGACCTCTTCTGGTTCTTCACATTTCTTTATAACAGCTTGAAAATCACATACTGAGTATCTATTCTGTTGCTGGTTCCTCTTTGACAATGGCGTCGCTGGTGCAAAATTGATTGTAAAATTATGATTATATGACGAATTCTGTCATCATCGACATTTTGAATGGATCGAGCTACAAATGAGTTAAACTCATACAAAAAGCGTATGTAATGCTTGTAGTTCTTAGTATTTTATTACTATCCACACATTTCCTGTATTTTGTGGTTGTATTCTAATAAAGAGACAAAGAGACTATAAAATGTATGAAACAAGCTATAACTCTTCATAAACTATTGGAAGGAAAACAATGTCTGTGTAATTTGATAAGATAATTCTTCATCAGGCAGAAAGATATCCTGATGCACAAATATTTTGCCTTGTTCAATTTGTCAAATAACTCTGAGACAACACTTTTCTCTTCCTCTTCCCTTTCTTGTTCAAATAAGGATAATTGTTCAACAATTAGAGGTTTGGCCTCTGTCTCCGTTGTCTATATAAAAAAAAAGAAAACACCCACTTCTTCCTGACAGCATCATTTCAGCAACACACTGAGAAGAAGAAGAAGACTGAGTGACTTCAGAGCATCAGGTACATTACAAATGAACAGGTTCATCATTGATTCTGATCTACTGTATATTTCTATGAAACTTTGTAAAACACTAGACAAAAAGCACAGTCATAGTTTTCTAAAGGCTGATTTTTATAAACTTAAAGATGTCATGAAACACGTGACACTATCACATTATACGTTATACTCTGTTGTCGTAGGTGTCAAGCAGCAGATCCTGCTGAAATGAAGGTGAGTTATTCCTCTGTCACCTCAGCAGATTTAACATTACTCCATGTTAAAACAATCAAACCCTGTTCTTATTAACCTGGTGTGTGTTCAGATGTCCGGGTTGTGCTGGATAACCACGCTGCTCGCCTTCTTCCTGTCTGCTGGAAGCGGACTGGCCGCTGTCGACCAGAACTGGCTCACAAGTATCGTGGAAGGAATCAAGAACAAGTGAGTCTGAGAAACTGAGCATTTATTACACTATTATTGTGGCAAAGCAGTCAAAGCCAAAATAATAATAATATATTTAGATTCATTTTTTAATCTTATTTAGTTACATTTTTGTGAGCACAAAACAACCACACCTGTAATTATATAATTATGATGATAAACCTGAATTACTCCATCATATAATCATTTGTAATTTAATTAACAAGATGCTTATGTTCATGCAGTAACGGACAGGATTTTGCTACTTGCAATACAATTTCCATTTTAAATCATATAATTAAAGAACATTTTATTTATTCTAATATGGATATATTACTTAAATGATATTTTATCTTTTTACTTTTATTACTATAAAAAATATTGGAGCTTCAAAAAAAATATTTTTCTCTTGATAAATTGAATTTAGTTGAGTTTTTTATTTGAAGGCTGAGATGTTACAGTTTCACACAGAAAGTTTTAAAGCAACACCATGATCGAGTTAATATAATTACCTAATCCTTCATAATTTAACTCCAACTAATTAGACTTTTTCTCACATGTAAACTGGCCTGATGACAATGATTTATATGTGCACATTATATTACAATAATATATAGTAATATGACTATAAATATTATATATATATATATATATATATATATATATATATATATATATATATATATATTACCAAACACTGGAAATATGACTGATTTTTTATATGCAATGATTATTAACACTTTTAAATTAAAATAATCCTTGTGTTTTTTTATCAAGATCTATGTAATATATTAACACTATACTGAAAATGAAAACCACTGAAGATGTTTTTTTTATATATATATATATATATATATATATGATGACAGTGATCCCTCGCCATATCGCGCTTTACTTCTCGCACCTAGATACATCATGTTTTTTGTGACTAGTATATGTAAATTTATATACAGGTGGCAGCCTACAGGTGTATTTATTTTATATTATATTGTTTATATTTTATATTTTATTATTTTTGTGGTAAAATAAGCTATTTCTTGCCTAAAAAATAAATAACAAGTGTAGGCTTATAATAGTGTGGGGAGGGTTTCTAAAGGTTTAAAAAAAAAAAAAAAAATCCATCTGGTTCCATACAAACCATCAAAAAAGCTTTTGATGGTTACTGGTCAAATTTCAAGGACACTTTGATCTCACAAATCCTCAGCTGTCCCTGTTTAAGACAAATATATTCAGATTTCTATATACAGAAACAGTTCAGGTGAAAATCCATGTTTGGTCTGAACAGAATTAAATTCAATGGTCATCATGAAGTTTGCTTTTCTGTTTAATCAAACTATCTTTACTTGGATTTCTGCACTTTCAACTCTGGTATATTCATCACACAGAACAAGATGCCCATTATGACTTCATGTTTTCCTTTGGCAGGTACGCTCTTGGTGACACCTTCAGCCTGGCTATCAACATCCCACAGAACCAAGACCCAAACAGCCTTCAGGAAGTCCTTCAGGATGACCCAGTGGACCAAGTGATGCAGACTGTTTCACAGGGTCAGGTTTATCAAGGCACCAGGGTGATTGCAGCGCCACAATCAGTGTCACAAGTTGTAGAAAACATACAGCCGTTTGTTAAAAGCAGTCAGGGAAACTTCCTCATCATCTACTCTGTTGAATCTCCCTGTGATGCAACATGCACAGACACAAACGAAGGAAGCCTTAGTGGCAATATTCATGCTGTCACTCAGAACTGGAGAGGTTATGCATTTGTGTTTTCTAACGTGGCTTCTAATGTTCCTGCCACAGACACACCTCGACTCACCCAGGCCTTCAAACAGCTTGAGATTTCCAAACTCGGGCTTGACAACATATTCCGTTGTTATGAACCTGGACAAGATGCTTTTCAGTGCACCAGCTGCTCCTCGGGTGGAGACGTTACACCATCATGTGTTGCAAACACAGATTTGACAGGTCAAGAACAGGGCGCAGACGTAGGACCACCCCAACTGGATTCAGGTTCGCTTTTAGACACAGTTGCACAACGAGTTGACAGTTTAGTTGGAGGAGGTGGTGGGAGCAGACAAGAGGGTGAAGCTAGGCCTGTCAGCAAGTGCAAAAGACGTGGCGGTCAGTGCAAGCGTAGAAGAGAGAGCAAGGTCAGCAAAAATGGAAAGCGTAGAGGTGGTAGCAAACGTAAGCGAGGTGGCAAACGTAAGGGAGGTGGCAAACGTAAGGGAGTTGGCAAACGTAGAAAATGTGGCAAACGTAGAAGAGGTGGCAAATGTAGAGGAAGTGGAAAACGTAGGAGAGGTGGCAAATGTAGAGGAAGTGGAAAACGTAGGAGAGGTGGCAAATGTAGAGGAAGTGGAAAACGTAGGAGAGGTGGCAAACGTAGAGGTAGACGTAGGGGGTAAGAAACTATGGACGACTGCAATGACTCTGAGGTAACTTAGCAAGAACCTGAGAATCAAGTGGTCTGATAAAAAATGCTATGCTACATTTGATAAAAATGCAGTTGCTTCTTTTCATTTTCATGGATTCAAAAAATGAATCCTTTCTCTGGCATTTCATCTAACAATGTGGAAGATGTGAGCTCTGGCTGATTTGGTTTCATACGACCCGTTTTTTTAATCAAGAAGGTTAGCAATAGTTGTTTTGAGTTGAGGAGTTGGAGACGTACAACAATAAAAGTTTTTCCAATTACATTTAATGTGAAAGTACAGTGACATCAGCAGCTCTCAGGAAATATATAAATGCTGCATCATTTCATCAGTTACCACCGTGTTACCTTGTCCAACAACAGATAGAAACAGACACTGAGTTTTGACTCTATTGTCTCTTTTACAGTTTGTTTAAAAATGGTGGTTGACGCTCTCTCAACTTGCTCATGTCCAGCAGTCGGTCCACATCATGTTTTAGTATCAACTCAGCTCGCTTGGAAACCCGGATGAGTAGGTACTAAAAACGTACCTGGTACCAGGAACTAGCAGTAAGTGGAAAACACTAGAAACCGAGTAGAGTCAAGTAGAATAGAGCTGAGTAGCACAAATTGAAAAGGCTTCTTTGTGCCTTTCACTTCCCCATAGTTCCTCAGATGATACAGTACTTGACAAATGCCAACCTTCTCTGCGTTTCATGTTATTGTGACATAACCACAACCAAATGCCTGTTTTCAGAACCACTGGACAAGATGAATTTGTGCCTTTCATTTACCCAACCAGCTGATAAAGAAACATTTTATTTTGCTTCTGCCTGTGATGCTGTTCTTTTGTTCACATTATCACGCTTTGTCCTTGTAAAAAATAATAACCGCACCAGCTGATGATCTGTCCTTTTTGATTAAAGCTTGGACTAGCACACATCCTGCTTCTTCTGTATGTGAATCATTTCATTTGTTGTTATTATCCAGTTGAGTCTCATACAATCGATGAACACCAGCGAACAAGACGTTTCTGAGATACGTTTGTCATTATTGTGATTATATGTCATTTTATTATTGGAAAAAAAAAAAACAGGTTCTGTTGAAACCATCACGAATTTTCTCACAAAAAATGTGTTTTACACATTTTTTAATTTCATATACAGGCAGAACTGTCCTCCAGTGACGCACCTTTACAACAGCACTAACACGGGGGCTTATTTTCCACTGTGTTTTGGGGCATAAGTACTCCTCTCAAAGTGCTTGTTTCTTTGGTTCAGATGGTTATCGTGTCTCACAACATCATGGATATTATCACAGAGACAGAGCTTTGTGTTAAACACCTGTTTAGCATAACACGGCAGTTCTAATGCATCTTGAACAATTTGTTTGTTTGTGCTATTGTGTTTTTTTACAGATATAAAAAACCTGAACACTTTTTTCCCAGCATTGACAGTCACACAGTAACGTGTGTCACATTTTACCTTGATGTCTGTTACACAACAAAGTGTATTAAAGTAAAGAACAGATTAATAACAGACACTCACAGCATAGTTTTCATGTCAGGAGGTGATCAATCAGCTGTCAAAAGGAAATATAATACAACATTGAAATATATGTGTATATAATATATGTAAGCAAAATGTAGGTGGACTTTCAGGTTAACTATGTTTTAATTTATGTCATATTTTTATTTGTTTATTTTTGCTTCAAAAGAATAGGACAGAGACATTAATGTAATTTATTATGTTGATTATTATCTTGATTGAGATGAAACTTAACTATTTTTTAAACTGAGAAAGCCTTTTTTTTTAAACACAGCGAGAGATCACAGTATAGAGGGAGAAAAAAGGACTGTTTTGTTTCTGCAACTATACAACCATAGATATATTAATATATAAATATAGATAGATATGTCATATTGCATGGATACAATATAAATATATCCATGCTATAAAACTACAAATCTTCCCACAATGCATTGTGAGCTTCACGTGACGAGCGGTACATCAACGTCATTAACCTGCGTCAGTTTGTCATGTGACCGCCCTGACACGGAAACATGGCGGACGTGGAAGCAACAAAGTCTCTGAGCGGTTTGTTAAACGGAATAGCTCAAAAAGAATATTATAACAACAGCGACATCACAGAGGAGCTGCTGAAAAATGAACTTTACCCCGAAATGTCCCCGGACGAGTTCAGCGCTCTGCACGACAAGATGAGAGGCCTCTTAAAGGTAACGCTTCATACAGGAAGACTAAAGTTATCCACTCGTTAAGTGTGTAAATAACTAAATATCCACCCATCGTGTGTATATGTGTCAGCATGAAGACCTGTCATGACTCTTGGGATTATTATTATAAAATAATTCCCTCACCGTGGTTCAGAACTCGGCCATGTTGTCAGGAGGTTTAATGTGTCCCCAATAAAATGTTTATTTCTTGAGAAGTTGTAGGATCACAGGTATATTTGTGTCTGTTCAAAGTGTTTAAAATAAACTCATACAATACTAAATCTGGGAAGGTTATTGCAAAACTACAACAGGTGATTTGTTTTTGATACAACATACACGATTCAGATAAATAGTTTTTATAACACAGCATAAGTAGCACCAACATAAATTGAAACCTAATAAATTAACTTGAATTAAATGAATTTTAGAAAATCTTTAAAAAAAAAAAAAGGTTCAAAATAGCTGATTTTATTGTAGCGTCTAGAGCAGAACACACACACGATAAATAAACAACAAACCTGATATATTTACTGCTTATTTTCTGCTGTAGACGCCATACATATTCATACATACTTAGTGAAACTGCACACATGTACAGTTTAATCTGTAATATAATCTTTTTTTGATTAGTTCCTGGTTTGTGCCAGTTGTCATCAGCAGGTGGCAGCGCTGACATTTGATTAATATCATCATAGAGCTAAGGTCAATGTCGAGATAAGATTCACCAGTCACAGCATTCGCATTCATTATTCATTTATTATGAAGAGGAGCAGTTCAGTTTCTACAGTTCACATGCTCACACATTGTGACAGAACAGCAGCACAAGTGTGAGTGTCAGAGAGTTCACTTGTTTGAAACAGTAGTTTTTTACAGATGAATCCCATCATCATCCTTATGTGACAGTCACCAGTCACAGTGGCCACACGCCTCCTGTCACATTGCCGATGACCAGTCAGCGGGAGCCGAGGTATCTGAGTGTCCAACCTTCCCAGAACAGCGTTGAGTTTGAGATGAACGATATGTAATAAAACGTTGAATTCAACAGAAACACAGGTTCACTGAACGACCTGTTGCAAGACATTAGCCTTATGACTACGGCGGCTGAGAAGATGATTTAGTAATAGTGATCATTTATATAAGCATAGAGTTGGTGAGCTCAATGCAGGTCACTATGTTGCGGCGCCATATTGAGACTACAGGTCCTGACGGGACAACACTAGGTAAATACAGCGTTTTTACGTTCAGTGGCAACGTGACTGACTCAGACTCATAGAGTGAGATACACACCAGACATATCCTGAGAGAAAGCCTTGTCTTGTATGTCTTGGAAAATAATTGTATCCCATTCACATAAGCTTAAACAATTCTTTGCTCTCTTTTCAAACTGCATAAATATCACAAATTTGTCACAAAACTGCACTGACTGCATTTATAAATGACTCTGCTAGACGCGATTATACGCTGGCTTTTTAAATCAGTGGCGTTTATATACATGTTGATGCCGATTGGTTAACTCCTTGAACACGTCTAAAAAATGGGAGAAAACCACCTTGAAAGCTTGTTGCATATCGTTGCACCGCGTTGCTACTAAACACGTCATCCAGTCAAGAAACCATAACTGAATCTCAGTGACGAGAAAACAGCTCTGTTATTACAGGTATTACTGTTATTACAAAGTCAATATTCAACTTAAGCTTCACTAAAAAAAATCACTAATAAATCATAATCACAGTATCTGGTGGAAGAAAGTCAAGACAATGATCACCTGACCACTTATTCTCCTGGAGGAGCAACAGCAGCCATAACTTAATAACAAATGATCACTGTTTATAATAATGACAATAATAAAGATCCACATCTGATCCTCTCCCATCACCCCTCAGTCCATCGCCTCCGCAGACATGGACCACGCCCAGCTGGAGGCCTTCCTCACAGCGCAGACCAAGAAGCAGGGCAGCGGCGGCGTGAACGCTGAGCAGGCTGCCGCCCTCTCTCGCTTCTGGAAGAGCCAGAGGGTCCGAGTGCGGGACAGTCTGTTGTCTCAGAGCCGCTGGGAGCCTGGGCTCCGGGGCCTGTCCTGGAGGGTGGACCTCCAGACGGCTGCCAGCCGGGGTGGGGAGGCCGTCCAGAGCGGTCCTCTAGCGCTGGTGGAGCTGGAGCTGGGCCGGACCGGACAGGTGAGACCCACGTCCAGTTCCATTCTCCTACTTACTCACACAGGTGGGGCGTCAAATATGGCCACTGTGTGGACCTCAGGAACAGGGAGCTAGCCTAGCATAAGATGCAACCTCCCCCTAGTGGCAAATTATTATAATTTAATATTGAATAATTCAGTTGATCAGATACATTCATGAGTCATTATTTGAAAATAAGGCTGATAGAAACTACTAAAGACCACATGACGGTGGCTGTGTTCAGCTCCGCCCTCTCAGCTGGATTTCAACAGTTAATACTGGAAACACAGGTTCTACTGAGTGTGTGAAGGATTCTTTACATAAGAGAAAAAGGCAGGGCAGGTTTATTTATTTAGCACTTTTCACACATAAATCACAGTGACTCACTGAGTCAAACAATGTTACACATTCCTCATGGCGCAGACCAAGAAGCAGGGCAGCGGCACTGCAGCGCCATTGGTAAACATTATCTTATGTAAACAGTCAGTTTTTAATAATCAAGAGTATTTGTGCAGCACTAAAGCAGCTCAACGTGTTTCACATAAACTAAAACACCAACACTTTATAATAACATAAAATAATTAAGTTACAATGTGGTTCTCTCTCTGAACGATGTTAAAAAAAACAGATGGATCTAATAACAGGATGACAATATAAACAGTTTAGTTTGACCAGAAGGGTGCGGCACCACAGTTACATTTTTACTAAGGCTTGAAAAATGTGTGTTAGATTGTGTTAGTGTGTGTTCTAAATTATAAAACTATAAATTACAATTCTTACGACACAACATTTGTCAATATCACATTTGTCACAAAATGGTTTTCATCTGATTCGATTCAGGAGCCTGTGATCGACATGAGACAACACATTTAACACAATCAATTCATACCAACAATTTATATCAACTCACAAAAAGGAACTAAACCACAAGGAAGCAGAGATATTTAGATTTATGGAACACATACCACAGTGTTTATGGCTGATTCCATCACTTTAAAATGATAATGTACATGATCACCAGTGTCTATTTTAAGCTCAGACATTGAACAGCATCATAAAAACAGGCAAGAGTTTATTACCAGGAATTTGTGACTTCACTCAGGCAGGTTTTATTGAAGTCTGACATTTATATTTACAGCATGCATTTACTTTAGCTTCTTTACTTTCTTTCTTTCTTTTAATGTCATATGTTTTTACTGCTAAGTGTATTTGTGTATTTATTGGACATTTGCTTTTCCTCTTCAACATTTATTTCTGACTCATTGAGTGTCTCATTTACATGCACGTATTTTTCTTCAATCGATTTGACATCAATCGGATCAAAGAGCTGTTTACATGGCAACAAGTATAGCAATCCACGTTACATTAATTACTTATTAGTTAATTAATTAATTAATCAATTAATTACTTTTCTCACATCACTTTAAACACGAGTTTGAATAAGTCAGGTTTGCAATTCTCCACCAGATCAGTAGGAGGCGTCATGTTTCTTTCCGCTAGGCACCGCCATGCTGTTGACTTCTTCATGGGCACTCACTCACACACGTCACTACCCCCACATATGGCACACATGCGCAGTAACAAGCCATGTGCATTGCATGTTCACATTCCCATCGATCGGATTATCAAAAGGTGTCCATCCTCTCTCTCAATCTGATGCAGTCGGATCACGTGGATACATGAGGTGTTTTGAATCCGATTCGGCCTACAATGGGATTAAAGTGGTGCATGAAAACATACTCATTGAGCTGTACGCCACTAACCTGGCTGTTACACCAAGCTCATAGACAGAGCTTGGTCTGGCAGAGATCCCATAGACATGAAGTTCTCAGAGGCAGGATCAACTGGTGTCTGTCACATGCCACTGTGTGCTGCTGGACAGAGCTACAACCAATCAGACCACTGATTTTGATGACGTATGCGTAGCGATGGTGGGTAGCAAAGCAAAGACATCCTTTCTTTGCATGAAGGCTTCAAAAGCTACCTTCTGTTTCATTTTCAAAGAAAACTCACCGTTAAAAATCTCTTAAAACAGCAGCTACAGCTGAATTGAATGATTGCCTCTCCTCCATGGCGCCATGTTGGCTGTTAACACGTGTTTGAGATCGCTTAATTAGCGTGTCATCGCATTAAACCTGCACCGGCGTAAAAGCTCCTTTTTTCATTGGTTCTCGAGTTTTCAAGATCAAGAAGAGCAGTGAATAGACAGGTTGGCCAGACTGACTTGAACGTGAAACTCAATGTAGCGTCACAGGCGGTATGGATGGGCCCAGGCTAGTACACCACTGCACTAGTGATTTATTCACCATGTTTTCTTTTCAGTTTATTTTTACCTTCAGAGTTTAGGTTTTTTATTATATATCTGAGTTGTGTGTAATGTATGTTAAGCTGGGAGAAAATATTAGTATACTACATTTTCTTTTCAGTTCTTAACATGCTAACTGAGACATTATTCATAAATGAACTGACATAACATGCTAACCACAGCAGAAGATGTTAGCATGCTAAATGTTTACCTCAGCTCCTTTTCTCTTTGGGTCTAAACATGCTAACTGTGGCTCATAGTAGTGTTTCAGTTCAAACTGAGTGAACTGAGTTCAAAGGATAATCAATGAGCTGGCATCATATGCTAAAATTAGCCCAAAATGTAAGTAAACTACTTTTTCCTTTCAGTTCTTTGGGTTGTAACATGCTAGCTATAGCTAATGTTAGCATTTACCAAGTGGTATACACTGCTAAGGAGCTGGCAGAATATGCTAACATGACCACAAAATATTAGCATTCTAACTTTTTGGTTATTTAGGTGTGAATGTTGAATTGTACCTAGCAGTATTTTTTTTTTAGGGTTTTTATCACATTAGCATAATCTAATAAGGAGCAGAAATAGCATGCTAACATTTTATGCTAATGTTGTGTTATGAGATGATTCAGTTGATTATTTTCAGGTGAATTAATAAAATAATACTAAATAAACAATGTATTATTTTATAGATGGTGAGATTAATGATAACTACGTCAAAACCTTTAGTGTGGTATGTTTTTATTTTGCTCTTTGTTGGGAAAGAAACGTCACTCTAATGTTCCTGTATCCACGGCACGCCCACTCAGACCGAACAATGGTTGTGGTCGTATCTGTGGTAACCAGGTGAGGCAGTGACATGTCTTGTTAAGGACAATGAAGGGGAACAAAGACGGGACAGATAGGATTCCCCCCACCCCTCACATATGTTATCATTGAAGCAGACTTCATTCAATTTTAAATAGTGTGTAATGAAAACAGTGGAGGTCAGAGACAAAAGCAGTCTCTGTTATTTCATGGCGACTCTGATGCCACACACACACACACACACACACACACAGACACACACCCCCTGCAAAGATCATGTTAATGGCTCCTGTTTATGCTCCTGTTGGTATTGGATGAACACGAGCAACTCAACATGTTCACAACAATACTGTGAAGCCATGTTGCGAACATCGGAAAAAAATACTGTTTTTGTTGGTGAAGTCCATACTTGTTTTTGCATTAATCAAACTAATAACAAAAACCAATAACATTTGTTGTTTGTTTTGTTTTTGTTTTAATAAGTTGCACAATTTTTTAGCAGATTGGCAGATGTATTGTGGCACTAGTTGTCCTCCATACTTGAGCACATTTAAATTATTAATATTTTTTTAAACTTAACAATGAGATATTTTTATTAAAGCTAAATCTGCTGCTTTATTTAATAAAACTCAAATGTCAGGAAATAGCTTGAAACATTTTTTTAATCATACACGCAGGTGATTTTTGTTTTATTGACATGTGTCCTCCTCCTCTGGGCTCCCAGGACTCAGAGTTTGTGTGTCTGGAGTTCGATGAAGCTGCAGTCAACCAGATGTTGAAGAAGATGGCCGATATCCAGGAGAGCATTGACAGGATCGTCCAGCGCTCCTGAAAACGTGACGAGCGCCGGCGGAGAAACGACCATCTGCAAACTATCTGGCAACTGAGAAACCTCCAGCTGCCTGAGTCTGCAAACTGGTGTGTTGTGTTTGTTTCCAGCCTGATGTGTTTGAACAGAGACCAGGGCGTCGCCCACGATCAACGTGACTCAACGTGGCTCTTTGCACCTGCCCACAGACTCGCTTTTCACCATGTGACTTGGATGATTTTTAATGAGAAAAATTGTTGATGGACCAAAACCTTGTGTTCATTTTCTGTGTTTTTTCTGTCTGTCCGTCCTGAGAACGATGAGTGCTAACAACCTCAACTCATCACAATGGGCACATTAGTGCAGTGGTAGAACATGCTAACCTTAGCACAAAATGGTAGCATGCTAAATTTTCTACTTTAGGTCTGAACATGGAAAGATTTATCTGCTTTGAATGTGACCAACTGTAGCATAAAGTATCATTCACCAATAAGATAATGTGCCAACATTAGCACAAAACATTAAAGTGTTAATGGACATTTAACAAGCTAGTAGTTTTTTCAGGGCTCACAAATGACATGTGCTTTGTACTAGATGCTAACATGAGCTAGAGAACTATACTGCAGGTGACATCAGCATCAATTCAAAACATAATCCACAAATATTGATTTTTTTTGTTGCACTATCACCTGTTCAGAGTAAATATTTCCACGTCTTTGTCCAGCCTCTCATAACCCTCCGTGGTTATCGCTGGACTTTGAAACGTGGCGCAACACCTCAGTCGACAAACGACATTGTTCTCCTTCACTGGCGGCTGCTTCACAGTTGGTTGAGTGGTTGAAAGCTGACAGAGCATGGACCGGTTTGTTAAATAACCAACAGAGCATGAGAGTTGTCTGAACACAAGAAAATAAACAAACATACATACATTTAAAAAGTGAAAAAAAAGAGTTGACCTCTGTTCTCCACTGTGTTCATGTCAATGGACGTCCACTCTTTTTATATCAATAATCAACATGATTTAAATTTGCTGTTATGAGTAAAACATTCATGTGGATATATCAAATCCTGTTTGTCTGTTTGTTTATTTGTTTTGTTGAAAATGTTTCTTAAGACTTTTTATTATCCTTTTGTTTTACAGTTAGATTTTACTTCCTGTGGAACAAACGCAAACAATTTAACATAAAGTATTTTAATAAGAAAGTTTATTACTAATGATGTGCCAGTCTTTTAGTACTTTTAGTACATGATTACTGTAGTACCAGGTCACTATGTTCACAGTAGTAATAAAGTACTTATTGTACTAATGATATATTAACGTTGTCACTAAATCAAATTAGTGAGACGCCATGAAGACGAACTTTAATAAACTAAAGTCCAACTTTTTCTCACCAAAGCTGAAACATGATGTGGATGTGATGTGGAGAAAAGGCATCAAACTGAGTTTAGCTTAAAAAAGTCTTAAGTCTTTTACTTCAGTACTGCTACAAAGTACTGGTACTACAGGAGTACTTTTATTGTTCATGTTTTTGTTTTTGTTTTTTTAAACTGATCAAAGTTAAGTTTTAAAGACACAACTACAAGTTCACTACTTTGTATTATCTTGTAGAAATATTAGTAAAAACACTCATTTACCACTGAAGTAATGTGACTTGTTCTCTTCCACTCAGTGGAATCTGTAGCGTACACTGAACTTCAACCACTGAGAGTACTATGAAGTACTACAGAGGAGGACATGTACTTATATGTACTTTGTATTTTGTATTTTTGTGGAAATTACATTTAACACTGATAATGCAGTTTAAGTGTGTGTGTGTGTGTGTGTGTGTGTGTGTGTGTGTGTGTGTGTGTGTACACATACAGTTATTAATAATAATAATAATCATCAATCAAGGGATCAATGTGTGTGCGTCGTGGAGAGACTTGTGCAGGAATGAGACTCACCTGAGCTGAGGGGGCGTTTCCTACCTGAAGGGGGAGGAGTCAGCGCGCGCAGGAGAGACAAGATGCTCAGGCAGCGATTCCCCCGACGCGGAGCGGACATAGGTTGGTTCGTGTCACATTGTGTGGACATGAGCCGATGTGAGACCGGACGGTTCCGTTTCACAGCTGAAGATCTGGTCAACACGGTGTCGGCGCCGGTGATGATGAAGATGATGAAGGTCTGATCCAATTCCCACGTGGAGGTTTTGAGGAGCAGGTTGGAAACTCTTCATTTTTCAGTTTTACATGTTTTGATGGAGTCGACTCAAAGGTGTGGGCATATGACGTCACTAACGGGAAGTTGGGAACTTGTATTATTTTATGATCGTTGATAATTGTCACGCGACATTAAAGTTGGCATCGGTTGAGGTGAAACTTAACCAACCAGCTCCACTGAGCGACTGATTTTTATTTGATTACTGATATTGACAAATTGTAGAAAAGGGACATTTCACTGCGTTTCCCGAACCTAGGTATAGAGGTTTTTATACCAAACCTGTACTTAATAATACCAGCAATAATAATGATAATATCAACAAAGGTGTGCTGCAGATCTGCAGCACATTTCCTCAGTTGTAGCGTAGTGCAGTACACTTAAACATGGTGGGGTGTTCAGCAGAGGAACACTGAAGTATAAGCACTGAGAAAAAAAATCCTGCAGCTTCATATAGAGACCAAAAGAAGAACAAGCACACCGGTCTGGTTCTAACAGAGCCACAGTAACTGAGCAATTTGTGAAAATGTTCTGATTGAAAATGTTCTGATTGTAACAAAAGTGTTTTGCTTTTCTTTTTGAAGTGAGAGCGAACTGTTTTTGTCGATAGGTAATGAAATGGAGAGACGAGTTTTAAAGGGTCTACAGCCTCTCTGGGACAGTCCAGTCCAGGTTTAACAAGTCTAGGTATAGGCTTTGGATCTGGACCTGGTCCAGTGGCACATAGGTTCAGGAAAAGCAGAGAAATTCCCTTTTTCTACATTTTTCAATATCAAAAATCAAATAAAAATGGTTGTAGTTGGGTCCGAGGTTCAGACAATGTTGCACGTTCAAAACAATAAACGTGAAATAAAGAGCATCAGTCACTCAAACTGGTCAAGTTTCCTGTAACTTTCCCCATAACTGCTGAACTTGATGCCAACTTGAGCATTGTGATTGTCACATGATTAATGAAACTGTGGCAACATTAAGAAAGTTAATGATGTGTGTGTGTGTGTGTGTGTGTGTGTGTGTGTGTGTGTGTGTGTGTGTGTGTGTGTGTGTGTGTGTGTGTGTGTGTGTGTGTGTGTGTGTGAAATGTAATTTCCACAAAAATACAAAGGAAAAAAGAAAAAAATACAAAGGAAAGTATAAGTATATCTTCCTCTGTAGTACTTTAAAGTACTTCAATAAGTACTCTCAGTAGTACTACTCCTTTAGTTGAAGTTCAGTTTACTATATAAAGTATATTAGTAACAAAATCTACAGATATAATAATCAATGATCTTTGAACAAACAAAATTTAGTGATGTGCTGAAACATGTTTCAACGACTCAGCATCTTAAAGTTAAACACTTCAAACACCTGGAAGAACAAGTCACGAGGTAAAAGAGTGAAGTGGTATAAAGGTGTTTTTCTGTTGCTGTGTTTATACACACACACACACACACACACACACACACACACACACACACACTTAAGTACAGGGCTGTACTCGCAATTTGTGTGTGTTTACTTTCTCCCACTACATGTGCAGCTACAGGGAAGGCTCAGCTCTTTAATATTCATGAGGGAACTCATCCTTGATTGGGGTACGCCATAACCATTATACAGGTGCCCTTTAGGTTTTTAACATGTGCTCGAGCATTAGCATTAGCGCTACCAAGTGCTGTAATGTGCGGAGGACAATTATCTCCGGCCCGATTTTAAAACTATTAGACTATGACGGGACACAGTTTCATCAATGTGTCATGAGAAACACACTAACTTTCTCAACATTTGAGCCACAGTTTTTTAGTGAGTCTCTGTGTCGTGGTCACATCTCTCCAGTCCCTTCATTCATCATCTCACGATGAAAAAGCTGCCATTGAGGCACATGCAGACATCTTATCTCATAATTCTGACTTTTTTTTTTTTTTTTACTGGCGAAAATGGGCTTTCATAGATAGTGCTGCACTTTATGTGTTTAAAAGTTTTGTTTACTGTTTACAAGGAATTTATTTTTTTATAATATTTCATACATTTGTTGCTTATTTGAGAAGATTTTATTTAACTTAGTAGTATTACCAAGCAGCAGCTGGTCAGGTTTGGGTTCATCAACATTATACGTCTACAGAATGAGGTCAGCTGACCACCTGAATATACTGATGACCAGGTTATTTTTTCTTCCCTGATAACAATTCCCTGATTATTCCAAGATGACAATACCAGGATTCAATCTTTGGGATGTGCTGGAGAAGACTTTGTGTGGTGGTCTGACTCCATCAATACAAGATCTTGGTGAAAAATTAATGCAACACTGGACGGAAATAAATCTTGTGACACTGCAGAAGCTTATTGAAACAATGCCCCAGTGAATGCGGCTGTAATTAAAGCTAATGGTAGTCCAACGAAATATTAGAGTGTATACATACTCCACAGGTTAAAAAATAAACTCTTTACTTCAGTATACTTCATTACTGTAGAAGTACATGATTACTGTAGTACCAGTACACTATGTTTACAGTACAATAGTTCACTGAGTTTGATTTAGTAACAATAATCATATATCATTAGTACAATAAGTACTTTATTAGTACTGTGATCATGCACTTCTACAGTATTTAAATGTAAGTAATGGTTGTTACTTTGAGGTTTGTTTGTTTCAAACATATTTATTAAGAAACATCTGATTCACGTTTCTTCAATTTTATTTTTCATCTAAATGTTGTAGTGTTGAGCAGTGTTTGGAAGATCATTTGACAAATTATGAAATGTCCCCCAAAAAAGAGGCATGTTTTATGAGATCACCAGGATCCTCCTGGTGACCTTTGGTCTTTGTGACTCCAAATTCCAATCACTTGCAGTGTCCCTGAGCTCCGTCGCTAAGAGGAAGCCGAGGTCAGCGACACTTTTTGACCTTTGATCACTTCCTGAATCTCAGGAGGAGCTCGTTCAGCGTCATCTCCTTTACTTTTGTTTTTTATTTTTATTTCAGCAGGACACATGACAAGGTTTCACTGCTTTTATACAAGTCATTTTCTCTGTACTAAGCATTCTTCAGTCTGTTTTCTCTTTTCTTATTTTGCATTCTTGTTTTCTTGTTGAATTGCAGATGGATGCAGCCGTCCTGCAGCTCGTCCACATGAAGCCAGGAAACGTCTGAACTCAGCTGTCGGCCGTCGCTCACAGGTGCAGACTGAAGCTTGTTGCTGACATAGATGAGAACAACGAGCAACCACACAAGCAAATCAGCACTTCACTAAAGTTTACACAACGGCCAACGGTTGGTTTTATTGTTTGGATTGAACATTTATTGTGTCGTTTATCACTTTATACGTCACTCATTGTCACAGTGTTGAAGTTGAAGAAAAAACAAGGGCAAGTTTCACATCCAATTCAGCTATAAACCTGAGAATAAAAACACTTTATCTACTGTGATTCCTAAAACAAGCCAGGACCTTTATTGTTTTTTTTTTTTTTTTAATTTTACTACTAGTTCTTAATACAGGACTTTTTTTCCTGTCAGATCCAGATTATAATCTGCATCTGCACCAGATTAGAAAGACTCAAAGATCTCAACATCATGTTTCCAGAGGATTTGACCGAAAGTTGAAAGTGAATAAATATGAATTGAAATAAAATATAAAGGTTAAATCACCTCAGAATTAGATTTGAGCTTGTGAGAGTGAACATTTAAAGTGAAGTTAAAATCATTTTAGCGTTTACATTCACATTCACATTTAGCCCACCATCCAGAACTTATATACATCCAGAGTAGTAAATGGGCAGGAAACATCTCTGCAGACCCATCACATCCTGGTCACAACCTGTTTGAACTTCTCCCCCCCAGTAGGTGATACAGATCACTGTAGGCTAAAACAGCCAGACATGAGAACAGTTTTTTCCCCCCCAGGTCGTCACTCTGTTTAACACTACTGTACCCACCTAACTCTAACACATTGTACATAACTCTGCCATTCTGACTGTCTGATCTGCAATTTGCACTATGTACATAAAAAACAACACACTGTCAATAATATTTAATATTTATATACATAAACATGAATATATATTTAATATCTAAATAGACCGGGCAGATCAACACACTTCTATTCACTATTTACATTTGTTCATTCAGTCCTCCAGCTCAATGTCCATATAATGTTTGTATAATGTTTATATATTTTGTGTATAAAATGTTTATTCTATGTTTTTATGTTTGTGTTTAAATTACACTGGAGCAAAGGAAAAGAACTGTAGCCAAATTCCTTGTATGTGTTCACATACTTGGCCAATAAAGCTGGCACCACCTAGAGGACAGGAGCTCATGTGGAGGATTAAAAATGGATCTACACTAAATTCATAGATCTCAACACCTTGAATATGATGAAATATACTTCTTCACTTGAAGAAATAGTTCTGAGCTGAAGCTAAAACACTGAAGCTCTTGACGAAAGCAACGGGTCGTGGACCAAATGATCAGAACAACAACTCTCACATTTAACAACATAAACAGCTCATTTGTGAAAGAAAATTAAAAGATAAATTTAAAGGGGACAGCAGCATTTCTACACACAACTTTTGAAAAAAGATCGTATCCACAGTTTAAGTTTATTATCATTTATTCAACACATTTAATGCAAGACGATGCAGCACAGAGAGTTTTACAACAAAGATTAAGTTGTAATAACACATTTTTTAAAAGGACTTAAAAATGTGAAAATATTTGAATAAAAAAAAAAAGAGGCATAAATAATTGCTCAGTTAAAAGAAACTAATAATGTATCTGTTTCAAAGTAATAAACCAACACCAACACATACATACAATTTTAGGAAACAGTCAGTTTGAGAACAGCAACTCCTGGTGGCAAATCTGTAAACACTAAATAACACTAAACTAAATTTCAGCAAGTTTCTGTAAAAACCAACTAGGAGCTTATCTGAATGTCTCCGCTGATTTCAGATGCTTATAAAAATAGAAAACACTTCTGTTAAATGAATCTGAGTAAGTATTTTCAGTCAGACAGTGACAGAAGCTGCTGCAGTAAAGTGGCGTCATGTGAGCACTGGAATTGGAAACGTGTGATTCTTGTCTGTCGCTGAGGAAACAGGGAGAAGGGAAACGTTAACAGGCCTCATTCCTGCAGGATCAGACCCCGTCTGAATCTAGATCGAGCTGAAACAGGCTGTTCCTGTCTGGGTCGACCTCACCGACTCCATGTTTCCAAATGCTCCTTTATATCCTCGCTTCGCTGTGAGTTTTACCCACAGAGCAGATGCTGTTTGTTTTTGCTGAGTGTTAATAATCTCTCATTCTGTGTCCAGATGCAGATAAGAGGCAACATGGTCGTGACCTGCAGGAAGGCGAAGGTGCTCTGTATGATGATGATGATGCTCAACGTCTTTATCTGCGTCCTGATGGGCTTCTACTGGCAACGTGGCCATGAGCAACGCACAGTTCAGGTGGAGTCATTTTGGCGCCAACAGCTACTGAACGGATCTTTCTGGAACAAAGAGCAACAGCTGCTGGACTTGATCCATAACCCCATCATCAACCCCAGCATCATTGAGCTGCCTGATTGGCTGAACGACACCAGGCCGCTTGACCCCTGCAAACCAGACTACAGAGTCACCACCCAGATTGCGGACTACAACACGCTACCGCAGCGATTCCAGGATTTTCTCCTGTACATGCGCTGCAGGACATATCCCATGCTGATCAAACAGCCCAACATGTGCAATGAAGACCCCTTCCTGCTGTTGGTGGTGAAGTCTCTGACACCACATTTTGAGCGTCGGCAGGCGATTCGTGAAACGTGGGGCCGGGCTGGCGTCATGACCAACCGCACCGTGGCGACGGTGTTCCTGCTCGGCAACTCCATGCCAGTCGACCACTTTCCAAACTTGGGTGGGTTGCTGGACTATGAGGCGAAGCTTCACAATGACATCCTTCAGTGGGACTACAGGGACACCTTCTTCAACCTCACCCTGAAGGAAGTCCTCTTCCTGGAGTGGATCAGTCAAAAGTGTCCCCGTGCCCAGTACATCCTCAAAGGAGACGATGACGTCTTTGTCAACACCCTACGAATTATTGACTTCCTGGAAGGTTTGTCTGAGGATAAGGCAAAAGACTTATTCATAGGTGATGTTATCAGTAATGCAGGTCCACACCGAGACAAAAGACTGAAGTACTTTATCCCGGAGAGTTTTTTTGTGGGGCCATATCCACCGTACGCCGGCGGTGGAGGATACCTGTACTCTGGGGATGTAGCATCACGTCTTTACAACATATCTAGACAGGTAGCCCTGTATCCCATCGATGACGTCTTCACCGGGATGTGTCTGAAGAAGCTGGGTCTGATTCCCGAGAAGCACAAAGGCTTCAGGACGTTCGACATTGAGGAGAAATACCGGCACAATCCCTGCATCTACCGAGACCTGATGCTGGTTCACAGCCGGACACCGCAAGAGATGCTGAACATCTGGCCATGGATCGTCCAACCCGAGTTGGACTGCCAGTGAACACTTTCAATAACTGTCTGCATTGTTTCTATTTTATTATGTTCATCACCTCTTTAATCACGTTAAATCCTAACACTGATCAAGTCAATGTCTTTTGTTTTTATTTATGTAAAAAGAAGAAGAACCATTTGAATCAGTGAACATTAAAGCTCATCCAGTTAGCAGCAGGCTAATCTCATTCTTATGTTTAGGGTGGTAGCTAGCAGGTAAACATCCCTCTGTGTGTTGTAAGAGATGTGCTAGCGACAGATGCTAGCATCCATGGTATTTATCTTCCTTACCATCATGCCCACTTCTGATTGTTTAAGATTGTGGGTTTGAGTTGAGTGGGAAGTAAAGACACGCAGTGTCAACTGAAGCCTTTTGAGCAAACAGTTCTCCAGGACGATTCAACAGGGGTGTTGTATGTATGGCAGAGTATCAGGAACATTTACATGTCAATAATGAAGTCAAAATGGCAAAATGATATTGTGTGGACCAAATACTTATTCTGTAGCAAGTCTTAGTTTTGACATGTTACACATGCCTAATTACATGCTAACGCTACCATGTCATGCAAAGTGATGCTGATGTTTGTGAGCCGGAGTTTGAACTTGAACATCAGGTATGTCTCTGATGTCTTTATGAACAGAACCAGTGTCAGTTCTCCTGTTCCTGATGGTACTGAACCTGATACCAGTCTCAGTCAGTATTTAAGTATCTGAAGTTAATATGGAACATTAGTCACCTGTGATAGTCAGATCAAGTGGCCATCGTTCAGCGCAGTCTCCTCAGCAGCATCTCCCAAGTTTTTAATTTTTTATTTGATTTCAAGGTGATTTAATGACTTCTGGTGTTTATGGCCAAAGATATGACAGAGTATCTGGGCCACACATAAGAAAAATAAAACAATATTTACATCATAGTGTTTATACGAGTTGTTCATAAAATATTCTTTTTAAATTTCTGTTAAACAGTTACATGTACCAATAAAATCAGGAAGAAAAAACTTGAAATGTGTCTTCAAGCTGTTGTAAAACACTAATAATTGTTCCTAATAGGATGATCAGGGGTTCCTAGTTATATTGATTATTGCTTATTCTGATTCTGACCTGTTGACATGGTAGCTTCTTATTCAGAATATCATCTTATCCTGGTTAAGATCACAATATTATTGTCCATCCATGTAAACATCAATGTAGTCAATAAGACAAACAAACTATTTCCTGTTTGTATTTACACCTGTTTTTTCCTTTTTTAAAAAAAAAAAAAATAATCTCTGCTGCAACGTTGCTGCTGTTACTGGGCATTTCTCCTGTTATTCTACATATTTGTGCATGAAAGTGACATTTGCTCACATGAAACAGATTTATTTACTTTTATTTTTCTGTTTATTTATTAAGTTGTTGTTTTTTGCTCCAATAAGAAAATATAAACACAATATTTGAATTTGTTGTGTCTTTTTTTTTTCAATGAAGTTCTTTTATTTTTTCTTTTATCAAATTACTTATATTATTATAAAGTCACATTTTCCAGTGTTAAATAAAACAATAGGCAAGTTCTTCTTCTTGCATTTGACTGGACTTTAAATAAAATAAACATCGACCTCTGCTGGACAAATGTGATACCAACAGGCAGCAAAAGAAACAATCAGCTCACTGATGAGTTTCACCTGCTCAGATCAGAAAAAGAAAAGCTGGAGTTTAACTGAAGCCGACTCGACTTCAGTGTCTTCACACGTTTACGTTGTTAAACAGAGGGAAAAAAAAAATACTTGTTGGTGAAATGCTGCATCACAGCAGCTTTATGTTTCAGTTGATCTTTCTGCTGATGTTCACTGTGTGTTGGGGATTTGGTGTTGCTCAGGTAAACTCTGTGAAATCAGCTCTGTTTGTGTGTTAGTCTGTTAAGCTGGAAGTGATGGAGCCTCCCTCTGTTTTTTCAGGTGAACAGTGGGGAAGCGAACAAACCTGCAGGTGAGATTTTAAATGAAATCATGTGGCTTCACTCAGTTTATCATTTGCTCATTTTGCCTCGGTCTCATAACGCTGATAGAGAAATGCATTGTGAAACTACTTTAAGCTGAATCTTCTACATTTCACTAATGGACTCTCACTGAAAGTTTCTGTGATTTTTGAACAAAATCCAAGGGCAAAAAAAACAAAAAAAAAAACAATTGTTTCAAAGTTGAAATTGATCTTTCATCTGTTGTTGTTGGTTGCACAGTAGGAGGAAGCAAAAAGTATTGAATTGACTTAAAGCAAACACGGTGTAGATCCATTTTTTCATTTTTTAGATCCAACTAAATATTTTAACTTTTTCAACAATTTTATAAATCCAGTGTTTTGTGTAGATCCAGATTATAATCTGATGGATTAAAATGTTTGGTGTTGGTGGATTTATGGGTTAGCAAACGCTTGCAGTTGAAGTAAACTTCAGCAACGTGTTGTTGCCAATAAGATCCTTCATTGCGTATGTTTATAAGCTGTGTTCTAGTGCATGTCCACAGTGGCTGAATCAGCTGTCCATAGTGTAGTGTCATGTAAACTAAAGTGAGGAGCTTTTTTGGGAAACGGGATAGATGCTACAGATTTATTTGATAAATGACAGATTCGGATGTACTTGTTCACATTAGAGAAACTTTCTAGTTTTTCAGCTATGATTCCTAATGATCATGGTACAACACATCTCGACTATTTCAATTGTTCACATCAAGTCGTTTCTTGTTTGTTTGTTGTTGTTATTTTTGACAAACTATTTATTGGTGCATTATGACCTCTGGTACATAAGGTTGCTAAAATTTGTTTGCTAACAGACTCAAGGTTCTTAGAAAGTTCCTGCTCATTGATTTTGGTCTTTTCATAGGTTTTGTTAATAAGAAACAAAGAAAAAAGAACAGTTCTGTTTAACAGAACAAACATGTTTTGCATGTTTTTACAATGAAACTTGAAGGACCAGCATAGTAATAACATCCATCCATTGGTATGAAATTTTCTTCTTGTTGAATAAATGAACCTACAAACTGAACTGAAAGTAAGTGGTCGGCAATTTCCTCTTCAGATGGTGGTGATGGCAACGCTTTCTTCGCTCTGCGGAGCTGCCACCAGCTGCTCAACGGCGACAGTGGTGAGTTCTTCTCACCAGACTACTTGTGCTCCAACCCGTCACTGTGGTGCAACTGGACCATCCAGGTGGATCCTGGGAAGAGGATCCATCTCTACCTGGAGGACATGACCCCTGACGACACCTGCCACCTTAAACAGGACCAGATCCATGTGGATGAGATCAACGCCGGCGGTGGCGCTGGGGTTCACAGGGTCCTACAGCGGTGCTGGCGTGAGGTCAGGTACACCACCACCACCAACGCCCTGAGCGTGGTGCTGCTGATTGGCGGCTGGCCCAGCACACCGTACAGGGGTTTCTACGGCCGCTACCAGGCATTTGGACCCCCGGTGGTTTACAATCCACAGGAGGAATTCACAACAAGACACAAAAAGTCAAAAGCATTGCCTAGACTCATGATGGACAGTGAACAGACAGAGTCGGATTTAATGGAGAATCCATCACCAGCTAATTATGAAGCAATGTATGATTATTATGACCAACATTTGGCAATGACGACTGAGCTGCACATGAACAATGAGGTGGGAATCATACCCCCAACACTTATAATGCCTATATGTCTTATCCTGCCAGTTTTTTTTATCAGCTTAATCAGTTAAAGCTGCATGAACCGAAACCTCGTTAATCAGCACCATGTTTCTTTGATTTTTCACTCGGTCAGTAAAGTTGGTCAGAACCGCAAATTGAGCTCCAGGCTCATTGTGTCGGATTGTAGGGTTAAAAGCTGGTTTCTTGGTGCTGATTATTTCAATAATGAAAAGAAAAATTTGCCAATTTTCAAAATGAACAATAGAATTATCTGTTCAAAACCAAAGATTCACGTTTTTAGCATTTGATTGCCTTTTACTTTTGCCGTTTTTGTGAAACCGCTGTGTGGCAAACAAATCACACAACAAAAATATTACGTTTGGTAGAGGACAAGTAGCATGATAGCTGAGATAAATAAGGTAATATATCCATCAAACTAAGTTAACTTAAATAGCTACATTAACTGAAATAGACAGATAACCTGAGGTATCACAGTTAGCTGAAGTGGCTTGTGAAGTTAAAGTTGCTTAACATGTCAAAAATTAATATTAAGGAAAAAAAAAGGCAACGATAAGCTATTGTTAGCTTGCAATATGTGCAATGCTGGCAACATAACATGAAAATAACATGAAAAAAAATGAGATTTGTGTTTAAAAACAAAGCAATGGGTTGCTGATGGTTTCTTCCGTCTCTAATAGTCACAGTAAACAGTGCCAGTGGTCAGAGCAGCTCTAACACTGACTGATCCTTCCTACAGTAGACTGTCAACCAACCAGTTATTCTGAAATTCCCTCCATCTTTTCCTCAGGTGGGTGAAAACCTCGGCCAAGCCTCGGGGAACTACAGTCACATCCAACCCACGGCACCATTATCCACCCTGAAGACCTCTCGATCAGGACGAAGCGTCACCTCCACCCCCTCAGCCGGGTCTCCACCACCAGAGCATGAGCAGCGAGTTCAAAAAATCAAACTGACCAATCGAACCCCAGTGGCTATACGAAGGAATGTGGAGGAACCTTCAAATAACCCGCAGGAGGAAGAGGAGGCTGGCAGTCCACAGAACTACAGGTCTGATCAGGAAGAGGCCGACACAGATGGCGAGAACAGGACTGAGGTCAGTGTGACCTTAGACGAGCAACCCACCACCTCGGAGGAAACAGAATCAGAACCAGGCGAGGCTGAGTGGACTCATCCTTACCCCAACGTGGTGGAACCGCTGTCAGACCACAAAGGGAAATGTGAGTCCGTCTATCCTGGTCTGGTCTGATCATCAGGATCCTGAGATCCCTTATAATTACATCAGAATTAAATCCAAATACAACAGAATCTAAATGAATTAAGGATAAATCTGTGAATCATCAGTCTGATGACTAGCGGTCAACATCAGGGTTTTAACTCTCTCAGGAAATTCAGGTGTTGCCATCAAACCTCAGTTTGACGTCTGTTTTTAACAACAGCCTGCAATAACAATTAGCTCCTTCTAAAAGCAACAACAACCACATCTTCTTTTCTTTTTACATTTTTAAACTAAGGGAAATTTCGGTTCAGTTTTATTTTTGCAAAGCAGAACTGGAGATGACTTAAAGATGATGCAGTCACTTCTCTGTATTTATTTTTTATTTTCTTTTTGCAAAACTAACTAAAAAACTAACTTCAGACACAATTTTCTAAAATACACAGAATGACAGTCATTGCCAAAGACAAAGGATTAAAAATAATCCTAATAATAATCGCCTAAATTATAGAATCAAACCTTGTCAGTGTAAGTCAGTGTTAGTTTTTTTTTAAAGTGTTCATTTTTGTGTTTTAATCTGTTTTAAGTCTGACTTTTTTCTCTTGTAGTCAACGTTAGAAATCAGTCTGAGGCTCCACATCTTCCTGGTGGTGAGTCCAAATATCATTTCAACATAATCTGTGCTAATCTTGACACTTTCTTCTAATGTTGAGATTAAAATATTTTGATTTGTTGCTGAACCGTTACTGACGATTTTACTGTAATAATTTGCCATATCAAGATGTTTCTTCTTACGGTTAGTTTGACACCAAGTAATTCGGCAATAATCAGTAACTTTGTATTAACTATTTAAAATAAAAGTTTGTTGTGTTTGACTGAGCTGAAGAAACTTCGTCAGGAGAACAGCGAGTCTTATCGGGATTTGAAAACCAGACAAAAACAGGATGAATATACTTCCTTGATTATTATACCTCTTTCAATCATTGCCTAAAAAAAATAAGCGCCCCTCTAACAAAATTATGTGCGGTAAGAATAGCTAAGATCTTTGATTTTTTTTTTTTTTTTTTTTGCCGAACAAGTTGGATGCTGGGTTCCAGACCTGGGCAAAGAAAGGATTAATAACCATAAACCATATGTTTGATGGAGAAACACTTAAATCATTTTAGCAATTACAAGATAAATACTATTGAGATATTACTTTTTGTCGCACATTGAATGGAAGCTTTGAAGAAACAACCATCAACTTTAGAAAATTTTCTGGTAAAATGTATAGAGGAGAATAGTAGAAAGAAGATGATATCTAATATATATAAACTTTTACAAACACATTTCTCAGAAAATTCTTTACATATAAAGGAAAAGTGTGAATTAGAAATGAATGTTGTGATTGAAAATGAGGTGGTGTGTGAACAGGGTCATAAAATTACTCATAGTCCAGTGTGGCAGGAATTCACTTAGAACTTAAAAATGAGATCAAAACACCTTCCATTGCATCCAAATATGATAAAAACAATACAAATTTATGCTGGAGGACATGTAAATGGATTGGAGATCACACTTGCATCTTTTGGGATTGCCTGATACTGATTCCATTTTGGCAGGGGATCCAAACATTTTGAAGATTTAATTATCGCTGAACCATTACATTATATACTGGCTTTGACCCCAGAGGAAGATATAGGGAAGAGGAAAATTCAGTTACTACAGATTCTCCTACTTGCTCCTACTAGCCTCTACCTCCCACTCAACAATGGCAGTAGAGACTAAAGAGAGTTTACGTAATGGAGAAGATAACCGCAAAACTCCATGTAAAAATTGACTTGTTTTTGGTTTTGCGGGCCCCTGTCATCTCCCACTTTAGATGGCCAGACAGGTGATCTGGTAACAGCCTATTGCATGAAGTTTTGTCTGTTTCTGTTGCTCTGTGGAGGTCGTTCTTTGTTTGTGGGATATCTGATTGTGTAGTAGATCTGGCATTGGTTTGGTATGTTTGCCGAGACACTAATTGTTCTTCGTATTTTGTTATAAAAAGCATTGTTTTGTTTTTATATGCATAATTTTAAATAAAGAATGTTCAAAAAAAAAAAAAAAAAAAGTTTGCCGTGTTGACGTTGTCGATGTTGGTTTTGTGTTCATTGTCAGGTCAGCTGTTGGAGGTCGCTGTTGAGATGAACTTCAGTCAGGATTTGGAGTGGGATGAACTCGCCCACTCTCTGCTGCAGTCACTCAAGACGTTGGTACGTTGATGAATAAGCTTCGTGTGGCGTGTTAAAGTTTTATTTAATTTTTGAGAGGTTTTTGAGAAACATCACTGGCATGACGGCGCTCATTGAACTTGCTGTTGTATCTTCTCGTAGATAAGTGACCGGCTAGAGACTCTGCACTTGCCGCTGCACACAACCTCCAAAAGAATCAAACGGTAACGAGCTGAAATACACCACAGTCAGGTTTATTCCCTCTGGCTTTCCACTGCTTTTTGGTTCCTTTTAAAGAAGAATGAAAAAACAGAGAATCAACTTGTCCACTCTGATGGACACAACTTCTCTAGGATGCCCAGTTGGACTTCGGAGCTCACACCTTTGTCTTTGATTGTAATCTCTAGTCTTTGTCCTAATGTCAGTGAACTCAGTGAAATCCTCCTCCAACACATTTCTTCTCTAGTGAGTCTTGGCAGCAGCTCAGCAGCTCTTCACAGTTTGAGTCTGAATCTTGGAATAGAATAGAATGTATTTTATTTGTCCTGCAAGGGGAAATGTATCTGTATGACAGCATAAAAACTATGATAATAGTATAATATCAACAGAAAAATAAAAAAGTTAAGAGAAAAATAAAATAAAATAGAAAATAAAATAGTTTATAGTCCAGAAATGAGGAGGAACGCTTGTGGGTGCGGCGTTTGCAGCTGGTACATGATAGAGTTCACAGTTCAATAAGAGTCAATAAGTAATTAATGCAATAATTAAAGATTAATTTATTCAGAACTTTTTATTTTTTCAATGATACTATGAGAATAGTCAGCCCTTTGACCATGCACCACTCAGCTCTGACGTTCGTTCTTTAATCAATAATTTTAGTAAAATAATTCAACAGAAAAATAAAATGTTTTATAAGCGTCATTGCAGTCGGTGATATGAGTTAACTCGTTATTTATTTTTTTTTTTTTTTAAAAAGGTCAGTTTTGATCAAGCATGTTTTTCAGATTTGTCCATTAGAAATGACAGAAACACACAAAGTATTTGAGTATATTTAAAGTATAAGACCATCATAATTTTTTGTGTATGTTTTAGTCACTAAATGTGTTTCTGGTCTTAATTTTTACTGGAAAAATACATTTATAGTCATGATTGTGTTGCTTGTCCTGTGTTTGCAGGTTGAGTTCAGGAGCCCTGTTCATCGTGTGGCTACAGATCGGTGGGGAGCCTGTGAGTCAGCAGGTCCATGAGGCCGTCAACGCCGCCATGCACAGCCTCCTCGCCACCGGCCTGGGCATCCACAGGAAGGCTGTCATCCTCTCTGTGTCGACTACAGGTACAGAACAAGAGGAACAGACAGAAAAGAAGTGATAAAGCTCAAAAACGCCTTACACCAACGGTGTCAGCAACAGTCATGTTTGTGTGTTTCAGATGTAAACGAGTGCGGGACCCAGCTGGTACTATGTGACACCAACGCCGACTGCGTGAACCACTACGGCTCGTACTCGTGCCACTGCCGGCCGGGCTTCCAGGACGAGTCACGTCTGGGATCGGGAGGAACCTTGTGTGTGGATACAAATGCTACAGGTACATCTCATAAAACGGAACAATCCAAAGTTCCACATGTGGACAGCTGCTGACTTCCTGTCATTTCGCCCATAGGCTGCAGCTTGGGCCTGTCCGCTGAGACGAAAGCCGTCTACGTCCTTTTCTTCCTGCTCAGTTCACTCATCCTGATGCTGCTGACAGCCGCCGGCACACTGTACCACCGTCACTACCATGGGGCGTTCCCAGTTCATTGCCATAACAGCACCTGCAGCGACTCTTCTCCCGACCCAAACAACAACCACCACCATCACAACGCCTACTCAAGTCCCGTTGACTCCGACGTGCTTCCGCCACCGCCACCGCCACCGCCCGCAGCCTCAGGGACGACTGGTCACACGTGAAAAAGGACTTCCCGGCCGTCGACCTGCCACTGCTTCGCTTTAGCCGGCTGCAGCCACTGGACGCCTACCTGGAGTCACGCGAGGGGGAGAAGACTTGAACGGACTGGGATTTGCGACGCCCTGAATATTTCATTTCAATTAATTTTCTTTCTGTTTGTCAAAATCTCTCTAATGTGATGAATTAAACTCACAACAAAATTGCATAGCCAATTTTGTCATGGTATTTATAGTGCATATTAACGAAACCTGATGCAAATTGTGGATGCAAACTTTCTGCGGATGGAAAGTTAGTGGGTAATTTCACCGTCATAAAAGAGCCCAAACTGTTTGTGTTTTGTTGGGAACCTGTCAGATCATCTTCAATCTCAGAATGCAGGTTGATAAAGCGGGTAATGTTGGGGATGGTTCAGGTGGATCCTGGACTTTCCTATAGTTAGTAAAATTAAATTAATGTGAATCTTTGATTTCTAAATGCCATTACCGAAATAACTCTGAATGTAGTTGGCTAAAGCTACAACAAATCAAAGCAAGATAGAATATCAACAAACCACCATCAAAAACAACTGTAGATGACTGCATATGTGCCTGCAGCCTACTTTATAGACCTGTATTTCAGGTTTAGTTTGTGGTTGATTAGTATTAAACACCTTTGTGACTGAAACTACATGTTACAACAGTACAATAATTTAGTATGTACTTTGCATAGCATGCAAAGTAAAACTATTTAAAATTTAAGAGCATAAATACTTCAGACAATGGTCTACATATTACACCTGTCCGGGATACTCACCTCAAACACGTTTCCTATCTCTCCTGACATCATCTGGCTTCTTCAGCTGCTGGCTAATGCAGCTGCACCATCTACTGTCAGGGAGTGTGAAATGAATGAATGAAACAAATACCGCCTCTATAATCTTTGTGCCAGTTCAGATGAGAACAACGCATAATTAATTGATCACAAGTGGCATTTATCAGGTTTGTCAGGGTCAGGTCAGGTTCCTCTGGTTTTGCTTCTGTTTCTACGTGTGTTTGCTTTTGCTTCAACATTAGCAACTTGTCTCGTCACTGTAATGCCTCTCAGAGACTGCATTATAACTCTGTCTTAATTATGTCTCAATGCAACAATGGCTCATTGTCACTACCACTACTGGCAAAAAAATAATAATTTTTCGCACCAAGAACCACCATTAAGTAAATGAGTTTTAGGATATTGCAGTGACTATCAATGTTAACTTTTGTTTTCTTTCTTTGTGAAACCTCATTCAGCACCAGAAAGTGACTTTAGAAACTGAAGTAAACTAGTGTTAATACAAATGGTGACTATGTAGCAACTGTGGCCTTATGGAAACACGTCCAGTTGGAAACCACCGTCAATGTTAACTCTATTCTATTTCTATGGCTTTTTGTGCTTCTATTTCAACATTAGCATGCTAACCAGCTAACAGTGGCCCATCTTGTTGCTGTAGTGCCACTCAGATCACATATCACAGCCTTTTTTTTTTTTTTTTTTTTTTTTTTTTTATATTTTCCATAATTCAATGGCAGTGGCGGCTGCTGGTCTTTCAAACCTGGGGGGAAGCTCATTTTAGGTGTACATTATAAAATGTATCCTATCGCAGCCTGACAGTTACTAATAAAAGGAACATTTAATTGAGGCTGCATGCTAGCACACTAACTAGTAGGCTATAGTTTCCCTTCACGACTTGTCTAGGAGATATGATGATTATGATTTTTGAACAAGCTAACGAAACTTAGCAAACTCAAAACTTTAAGGTATTTAGTATGTTCTATTTACAGTGTAATATGTAGTGTGTAAAATGAGCTATTTAAGAAACAAGCACTCCAGATGGACAGCACATTGTCTCACGACTTCACTCTGGGAAATCTGATAGTGACTGAATTCTACTTCGCTCTGATGTCAGTGTTTGTTTCCAAATCCCTTCCAATCAAAAGAGGTTCAGCCTTTTAGACAGTTCCACCAATCATCATGTCAAAGCCTGGCTTCATGTGATGATTTCCAGCATTTATCCAATCACCACCACATCGCATAGAAACCCATAGAATCTCAGTGTCAGTAGGGTTTCATACACAGTGCTGCGCATTCAAAATCATCGGAAAATTACATTGGACAAACAGTAAAAAAGACTTGGTCATGAAGTTAAACACGTTCTGGGAAGATTTCAGTTTTAACAAAATGTCAATCAAATTTAATGTACATTCAACAGTGCATATTTGACCATTTATTGTGTAAAATGTTGGAGGAAGTTTGGCTTCCCTTGTCTCAGAGCAATTGTCCCTGTTCAATAGTTATAAGAACAGACAATATGTTTGTTTGTTTGTTTGTTGATGTTGTGTGTTTTAAGGGTGACGATGAATGAACAAAAATAAATAGTGTAGCTTAACAGATGAGATTTTGAAATCAGACCAGAGAATCACCATTTTTTATTAAATGAACAGAAGTCCATGTGCCTGTGTTTGTGTATGTTTGTGTTATGAGGGTCACTCTGCTTCTCTGGACCAGATGTGTTCTCAGCAGCTACCTGATGGCGCCCCACACCTCCGGGATGATCTTTGTCTGAATGCCCCTCACGTGCAGCGGGTTGCCTCGCCAAGGACAGCATCGCTGGGCAGCTGTCGGCGGGGGGAGGAGAGGGAGGCCGTAGTCGCTTGGCTTCATACCCCTGCTGGTGGCCCAGGGTCGAAGGAGGCCGCCCTCACCTCCAGCTTCCATCCAACGCACCATGCTGAGCTTTGCCTGCCAGGTACCAGCGTCCTCCCATAATCCCCTGCTCCCCTCCTCCAGCTCCTGTCTCTGTAGCCATTTATTTGTGAAAGGCTCATTTGGACAATCATGACTGTTTTTAGCGGCTTGTATCGCAGCTACAATTGTCAGAAATATATAAGTGACGCTGCACCAGAACATTGCAGAAGATTTCCAAAAGTGGACAGTGCCACCAGCGGTAGCTCTTCCACTAACCAGCTAGCTTGTTACTGTAGAAGTCGTGTTATAACCTCTGGTTTTGTAAACACAAAGATCTAGCGATGGTCTAGTCTACAAAGAATTTCCTACTAACGTTTCTAGTGTAGTTACGCTCTAGTCTTGTTTGCTAGCAACAACAGTGCCTAAAAGTTTGCTGCTTTTATGAGAACAAATTCAGTGCGCAATTTCTGCATTGCAAATAAAGTCACGACAAGCTGTTATTGCAGGAGAGAGCTAGCAAGTTACAATCTGTAACAAGGGGTTTAAAAAAAAAAAAAGTGCGGCTACCTTGTAAATAATTTGGTCTTTTGTCTTTATATGACAACAAAAAGTGCCATGTGACTTTTTTCTGTAATGCTGCAACGTCTTGAACCATCATGTGATTTTGGAGAAGGTTAAAAAAGGTACAGGAAAAGGAAAAGGTTAAAGTGAATTTTCCTTCAGTCATGTCACACACAGTTGCTGACCGGTCACACTGGAATGCTGACCCTGCATCTTCAGTCAGGATGAGTCCATAATCCCATCAATGCTAAATAACCTGATCCAGGTTTTCTGAAGCTTCATTATATCACAGAAATCAGACTCTGGTCTTTTCCTCTCCTGCCACACTGTCAGAATCAGCTGCTGGTGACTTATTTTTCTATTAGCGCAATTGTGTGAGGCTGGACAGTGGACAGTGAGCTGCAGGAAGAGACTGCTCGGCCTCGATTAGACGACAGCCTGAGATCCTGATTGGGTGAAGATATGACGAAAAAACATTTTGACCTTTTTACGTTTCTCGTTGCTGACATAAAATGAAGTCAGGAATTGTTTTATGAAATTATTTAGAAATTATTTATGAGATTTTAGGAAATCCAATTTATTTGACAAGGTATTCGGTCGCATGTCATATCAGCTGGCCATGCCCACTCAGGATACAGGAAGTGTGAACCACATCATCAAGCACACTTGGCGTTACTTTCTGCTTTATTGTAAAATTGTTTACCTTGTGTCTGTTTTTCCCTACCACTGTAATTTCCCGTCCAACCCCCAATTAGACTCACCAGTCCCCCAGGTTCTCTCAGTCCTCTACGTTCCTGGTCCTCAGTGTCTCCTCATGGATCTAGAGCTTTATTTTATTTCCTCTTCCTGTGCATCACCAACTGACTGACTGACTGACTGACTGTGAGTTCAGTCCTAGTGATGAATCTGTTTACACTGTCACATTTTCTCTGACTTGCGCTCCTTTTGGGGACTGTTATCTAAATCAACCTACAACTAAACTCACCTGTGTAGGTTTCATGGTGCGGTTCAGTGGGTGGCATTTTTTTATCAATGTTGGGGTGAAGGTCCAACTCCAGAAAAAAATCAAATCAATGTTGTGTCTTCTGACACCAGCAGTAGCTCTTCATTTGAAAACATTTGAATGTGTTTGTTAGTGTTCACACTAATTCATGAGGACTCATTAATTACAGGGACATAATTAATTACTTTCCAGTAGTTAAGTCTAAGGCTTGTTACAGATGGGTGTAGGTGTACAGTTATTAATTTAAATTAATTACAGTAATTAAGAATTAATAGTTTTTTTTAAATGACAATTAATGTGTAATGTGTGTTAATTTGAAAATCAACAAATCGACTATTTTAATTATAAATGACTTAATTAACAAGTTAATTTACTCAGGTGCAGTTTATAATATTCAGTCAATATTGTGAAACGTGTTGGAATATGAATTTATACATTAGTTAATGATAAACTAACTAATATTCTGATATTTTCATTCATTTTACATGAGGGTTTGAATTAACTTTCATTTAATAAAGCAATGTACTTTGTCACATAAAATAATCGTAAATTTAGATAAATTTATAATAATAATAAATTTAGAAAGTTTAAAAATAGTATTTAGAGTATTTAGACTTTTCCTTTATATAAAACTAGACAAAAAACATGTGTTTATAAATATGTACATATACACATTTATGTATACATATATCCACACTAACATATTTATGTTTTTTGGTGTTTGTATATAAATGTAAACATATATGGTGTACTAACCCTAATATAAGACAGTATTTTTTTCTCTAGAAAAAAGTCTGAAAAAGTTTTTTAGAGACCCGGGCGTCTAAACCAACAAACGTCTTCTCCCCAAATGAGTCAGAGCTTCTTCTCTCACACACACACCAGTGACCTGGAGAGATGTGACACGGAGACTCACTAGAAAACTGTGACTCAAACATTGAGCAAGTTAACAAACAGTAGAGGAGACAGCGTTTCTCAGACTTTGAAGAGACTGTTTCAAAACTGGGCTGGTGATAACTGTCCTCCGCGCATCACAGCTACCAGGTGGTTGACAGCCGTAATGCTAACGCTAATATTCGTGTGCATGTTACACACCCTTCCTAAGGGGTGTCTGATTAGCCAAGTGGTTATGGTGTAGCAGATTGGTATATATGTACCGTGCAGCTGTTTGCCAGTTCGAATCCTGACCCAGACAAGCTTTCCTGTTTGTGTTCTCCTGTCTCTCTACACTGTCTCTGTCATTAAAGGCAAAAATTCACGACAAATAATGATTAAAAAAAAACACACACAATATATATATATATATATATATATATATGTGTGTGTGTGTGTGTGTGTGTCTGTGTGTGTGTACAGTGTTGGCTGATTAACAGGCGGTGCTGGGACTCCACTTCCCTTCCATTAATCTAGATGCCATAAAATGATTATATTGAAAATAACTTAATAAGTCATAAAGCTTTATTTATTGAGAATTTATGTGTCTTTATGCATTTAAACATTATGAATATAAAATCTGAGTTGGATACAGTATGTGTCGCTGTTCACACCGAATGTGTTTGTTCCTGATGTTTTTCTGTTTAATCCTGGTTGAAAACAGCTGGTCAAGTTTATCGTTTCAAATTCTGAACAAGCAGCTTCATGATATATATTTGTGATATATATTTCTTTAGGGGTCAAAATTAGAAGCTGGCAAGGGCCAATGATGTGTAGATTTTTGTTTTGGCAAGTGAATTATGGCAACTACCCCAACTCTTGACATGAGGATTACAGCTGCTGTTTATCAACAAAACCCACAAAGTTACTATGCACTGCCAAAGTTTTCCTACAGGCTTTTCCTTCCCACAGTTTTGCTGCAGGCAAGCCCATTCAACATGCCAACCTATATATACTATAACAACTGCGTCATCACAAAGACGCAAGCAGGTGCTCACAGTGCCAACATCTTCACTAACTTTTTACAAGTAACCAAATACCCAAGTCCTTGCGCCAGTGCTCTACAGTATTTAAGAAGGTAAATGTGGTTTCTACAACCCCTATTCAATATGTGGCGCATATTGAGTAGGAGTTGTAGAATTGAAAACAAGCAATAGTTGACGGTAGTATATCATTGATATAATCATACTTTAAAATAGTTTTGAAAAGTGTTTTTTAATTTTGGCTGGTAAAAAAATAGCTTGGCTGGTAAGTTTTTTGGCCAAAAAGTTAATTTTGACCCTGTCTGTCTATTTGTGTGTGTGTGTGTGTGTGTGTGTGTGTGTGTGTGTAAATATATGACCTGATGTGTCCTGCAGTGAGCAGGTCTGTCCACCAGGGAGCAGCGGAGCCTCGTCTCCATCCTCAGGCTTTAATCAGTCGTCAGGAATAATAAGAGAAGTGTTTATAGTCATATCCCTGTAATAAAAGAGGTGTCTCTTTGTCCTTTTTTCATTCAACACGTTGTCACAACCCAGAGCCTTAATCCTGCAAACTGACGGACAGTTGCATCCTGGGAAAAGAGCCGTGTGCCATTGTTTGACTGAGTCAAATCTGTTAAGCCCTAATTCTCTTTCTTTTGTGGCCATTTACATACTCGGAAGTATTCTTTTTCTTGAAGAGACAAATCCTCCCAGTGTGTGTGATGCCAGCCGTTTTTAGTATCATTTGTGAAGTATCTACATGCGCTATTAGCGCCGCATAATACCTCCATATAATACGGCGCTGTAATCTCACAGATAAGGAGGATTTTTTTTTTTTAAGTGTTGGATGAAACGCCACAATTTCCAGGCAGATTCAAACAGACTCAAATGTCATCAGAAATGTCAAGTGGCTCTTTTTTTTTTTTATCATATTCTTCAGGCTGCCACTGTCGCTGTGTAATTGGCCCAGTGCTGTAATAAAAAACATTTACCTCTGACTCACCTGGCCTCAACACTCCTCTTATTTCCTCTTTCTTCCTGCCTCTTTTCGTCATCTTCCTTCGTCCTCCGGATGGCTTCCCCTCTTTCTTTGGCGTGCTGATAAACCACTTTTTTATCTGTCCACTGCTCACCAGAGTCCATCCTGCAGCAGCTGCGATAAGACTGGGGAGCTGAGATGAGGTGTAAACTCTACTTTAATATATAAATATCCACCTCTAATGTGTAACATTACACACAGACTGACGTCACTCTGTTGACAACATTAAGGCCCATTTATACTCCCTTTACGTACATAAGTGTGTACATCTATTCCTAATATCAGACCCTTCATACTCCCCATGCGTATTTCATGTTGCATGGTTGTTAACAACACGTCCACTACAGGGCAGTGCCGAGTGCAGAGTCCGAACTCCAAAGTAATTTTTCAAACAATAACAAACATGGCACGTGGAAGGAGATCACAGCATTCATTCTAAGAAAGTGTTAAAAAAAAAAGAGGCAGCGCAGTAGACGGTGGTGGTTTGTGTGGTCGTTAAATAAGTCACGATATGTGGACGGAGATTGCTGTTGTCTTCTGCCTCTTCTTCTTTGTTCCTCTCACTGGTTGCACATGAGCTATACTGCGCAACACTGCCCCGGTAGTTTGCAGTGGTATTACTCCGTTTGGTGCTACTGATCAGTAAGCTCCTGAAAACGGACCAAATTATGCATGTAACGACGGTTGAAAGGCTCCATCCTTCTCCCCATGTGTATCCTCCATAGAGCATAAATTGGCCTTTAGACTACTGGTCGAACTAAGCCATTGCTAATGTCAGCTTATCAGTAATATTAACTTTGTGGGGAAGTTATTTTTAATGTTAGCCTATCTATTAGTAGCTAATGTTAGCTCGTAGGTAAAGTTAGCCTAATGGGTGCATTAGCCTATTGCTAACTTCAACCTATAAGTTACGTTAGCCTGTTAGCAATATCAGTCTATTGGGCACTTTCACATGTTGCTAATATCAAGGTATCTTTACCTTAAATTTGTTTTTGCAGCCAGCATAAAAATCCAACAATGGACATAAATACAACATATAAGAAATTCAGCCATGGCTGGATGTAAATACAACATAGAAACATTAAAAACATAAAAGCCATAAGAATATAAATAAAAAGCCATTACATGAAACACTCATCGGAGGGTATTTAAAAGGACAGTTACAGCAAGTACAAATGAAATCTTATATCTGATAGTTCTACAATAGAATAATACAGTAACATTACATTATTGATAGTTAGCCTATATGTTGAAAATATTACCCAACTGACCCATTAGTTAGTCCGTTAATTTATCATGTTTATTTTAAACTTATTTGCACTTTGCACTATTCTAATCAGCCCAAAAGACAATACTCTATTGAGGTCAATAGGAACAGGTTTCTTCATGGTGATATTTGCTCACTAAGAGCTTCAGCCATCATAATATTTAAAATACTTTATATAACATAATATTTCAAGACAAGTAGTTACCTTCAGTACAAGGAATGAAAATGCAGGAGAACCTACGGTGGTTGCCGAACTGACCCTCTCTTGAGCCAGAGTGAGTGTTTGGTTTGTCCCTTCTGGGCTACTGTAGAAAGACATAGCTAATTTTGAGGGTGATCTCACTTTTGCATCATCGCAAAGCAACATTTTTGAGAACCATATAAGGTTCTGGTGAATGTGCACATTAATCTGATTTCTGCCAGTTAGATGTTGTTGCTAACATTAGCTATGTAGCAATAGCAAAAGCTCAAGTGTTCTTTTAGTTGCATAAATTATTAAACAAAACTTAGTATTTTTACTGAGACTATTTCTCTAAAATTCTTCATTACAATAGCCACAGATGTCTTCACATATCTCAGCTTTTAATTAGTCAGAATGTTTGCAGTCCAAAACTACGAACAAAAAATAAAAATAAAATATAAAGCTCTTGTACAGTTCATATGCAGCCTTGGCTCTAAGAGTCGATGTCTTCGTTGTGAAAGATGTTTCACGGTGTTGCACCATCACCTCTCACTTCTTTTCCAATGTCACACGGTTGTAGACGGAGGAATCTGCAGCCGCTCTGCATCTGTTCTCCACTGCTGTTTGTCTGTTTGTTTTCTTTGTTCTTCTTGTGTATTTAAGCATCAATTTCTGCCGGCGAGGGACGCATGAAAAGAGCCACGGCACGAACGGAAAACAAGCCCTCGGAGACGAGGAGGAGGAGGAGGATGAAATGACAAACGGGAATAAGCTGCGATTAAACAGCAAGACAATCAAACTGCAGAGAGGGAAAAAAACAACATACTCAACAATGAAAGCAAATAAAAAAGGCAAACAAGGAGGGCTGCGAGGGCAGATTACAGACCGCCAGCTGTGGATACATCAAAAGACGGTACTCTGGTCTGAAATGTGAACACATTTCCATTTCCGCCACCACAGTTGAGAAGTCCTCTAACCTGCCATCTCATCACTGGAGCTTAATGAAGGAATGAGTGATCGATGTTGTGTTGTTAATAAAGTTAAAACAACAAAAACAAAAGGTTGGACTATGCTTTGACAGAAAGTGTTGGCTTTCATGGTTGTGATGTCACAAAATTAAGGAACAACTGTAAAGAAATATTAGACAAGATTAGAGAGGTACATGTAGATTTTTGCCAGTGTTACATAGTTAACGTTAACATTAGCCTCTTTTACTGACAGTCTAGGAGAAACCCTGTGAGCTTAACATCGAACGTTGTTCCTTTTCTTGCCAACAGCTATTTTGACTCTACTAACATTAGCCTGCTAGCCAGCTAGACTTCACCATAGGGTCCTGTCTGTCACTGGGGAAGTGGCTACTCACATGGCAATTTATAACCTTTGGTTTTGTGAATGCCTGTCAGTCTTAGTGAGTGACCATCGCCAACGTTAACTTACTTTTGCTTAAACATTAGAATGCTCAACCTCCTCCGTCCACCTCATCTCTGCAGTGCCACTTTAAGGATGGTGGTGGTTGATAGTTTCTCAACAACAGCTACAGCCATTGTTGCTTTAAAAACACAAAATGTTGAAGTACTGAAGTGTTGACCCAAACATAAGACGGTATTTTTTCCCTAGAAAAAATTCCTGAAACCCACGGGTCTAAACCAGGGGTGGGCAAACTTTTCCATGAAGAGCCATCTGGCTGCAGGTTTTTGTCCCTACCAAGCAGCAGCAGCACACCAGACTTGACTCATTTAATTAACTGATCTCAGTCTTCAGACATGTGATTGGTCAAACTGTGTACTCTTGACTGGTTGGAACAAAAACCTACAGCCACACGGCTCTTTGTGGAATAGTTTGCCTACTCCTGGTCTAAACCAACAGGTGGTATGAAACATCGTCTGCCTAAGCAACATAATATTGTTGCTTTTTAAAGCAACAATGGCTGAAGCTGTTGTCAAGAAACCATCAGCGCCTGTTCTTATGGGTAAAATCATGTTTCTAACTAGCAAAATTTACTCTTAGCCAAAGTCACTACATAGCTAACGTTAGGTTGTTGTAGTTTGTAGTTGTTCAGTTAAAGGTTTAGAGTTATTTTCAGGCATCAGCTGTAGCATTACACATTTGATACCTGGGCCTTCAGCGGTGTCCTTCCTTAAAAAACATTCAAACAGCCAAAGACACAAAACCAAACCTCTGGTTTTAGACCACATATACTCACTAACTGAACTAATGGGAACAATGTGTAGCAATGAATTGTACCTGTTTTGATCATGACAGTCCTTGACGTACCGCAAATTAAACAACACTGTTTTCTTAAAACTTGTCTTGAAAATGGCTTTGCAAGTATATCTGTGACCAAATCCATTTCATTTTCTGTCAGCCATTGTGGGTTGAAAATATAAAAACAAATCTTAATGAAATTATCAAATCTACTTGCCTTTGCACATATTGGCTAGCCTTGGCTGGTTCGTTTTCTGATCACCCAGTCACTGGATATGAAAATGGTAACGTCAGGTTTAACTACAAATTAAATGCACATAGCTTTCACAGCTCAGAATAAGAAGGTGGATTTGTCAGCTATGTTCGAAGGAGCCTTTGAATTGAGACCAATCTCCACCTGTGACATATACAGTTGATGAATTCAACTCTCAGATTTAGATGCATGTGGTGACTCACTATATATTTGGCCAAGGCTAGCTGGTTAGCATGCTAAGTTCAATAAAAGCAGATAAAAGTTCACATTCATGATATTGAGGCAGCTCTTGTTGGGGCTGAGTCTGATGCTAATACTGGTAAACAGACAACTGCTAATTCTAACATTAGCTATGTAGCAACAGGAAAACATCCATGCTGCTTTAAATATAGCATGAAGTCTCATGTGGAAGGCAGGGTGTTGAGTGAGAGTATTCACCTAAAAAAAATGCCACAGAAACATCAGCTTGTTGGTTTTGGAAATTAACAAAACATGGCTGCCAACAAAAAGAACAGTTATACACCTGTGTGTGCGGTGAACAAAATACAGGGTAGTGTAATAACCAGCGATGGAGAGAGCTTCTCTTAGCCTCATTTTGACCAACAAACCAGTTAAACACATGAAGTCGTTTATAAAGCAATCAACCCCAGATTAAACTGTTGAAATACAACCAGTGTTATATTTGTTTTGGACAGAAATGCACTGTTTATGGAGTTTGGAAACTAACAGTTCTGTGTGGCAAATGGGAACTGATCTGAGTTTTCAACAACTTCTATAAAATGCTGAAAATAAAACTCTAATTACTGTATTTTTGTTAATTTTGAAAGAATATTACCTAATTAGCTAGTTCCATTAACATAAAATGAGCTAATATCATGAAAGACCAGAGAAGAGTTTTCAAAAGAGTTCCATTTATCTGAATGTGCAGCTTATGAATAAATTTTTGGTGAATTCCTCTGTGGAGCGGCAGCGTCTCTCCTGAACCTCAGCAGTTGGGGGTCCACTGGTTGTTCCGGTTCGGCGGCTTTCTGACGCCTCGACACTGAGGCTTTTATGACAGATGAAGACTTTTTAACTGCCTCTGTGTGGAGGCAGTGGACTGGCTCCTCTTAATTAGTACTTTGTCTCTGCTTAGACATGACCTTTTCTTCCTTTACGCTTTGGCTAAATTGACTCCCGATTCAGTGCTGTGTGTTTTCTCCGTCTTACATGGCCGCCGGTGCGTGGCTGCGGTACCTTGTGTAGTTAGAACTCCAACAAATCGCTACGATGGAGTTATTTTTAATTTTCTATTCAGTTGTCAGTGATTGACCTCAGTGGAGGGTCCTCGCTGACCACAGAAAGTGTTTACATTTACGTTTGCATCATTGAAGTCAAAGCATTTGCAGCGTGGCACCAAATGTTGGAGGATGACAGAGGTTTTTTATACAGTAAATGTTATTCTTGGATTTTTTTTAGTAGCATTTTATTAAACAAAGTTAAACAGTTTATTCAAGTGCTTTCATTATGATGATTATTGTTAATGAGCTAAAAAGTAGCATGAATCTTTCATTTGTTTTTTCACCTTTATCAACTAGTTTCACTGTGTTTGAAGTGGTCTTTGTTGTTCAGCTGAATTTTAGAAATTTTAACTCATTTCATGCTCTGCAGCAAATATTGTTGAATTAGCGTGAGATGATGCTAATTAATCATCTAATTTCTCAATTAATCATCTAATAGCCAACATTTCCTCCTCAATGTAACATTAACTGCTAACGCTGTCACTGGAAAAGCTGCACAACTTGGCCGACTGTTACTGACTGTCTTCTTCGTTCTAACAAACCTACAAATGTCCAGTGTGTCTGGGATTAAAGAGAACCGTCAAATTGTCAGGAGAAATGTTGAAGTACGATTAACTTTTTGGTAATGTGCCCTAGTCAGCGGTGGCAATAGGAATTGAGAATTACTTGAGACTCTGGCTCGACCTGGTGTGAACACACAATATCAAAGTCAAATGGTAGACCTGCCCAGTTTTGCTGTCATCACAATAGCCGTGTCCTAGTTCAAAGGCTGCATCCTTTATTGGCCAAGAGGGCTACAATAATTGGGTCTTTTACAGCCCAACATATCCCAGATTTATTGCAGCACAATTTGGATGTGGACATACAGTTCTAGCTCAGTCACATCTGAAATACCTTAATTTTTTTTGTCCTCTTAATGCCGATTTTGTTGTTGCTACTAGGTGACAGGAGTAACATGTAATCTTCAGGCTCAACTTTCCCATCTTATTTGGTTGTCTGATCTTTGGGTCATCATTAGGATGCAGTCTTTGAATTATGACACAGGTAATGTTATTCCACTTCTACTGATGCGTCTGCTTTCCCAGATCTCATTAATTACTTGGGAATAATTACTTGGAGATTACAATATTCATTTCTGTGGTAGCAATCATGTCAACTATAAAGTAAGATCATAATAAGAAAGAGTTTAGAGGCCATGCTAGTGGCTCTGCAAGGCTGAGCTAAATGCTAACACCAACATGCTAAAATTCTCACATTAGCAACTGTGACTTGTGAGAACTCGTCTGGATATAGTATGACCAAACACTAAGAGTGAGCAGCTCAATGTCCTGTGAGCAGCACTGCTCAGTAACACTGATATGCCCGATGTTACACCATCTCTCTCGTTAATAAACACAGTGATCCCCAAGTCCTTCCTCTTGCCGATCTCGTTAGCCTTCATGTCCACTGACAGGTCTCAGTTTAGCACCTGCTGCTTCTCTCCCGGTAGATACTCCCTCTCTAGGCTGGTCAGCGCCGTGAGTTCTCGATCTTATAAGGACTGATCGTACATTCCCCATATTTACAGACGGTGTAGATGGTTTGTATCGTCTTTTTCTCCTCACAGCACTTAACTCCTGCTGTGCATCCACCTCATCTCCACCAGGATCTGGGGTCTCTTGTTGGGTCGTATCTCTGAGCAGCACAGTGTCATCAGCTGATCACTGGTTTAACAATAGGCTAAAGACTCAACGGCTCTCTGGTTGTTAAACGAAAACAAAATAGGCGAAAAAATAAAAAGGAAAAAAAAGAACATGAAAAAAAGCCATCTCGATAAAAACGAAGAACATTATAGTTAAAATGTTGAAAAGTTTAAATAAAAAGAAGACAAAAGTAAGAATAATGAATAAAGTTAGAATAATGTGGCATCATGGCAACAATATTCAAGTCAAAGTGATCAAGTGACCAGTTTGTTTTAAATTTAAAATATTTAATATTTAGAAAAAAATAGCTGAGACTCATTGACAGATGAGAGGAACTCACTACTGGTCGCAATGGGAATTCACCACTTCCTGATCACTACTCCACAGACTCTAAATTAGGTCAGCACAAGATGGCAGCGCTCATACCCAGGATATTTAGGCTTCGTTTAGCATGTTAGCATGTTGATGTTTGTTAATTTGCAGGCAGGAAGCAACCACTGTATCAATTTGTCCCAAAATTAAAGTGAGAGGATCACTGAAATAATTGTGGTTCACCGATGATTCATGGAAATCCATCTAGATATTTCAGTCTGGATCAAAATGGTGGAACATGATTAAACATGACTGAAAAACAAAATCTAGAGAAAATGCATCATCATGCTTTATCAGTGAGTAATGACCCCGTACTGGTGACTAATGCATCCTTCCTCACTCACAGACCCTCCACAACCATCACCTCCTCCATTTGGAGAATCAGAGATGACCTTTCCATGAATGAAGTCAAAGAGGATTAAGGTGGAAGAGACCTTCGCAATGTCGGCTGAGGGACGTGGCTCGAGTGTCGATGCCTCTGCCTGCCCGAAGGCCATGCTGTGTGTGTGTGTTTGACATGTGTGAGGCTGCAGAAAAATATAGGAAAACATACTATCAGGAGACACAAGGAAACACTCGTCTTCTGTGCAGAATTAAATGTTGAGGAACATTTCTAAAACCGCTCAGGTGCCATTGGTCGTTAAATCCTTATCTGATTCATGTTGTGCTTTATCTAATCCATACATTACAAGATGTACGAGCACAGAATCTATTTGCTCAAGTAAAATACCTGTCTATCACCCTGCTGGGATTAGAACGATTAACGTTAGCAGCATCACGCCAGCTGTCAGGATTAATGGGATCCCACTTTGTCATTATTACCTGTGCAGCATCTGTCAGGCTCAGCTAGTAACTAACATGACACATATCCAGTCACTGACCAAAGTTAGTCAGTTTAGCTTCTGCTAGCTAATTTAACAGCAGGTCTACAGCCTCTACAGCTTTTAGCTTTGAACATGAAAGTTTAGGTTAGGCTTAGGGGTTGAACATCATGGCCAAAAGTTTTTTTTACTCTAATAACAGCTATTAGCTTACCTCATGTAGCCACCAGCTATAGTAAGACATTGCTAATGTAGCCTCTGCTAGTATAACACACAATTAATCTGTGGACATTACACTAACAGTAGTAATCTGCCTCTATTCTCCAGTGTAGATGCTTGTACTTTAATGCTAGCATGCTAACCACCCAGCCCTGAGCCAATAGAAAGTAACTGTAGTGTCACTTGGAGGGTGTTTCATAGCCTCTTTTCCTGTAAACACCATGATAACTGACACTCTTGGTGAGAAATTATTACTACCAATAAACTTTACATACAGGACATTTAAATTAAGGTAATTTGCCCTCTTCAAACAAACATACTTTTATCAAATTTATGAATTCAAATGTTGCTTTATTGTTTTTTTGGGACCTTATAATGTCAGTAAATGTCTAACCAGGCATTCTCAGCAACCAGGTGCGTCTTCCACTGCAGGTGTGGCCTATGGTTTATTTTCCTGCTCAGACCCAACTGAATCATGTGCACATACCATAGTAATGACCGAGACCCCTCCCCACCAACAACAGACCCACAAGTCAAGTCGTCCCTAACAGGAGTCAAAGGTTGGGCTGCTGCTAATCCATGTAACACTAGGAGAGTAATCCTCAGGGCTGTGGTCTGCCTGCTCTACAGTTTTCCTTTACCCCTTTGTTTTTCTGGTAAGTGATCTTGGAAAGATTTTTCAGCAATGGTCCCCAGTCTGCAAAGGCTGAGGAAAGAGGGGGTGTCCCCAAGACAACTGTGTTTGTTAGCAATTTGTGGGTCATGTTGTGGCTCCTCGGGCGAGTCTCGACCCTGCTGTTCACCAGCTCCTCAGGAAACATGAATCTGATTTTTACTGCAACTCAGTAAAAATATAATATTAAGAAAGTGAAGAGCAGTCTAACAAAAGGTTTTGGTACTTTTGGTTTGTTGGACCATTTTTATCTAACAAAATTAAACTCCTGATATCCAGATTACTGACTTTATAATTTCCAGTGTCCTACTTTGTGTCAAAAACCTATGATGCTGCTCAGATCTGTTGGCGACAGAAGGAAACATCTTAAACAGAAGCCATCAAAACAGGGAAATATTCAGGATTTAAAGGTAGATAGCTAGCAGCTGTGTGCAATAACATTAGCTAGCAGCTGTGTGCAATGTTGGTGACAAAATGTGTTCAGTTCTGTAAGCTGTGAATTTGAAGCAACTCCACCATTTAGGAAACCTCATGTTGCGTTTACCACATGACCAGCACTTGAAACTGTCTTCAACTTGTAAGAAGGAAGTCAGTAAACATCAGTCATCATATGTTTATATATATATATATATATATATATATATATATATATATATATATATATATATATATTCTTATTCTGGACTTTCTCATTCAGATTGTGTGTGTGTGTGTGTGTGTGTTCTTAAGTCCTTACAGATCTCTGAACACTGGTGCACATGTGTATAGAAACAGTTTACAAAGCCGTGTGTAATCTTCCTTTTTACTGCGCTCTTAGTTTCATCTGCAGGGGGATTACTGTACAGCTTTTCTGCAGAAGGAGGAGGGATGTACAAAATGGCGGAAAAAGGAAAACAAATTGTAGCGTAATCTGTGCAGAGAAAGGACTGCGCTGAGCGAGGGAGTCCCCTGGACCTTCCATCTTTATTTTTTTCCTCAGAAAATCCCATAATCCTCCATGTTTGATGTCTCAAAGCTAATGGCGTTTATTAGGACGGCCAAAAAGGCGCTTTGTCCACGGTGCGGTTGCCGTTGAGGTTTTGAATGACACTGCAGCGACAGAGCTGGTAACTTTAGCTTAATCTGGGCTAATCCGGCCCTGATGCGTGCACAGGTGTGTGGCCCTCAAGCTCAGAGGAGGCCGGGCCGTCCAGCCGCCGGGGGCCCAAGGAGGGTCTGGATTCAACTCCCCTTCGTGAACCAGACCAACTATTATCACATTTTAATTAAACAAGTGCTCCCCTTCCCTCTGTCTGCTCAGGAAGATATGGAGCAACCTTTTCCTGCTGAATCAGTTTATGTTACACGAAGTGAGTCACGCAGGTTGAGTTCCATGTCTTCATTTGGAGGATTTTTGTTTCAGTCACTGTGCTTTGGCTCTGAATCCTTTCTGTTCATGTAAATCTACTACAGATAATCTACTGTTTCATGCTTGTTCTAACCTGTTAACAAATAACAAATGGTTTGGTTTAAAACAACTGTTATAACAACTGTATTTGTTTACTTCCAGTCTTCATTGCTAAACTAGGCTAATCCACCTCCCTACTTGTCCATGTTTTGGGGTGTAAAAGATTGAGCGAAACAAATCTGTGCAAGTAAAATTACAGCTTTTGGTGACTGTGAACAGATCGATATAACAGCTGGGAGACAGGGGGAGTTGTGCTAGTAGCTAATAGCACCTAAATTTGTTGTAGTTACATTAACTGCTTTAGTACAAACAAAATCTGAAGTTGAGGACTTAAAACATCTAGCATAACTTTGGGTGTGCTAGGTGTTTTCAAGTCTGGCTACTAGCCACTATTAGCACCAATGGTTTTGTCAGAGACAGGGTTTTATTATGCTAGTAGTCTGTACTAGCATAATCGTCCACAGACAGGGGCTAGCAGCAGGTATGCTAATGTAGCCACCTGCTTTGGTCAGAGACTGGAGGGGTGTGGTGCTACTAACAACTACATTATGCTGCGTTCCAGTTGTACTTGGAAGTCGGTATTTACGAATTCCCAGTCGGAAATTTCAACTGGAACGCCCCCCGAAGTCAGATTTCTGACTCGGAAAGTCGGAGAATCCTCCCCACTCCCGAGTTGACAATCAAAGATGGCTGCCCCAGGTGTAAACAGTGGTAGAAGCTCCTGTAATATTCTGTTTACTAGCACTTCTGACTATTTTTTGTCAATCTAAATCACTTGCACACATAGTATTGTTCACCGTATATATATATATATGGATATATGGAAATGCTGCAACAGTGTAATTTACATTCTTCATGTAGAATATATATACTACGACGCACACCGTGCTAATAATGGCTAACAATATCCTGGTAGATCGGTGCCCGTTAACCGATAAGATTAAAATGCTTTGAGTGTCGGTAACTAGAGGCTTCTGCCGATCGGCAACCCGATTGAGAGGATGATCGCCGATGTTGTTGTTTGTTTTGCCGTTATAAAAGACACACACATACACCCCCCCAGAGTGAGGGTGTATTCTGCTAGTAGCTGCTATGCAGTGACTATTAGCAACATCAAAAACTGGTGGTGTGTTATGCTAGTAGCACAGGTTACATTAGCATACTAGGATAAGAAATGGTACTGGCATAAAAAAAAATAAAATGAGTTTCAATACGTAATTCTATTTCTTCACATCTGACAAAAGAACCAAAATATTCTATAAATAAGCTCAATGCCTATTCATGTTTTATGTTTCATGTTTCACGCTGGGGGGAGGTGACATTGCTGCAGCCTCTGAATGCTGAAGGCTCTGACCGAGGACTGCTGACTCTCTTATTGGATTTGGATGCTGCTCCTTCAATAAAAAAATGAATTTCCCATAATTCAATAACAGAAATCAAGGCCAGCGGCCCAGTGATCCATAAACACTACGATGATGAGGTCACCCCCCACACCACCGTTGCCTTCAAACTTATCAGTGGTGGTATATTAGCCTGAGTAAAATGACATCATGTTTAATTTTAATTTGAGTCCAGTACGCCGTCATGTTTTAATGTTTTATTTCTTTTTAACCTTCGTGATGTGTCCAACCATTGTCCTGTAAATAACACGCTTCATGGTGGTATTTTCCTGCAGGAGGGAATCTGCCCTCTCTGCCCTGCACTCACCCTCCCTGTGGATACAAACATCCCTATTTTTCTTTTTTCTCTCCCCCACAGAGGGTGAGGATGTTTGCATACACTGACATGGCCCTCCCTCTGCCTCCCCCCTCCCTCTGTCTCTGGTAGAAAAATGTCTCTGAATCTTAAACAATTCCCTGCTGCCGTTTTAGAAAAAAAAGTCTAAACATGTGTGTCATGGCCACCAACAGGGGGCAACAGCTGCAGCCACATCATGAAACAGAAACACAAGTGAGTGTTCTCCATCCTCGGCTGCTATTATAATTAGCTCCCACTCAATCAGAGATCACTCAAATCTGTCCTCCAAATCTTTGAGACCTCTTTCTTTACATTGGCCTTTCTACAGAGAATTACCCACAATTCATAGTATTGTGAATCACAGGGATTTACAAGGTGAAGACCATCCACCCTCGCCCAAGGAGGCACATTGCCAAATCATTACGTCCCATCTCTATGCATAATTGATGATGCTCCTATCAGCATGCTAACATACTAAATGTGACAGTAACTGATGTTAGCACAGAGTTGACTTCAGCATTTATCTCAAAGCAACTTAAAGTTTAATTGAGGATGAAACAAATCTATCTTGGATATTAGTGCTGCCATGTTGAGTAGGTGTGTAGAAGTGATCTGGAGGTGGCACCAAGGCATTGAAGTCCCACCCCAGTCAATTAGGAGTCAGCCTTAATCATGACACCACTGAAAACATGAATAAACATCAGAGTAACAATAATGACCTAAACCAGCAGAAACATGTATTTGGTGTGGATGCTGATATTTTAGTTTGGACCATGTCCCATCTCCCAACATGGAAGTGGGCAGGGTTTATGACGTGTAACATGTAACATAAATGTGCTAGACATCTAGACTGTGGAGACTGATGTTGGGCTTCATTTGGAAAAATTGCTCCATCCTGCCTCCTGCTGCAAAACCCTCTACAGTAGGGAAACGTTTCAGATTACAATTTATTTTTAAAAAATATGTCAAATAAAAACTGCCTTAGAAAACAACACAACTCATCTCATCAATTAAAAATAAATGAGTTGGTAGATACTGGAACTTGACATGCCGTCCTCAGACTGATTCCCTCTCAATCCTCCACACTCAATAAGAATTCAAAGGCAACATGTAATTAATAACGTGCTTGACATTATCCACGGCAACAAGAAAATGACCCTTCATTATGAGCCGTGACTCATTACTCTATTCAACGTGTTGCTCTTCAGACTAAGTACTCCTGCAGGGCTGAGCTGTTTTAACATGGACAAAAATTAACAATGTAAACGTTTCCTCTTCTTTCCCAAGGGAGGGAGGCGTTAGCGTCTAATCACAGGCAACACATTGAAGCAGTCCGTCACAGAGAATAAAAAAACCTGAGAGGAGATCTTTACTGCTGTTTCATGCAGAGAACTTTTCAGGTGCTGATAGTCACTAACCAGGGTATTAGCCATTACTGGGTTTACAGGACAAGAAGTTATAATACAGCATCTGATGTTACAGTGACAAGACTGGCTGGGACTAACTGGTTAGCATGCTAATGTTGAAGTACAAGCATCTTTACTTGAGGATGGTCTCCATGCTCCATTAGCCTGTATTAGTATAACACGTCCCCATGCTGGGAGTATGTTATGCTACTACCAGCTAATGTTGCCACTACTAACACCCATATTTTGGCCAGAAACTGAGGGTATCTTATGCTAATATTGGACATGTAGCCACTTTTGGCAGCAATAGTCAGCTCAGAGACTGAAGGTGTGTAATGCCACTGATGGTTGATTAGCTTCTAGCAGCTTAAACAATGTATGGACTTCTACACAACTGAACAGAGCCTCCAAGCTAGCTGCTTGATTAACTACTACTTGCACAACACATACAAAGACTAGTGGTATGCTATGCTAGTTGCAACTTATGTAGCTGCTACTGTCTAACATGTCAGTGTACTTAAAAATCTGGAGGTAGGCTATAGTTAAAACTCTAGCCATTACACTAGAAGTAAAGAAATACTAGAAATAGACACAAAAAGTGAAGTAACATTGACATAGCTTTCTGATTAGCAACACTTCCACAAAACCTAAATTGTTACATGGCCAAGGTTAGTTGTTTACTTACAGGTCAGTTCAGGTCAGTGGAAAGTGGTACTGGTGACTGATCACATTGACGGGACAAGAGGCTGTAACACAGCTTCTAAATGCCTCGTAATTCGTGACTGACTGAACCCTACAGTATCAAGACAGGAAGGGCTAGCTAGTTGGCATGATAACCCTGATGGATAGAGGCCCAAAGCTACAATAGCACTAGCATAACACATTCACAGACTAGTGACAGACTCTTAGCAACTCTTCATCCAGGCGGGGCTGTGGCTAGCTGGTTAACATGCTAACTTCAATAGTAGCAAAACACTAGGCACTGCTGCTGGTGGGTAATGGAAAAAAATCTGATGCTGATCTAAGAGCTTTTTTTTTTGTTAATGCCAACTTGTAATGAAAACCTGAATACGGCATCTTTGAGTGTAATTTCAGGGCATATTTTCTGTTTTCATGTGCCCGACCCCTAATGAGATGCAACTGTCACATCCTGGTTTTGCAAATGAAGCAGACCCCAGTTGATAAGTAAATAAAATCTCTATGAGTGGGGGACCAGGGGGAGCCAGCGGCCTTGTGTGTCCCTAAACAGGTGCAGCTAGCATGCGATTCACCCTGCCATGTGCTCCCAATGTGCCATGCTAATTGCAGCCTTTTGTGTTGAATCAAACTCCTACTCCGTTGCTTTTTGATGTGACTACATTCATTTTTCTCCCTCTGTCGAGCCCCGGCTCCAGCCATGCATGTGTGCTCGCTGCCTTTGATAGAGGCACAGCAGCGTTAATTGTTTTGTACTATTTGGCGGCCACTCCCAGTAGGTGGGCTCCATAATCTATACTGACACCAGAGATAGTCTCCTCTGTGATGTCAAGGCCCCCCGTTCTGAGAAAATTGGTAATTAGGGGACTGGCGGTCAGAGGAATAGATGACTCTTATTTGTGTTTCCATTTTCTGACTTTATTTCTCTCTAATTTCCTCCTGCTAACCTCAAGATAATTTACCAATGAGCAACTCAAAGCGCTGTAATGCACAATACATTGATGTATTTGTGACACTTTGAATCTGGCAAATGTTTGTGAACTGATTACAGGCATGTTTAATGGTGCTATATCTAAGGCTACCTTTAAACAATCTGAACCAAAAGCGCAAAAGTGGCGTTTTCGTTCTCACTTTTAATTCTGCATTTATTTATAATGATTAAAAAAAAATACAGGATTAAAGAAAATATGCATGTCCAAAAGTGGACTTAAAGGTGCTGTTTTTGCTATTGCTAAAACTAATGTTAGCTTTGATGACTGGCAGAAACATTGCAAGTTCAGCAACAACCATTACTCTAACATCTATGCTAAGTTAGCATGCTAACAAGCTAGCTGCAGTCCATTCAGTCTCATAACACAGCTTTATTCAGCACAAAAGGATGAAGGTGTAGCTCTGACCAGAGGATGTATTACAACATCTAAGTCCACATGCAACTATGGCTGAAGGTCTTGGTGTGCAAACAGCTGCTAATGCAATCATTGGATATAGGGAACTTAACTATAAGAACTTTAGTAAATCTTTTTGATTAGTGTGTAATCACAGTAATTTCGAATGATCACTGTGTTTTCGTTGACTTGTTCCATGCAGTCAGCCATATTGTTTTTACAGAGGGTTAAAATGGTCAGTCAAACACTGGCTCTAGAAAGGAACCTGAGGACCACCGTAGCAACTCCTACACACTTGATGAGAGACTGGAGAATTGGTTGCAATTTGTGACCTCACCACTATATGCCACTAAATTCTACACCCTTGCTCTTTAAAGGAGCTATATGTCTGTTTTGGCAATTTAGCTGATGTTAACATTAAAAGTTTAGAGAAAACATCACTAAACAAGAGCAGTCTCCAAAGGTGGATAGCAACACTAGTGCTAGCTAGCCTATCACTGCTGCTCAGGGGACATGTTGACAAACCTTGTAGATGCAGCGATTGCTGAAGCTTTTAATTTAAAAAAAAAAAAAAAATCCAGTAAATTTGTTGTTAGTGCATCTCCAAGGCGCATGGTTTGGTTTGATTAGTGTGCCCAAGGAGTCACGGAGGCACAGACATGTTCTCATCCAGGTGAGCCACCTTCTCGTGGTCACTGACATGTTAGAATTAGTTTAATTGGGCTCTGTTTGATTTTCACCGACAACAGCCACAGCTCCACCACAGAGAGATTCACCCTCCTCCTCCTCCTCCTGAACTTATGGCGGAGTGGTGACTCTTCAGCGTTGACAGTGACCTCACCGTCGGTGGCAGGAGGCTCAGAAACTCCTTTGAAGTGTCAGCAACTCCCCTTTGCTCTGCTCCTTTAAACAGCCACATTTTTGTCTTTTTGAACAAACAGCTTCAGGACAGTGGCAGGCTTCGCTCTCAGAGCCACAACATGCCTCCAGTGGGTTTATTACGTCTCAGAAAAATGCACTTAACATAAGTAAAATGAGTTAACTTTATTAAATTTACAATGAGTTATTCTGTTGCAAAACACAAACATTCAACACAAACAAACAAACCTATAATACAATATACAATGTATGTATGTTTATATGTGTGCGTGTGTACATATACATATTTACTTACATATGTACATTTGATATGAAATGAAACATATCATATTAAACACCTGCTGCAGTGTTTTCAGATGTTCTAGTTCATCTTCATAGTACATCTTCAGTGGTGCTAGGTAATATTACCAGCTAACACCTACCAGTTCACTACCAAGAGCTTCAACCATTTTGTAATCTGGCCTGTCCTCTGATTATATCTAAGATGGCTAAGAACACTAAGAACTCATCTTTAGCAATCCCTTTTATCATGTAGAACTTGTTTACTTCACTTACATTAGCATCTGCATCAACTGTTGGAATCACAATCACCACTGCTAGCCAGTTAGTATGCTTGCTAAGCTGAAGGCAATAGGTTGTTGTTAGGATAAGTAAGATCAAGTTTGAGTCTAAACTGGCAACATCTCTGCTAAACGTTAGTGTTAATGCTAACACTGGGTTCTTAGCAATACCAAAAATGTACAAATATTTTTGTCGCTTATCTGTTTCACATGGACTAGCCAATAAGCTAATGATAAAATGGTTGTGTAAAGTAAATGCAGTACGTTGTACAGTCAGTTAGAAGTGATCTCAGACTGTATACAAAGATGGATGGCATCTTTATAGTTTAAAAAAAAAAAGAAGTCAAAACATCTGCACCGCCCCCTGGCTGCCTGGCTGCAGTATATTTAATAAACCCCACAGCCTTCATATTAGCTGATAATGTCCCATATCTGACATTATATAATTATGTTTATTGACGACCTACTAACAGCAACAAAGCACAGAGCTGTAAATTACTTTTTAAGTACATCAAACTTAAACTTTTTAAATCCACCCAGTGACCATCCAATTTATGGTCATTATTATTTCCATGGCTGCTCTGCCACTAATTGGAGCAGTTTGTTTCCATAAAGTGATGATAAAAAGAGCAGGGGGCTGGCGGTTGCAGTGGCGGAGTGCTACCAACTTATTGATGCGTTATGCTCTCTGGACATTTTTCCATTTAAAGAGGCCAATTAGGCCGACAGACCTTCCTGCTCATCACATGGCGATCAGGTCGAGGGCACAAACAAACACACCCAGGACCCTATTATCCTCCCACACTCTTCAAAGGCACTGAAGCAATGTTAGCCCTTAAAGTGATCCTGCACCCAAAAATTTGACCGCCTACAAGAGGAGTTCTCATGTACAACCTGTTAAATCCTATAATGGCTTGTTTATTGTATCTTTGTCACAACCAAACATCATTCCACTTGTCTAGTTGTTTTATTGACTTACAGGGTGGATTTACAACCTGAGTCTGTCTGGAGTCTGACAATGACTGTTCATGAAGACAGACAATATTACAAATCCCCAAAACTTCTGCATCGCTTGCTAGTGGCTGGGCTAGGGCGTTGTCCTGCTGAAACATGAAGCGCTGCCCCAGTCTGAGGTCAAGAGCACTCTGGAGCAGGTTTTCATCCAGGATGTCTCTGTACATTTATGAATTCATGTTTCCCTCTATCTGGACTAGTCTGCCAGTTCATGCTGCTGAAAAATATCCCCATAGCATGATGCTGCCACTACCATGCTTCACTGTAGGGATGGTATTGGCCTGGTGATGAGCGGTGCCTGGTTTCCTCCAAACATGACACCTGGTATTCACACCAAAGAGTTCAATCTGTGTCTCATCAGAGCAGAGCATTTTGTGTCTCATGGTTTGAAAGTCCTTCAGGTGCCTTTTGGCAAACTCCAGACAGGCTGCCATGTTTACTAAGCAGTGTCTTTCATCTGGCCACTCTACCATAAAGGCCCGATTGTTGGATTGCTGCAGAGATGGTTGTCCTTCTGGAAGGTTCTCCTCTCTCTACAGAGGGACACTGAAGCTCTGAAAGAGTGATCATGGGTCCTTGGTCATCTTCCTGACTGAGGCCCTTCTCCCCCAATCGCTCAGTTTAGACAGCCGGCTAGCTCTAGGAAGAGTCCTGGTGGTTCCAAACTTCTTCCATTTACAAATGATGGAGGCCACTGTGCTCACTGGGACCTTCAAAGCCGCAGATTTTTTTTCTGTATCCTTCCCCACATTTGTGCATCAAAACAATCCTGTCTTTAAGGTCCAGAGACAATTCCTTTGACTTGCTTGGTGTTTGTGCTCTGACATGCACCGTCAACTGTGGGACCTGATACAGACAAGTGTGTGCCATTTCCAAATCATGTCTAATCAACTGAATTTACCACAGGTGAATTTCACTTAAGCTGTAGGAACATCTGAAGGATGATCAGTGCACCTGAGCTCAATTTTGAGCTTCATGGCAACGGCTGTGAATACTTATGTAAATGTGATTTCTTAGTTTTCTATTTTAAATAAATTTGCAAAAATCTCCCACAAAAACAACATTTTTCACATTGTCATAATCGGGTATTGTGTGTAGATTTTTGCAGAAAGAGATTAATTTAGTACAATTTGGAATAAGGCTGTAACATAACAAAAAGTGGAAAAGGTGAAGTGCTGTGAATACTTTCTATAGGCGCTGTAAATGTTCTACAGTGGACCAAAGCAGGAAACCAGAAAGAGACATAAAGTTACTTTGAGGCAGTTTCAGGTTTTCACCCCCCCCCCTTGTCGTCCTCTGTGTTGTGGAATCTGCCCTAAATGAAAGCGAATAGCTCTGCCACTGGGGGGGGGGGGCATCGTAGTGTTTGGTGCCGCCCCGTCAGTCGGCATTCAGCGAGCAGTTTGACTGCAGATCAAAGGAGTTTCTCTCGCTGAGTCTTCGAGGGTGGGAGGTGGGGGGTTGGACAGACAGACTTCCTCTGCCCTCAGCTGACGATCGAAGTGTCAGGCGGAGCTAAGTGTCCTTCTGTCCACTGACCCGCCGTGATAACCACCAGGACGAGAAGGTGGGGACGACTCGACTCTGTCTCTAACTTTGACCTTTTCACCATGTCAGGTGAAGAACAACCATGTCAGGTGAAGACCCAACATAGAAATTATATAGTTTCATGGGTAAACACGTCAATGTGCTTCCACAAAGAATCAGATCAACTGTTCTGTTGTGTGAACACATAGAGAGAACGGTCATCACCTCTGATTCAGTCGTGTTTATACATACATTGACAACATGACAGCTCCTCCACAACATCTGTATCTCCCCCTGGTGGCTGGCTGCAGTACAGGATATAAGCCCCGCCCCCTCCATATTAGCACATGATCCAAACTTAAACATTAAACTAACTGATGTCATCCTTCTTCACTCTCATCTAATAATTAAACCTATTTTAAAATGTATTTATTTCAACTTTATGTGAATATGTTTGCTTGTCATACACCTGAAGCACATGACCACCTGGCTGCGTTTAATTGCCCACTTTAAGATTTCTGTTGTAATGTCTTCAGATGTTGGATGCTGTGTATCATGGTGCTTTAAGGTTCATTACAAACTGCAGACCCCTCACTCATCACTGTACATTTTACTCTAAAGTGAGTTTGCCTTCTCTGTCAATTCGCAGGCTTACTCACTTTTATATCTTCTTGTATAAGCCCATTATTGGCAGGCCACCGTCTTACATCTCTGACTTGATTTCTTTTAAACAGAACACTTATGGTTTAAGGTCTCAGGATACTATTGTATTGAATATACCTCAAGCCCAGACAGAACTGTTCAAAACACTTTCATGTTTGCTGCTCCTTCTGCTTGGAATGACTTACAGAAAACACTCAAACTACAGTGTCTAATCTCCTTACATGATTTTAAAGGTTATGTTAAAGACATAGAACATGAGCCCCAGACAGAACTGTTCAACTGTTTTTTGCACTTGATGTATTTTGCCATTTTGTTTTATTTTTATTTTATTTATTTATTTGTTTGTGCTGCTGTCTTGGCCAGGTCTCTCTTGAAAAAGAGATTCCATATCTCAATGAGACTAACCTGGTTATTATTATTAAGGTTATTCTTATTATTTCTCAGACACGCTCTCTTTTTCTCAGCAGCCAATCAGTTTTAACGTGATTGTAGAGTTCAGGACAAGTTTCATATTTGCGTCTCTCCCTCACTCCTGCTGTCAGATCTGAGTTTTCAGAAGATGGAGAATTAAAGTGGTTGTTTCTTTATACAAACATCAATAATGTTTAGTCAACACTGGTTTTATAGATCAGATTTAATGACTAACATTCTTTCATCACACTTTTTCTGCTTTCTTTGGATAATATATAATAATGTGAATTATAATGTGAGTTTCTCTGAACACAAACTAAATTATAGCTGCTGCACAGAAATGGTCAGGGCCGGGAAATTTTAGGCAAAATTAGGCAAGTCTGAGCAACAAGCAGAGTGTAGGAAGATGGAAAAAGGCAACATTCAAAAGCTTGAACTCACAATCAACACCAAAAACCACCCTCTACCTCACTGAGCTAACTGGCAAAAAAACTGCAAGACAGCAGCTGTTAGTGTGTAAGAGGCAGATTTCAAACAGCTGTCAAAAATTAGTTATTACGACTAAAATCTGATCTAGACAGCATAGAGATGATGGTAATTTGTTCTAAAAATTATGTATTGGCTCCATAAGTGAAACACTGAAAAATGCCATTTTTACATTGACTCCAATTGTTCAAATGACAGTGAAATTCAAAATGCTGCAAAAAACTCAGTTATGGAGATAAAATTCTGATATTTTCCAAACATCATCTACCATGAAAATTTAGTCATTTTTTAATGAACACTGAAAATGTATTTAACAAGGATTTGCAAGTATATGTTTTTTGATCATTTTGATGCACTGTAGACTCAATTTTTGATCAAATCAAAATCTGTGTGGATGGTTTGTGTAGGACGGTCTGAAGATGCTCTGTAGCAACTCTGGTGTCAATTGAGCAAAAACTGTAGGAGGAGATAGGTTTAATAAGTTTTACAGCTTTTGAAAAGAACAGTTGATGGTTCATAATTTGCAATAGAGTTCAATGTAGAAAGGTTTCCTCAGTATTGGGGCTATATTTTGCTGAATGTTGCAAATCTGTAGCACATGTAATTGATTTATTGTGAATTTTTGGCTTGCTATAGCGCCACCATCAGGACTATTGACCTATTTTTGCAGCTGAGGCAATCTGGCATGGGACTGGACCTTTGTGCAATGTTAGGTCATTTTTCGTGCATGGGAAGTAGGATTTCCTTGGAGGAAGATCCAGGAAAACAATCGGGTCCTGGCAGCTTAGGCTGCCCAGCCCCTAATAATCATATTAAATCCACAGATGTTCACTGAAATACACTGAAATGAAAAATCAAGCTGAGACTTAATAATAAAGATTAATAATCTATAGTAACTCTACCCCAATGTTGCTTCTTCCAGTTGCCTCTGGATAACCCAACACAACTCGCTCAGATTGACAGACTGGACCGCCTTGACCCCCCCTCAGCCTCGCACCACTCCGGTCCTGTCGTATCATCCTCTCACACACTCTCTGCATCATAATTAGACCATGTAGCGAGTTCCCTGATAGCGCCTACACTTTAGTTTCTGTCTTAATTCTTTATCAGGTGCATCGATTGCTGCAGCAGCGGCGGCGTCCGTCTGGAGAGCAGCGATAAGCCACGTCTCTCTGCAGCTCACCCTGTGTGTTCGGCCTCTGCATGTGTGTGTGTGTGGCTAAGGATTAGCACCTTATTAGCTCAGAAGCTTCCGTCTTTTTTTAACATGGCTGACACCTCAATGCCTGACAGACCAAAGAGCAATAAACTCTCCAGAATAAGAGCTTTGTGGAGAGCGTCGTGGCCTCCAGCCTTCAGACGCTCGCTTTCTACCAACAGAAAACCAGAAAAACAGATGTGTTTTAATTCACTTAGCTTCATTGACTGAAACGTTTACAGATTTTTCACTTTTTATTCACAGGGAACAAAAACAGGTTTTGTCTTAATAGCTGAAGAAGACCTTGAATGTTTTTGTTTTATCTTTATTTAGTTTGATCAATTGAACTCAGTTGATACAAAGCTACTTTATCTAACAAATCAAATAAAGGATGTTTCTATATAAACTATTTTAATGAACTGACTAATATCTAATGCACAACTAGGAACTTTGTGATTTGTTGGTTCCGACTCCGTTTCTGAAGCTGCTGCAGATTATCAACGTTTACAAAAATATGGAGCAAACTGAAGAAAAAACTTAGAAAATATCTCTGAAATATTGTAATGAACCCAAAATATATGTAAACACCAGTGAGCACATTACATAATCAACACTGAAAATAATAAATATCAAATATATATAAGAGATCCTCTTATAGTCCTCCTCTGTAGCTAAAGACTCTCAGTAGTACTACTCATTCAGTTGAAGTTCAGTGTACTCATATAAAGTATATTAGTAACAAAATCTACAGATATGATAATCAATGACCAGGTTCCAGCTTGCTGCTTTGAACAGATGACAGTTAATGACTCAGTATCTTAAAGTGAAACACTTCAAACAAGTGGAAGAACGAGTCTCATGACTTCAGTGGTAAATGTGTGTTTTTACAAATATTTCTATAAGGTAATACAAAGTAGTGAACTTGTAGTTGTGTCTTTAAAATCTCTGTCATTGAGACATGATAAGGTGGAGGTGGTGGGGGGGTGACCACAGCTTGAGGGCTGATGGCAGTGAATAGTCTCCCATTAGGACTCTTGTTACTGAGGCTCCTTAATTAACATCTCTGACCATTGTTTCCTCAAACAATAGCAACAAACAAAGCATTAACATGGAAATGGCTGAAATGTACCTAATTAGTTTATCCACTGGTGTCATTGAGCAAAATAAATAGCGAGCTCCAAGGCCCCACAGCAGCAGTGCATTGTGGGAGTTCAGCAGGGAAACGTTGACGTCTTGTGTGTCATGATTGTGTGTCAGGACTGAGGATTCATCAAACTGTGACTAAGTGAATGAGAATCTTCCCAGAGATGAAAAGACAGATATATATCTATTTCTTAGGATCTAAATTTGTTAGAGTTTTCATCTTGACTAATTTTTGAATCTGCATTGAAACAGTAAAAATAGAACAACTGAAAATGGCGGTTAGCCCTGACTCATTTCACCACCTGGATTGGAGCGATTAAACACGGCCGTGTACTGTGGTGTCATCAGAAGGTGGTGGTGTTTGCTATGTTACAAATATCTGTAGAGGAAGGTGAAGTTGTGAGCCAGAATAAAAACCTGTTGGTTGCGAGAAAGAAAGGCTAAGAGATTGTATTCCTCCGTGTCGGCTATGTTTCGGCTATCATTATGAAATGCATGACTGTTATGCTAAGTAGAAGATCACTTTTTGGGCTATTTAAGTTTGTCAAACTTTTTGACACTTACAAACTCATTAATGGACATGAGTTATTTAGAAAATCTGCTTCTAGTCATATTAATGTCATCAACAGTTTTCTATAGAAGACAAAATATCTGTTTTAGTTCCACTGAAGTCTTTTGAATTTTACCATTTTAATCATATTTTGCTGGATTGATGATTCACATAATGGTATCTACATACAGCTTTTCTTTATTAGTAATTATTACAAATCTATTTAGAGTAAATTTGAAATCCTCTTTTTCTGGTATAAACAGGATATATTCTGATTTACATTAACTGGATTTCTGCGTCAAAAGTCTGTGCTGTGCAACAGGTTTTGTGTCGATGAAGGTTAAAGGAGTGAGCTGATTGTGGATCAGCGCCTCTGGAGTCTGAAGAGTAGGATTAGTCCTGTTCACCAGCTTTACTGAGCTTTAATCTTTAATCCAAAACCATAATATACCACTGCACCTTCAGCGGCCACCGCTCATCGCAACACGAGATGAAACTGCCGAGTGTCAGAGGCCATTCAAACAAAAAGCTGTTTGTTTTAAGTCCCAGCGGCATTTTAACATGAAGTGCAGGGATCAGCAGGTTTTATGGACATGTAGGAAACAGGATGAACTAGCCACGTTATGATGAGACGGTAGTGAGCTGGAAACAACTGAAACGGCCTGGAAACAAATCATGTGACCCGCCACTGACGAAAAACCTCAAATGAAGAATATTTTCTTCAACTTCTGTTTGTTGTTGTTTTTTTGTTTTTTTTTATCTTTACTTCAGACACGATGTTGAGAGAAACTGATGGGACGTTAACAATGACATCACAGCGTCACAATGGATGGAGGTCACAGAGGTCACAGGTCATGAGGATGCCTCATTAGTAGCCTGATAATAACAACAACAATAAAGCAGGTAAACAAGATGGCAGCGATGATGATTTCTTCATTAAACTTGTCAAATGTTTCAGTCAGTTCAGATTGTTGATATCACACTGATTTTTGTTCAAGTTTAAATGTTTTGATCAGTTGGGGGTTAATTAGTACATCTTTAGTGTAGGTGGAGACTTCACTCTAAATTTCAACAAAACCAGGTTCTTTTCGAAGGCTGGATCCTTCACAGTCCAAAATATCCCAAGATTCATTGCAGTTTGTGAGCTAAAGGTCACATGACTGCAGCAGTAGAAGGAGTAGGATTTTTTTTTTTGATTGACTGAATCAACACAATATGTAGCTGAATACTTTCTCATAACGGTTGTTGTTGCAAGGGGACAGAAATAGTTATGTAAATAGGGATATAAATATGAAATCGTAGGCTAGAAGGTGTCATTAAATAGCATCCCGTGAGTTGGCAACTGTGGCTAAGTTAACTGTTAATGCTATTACATGAGTAATATATGTGAACAAATTAGAAATTCACACACTGAGTTAACATCACTAACAGTTACATCTCCTCACTTCCTCCACCAACAGTCTCTCTATGATCATTAAAGCCTTGAGTTGTCTCATCTTCCTCCTCCTCCTTCATGTTGGAGTTCCTCATGGGAGGGAGCGTTTGGAGGAGGAGGGAGAGGGCAATTTCCCAGCCTGCCTCTGTGCTGCTGGGCCCGGGGGGTTAATAGGTGTTCAACCCTCCCCTATTATCCGTGAGCATTTGTGAATCCCCAGCCAAGCGATGTTTACCACTGATATCATATAAATGCTAATGGAGATGCTTAATTGAAGGGGAGGGGCCGGAGGGCGGGAGGACAGTGGGGCGGGGGGAAGGCTGCGATCATGTGTAAAATTGATTTGTAAGAGCTGATATTTGATGGACAGCGGGGGCCCAGTCCACCCTCCCTGGAATTAAAATGTTTCTTACATTTCGTAGAGTTCATTTCTAACTTGTGTTAATTAGTCATCGGTAATAAAAAATTAAATTTGCCGGTTGATGGTGAGGAAAATGCCCCAATCAAATATTGTTAATTAACCATGAAAACCCCAGTGATAGTCACTGGAGAGCTGAGTGATGCTGCCACAAAAACAAAGCTGCTGAAAAGATAAAATATATTGGACTTAACTGAATGGGAATAATTTAACACATAACATTACATAATATCCAACCATCTGAAGTTTTATCTAATTTGTTCCAGGATTAAATCTGTTAGGTGATGTTGTCACGCGACATACATAGCGCATTAAAAGTTGTGTTCAGCGAAGGCAAATTTAGCACATTTATAGACAGAAATAATTATAATAGGAAAAATAATTTATAGGAAAACAACTGAAGAAAACCTGAATGTCCAACATAATATGGGATATAATAATAATAATAATATGTGATAATATTCATATATGTAAATTATCAGCATCTGCTTCTGTAGTTTGTTCCACAGGTATATATTAAGTTTTTTCCAATCTTTAGATACAAATTAGCAAACAACAAGTCTGGCAGGTTAGCAACTTTGAACAGTGTGGCGACACAACCGTGCCAAAACTCACTTGTGCGAAAAAAAAATGTGTAGGTAGGCAAAAATATTACTCCACACACATAGATATGCTCTCTGTGTGCACATCACATCTTGTTAACAAGACAACAGAGATAAGACAGGTTTTGTGTTCATGTTTATCGATCGTTTGAATGCTATTGAACTTTCTATTGCTGCTGGTTCAGTAAATTTTAGTCGGATCTTGATGAAACTGATGCAACCGCCTGCATACACTTTTTTTGTTTTTTTTGCTCAAAATTTTGGCACGGTTGTGTCGCCATATAAAAGTGACACAGAAACTAATTTTGTGACGTAATGTTACATAAAAAGTAGAGGCAAAGACACATCCACTTGTTAAATACTTCAACAACACAAAAAAAAGCAGTGTGATGCCATGATATATTTGCCTTAAACAGCCGATGGGAGGGTCCTGGTCATGGGGGCAGCAACTTCAGGAGGGAAACCCAGACCTTCCTCTCCCCGGGCCACTTCCACTAACTCCTCCGAGGGGACCTCAAGGCGTTTACAGGACAGCCTCGAGACATAGTCTCCAGCATGTCCTGGGTCCTCCCCCCGAGCCTCCTCCCAGATGGGCATGCCCAGAACACCTTCCATGGGAGCTGTCCAGTTAGCCCCTCTCGACGTGGAGGAGCAGCAGCTCAACTCTTAATGCCTCCCATATGTCCGACCTCCTCACCCTATCTCTAAGGCTGAACCTGGCCATCCTATGGAGGAAACTCATTCCAGCAATCATGTATCAATCTTGTTCTTTCAGTAACTACCCATAGCTTGTGACCATAGGTGAGTGTCGGAGCAAAGATGGACCGTCTCTTACAGCTCAACTCCCTCTTCACCACAACAGACCAGCATAGCGTTCGCATCACTGCAGATGCCGCACCATTACATCTGTCCATCTCTTACTCCAATTTCCCATAACTTGTGAACAAGACTCCAGGATACTCGAACTCCTCCACTAGAGGCAGCAACTCCTGGATGTGGGCACTCCACCCTACCTCCCACTTCGCTAATGCTAATAGATGTGCTAACTAACTGAGAAAGACAGCTAATGCTAGCTCTTACTATGTAGTAACCAACAGCTGGAACCAAGTAACTTAGTATCATGTTTCTCAAGGAGTGCTGTATACTCACTGCAGACACTAGGTGGAGCTGTGAAATGAACCTACACCACATTACAGTTTATGTTCAGGTGTTGATCTAGGATATTCAGGTGTAAGAGTAAAAGAAAATGTCAGTATAGAGAAAGAAAGATGTTAAGAAACTATAGAAAAACAAGTGTTTGAAATTCCAACACTAGAGAGCAGCAGAGAATAATAATGTAACGCTAATGCTAATGGTGTGTTCACCTGAAGCTAATTCTTTATGTGGTATTGTTACATAAATGTTGAGACAAAACTGTGCACAAATTGAAAATGACTCAAATTGGCAACTGGTCTAACAATTGACAAATTTAATGCATTAAGATTATTAAAGATAATGAATTACAGTTGGGTCAGTGCTGAAGCATTCTAGCTCTTAAAGCTAACACTAGCTTGCACGCTAACAATTCTGAGCTGTTGAATATGGTTGTGATTTGTTGTTAGTTTAAGTTTCTTATAAGAATCTTACAAAATAATTTGTCACAGCACCTTCTTATGGAGCAGCAGTTATATCAATTAAAAAATGTTACGTAATAATAAATGTAGATCTGAAACGTTTCAACTTTAAAACTTCAGTCAAACATATTTTCCTTTGATGAGTTGAATTTCTGCCGCTCACTCAATGTGTTTCCAGCTCTAACATCCCCCTCAACATACGTGAGCTGCATGGCTGAATGTCTGCTGGCGTCGAAACAAACAGCTCTAAGTATATTATCAGCCCAGTTCCTTTTTTTTTTTTTTTTTTTTTCAGTGAACGCATTGCTAAAAGAGCTTACCATTTAATTAATGTAACTTTGGGCAGATTACGCCGCCGGCCTCGGCCTTGAGAGCAGAGCGGCGGTCTTATTGACCTCCAGCGTAAGAGCTTAAAGACACAAGAATGGTGGTTTTTACTCAACTTTGATGGGATAACTAGTATAATCTTTCACAGCGGACGAGAGGGAATAAAGTGTTTTAAACATAATACCCTCAGACCGAGCCGCCTGACGCAGCAGCTTCTCTCATTTTATCAGCTCTGACTTTTCGGGTGACGGAGTTGTTTTTTTTTATGTAGATGAAGCAGAAAAACTGATTCATGTTCTAACAACAGATTATTTAATCCTGTATCAACAGGGATTAGACACAGATATGTTTCCTCCTAATAAACACTTTAAAACATGTTTAAAATAGCATCATAACATGTTGGAAACATAAATTACTGTATATACTTTTAAAGCCTGAATAAGGTTTAATGTTTAATTCTAACATGGAAGTTGAAAAAATGTTTCAAATAAATTGATGAATGAATGAGTCTAAACTGCGGCTGTTGTGTTGATGCACCCCCATCACAGCCTCAATATATCAGCCCAGATGTTACTCTCTTCACCCCCTCCCTCTCTTTTTGTGTTCAGTGTTTCCCTTTCAAACATTCTTCAACAGTGGGATTAAGGGGGTGGGGGGGGGGGCAGGAGGAGGGATTGAGGGAGATTAGGCTACGGGATCCTCCAGGCATTGTCTGAGAATCTGCAGATAAAAAAAGGCAGTGGTTTGGTGGTGATTTGGTGGAGGTGGTGGTGGGGGTCAGGGTGGGGGTGGAGCTAGCAGCGGGCTGTGGAGGTGGGGGCGGGGGTATAGCTGGTTGGGGGTTTTATAATAAAAGCATCTTGATATTTGGACGTCATGAAGGCGATGACAAGCTTCCTATTTGTCATTATTGAACTGTTTTTAGCCGTAACTGACTCCACCACAGTTAGCTTGGAGACAGGGAAGACAGGGAGATTTGGAAACAGCTAGCCTAGCTGCTACGCTAGCAGATTACACTGATTACCCTTAATTTAATCTGAATCTGTTTCTCTGATAATCTACGTATTTATAATAACATCATTAACAATAACATAACATCTGGATTGACTGGTTTGATTGTGTTTTTTTTTTTTATTTTTATCATGGGTTTATTGGTGAAAAAAAAAAATCTACAATCTGGAAACCATGGTTACTCTCAGATAAATGTGTGTTTATTATGTTTGTTTTATTTTAACAGCGTAACGTGGTTTTTACAGATGTTCCGTTTCCTGCCTGTGTGTGTGTGTGTGTGTGTGTGTATTGATCAGCTCACTGATCTATTGATGAACCTATTAACACTGATTAGAGCTGATTGATCTGCTGGAAAAATGAGAGTTGAGATAATTACTTTACCTTCTTCATTTCAGTATAGACATTATTTTTATTTTAATTTTCATTCAAACTGCTCTTATACAGGTCCTGGTCCTGGTCTTTGGTCCTGGTCCTGGGTCAGCTCCCTCAGCTTCAAACAAGAACCTGATTTTTTCTGGAGAATCTTTACTTTGTTTCACTGTTTTTCACAGTTGTTGCTCATCAGTTTTACATCAGAGACAAACTTCCTGTTGTGATTATTGTTTAAAGAAATCACACAAATTTTATCTTTGATTTTTGGTAATAAAAAACATTGGAAAAACATTTTTTTTCTTTCTTTTTTACAGCTTTTAATGTGAAATACAGGTCAGTTTCCTCACTAGTGGATACAAATAAAATCATGAAACAATTAGGACAATTATTTTAATTTGTAAATGTGTTTCCTCCCCCTCCACCTCCTCCATCAGCAGCTTGATTCATGACCTGTTGTAAAATGACACCGACCCCCGGGGACGACAGCACCGCCGCTAATGAGGGGGGAGGAGCCAATTATACACACTGTCAACAGATATTAGGACAGTGTGTGTGTGTGTGTGTGTGTGTGTGTGTGTGTGTGTGTGTGTGTGTGTGTGTGTGTGTGTGTGTGTGTGTGTGTGTGTGTGTGTGAGTGAGTGAGTGAGTGAATGTGTTCAACACAAACAGCTCATTAACATGTGATCTGTTTCTTATTATAAAACCATGAATGTGACTCTGTATTTTGAGTTTTATGACGTCACCGTCACGTTAAATGTTTCAACACAGACGTGAACTCACGTGACAACTGATCACAATGAAGTCGGTTTTATGTGATAGCGAAACCAGAACCTAAGCTCGACCTCTGACCCACGTCAGGACGACGGCTAACGGAAGCATGAGCAGAAGAGCTGAAGACTCGTCACTGTGTCAGAAATGTCTGTAAAGATGTCAAAGACTCTAAAGCCTATTTTTTTTTTTTTTTTTTTTCACTTTTGCACAATTATGACATCAATTTTCCTTGTCTGTAATGGTGGTAAATTTTTTTAAACTCAGAGTTTATTTTACATTCTTGTTATAAATGTAGAAATTTATTTTTCAGATTATTAACGCCCCTCTTGTTTTTTTTTTTTTTTTTAAAGCCATTTATGACATTTTTCTGCATCTTGAATTCGTCTTTTCAATTGATTTAGTTTTAAAATAAAAGCTGACGTTATTCCATCCTCAGGTCAAAGACTCTCAATGTTTATTTCTCATTCAAATAAATTACAGATAATGAGCATCCTGTAGATTCTCCTGTGGGTGTCTGATTATGATGATGATGATGATAATGATGATGATGATGATGAAGCTCAGACTATTTCCTGGTCGTTATCTGAGGCTGCATTGGTGTGACAGGGGAGGGAAGTGTGTGCGTGTGTGTTAGTTCATGCAACATGTTGTATCTGGTTTTATTGTTGTCGCCTGCAGCTGCAGCTGTTGTCGTTTCTGAGGGAACTACTAATTACTAGTTATTTATTTAAATCTTTATATTAAAGGTTAAGATAAATTAAATCTTAATATTATTCAGTTTATATTGTTTACTTAATAGTTTGGAGTTTTTCGTGAAAAAAATCCAATCAAAATCTGTTAATTTTACTTTTTGTTGTTGTCCGCTGACGTCATCATGTTCTTTATGTTAAATTCATTTGTTCTAATTCATCTGGATTGAAAATGGCGTCCGAGCAGCAGGTGAATAAGTTCAGCAGGTGAGATGTGACCACAGACCTCCACGTCCCCCCACCCCTCCCCCTGTTTGCTCATTTGTGTGCATGATTGTGTCCAGATCGCAGTACATCTGCTACCCCCACCCCTCCACCCTCCACACCCCCACCCCCTGAACGCCACATTCTTCTAAAGACTGAGCAAACGCCGCCGCTGAGCCGGGCCGGTCCCACCACTGACTGGCCACTGCCCCGGCAACTCACATTGTTGCTCGATGCAAATCCTCTCACACTGGGACACTGGTGGTGGTGGGACAAGGGGAAGGGGGGGTGTCCTGAGCTCGACACAGAACGGAGGCCGGGCGCCAATAAATGAAAGTTTGCCTTAAATCCCGGGGATAATAGAGGCCGAGGTTGAGGCCGAAATAAACAGAGGGATTACTCCTCGGTTTTGCATCGCTCGCTCTCCTCTGGGTGGCCAGAACCGTCAGGAAAGCAAAAAGCGAAGGAGAAGGGGGGGAGGTGAAGAAAAAACGTTTAACGCATGGACATTCACACGTAAAGCGCAAAGGGGGGAAAGAAGTGAGTCTAATTCCATCAAAGACTGAGAAATTAGCAATTAATTTATTCCAACCTCCCCGCCCCGGCTGCTTTTCTGTTTTCAGCCCAATTGTTGGTGAGTTCTGCAACATCTGGTCCAGAACCACCACCACCACCGCTCCCTCCATTAACACTGAAAATCTTCCCTTTCTCATTCATTTCTTGTCCACGGCAGATTAGTTTGGTGCGATGTGAAAAGTAATCATTAAAAATGTTGCTCTTTTTGCAGGCCATGCATAACCACCTCACCGCACCGTGGTGGCGACGACGGAGGGGCAGCGCCTTTATTTGCAATTGTAATTTAAAGAATAATTAAAGAAGTTAAATGATTCTGTAAATGTAGAACAACTCGAGTCTTTGTGCTCACGGGTGCATGAACCTGCGCCGTATGGCTGGTTGCTCCGATAAACTCGGTAATGAAAGAACGTAGCGCCGCGCTAATGACAAAATTTTTCAAGTGTTTTGGATTTACTCGCTCCCTCCTCCACCCCCCTCCACCATCCTCGAGCTCCACTTTAATCTGAGGGTCGAGGTGTAGAAGCCACGACGAAGCGTTTTCACAATGTTGGCCAAAAAGAAGTCGATTGAACAATTCAGACAAACAATATCAAAAACTGTTTTCTTGCGTAAACAATTATTCTTAGTTACACTGATCTGTTTTTTACTTTTTTTTTTACTTTTAGTGTCGTAGTTTTTGCCTCATGCTATTTAAAGTCACACGTTTTAGAAAAAGTTAAATCAGTTTTTAAAATGAAATGAAAATGAAAAAAATGAAAAAAGCAGCAAAACTTTCTCCAAATATTTTTGTGTTAGCTTCAGTTTCCTTTTTTGTGTTTTTTAAATTTGTGAATCTTTGGTTTATTTCATATTAAACACAATAAAGTTTGCAAAGGTTTTCAACCAAAAAAAAAATGACTCAATGTCTTCTAGTTGACTAGAAGCGTTGGTTCATTTCATCCTGGGTAACTGGCAAGCTGAGAGGAAATGATAACTCTCTCTCTTTCTCTCTCTCTCTCTCTCTCTCTCTCTCTATATATATATATATATATATATATATATATATATATATATAATGTTTTACTCATACATAGAAATTCAAATTACATCATAAACAACAGCAAGATGAAAAGTAATAGTACAAAATCAGATATAAAAACAGAAATATAAGTGCATCTTATGTACAACACTGTGGTGGAAATGAGTTGTTGGTGTCATTGTCAAAATCTCCGGTTTGTTACAAAGTAAATGAATCGTTGCAGCTGCAGCTGAACTGGACATGAGAAAACCTGGGTTGGACAGTATGGGGGGAGGGGGTAAGGGAGGGAGGAGGCAGTGATGACGGCGTCCCGTGGAGGTGACCTTGAAGGCAGCGGTCGTTCTGTGCGGGTCCAAAGGTGTCACTGTGGGCAACTGAGGCAGAAACAGGCAGCGCTCCCTAAAGGAACGAAACAATATAAATCCATCAGCAGGTCGCTGCACCAGCAGAGGAGCAGCAGGTTTTATCTTCCCTCTGAAGACAGGTTGTAATTTAATCAAACATTTCCTGAAGGAAGTATCCTCTGGTTGAGTTTTACTAAAAGATTAAAAAAAATAAATAAACATTTGAATAAAAGCAAAGCTTCAAATTAAAGCAAAATTTTCAAAATGTCACAAATTATAAAAATCTAATCTGGTTTGTAGCAAATAAACTGTGTTGCAGTAGGTGGCAGTAGAGGCTACATTAAAGACATTTAATAAACTCAGTAGAAGAAGTAGATGTTGCAAACTGGAAACTAAAAAGTCGTTTGCCAAGAAAAAAACTGTCGACTTGACCAACTGTTCAGCTGTTCAGTCATTTCATTTAAATGTTCATTACTTCTACATATTAGGAAAAGCATCAGATTCAAGTAAAAGCAAAAACAAAAAAGCCAATCTACCCCAAGGAAGCATAAAAAAACTTTTTGCATGATTACACTTCCATGAACTGTTGAAACTGGGAAACGTCAAAAACAGTGTAGATAGAAACACGGCTAGCATTACACAGAATTTGATTCTTTAGGCCCATTTATGCTTGCTTTACGTATGTAAGTAGGTACACACATTCCTAGCATTGGACCTTTCATACTCCCCATACTTATTTTACATTGCCATGGTTGTTAACAACACATCCACTAGAGGGCAGCGCCAAGTGCAGGGTTCAGAGCTCTGATGTAAATTTCAAACAACAACAAACATGGCGACGGTGAAGAAGATCACAGCGTTCATTCTAAGAAAGTTATAAAAAAAAAAAAAAAGCTGCTGTAGACGGCAGTGGTTGGTCTGGCCATTAGATAAATTGCAGTCTGAGATTTCTGTTGTCTTCTTCTATGTTCCTCTAGCTCATCGTACGTGAGCTATACTGTGCAACATTGCTCTGACGGTTTACAGTGGTAATTACTCCGTTTGCTGCATACTGCTACAGATCAGTAAGCTCCTGAAAACGGACCAAATTACGCACATAATGACGGATGAAAGGCTCCGTCCGTCTCCGTTTACGTATCCTATGTAGAGCATAAATGGGCCTTTAAGGATCTTACTAAAGAACAAATATTTAAACTTTTGATTTACTTACACATAAATATATTTAACTACAAATCCAAATCCGACTTTTTCTATGAGCACAATAAGACCTGCCTATCCAAGCTCTTGCTAGCTTCACCTGCTCAAGCTAACATAGCTAGCTACGTTTCATCAACATTTTCTAATGTAATACTTTCTTTTTTCAGTACTTGAGTAAGATTTTGCTACTTAAGCTTTAGCTAGTTGTCCTAGACTAGGCTAATATAAATTCAGACTTTGCTATAGACATAAACAGTTAGCAATCCTCAAAATTTATGATTTATGTGTCAATGTTACCACAACAATAAGTAAAATATTATTAGTAAATTAGTAAATAGTAAAAAAAAAAAAAATAATAATTAAGTTTGATTCATGGGAAGTTTGTCTGGATTAGATTTTTGCTGCCTATTATATTTGTTTTCACTATGATGTTAGCTACTGGCTAACACAATGCAGTGACTAATCTCAGCTCAGGGACGTAGCTCATTTAAATATAAATACATGTTATGAAAAATTATGAAATGAAACTGAAACAAACCAAAGAATTTGCCTAAATATGTTTAAATTTTTACTTGTTACTTTAAGCAACCCCAAACTTCACGGCAGATTTTTATTTTGACGTTATCTTGGATAGCGATGATATTGTCTTTTCCCATGATCCTCTTGGCAACGTCCTACCCAGGAAAAGCAGCCCGACATGACAAAAAAAATCTTGAAAAGAACACAAAAGCACAAAGAGGCGAAGGGCGCGGCAGCGATGGCAGTGGCGGAGGAGGAGGCTGCCGCGTCGAGGCCCGGCAGAGGACCCAGCCTCGCCACCATACAGCCCAGGGCCACTCCAACTCTGAGCGAATGCTAATGAGATTGCTCTGATCCCTCCGGTGCTTCCCATGTTTTCAACACCTTCAAGGACCACATGGCGCTCGCAGCATAAAGACAACTAAATGAGAAATCTGAACGTTTTTTTGTGACGCCAAGGGGCGGGGGCCTCTTCGCTTTTCAACCTCACCGCCCATTCACTCTGCCTCTCCCGAAAAGAAAAAGATAAGAAAGAGAGTGCTAACGGGGGGTGTGGATGAGTAAACTTTTTAGGAAAATGGCATATTTGCGAACCTGAAGTAATAATCAATTTATGGCCACGCAAGGGCGAAGGCTTTGACGGGTTGGGGAAATTGAAAAAGGTGGGAGGGGGGGTGTTTGGGGGAGAGAAAGGGGACGGGAGATGCTCAAATTTGGAGGCTGTTTCTCACAACTGCTGTAATGAGATCACTAACATCTTGAGCCGGCCTCCACTATAGCCGCCAAACAACAGGCTGCCAGATGAAAGGTGAATGGGCGCGAGGTTCCCGCTGGCTGCTTCAGAGGCGCTTTAATAGCACAGCAGCCTGTGAAAGGTTCCCGGGCGGAGGCTCGTATTAGCGGCGAAGCACACACCGCTCAATAGGATGATGCCTTTTGGCTTTTGTCATGAGATGATTAAGGGCTTCGTTGTCACCGGTGCCACTAGAATCCACTCGGCCAGGCTCATTGTCCCCGTCAGTGTGGTTAGAAAGGCAGTGGGGTGGGGTGGGGGGCTTTTGATGAAAACACCTCTCAGGGATCTATCAGGTGAGCCCCCACCACCTCCATGTACTCCCTTCAAAATATCTTGAGTGTTTTGTTTTCATCTAAAGACCCTCAAGTCAGTCATCGATGAGCACTGCAGCACAGACGCGACACTTTCTGACAATGAAACAACAGATCTGTTACTAATTTAGATTTTGGTTTTATGTTTGATCATGACCAACCTTTTGTTTGATCTAAAAACCTTGTACAATAATGATGCTTGCTCAAAAGGGAACAAGTGGAATTACGTAATTGGCACAATCTTTTTCAAGTCTTCTTGTGTCAAATCTTGTCAGAAAAAGCCAACATAAAGGCGTGAAGTTAACAAATGACTACACGTGTGGATTTATGGATTTGTGGATGTGCAGTTAAAGCTAAAGGTCATATGGTTGGAGTAGTAGGAGGAGCCAGCGAAGGAGGGCAGAGTAAAGGAACACGTCTTTAAATGGAGGGAAGTAGATTTTGTGTGCAACACAAATGCAGCCAAATTCTTTCTCAGAGCAATGTCAAACTTTTAGGTGTTGTTGTTGTTGCTGCCATGTGAAGTAAATAAACTACAGACATAAACATGCTAGGGACATCAGTATAGAATTCTCTGCAGACTAAATCATCTCATTTAAGGGCCAGCAGAAATTAACATCTTTGTCTTGATCTTGTACGTAATCACATTACATGAAAATTTACTTCCTGTTTGATCTGAACACACCGTGAGTCAACTCATAAAACACTCGCACACATTTTCCAACAGGGAGTCACAATAAGGACAGTAAGAAGACTTGGATTCTTCTTATTCCACACACCTTGTGAAAGCAACTTTGTTAATGTTAGCTTCTTGAGATTTAATTGTTGCTAGCGTGTAACAAAAATACGCCACAAATGTAAATACAGAATTCTTCCAATGCCAGACTGTCTCAGTTAGGGACTATTGGTTCTCATGTGGTCTAAGTAGACCACAGAGACGGATCTATGTCAGTTTACGTGTGTTAACTCATAAAACCCTTAACATGGTAGATCTGGTAAACACTGGGGACTTGAACAATTGTCCCTCCAGAAGAACTTGTGAAAAAAAGTTTGTAATGCTAACTTTTAGGTGTTTTTGTCAGTTTTAGCATCTAACATAAATATGCTACGGACGTAAATACAGTCCCTACGCCTGATCGTCTCATTTAAAGACTGTGGGTTTTGATTTAGGCTAATACAGACCACAAAGACCAATCTACTTCAATTTACGTTTTTGTCTTGATCTAGTATGTCATCACATCACATGAAAATTTGCTTTGTTTGATCTGAACACGAGTGCGTCAACTCACACACTCACCATGGTATTATCAGTAAACTCCAGAGGAACTCATCCAAACCAGCTTGTTAATGTTAATTTTCAGGTGTTGTTGTTGTTGTTACCAGGCAACATGAGTAACGTGTAACATAAATACACAAGAGAAGACAACTGAGCATGGCTGACGTTAAACAGAGAGACGCTCTATGTTCATTTTTTGCAATCAATGAGAGTCCTTTCAGTCGGGGATTAGTTTTGGTGACTTAAGAAGCTAGGCTACCTCCGTACCCCCACCATCTGCAACTCCACCCCTCCTCCTCCTGCTTTTACCCCCCCTCACAAAAATAGCACAGGGATACTGCCAGCCTTTTCACTTCGTCCTAACAAGGCGCCTCCAAAGCACAGGCCCACTCCAAGTAATTAAATCAATCCCTTTGTGTTTCCCAATATTCCCCTTCAGTGGGCGACTGCCCGAGATCTGATTATGGCTCTTCATGCATATTCAGGCCGGAGCTACAACTTCTTACTTTTTATACTCAATGCATGAGCAGCCAGCACCAGTTTATGACCATTTAAACTTTTACACACACACACACACACACACACATATATATATATATATATATATATATATATATGTGTGTGTGTGTGTGTGTGTGTGTGTGTATATATATCTAAGACCCATGAAAACGAGGAGCGTCTGTATTTTAAGAAAAAGCCATGAGATGAGAAGTTGGGGTCGCAGCCCCGAAAGACAAATTGGATTAGCAAGTATTGGATTAAAGGTAAAACGGAGGGATAACAAACAAGAAAAGCTGCCTGTGATCACAGGGTTTAATATATTTCTTTTCCTCTCCGATCCCTTTCTTCTCCCGCTCCCTCCCTATCCCTTCACCTCCCCCCTTTTCTTTCTTTCTTTCTTTTCGAGCAAAGATCCCAGGCTTAAGACAGACTTATTAAAACTGGGATTAATTTGTAATGCTCCCTCGAACCCTCGGGGTCAACCAGAAGATTTGTTATCTAAAGCAAACAGGAAAAAAATGTACTTTAACAACACAACAAGGGCTTTAAACCATGTCTGTGGGGGCTTCTGGGAGATTTTAGCTTTGTACGAAAAGGTGTTATCCCTCTGATATTTATTTGAGCAGGTGAAAAAAAACTCTCTCAGGGTAAATATCGTAATTGAATTAAATCACTGCTATTGTGGAGCTGTTTCCTGTTTATAAACTGGCAGGTATCCACTGAAACATGTCAAATAAGGCCAATAAATCAAGATAATATCATATGTGTAATCTTGATAAGAAAATGGAGCATGAAAGAGGAAGAGAAACGAATATGCTCCTCTTCCTCTATTCAGAAAACTGTGGTGATGAGCGATGGTGGCGTTGACAGACCAAGCTGCTCTCATTAGCCTTATCTTTTTAATGTAGCGCCGCCTCAGATTGTCATCTTAATCTTATTTGGTTATGGAGGCTTCGTTCACTCAGACAAGCACAAAGACCTTTGGGAGAGACAAAAAAAAAAAAAAAAAAACATCAGCGCCTTGTTGTCTGCGATGGCTGTCAGGGGTTTGTTCTTCGGGGTCATCCTGGCCGGACACCCGCTCCTCCTTGTTTCCTCTCACTCACTCTCAAGCTTCGAGTCCAACTGGACACTTAATACGACGGCATACATCTGAAGAAGTGTCAAAAATGCTGTTTTATCATTTTAGATTTTTTATTGTATGAGTTGTAGCAGCAAAAGGTTAAATTGCTGGACAATTAATTTGTTATCTCAGCTGAGGAGGAAAACTCAAGTCATTGAGTTTCTGCTGCTTTTGATTTTTATTATACTTATTATTATACTTATTATTATACTTATTATTATTATTATTATTATTATTAATTGAAATGCCCTAACGTCCCCCACTGTCCCAGAAGATCAGAAATACAGAGCAAATCTAAAATCATATGACAGCAAATACTTATGAAACTGATAATAACTAACAACATAAATACATTTAAATCATATGTGACAATCATGTATGCTATGAAATGACAAACAATTATCTTCACACTGAGAATACTGTAAAGAAGGTTGATAATTACATTAAATATCACTGCTAAGGTTAGAAATTTTAGAAATCTCTCATATATGAAATTAAAGATGGGAAGAAATGAATGTTAATGCCTCTTCTTGGACGCCAGGACACAACATGAAATAATCCTCCATTTTCCTTCAATCCCCAAGCAGAATAAATGATAATGTCAGGACGACACCGACCGAACTCAAAAATACCACATTTCCTCAAATAAAAACAGGATTGAATTAAGAAACACATCAGTGACTGAGTCAACATTACTGCTTCTTCTACTTCATCTTCTACTACTAAGATTTTTATCCTGAAACCTGAGAACAAAACTTCTTTTACTTAATATTTGGCTTCAAAGTCATTAAATGTAAATGTATAAAATACTGCATCAATTAAATACCACACAATTATCAGGTTTAATGTTGTTGTCACAACATGGTTAGTTGTTGCAGCAGCAGGGGCATGTTCAGGAAGACACTAAGCCACTAAATTTAGGTTTTCTAGTTTCGACTATAAAAATCAGGTCTCTGCTGTTCATTTTTGTATCTGAATCACTTCATTTCTTTTTAGATCTGGGTTAGATCGTATTATCACTGATTTTCTTTCTACAAAGTGGTCCAACAACAAGAACAATGTTGGGTGATTCTGCAAAACTTGACACCATTAGTTTCTTCAACATCTGTGACGGTTAGCGTTCACTGAGGCTATGATTGTGGTCGCCATTTATAAAAAGGGACAAAAATGAATCTGTGATGAACTCCACCACTACATTAGTTTCCACCTAACTTCATAAAGGATGCAGGTTGTGGCCTGGTTCAGGTGTGACCCGGCTGCCTCGGTGCTGAGCGGTGGACCTGTTGGTAGATCGGCTCCTGTGAGGTCCGTAATCCACCCTGTGCTTCCTGCGTCGCTGTATTGTTGAGGAAATTGTCCTCAGTTGCTGGTGGTTTCTGGTTTACGGTGATCTGGCCGACGGCCCGACAGCGCTGCCAGTCATCGAGATACAAACTAAATTCTTCAGTCGCTCAGACTCATGTTTCTGTCTCTGCTTGTTCACACACATTCCTGCACGACTGCTTGTGCCAATACAGATTTCTACTATTAAATATCTGTAGATGTGAGAGACAGAAAAAAAAACACAGCAGATATTCTAATGTATCTGTAAAAGGTGAATGTTTCATTGTCTTGTGATCTGCAGAGACAGTGTAAATTACATACGTCATTATTTTTGAGAGTGTCCTTATTCAAGGGCTGCGAGGGCCTGGTTGACGAAGGACTGACTGACGTCGACAGTCTACGTCTACTTGAGGTGTAGAATTGGAACACGCCAAGAAAAGCCTTGTTGTTTTTTTCTATTTTGGATGAGCAGCTGAAATGTCACTGCAAATACAAGGCATAAGACTGAAGGAGGAATCAGGTTTTCTCTGCTCTTCTGCTACACGTGATGAAACTCACATTAACAAATGTGAATTATAACATGATTACCAGTTGTTGAGAAGCAGCAGTTTTTTTTTTTCTCCTCAGGGATGAACCACAGTCGACTCTGGTTCAGCTGCAAAATCCTAAAGATTTCTGAAACTGTTCCTTTGTTTAGCATCACATGAACTTTCCTCATCTTTCCTACGCTAACACTACGCTAACATTTTAAAATTGTTTGGAAACGATTTTTGGAAACTTGAGATGTCACGAACTGGACCTGAACGTCCTAGTAAGACAGCAAACATGGTGCTGTTCACATCTCTAATTTGTCAGCAGTTCAGATTTATTGTTACTTCTGTCCAACACAGCAGCAACAAAGCTGATACGATAAGAAGCATCATCAATAGGGCGATTGATGTGGTGATGACTAATCGTGATGTGTAATTTTCCCGTTTATTTCGACCATCTTTATTGTGTTGCAGGCGTTTGTGCTCTGATGAGGTCAGCTAAGCAGATTCAAACATCTATTTAATCCCTGAACGTGTCCACGCTGACTGTGTGTGGCCTCGTTGATGAGACTCAGCGTTAATGTCAATGAATCTTAAATAATATGATTCCTATTTTAGAGCTTGTTGACCTCAGTGACAACAGAGAGAGAGAAAAAAAGTCTGACTCATCTTCTGACGACGGCCTTGTTTCATCTGCCGCCACAGAAAAGCGTGATCAATGTCTCCTGCGTCCATTTTCCATTGGTAATCCTCCACAAATTGCCCTCCGCTGCAGTTTGTGTATCAGCTGTTTGCACTGGATTAAACTTGAGTCACTGGTGGCAAGTGTTCAAATCAATGTTTATTAATGGTTTCTTTAAGTGTTTAAAGATTAAGTCATTAACATATTGATGAAGTTTTTCCAAGTTGCCCAGGGAGAGAAAAAGGAGCCGGAGCTGGAGTGGCTTGTTTTTTCTTTTTTGGACGAGCTGCTGAAATGTCGCCAGAAACACAAGGCTGAAGACGGAGGAATCAGGTATTCTCTGCTCCTCTGCCACACGTGAACACATGTGATGAAACTCACATTAACAAACTTGAATTATAACATGATTACCAGTCATTGAGAAGCAGCATTTTTTTCCTGTGTTCTCCACAGTCAAACCACAGTCGACTCCAATTGATTTTACCATTCAGCACCGACCCTTTGGCTCACCATGGTAATTCCCTCTCTCACCTGATAAGGTACCTGATCCATAATAAATCAATTCTAATTAGTTTTATGTTTGAGGGCTCTCTGCTCTGCCTCCCATCATCCTTGTTGTTGTTTTCAGCCGCCAGTCATCTGCACACCTGATATCAGTTAATCTCTTGATTATTAAGTGCGGATTATTGACGAAAGGGAAGCGTCTGCGTTGAATCAAGGACATGTAGGTTTTGTTTCCTCTGTGCTCTTTGGTTTTATGTGGTGGTGGTGGAGGGTCCTCAAACTTCTCCAGATAAAGTTTTCCTTCCAGGCTGAAGTGTAAAGAGATGGAGTTGAGATTGGACCCACTTTTCAGCTGTTTTATACTGTTACTATTTAATCGAGCATGTGAAAAAAATTGTAATAAACATTTAAACATCATGACCTTGATAGTTAAAAAGTAAAATCATGAGTTGAAGTTGTTTTTTGTGGTCAGTTTGGTGCAGAGTGGTCAAATCACTTCACTACATCAAGTCATGTCATCCTGTTTAGTGAAGAGGTCTTGGACCTTTATTTGTGTCTCATAGCTACAAATATACTTACTACTTCAACATACTTAGCCACACCAAAAACATCAATAAATAGTCTTGAATAGTCTTTGTGCTTTGCAAGGCTACTATGAGAGCTAGCTAGAAGGCTCCAATAACAGGTTAAACAACCAGTTAGTCAGTTGTTGGTTGTTGGTTTAAAAGTTTGTAATTTAAAATTTTTTTTTTTGTTTATTTTCAGTTTCTACAAACTCCTCATCTGATCCAAATATTACCTGGTACCAGGGAGGTCTGCTGGTGATTTCAACTCCCATAAAAAACCACTGTATTGCTGTGATGTTTACATGGCGACCGGTTTAAGACCCATTTCTGCTCTTTTAAGTACATAAGTACGTACGTCTGTTTCAAAGATCACCGCCTTTTATACTCCCCATGTGTATTTCATGTTGCCATGGTTGTTAACAACATGTCCACTAGAGTGCAGAGTTCTGAACTCCAATGTAAGTTTAAGACAATAACAGACATGGTGACAATGATGGAGATCACAGCGCACATTCTAAGAACGAGCTAAAAAGACGATGGTGGTTTGTGTGGCTGTTAAATACATCACACCATGTGGACGGAGATTTCTTCTTCTTTGTTAGTCCTGCTGGTCACAGTTGAGCTGTACTGCACAACACTGCCCTGATGGTTTCTGGGGGTATTACTCCGTTTTCCGTTGCGTACTGCTACGGATCAATAAGCTCCCTGAAAATGGACCAAATTATGCACGTAATGAACACAGAAGATGGACTAAAGACTCTGTGTACGTATCCGGCGTAGAGCATAAATGGGCCTTTAGTTTGCATTGGAGACAGCGTCTTCACCGGTGCTCGTCAATAATAAACAGCTGTAAGCTCCAGCTTTATCATCTAGTTTATGTGACAAAATGCATAGTTTGGTGACGTCACATTGTGATCAGGAGCTCAATCAGTGTCTTGTCAGACGTCTTGTAGTGTTAACACTACAGGTCTCAGGCCAGTTCCTGAGACTCCAAATCACGGGAACACAAGTTGCCAAGTGTGCCAAGAGTGTCACAACTGCGTCTGTGACTCACAAATCATTGGTAAAGTCAGCTGGTGTGAACTAGGCTTCAGTTTAAAGTAGTAGGACATGTCCTTTGACTGAAGTCGTGGCTGCCAAAAACCTAACAACCCAGGATGGACGCCTCACAGAAGACAGTGTCTACAACATATGGTTGACTTTTTGAAGTCACTCACTTATAGATGTCAATAGACAACAAGTTTGTTATTTGTTTTAAGTGTCTTGAATCTCAAAGTGTTGGATAAAGTGAAACTGAGCGACTGCTGCTGCTTGATCGTTAAGGTCACTTCGATTTATGAATATTTGTTTTAGTTTTAATACAAGTGTCAGATTGACCCAAAAAATAAACAAATTTCTCCAAGATTTGTTTTAAATTTGTTTAATTTTTATCGTAAATGGCACCAAAAAGTTACTATGAAATAAAACAACAATAAAACTTAAGGTGGAATTAAACATTCAAAGCTCTTCAGACATGTTAAAAAACAGAAGGAAAGGAAGAAATGAGGCAAAGTGACAAGAATTTTTAAGACAAAAAACAAATAAATCAACACAAAACCAAGAGGCAAACATGGAGTGACCCCCCTGACCCCCGTCCCCTCCACCACCAGCGCAGCGAGTTAACAATGTGCCACCACACCTCATCCCGGCCATTGATTTCTCCTCCATTTATTTCTGTTTTGGTCTGTGCTCAGGGGGTCTCTGTATTTGAAAGTTGATGCTTCTCTCTAAAAGACGAATTCATGCACAGACTCCGCTACTTTTGTAGTCGGTGGCGGTTTTATACGATAAGCTTTTTTAGACGTTCAAAATCAATATGTAATCCTGTGCAGGGGCTTATCCCCGGCACCGGGCCATTTGTGAGGGTCTTTGAGCTTTGTTACAGGTCTTCTGGCAGCTCCGTGCTGCAGATTGATTAGCTGCAGTGCCAGAATCCTATCAAATGGTCGACTCTGATGATGGAGCAAACTCTCTCTCGCTGCCTTTAAGTTGACTGGACCTGGAGATAAGGCTTGATGAAGAATTCCCCCACCTCCCCGCCACACTGAAGGGCAGGGAGGGAGCACTGGTTTCTGTGGCTCAGAACAGGATCAGGGGCGTTCCAAAGGTGTATGCTCAAATTTAAAGACATTTAGTCGAGGTTGTCTCCAGGACAGAAAGATTCACTTTTACATCAACATCAGCAGAGTTTTATGATGGTAGCTATGATGAAGCTATTGTAGGCTGAGTTAATAAAAATACAAAGGTGTGGGAAGGACTGGTAGTCTACCACTTGAAATCACAACATAACACAAACTGACAAACACATGGTTCAAACTCAGCTTGTACAACTGAACACATTATGGAGCAAATATCACACACATCTGCTAGATTATAGTAGCTTAATTTAGCTAATAGCTAACAGCATTAATGTCATCTTCAACTTCTAGTTGCCACCTGTGATGTATACAACCAACAAGTTACTAGCTATTTCAGCTAAATTACTACACAAGAGAATGTAGTTAATTTAGATATTTTAGCTTATTTAGCCACCTCAGCTAACTTGGCTAATTTAGATACCTTGTTTAATATTGATATTATAGATAATTTAGCTACTTCAGTTAACTCAGCTACTTGAATAATTTGGTTACTTGAGCTAACTTAGCTGTTTCAGCTAACATAGGTAATTAACAAACCTTAGCTATCTTTGATACCTTAGGTAATTTAGCTACTTCAGCTAACTAATGCTACTTGACCTAAGTTAGCTGTTTCAACTAATGTAGCTAACTTTGATACCTAATGTGCTTTAGTTTTTTTTTTTTAACTTAACCACTTCAGCTTCACAAACTACTCGTAACTTCAGCTCAGCATATTATCCATAAAACTGAGTATTTTTGAGAGTCCAATATCAATGTTAACTGTAGTTAAAGCCACTGAATTGAAAACCATTAACACTAATGTTGGAGCCAGATCTACATTTAAATGCTGAACTTCCCTCCACAGCTCAGTGAAGACACTTTTGATGTCTTCTGTCTGAAATAAGGTGCTTCTGTCCCCAGCAGTTCTGAACTTCATCATGTTAAGTATTTGACACTGATGCTAATGGAGCTGAGGGTTAGCGAAAAGTCAATTCCTTCAACATCTGCCCGGTCTAATTCTTTTCAATGAGTTCCTGTAGGAATCCTGTTATAATGTTGTCAGACAGTAACAATCTGAACTTGCCGTTGGCAGAAACAAACAGTTTTAGAGGAATCAAATGAATAATTGTTTCAGTTGACGTCATGAATAAAGACACGGATGAGTTGAAGCTGAGAAACTTTCTTAAAACATCTCATTTCCTTCGTGTCGTCTGGGACATACTTTATCACCTTCGGTAATATTTAGTTTGTGCAGCCGTGGTTGTTTTTTGGTGCACGGAGGCCGACACACGGGGAACATTCCTGTGAGCCTCGCCGCCGCTCACATGGTTACCGCCGCTTTGCATTGTTGGAGAAATCTGAATGAGCGCTGGCCATGCGAGTTTTAACGTGATTGCCCGAGGGCCGACCAAGTGAAAGAGCGAAGAACAGAGCCAGAGAGAGAGAGAGAGAGAGAGAGAGAGAGTGGGGGGTATAATCCTAAAAGGATTGGAAGTTACCCCCCCAACACCACCACCACCCAACACACACACACACATCTCAGTAATTCCCTCCACACACACCTCTTTTGCAGGGGGTGATGGGTACTGGATGGGTCAGTTGGTTTCGTGGCTCTGGTGTCTGATTTCTCTCCTTGTTGCCCCCCCATCACCACCACCCCCTCCTGTTCATTGTTTGCCTTCTTAATGAGAGGGGCGGAGCCACGGAGCTTGTGATTGACAGATACACACTCCTCCCTCGCCTGTTGACGACTCATCGCAGTTCGACCTGGATCGGTTGTTTCTTACTTCCTGTTTCTGGTCCACCACCACCAACAGTTTGTTAAAAGATTAAATCCAACGACACTTTACACCAGACAGAATGAGGCTGATCAGACTATTGTCACTATTGTTATGATTTACAGGCGTCTGAAGGAGCTTGTTGGGTTTAATTTCTTTCTTTTTTGTGTGTGTCTTTTTTTCTGCGACGGTGGGAAAGTCAGAGCTCGGTTAATAAACCCGCCGTAGTGACAGCTTCAGGCCCCAGGCCGTCACATCGTTCCAACGCATCCACAAACGCTTTGACATCAGCCGCCGGCCGCTGATGAACTCATGACCTCATCAGAGCTTCTGAGCGGCGGCGAGAAAAAAAAGTTATGGAGCCGAACAACATCAATGGATCAACTGTAGGTAACATTCAGGAAAGATTTCCAAAAATAAAGTTGGTAATTTACAAAGAAAATTGTGTCTGAGAGCCACATCACTTCAGAGTCGACCTCGTCACGCCGCCACTTGCAGAGGATGATGGGATATACAGATGTACCTTCGTCACCTCGTCCATGTCACATTGACAAGCCCAGATGTTTTATGATGATCTGATGGATTCTGGATTAAAGCGTGTTGTCATGGCAATATTGTAATCTAAAAGTAACTAGTAACTAAAGCTGCTGGATAAAAAGTGCAAGGATGACATTATAATAAAGGGAAATGATAACAAATGTAACACAGTCGCATGATCATAGCTACCAGCAACAACCGCTAACAGCATAGCACACTGAGCACAGGGGAATTCTGGGAGATTTTTTTTTTTTTATTAGTGTCTTTTTTAAATTTTGTTTTAAATTATGTCACAATTAGTCACTGATGATGATAAATTTTTACGTTTTATTTAGAGCAAATGTTGAGTTTAAAATTGAAAAACCTTATTTATTTTATTAACCTTATTTTTACTAATAAGTAAAGAAGCAACAGGTGTTTTTTATTAAAAGTTTTATGAAATTGCTCTAATATATAAATTATATATATTAAATCTGAACAAATATGGTACAAGACACTGAAAAAATTGAAAGGTTTTAACAGTCTTTCTACAGTTTTATCTATTTTACAAAATAAAATAAATCAATTTCTGTCTTAATTTTAGGACGAAACATAAAAGTTAAATAAATCTGCACAGAGACAGTTTTAGTTCTGAGAGTTGAGGTGAGGTGAAGATTTATAGCTCAATGCAATTTCAAGAAATAAAAAGCCATATTTAAAATTCTAATCTACAGATGCAAATAAACAACAAAAATTTAAGATTTTTTTTCTTTCCTCTGATCTGAAACAAACCTGAGATGTGTTTCAAATTGAAACAAGAAACATTTCAGACAATAAAAACCAGACGCTGCTGTTTGTTGTTTCACTGCTGTTACATCATCACACGCTTCGTTGACACGTTTACGTCACCGACCTGACGCCACTTCAGCATAAGTCTCACAAACCCTAATTTACTAGTCTGATAAATAGGATCACACACACACGCGCACACACATACACACACACGCACACACACACACACCCTCTGCCTTTTTTATTCACTGTAACCACAAACTAAGTGAAGTGAAGTTTTAGCTTTTCTTACTTGAGAGCCTGGTCTGTAGGTCCTGGTCCTGGTCCTTTTCTTGGTCTTGGTCTTGTGCTTTCTTCCTCTAGCATGCAGAGAAACTCACTGTGCTGCAGCCGTCAGCTGATTTAAAGGCTTTTTTCATGTTCTGTGTGTGTGTGTGTGTGTGTTTCAACATGCTTTTCTGATGACCTGGGATTTTATGCATCAAGCTTTTAATAAGAGCAGACAAGAAGCCTCTCTTCAAAACGTAACCCCCCCCCAACACACACACACACACACACACACACACACACACACCTCTTTAGGCTTTCTGATCCCTGGATTTACGGGCTTAGCATTAAGAAAATACTCCTGCAATTTGGGATTAGACCCTTAAAAAAACCTCCTCACAACAACAATGACTCTGTCGTCTGTTTGATATCTTGATACTTGTGATCAATCTCTTTCTCTCTTTCTCTCTCTCTCACACACACACACACGCGTCCAGTTTATTCATATGAACTTCCCTGAACAACGTGCCGCCAATGTTTTTCCTTTGATTATGTGATTATGGTCCAGGCTGCCGCTCTGAACTTCCTGTGTCTGATTCTAATCAGGGAATTTATTTGTTTACTTATTTTAATATTTCTAAATATAGTTTGAATTCAGCTCTTTAAGTCACCTGCACATAAATTAATTTTTTTTTTATCATGACCACTGTGGTATGTGTATGCTTTTTCACTTGAAGTAAAAAAAAAAAAAAAATCATAACAGAAACTTTTTCAGGTTTTTTTCCCAAAACAAAAGCAATAATAATAATAATAATAATAATAATGATGATGATGATGATGATGATGATGATGATAAATAAATAAATAAACCAATTTGTCAGGGATAAAAACACTCCCTGTGTCATTCAGAGGATTTTTTTATGTAAATATCAGAGCAGTAATATGTAAAATTAAACCAGTGTGGTTTTAAATAGCTACAAACTAGGAATTACCAGTTTAGCCATAAACTAGGCTAAATGCTAAGCTTGTTTTTTAAGCTAACCTATAGTTTAAGTTAACTCATTAAAATGTTCTTCCTATGGACTCATGTTGAGTTACATCCCTTAATAGAGATAAAATTCAATTTATGTGAATTTCAGCTAGTTTTCTGGGTAGTTTAAAATAGCACAAAGCAACATGAAAGTTCAAGTTTTTGTCATTTTAATTTATCTCTTCCCACTTTGACAGTTTTGCACAGAGACAAACTGCAGTTTTGATTAAATATTAGCAACATTATTTTAACATGTAACATAGAGATCTTTTTACTCTTTAATATTTATATTTTAGCATTGAAATTAGCATATTGTGCATAATCTAAAAACACTGTCAGCAGCATGTTGGAAGGTTTGTTTGTGGTTTTCAGTTCTGGACATTAATTAACAACAAAATGTAACATTTAATGCTTAAGCCGTAAGCTAGGCTACATTTCGTGCTACTATTTTAAGCTACATTAAGGATGGCTGAGTTATAGTTAGCTTAAAGCTATGGTGCTTAAGGCTTAGCCTCAGACTGGTCGTTTTAACTTGTCTCTTCTTGTTTGAACAGTTTCACACGGAGAAAAACGGCCGTTATAGTAAAATATTAAAATCGCTATTTTGACACAAAGACGCCATTTTATGCACGTTTTAAGCACGAAAATGAGCAGAAGCTGGTTAACCTCGGGACGGTTCGGCCGACGCTTCTCCTCCAACTCTCTGACCCAAACTTTTTCCCTCCCCTCCCTCTCGCCCGGTCACGTGGTACGACACACACTGTTCCAAGTGGGCGGGCCCTTTGAAGCTGTTCGCGCTGATTGGCCGCCGACAAAGCCCTCGAAGCGCTGTGATTGGCTGGGAGAACACGGACCCCGCATGTTGTCCTGACTCATAGAGGCGCGCGGCCTCTACACGAGCGTCAATCCGAAAAAGAAATAGAACGAGATAAAGAGAGGTAGATTGTCATATTATTGTTTTATTTTATTTCCGCGCGGTGAAATGTTTTACCATCAGTGCTGTGGATATTTCTGTGACGCTGGATCTGACTGATCTGACCTTTCACTGGATTTCTTTATTAACATTTTTATCATTTTTAGTTATAAAGGAGCCGAACCAAGGTGAGTTTCATTTCATTTTAATTTTTAATTCAAATTTAAATTATTTATCGTGTCTATTTGTTCTTGCTGCAGACTGTAGCACCAGGAATAATATTAGGCTTTTATATATTTTTGGTTTTGTTTATGTTCTTTTGTTTGTTTGTTTTACCAACTCTCAAATCATTGATTTTATTATTTCAACATTTTTATTTTCTATAACGTAAGAATAATTTCAAAATAAAATATATGTGAATAGAGGTTCTAAGAAGAAACTAAAAGAAGCACAGATTATTTGGACTTTATGAAATCAAGCGGACTGATGTGGTCTCAGGTGGACTAACTGTCCTGCATATCTCATCTAACTTGTAAAGGACTTTTATTTACACACAGTGTGAGGTTGGAAGCGAGCGAAAACGAAACAAAACAAAACAAAAAAACAAACAAACGAACAGGGAAAGGGGCTGCTGTTTGTCTGAAACGTGCGCGTTTACCTGCTGAGAAAAGCATGATGGGATTTTTTATTTTGTTAAAAAAAAAAAAAAAAAAAAAGCTAAAGGTTACGATGAACCTGCGGCAAAAAACAAGAAAATCATTTCATTTTTAATTAGACCTACCTTTATATTTATTACATCAGCTCCTTTATATTTGATTCATCGCTGCAGGTTTTAACAAGTCGTTTAACAAGTTGAATCACAGGATTTTTATTAACCGAAGAAATAACAGTTAAATAAAAGATATAAATCTGAATTTAAATGTCGCATAACGATGGTAATATTTTATTTTATTTGCAGTTAAATTGTCGTTTAAATAAAGACGATGATGATTTTATTAAAACCACGTGAGTTTGTTGAGTTACTGTGAATTTAATCTACAGACTCAATCTCACAGCAAATAGTTCACATCCTGTTATTTAGCCATTATAATGTTCATAAAGTTCATCTGTATAATCTATAGAATCTGAATAATGTATAATTATTGTATAATTATAACTAATTTCTCATTTGAGGATCAATAAAGTACATCTACCTATAATCTATAGAATATGATTCATGTTTCTAGTCTGTACTTTCAGCCACAGCTGAAATTTAACATGAAACTTTTTTTTTTACACAAAATAGCGGCTAGCGGTTTTCCTAAAATGTGAAATATTAATATTATTAATAATACTAATAATTATTATTATTGTTATTATTGTTATTATTATTTTATCACTGTAAGAGCAATTAGATCAAATCTAAAGCTATAAATTGCATTTCAACAATAACTAATTCAATTTTTTTTACAGTTTAATTTGAAAGTTTCTAGTTTATATAAATAAAATCCTGTTATTTCAGTGTTGAGGAAAATGCTTTTTTTTTTTTTTTTTTAAGTAAAACAAAGTTTCGTTTTGATCACGTGTCTGTTTTTCTTTTCCGCGCTCTTGCCTCCTTCAGGACCGGACCTCTGCACCGGAGCACCGGGAGTCCCGCTCCTCTTCCTCCTCAGTCCGTCCACACCCGGTGTCCTCCTCCTCCTCACCCCTCCGTCCCCCCTCCTCCTCCTCCTCTAGCATGATGTCTTATCTCAAACAGGCCCCGTACGGGATGAACGGACTGGGCCTGAGCGGAGCCGCCATGGACCTGCTGCACCCGTCCGTCGGGTACCCCGGTACGGACCGGCACCGGAAACACCCTTCATAATAAAACACATCACAGCAAACAACAAACTCACTGATACTGCTCTAAAATATGATCACAAACTTTTCTTTTATAACTTCTTTAGAAAATAATTATATTGAATAAAATATTCTTATCGAAACTCCATTTTATTCTGACGTCTGACAGAGAGAACAAACTTTAATAGGGTGTAAAAGAAATATGCTATTAGTCACAGGCCATATATATTAATATATATATATATATATATATATATATATATATATATATATATATATATATATATATATATATATATAACTTGTCAAATAAAGTCGCTTCATGTTTTAAAATGATCCAGAGAAAAGACGCATCTCCGCAGCAGAGAATCAGACTCGGCTGTTGATAAACAGTCTTCTTAGTTTTGTTTATTTATTTATTTTTGTTGTGATTGTTGTTGTTATACATATTTATCGTTGTTTTGTTTTGTTTTGTTTTGTTTTTTTCTTTGTTTGTTTGGGAGCAGCCAACCCGCGGAAGCAGCGGCGGGAGCGCACCACCTTCACCCGGACGCAGCTCGACATCCTGGAGTCTCTGTTCGCTAAGACGCGCTACCCGGACATCTTCATGAGGGAGGAGGTGGCGCTCAAGATCAACCTGCCCGAGTCCAGAGTCCAGGTCAGTCCACATGAGAACGGTGCCGGGTCGAAATACGAGCAGGAAATAAATAAATTAAAAAAAGAAAATTAGACATTTAGTTTTAAATTTAAAAGTAAAAACTCCTTCAGTAATTGAACTTATCCTGTTTAACAACGAGACTCTATTAACAAAGAGCAGTTTAAATAAAGATGTGTTTTTAAATGATCATCATGAAAAATAAAATCAGGAACGAGTTTCTTCACCTCTACTGATCTGATCCAGTAGAGTCAAGTAGAAACACGTCAGAGTTTAAAGTGTTGTCTCTACTTCTGCTGACACCACAGATAGATCAGCTCTTTTTATCTTTATAGAAACACTGTTTTGTTTATTTATTCAAACTCCCACAGTTAATAAATGTAATAAACTTTATTACTTTTTAAATGTCTGCATTAAAAACTCATTTGTCATTCTTTATATTTACAATATATTATGCAATGCACACTGAGACGTTTCAAAATAAAAGCCCCATCTTTTTTTTAGCATTTTGAATTTTTGAGAGGTTTTTCTCTCTAAAATAATCAATTATCAAACTGAGCTTTAACTTTTAAAAAGTGGCTTATTTGGTTTGTTTCAAAAAAGAAAAGTTTCTTGAAGTTGTTTAAGACTTTAAAACAAATGTAAAAAAGAGAAAGAAAACAAGTTTGTGAAAGAAACAATCAGATTCCTTTTCATCCAAGTTTGAATGTTCGTGGATCAACAGCAGGAGGCGCTATTTTCTGGAAATATTTTAATGCTGCAAGCCTCAAACTTTTTTGACAATTGCTAATTAGCCAACATTAGCGTTAAAAGTTTAGAAGTTTGCTAATTCGAACTTAGAGGTTATAATATGCTAATCAATGGTGGTAATTCCTCAGCACAGACTGTTAGTATTAAAATTAAAATTTCTACAATGCGAGCTAGGCTGAGGCTAGCTGATTAGCATGCTAGCATGTAATATAAGTAGGAAACTGAAACCATAGTTAACTTTAGCATCACTTTTCTCTGGAGACTGGAAGAAGGATTTTAGTTTCTTTAAAAATTTTGATGCTAATGATGCTAATTAGCAATCTAGCACATTTAAACTAAATTCTAATGTTTTGCTGAGTAGTTGAATCAAATGTTAGTATCAGTTTCAGAGAAACTGTTTTTCTATAGCACCAGTCATTTATGAGATTCAACCCACAGGAAGTGACAGTAAAGGTCAAAGGTCAGAGCCTCCGTTGCTCGGTGGGATCATGTGACAGGCAGGTGTCAGTGTGTGATGGTGACCTCTGACCTCTGCTCCATCCTCAGGTCTGGTTTAAGAACCGACGAGCCAAATGTCGGCAGCAGCAGCAAAGCAGCAGCAGCAGCAGCGGTGGCGCCAAGGTGAAGCCGCTGAAGAAGAAGTCGTCTCCGACCAGAGAGAGCAGCGGTTCAGAGAGCAGTGGCCAGTTCACACCACCAGCCGTGTCAAGCTCCACCTCCTCCACCTCTTCTGCTTCCTCCTCTTCCTCTTCCACCTCCTCCTCCATCACCTCCGGTCTCGGAGGTCCTGGCCTGATCAGCACCTCTACCTCCGTCACCGCTCCAGTGTCGTCCATCTGGAGCCCAGCGCCCATCTCCCCGGCCCCTGCCCCGGCCACGCTGCCTGACCCCGCCGCCCCCACCAGCGCCTCCTGCATGCAGCGCTCTGTGTCGACCTCCGCCACTAGTGGCGGGACGCCGTCCTACCCAGTGTCTTACAGCCAGACGGCAGCGGCGTATGGTCAGGGCTACCCGGCCTCCGCATCAGGCTCCTACTTCGGTGGTGTGGAGTGCGGTTCGTACCTGGCACCCATGCACTCCCACCACCACCCACACCACCCTCACCAGCTCAGCCCCATGACCAGCAGCTCCATGTCGGGACACCCTCACCACCACATCGGCCAAACGTCAGGGCACCACCACCATCACCACCACCACCCGTCACACCACCACCACCAGGCGTACGGTGCGCCTGGCCTCGCCTTCAACTCCACGGACTGTCTGGATTACAAAGAGCAGACAGCGGCTTCAGCCTGGAAACTCAACTTCAACACCTCCGACTGTTTGGACTACAAAGACCAGGCGTCGTGGCGTTTCCAAGTGCTGTGATCCGCCATGGTTCTCCTCGCTCTACTGCTACTTTTCAGCGTTGATGGTTTATTTTGTTTCCTTTAAACTGACAATAGAGACAGTTTAAAAAAAAAAATTTAAAAAAAGTTTTCTTCGTGATCAAACTGAAACGATTCCCAAGTGGATCAACCTGACCAGGATTATTTTTCTACTCAAGAGAAACGTACAACGACTTCAGTGGACGCTGCAGGATGGCGCTCTGGGATCGATCTGTGGAGATTACACTGCAAAGAAATATCTGAAAAATAAATTTGACTCTTGCGTGAACTTTTCTAAAAAAAAACCCTTTTCTGTTTTTTCAAAGAAACGTGACGCTGCTATGACTTTTCAGGTTGAATCTTTTTCGTCTCGGAGACTGAATCGCAGCACTTGTTTATAAACAGTGACTTTTTTTGTTTTGAAAAAGAAATTAAAAATGTGAATTACAATGACACGTAATGTCAGTATTCCATTGCAATTTGAAAAGATGTACATTCGTGTCTTTATAATAAAGTCTTGTTAAAACATGAGCGGTGCGAGGAGAAGTGTGTTATTATCAGCAGGTTTGACACTGAACCGGTTTTACTGGTATGAAGGTGTCAAGCAGGTCACCTTTAAACTGAGTTAATCATCACTGATTGACAGGTTTCATTACTCTGTGAATAAATAAATGACTGATGTATTGACTGTGGAAGTTTCACGCCTGGAAGCCGCTTAGTGTAAACACAATCTGGTCTGTTGGATGTGTTTGTATCACACTGAACATCTTCGCAAAGAAATCAGTTTATTTAAGTGGAAGTGAGTTCCTCTGGCATTTATCTCCCTTGTTATTCTGGATCATGGATTATGTATCTTCAAAGAACAAAAGTTTAAAGTATAATATGTAGAAATCCATGCGTTTTATCCACTGTCAGGTGTCCAGATTACTTTAAACAAATTTTCATGTGAAACTGAAGCAGATAGAAGCAGGAGAAAAGTTCAATTTAACCAGAAGACATCATTTAAAATGATAAACTTCAGCTGTGAACTTTTTTTCAAGGTTTCATTTCCAATGACACAGTGTACGATCATTGTGAAGCAAATTAAATTCAGACTTTGAAGCTTTCTGACATGTCACAAGGTTAGCATGTATTTGATATGATGATGTTTTTCCAACTTTTGAAGCACATTCAAGAAAAAACGCGGTACGTACGAAAGTCATTAAAAGTTTTCCGACGATCAAATTTTGATGTCTCACAGTTGAAACAATGCCCCCTGGTTGAAGCAGAAATATTCAGACTCAGCATTAAACTTGATTCCTTTACTCACCAACAGATGCATCCAGAGGCAACGTTACTGCTTGTTTTGAAGTTAGCATGCTAACCAGTTAGCCCTAACCTGTCTGATCACCGTAGAGTCCAGTTTGTCCCAAAGAAGAAATTTATTTTAACTTTTTGTCTTATAAACATAACAGTGGACAAAGTTCTTGGCAAACAACATGAATAAAATCAACCGTTCCCGACAAGAAACCATGTTCTGCAGGAAAGCAAAATAATCATAAAGTTGATTTAAATGTCTTGTTCTTCATTGTGTCAACTCACAAAAAGAACATTAGAGCTGCAATGATGTGGTGTTAAATTGATTATTCGGTCGACAGAACATTCACAAAACTGAGAGACGACTGCATAATCGTCAAGCAGAAATACAAAACATTTGTTGGGTCAGTTTCCGAAATAATGTTCCACAATTTTAGGGTTCTTTCATATTAATAGTTCCTCAGTTTCTATTGTCATTGTCAATAAAATGAATGTTTTAATCTGGAGGACATGGATGTTTAGAACTTGAATTAAAATACATAAATATCAACATCATACTAGATCACTACATCAATTATCGTTATCATTTCTGGAAAATTAACTGCAGTTGAGTCACTGGAGTAGTGTTTAATGTTAGTATGTGAAGGACATAAATATGAAGTCTCTGTAGTGGGGACCTAGGGGACATAGACTGGTCTACTTTGACCAGACCATCAGAGAGTGGTCCTTCGAAGGATATTTCATATATATATATATATATATATATATATATATATATATATATATATATATATATATATATACATACATACATACATACATATACATATATATCATGTGTGTGTGTGTGTGTGTGTGTGTATATATATATATATATATATATATATATATATATATATAGATATAGATATAGATATAGATATAGATATAGATATAGATATATAGATTCATGTTGAGAACTTACCTGGTAGTCCTACCACTTCTCCAGTTGTTTCTCCTTTTCTGGTCTGCATTTATAAAGTACAGAAGTCATAATGTACAGATTTGGCATGGTAAGTTCCTCCTACATTTCTAAGATTAGGTGACATCAGCAGCTCAACCCTGAGCAGAGAGGCACATTGACAACTCATAAAACAGTTTAAGAATTTTCATCATCAACACAGGTTTTCCTGTAAAACCCAGAGATTTGTATTTTTCTCATTGTAGAAAGCCCTGAAACCCGCTTAAATACTTCCTGGTGCAAGTATGCACGGATGCATGCAACATGGAGATTTTTAACCGAAAGATGACATGAAAGATGCTAATGCCATTTGTGGTCATTTTTGTTTGTCTATTTTCAGTAATTTTGTGTCTTGTGGCCATATTTTGTGCATTTTTTGGTCATTTTCACTAAATTTGTGCTAATATTGTGTCTTTCTATTCATTTCAAGTCTTTGTGGCCATTTTGTGTCGTTCTGTGGTTGTCATTTTAGCCTTTTCTTTAAACTCATTTCAAGCTTTTAGACATTGTCCATCTGTTTATGGTCAGTTTGAGAGTCTTCGTTTACTCACTTTCCCTTTTACTTCAAACTGATGTTTAGCTGAGGCTCTTGGGTAGACTCATCCACTTTTCATCTTGTTTTCTTTTACTATAATTCTTTTCTCTCTGTCTTCAAGTAGTACCATGTTCAAAGTCAGTATAGATAATAAAGAACACAGAATGGTTGTTTACTGATTTAAATTCTCCTGGTTCTTCATATGAAATGACAAAACACAACAACATCTTTTTAAGGACAATCAGCTGTATAAACACGCTGAAGCTCCTGGTGTAAATGTTATCTCTGGTACCCAGAGGAATATCCAAACACTGTGTCAATAATCACCCACCCACCACCACCATCACCCCCATCTCTCCCCTGCTGCACAGGGGGACTTTCCGTCCGACAGGTTAGCAAACATGTACGCTGGCATCCCCCTGTTTGTTTGGCTGCGTCGTCAGTCGTGTACAACTCATTTGATCCACAGAAAAAAGGGACGAATCACGATTTTAATTAACAACCGTCCCTGGTCTTCCTCACAGCGTCCCCTCCGGCAGCTGGACAAACAACTTTTTTGGTAAACATGGTCCGATACTTGCGTGTTTGCCTGCCTTCGTGTTCCCACTGGGCTTTACCAGACTCAGCTTGCAAACACGAGCCGGGATTTACCTCAGAGAGACAAACTAATCTGTCGGCCATGTTCAGTTTCTAGACGAAGGACGTGCCCTCTCTGAACAGCTGTTCTGGATGTCTTATTATCCCGCTAGTCCTCACAGGGGTGTGAACTCCTACTCCTCGGCTTTGTAGTGACAAAGTAATTCAGATTTTTGGCTTTTTTTTTTTTTTTTTTTTTTTTGAAACTGAGCTTTAGAAGACGTTGGAGTGTCCCCTCAGAATAAATGATGCACAGAGGAATCGACAGTGGTGAACAAAGTAGCTTCAATGACTTTGTGTGGACCGAAGTGTGACGGGAGTTGAGGTGAAAAGAAGAAGTTTGGGCTCAGAAGTTGAGGACTGCTTGGTGAACAAACTGTGAAAAAGTCTTTGCTGTATCTAGATAGATTTATGTGATTAAGTTTCTGAGTCACATGAAGACAATGAATGTCAGTTTTGTCCTGTAAAATCCAGCTTGTGTTAACACTGAAAATGCTACCTCCAAACCAAGAACTGTCAAAATTAAAAACGAAAAGCATCATATTATAACATTAGCAGGCACCTGATATGATACATTTTCATGCTTTTAAACTGGTGTCAGACCTTCAAATGCAAGAATAAGAATCAAATGTTTTCCAGGTGGATCTGTGTTTACCTGTTTCATTTTGGTGAGTTTTGTGGAAGCTGATTCCCGAAAAATATTCGTTTTAGGTTTTCATTTTGAAATAATATCGCCAGGGTTACCGAACTCTGTATTTCACTGATGATCCTCCAACTCGAGCTAGCTAGTTAGTTGGATACTTGGCAGATTTGATTTTTATATAACGGTTTTAAACCTACGTTGAGGCAGCCCCTGACGTCACCAGGTCTTGTTCATGAACATCAACATTAAAGCAGTTTTCTTGCCCAGTTGCTCAGCTGATTTGATTCTGGCTCGATATAAAGCTCAGACAAAAAATTAGAAATAGTTAACGGCGGCCATATTATTGATCCATGTCGTGTCACGACTTCATCACATTGATATCTTAAAAAGCTGAATCACAGGTGTGGATTAATATCAAACTGACCCAATCACATTAAACAAAGATCTGCCATCACTGATGTTAGAAATTATCCATGATATCTGCTAATTATCGTTAACAAGCTAACGGTATCGCCCCTACCCTATAACTCCTGATCCTACATAATGATCTTAGGAGTCACTGTCATCAGTTTCTACACAGCCTCACAGAAACTTTTGAAATTTTTTATTCAACATGACAACAACAGTTTTAAGCCACAACAAAATAAGACTGAACGACTCTTGAAATTTAATAACATAAGGAAACTTCCTCTATGTTGTTTCTCTACAGCAGCACTATAGAAGTGTAGAAGTTAAAAGAAAAAAAAACAAATCAAATGTGAGTAAAAATCCAAATGATGCATTGTGATTGTGAAGACTTCAGCGTCTCTGTGTATAGTTTCGTATGGAAATCCCTTCAGCGCTGCGGCTAAATAGATTACGATACAGTGAGGGATTAGGATTGCCTCGCCGCCGGCCCACTAATCCTGAGCACAGACTGTCGACAGCTCCGACATGTCCGGGACTCTTTCTGCACAAAATGGCTCCTCGGCTGTTTAAGAAGCCAATCCACAAACACCCCACCACCACCACCTCACCCCTTCAACCCCCCGCCTCCTCACCAGCATGAATATTCCTATCAGGCCTGTCAACAATGACGTTTGTCTTCAAAGGAAGAAGATTAGATGCTGCACGAGACAAAACGACGCTTTCAAGCGATTTCCGTTCAACTTTTTGGCCGAGATGGAAGAAAAGTTGATCAGTTTCCACAAACTTCTGACACAGTTCTGACGTTTCTTCTCTGAATTTACAGATAAAGTTGTCCCATGTTTGTATTCATTTTGTGTCTCATCATCTTTTTATCATTTTTATGTCTTTCTGTCAGCCAACTCCATCTGCAATTTATGTCTCTCATGCTCATTTTATTTCCCACGTGGTCAAACTTTTCTTGATTTTCACTTGTTTCAAGTCTCTCTTGATGTTTTTTTTCTTCTATTAATCATTGTCCATTGTCTATTCTCAGTCATGTTGTGTCTTTCCATCATCTCTGTGCCATTTTGTGTATTTTTGCATTCCTCCGTGCATGTTTTGTATCAATACTTTCTCATTTTGATTTTCTTCTGAAGTCTTCTGTGCTCGTTTTGAGACTGTGGTCATTTACAAAACTACCTGTTTTTACATGTTTCATATCCACACATGGATATTTACTATATTTTGGCTGTTTTGCATCTATTTTGTTGATATTTATTCATTTTTTGCATCAATCTGTGATGATTTGCTCTAGTTTTGCATCCATTTCTACTCAATTCAAGTTTGTTGCCTTTGTTCTGCTGTCTTTCTGTTGTCATTTGAGCTTCTTTGTGTGTTTTTTATATCTATTTCTGTGACTTTTGCAGCTCTCTGTAGTCATTGTGATATTTTGGCTTCCACTTCTAGACATTGTCCATCTGTTTATAAGCATTTAGCATTTTTCTTCATTTTCCATCTTTGCTTTGGGTCTCCAAGCAGAAATGTGAACACTATATCACCTCAAACAGAGGATTAAAGAGTTCATTCAGTTATCATCAAGTCATACTGATCAAATAATTGTATCATTATAACAATGAAATTGATCTTTTGTAAATATCAAGAAATCATCACATTTCAAACCAGGGAATTTTGTTTGTTACAATTACAATTAGAATTACTGTAAGGAATCAAACTGATTAATGTCACAATAATTCAAACTCGTTGTGTTTGTGGTCTTTATTTCATTGTGACATATCCGTATCCGTCGTGGCGACTCTGAGTGTCTGATGAAACCTGCGTGATGTTCGGTGCCTCCGTCGTCTTGTAAACAGCAGATGCCTTCGCTCTCTGAGTCTGTGATTCAGACCTGGAGTGCATCTTGTGTTCAGGTCCAGACGTTTGATGTATTTTCTCTCCAAGTGCCTTGGCCACTTCTGAGGCCGCGGCGGCTGAAGCAAGGGCCTCTCCTCGAAACAAACGCCGATAGGGAATCTCTTTGTCGGGGCCGTGCCTAAGCCTAATCTAATGATTCAGATGACTGGGGGCCGTACTTAGCCCGATAGCCAGTGGCTCGCTTCAAACAAGCCGCTATGGGTGGAAGTTTCCCAGGGATTAACACTTAAAGAAGCAGCATAGGAAAAAGAAAAAAGAGAGAGACGGTGCCTTCCAGGGAATCCCCATTAAGTCGAGTTGGAGAGGCAGAGAGGAATGTGTCTGCTTAGAAACTGATGGAAAACTGATCTGTGACTCTTCACAAGACGGCAACACAAATAAAAATCTGAACCACCACAAGATGAAACGGAGCCAACACTTCATAATTCTTATTTGCTGATGAAAAATAAACATAAAATCCATGTTATTGTGTAATAACAGTCAAAATTTGTTGAAATTTGGAAAAACTCCAAGCTGCTAAGTTGGAGGGTTTCTCTCAGGGAGGAGGTGGAGGTGACGGTCGCTCGCCGAGACCAGAGTTTGTAAAATGCTGTCTGAGACTGGCGAGCATGCTAACTTTAATAGAAATAAAACTAGAGGTGACACTGGTGTTGCTTTGTACAAGGAACAACTGATACAGAAAACTTTCTTCATCCATGAAGGTTGGAGAGAAAATGTAGAATAACTACCTGCATTTTCTAAAACAAAGAAGGATCAAGAGTCTACTTGGAACAAGCATAAAGGCCCAGAGTTAAAGAAACAAAATAAATAAAGAGCACAGTGTATTCAGCTCATATTCAGTTACATCATGTGTATGTATGTATGTATGTCAATAAAATGTGACATAACTTCTGTTTTGTTGTGCACTGTTTTGTGCAAAACTTGGACTATACTTTAGATGAAACAGTTTAGCATCTGAGGAAATAAATGACAAATGAGAAATAAACATTAAACCAAAAATGAAATTAAATGAAATTTAATTGAAACAGGATAAATCTAGAAATAAATAAAAAATGACTAGATAAATAAAAGATATAGATGTAAATCCATAGCTGGTTGACACTGACATTGGTGCTGTAGCACAAGCAAAAACCTTCACATCAAAGTCTGTTCTGCCTGAATTTTTACAGCTGAAGTTTTTGTGGTTTCATAGTGTAGTGGTCATCACGTCTGCTTTACACGCAGAAGGTCCTGGGTTCAATCCCCAGTGAAACCAAACAATTGACATGTCATACCAAACGACATCTTTGTTGAGTTACACATTTTAAGAACTTTCTGTCATGTCTGAGCCTTTCAGTTTTATTTAGACATATTGTCTTTGAGTATAAAGAAACCAAGCATTTTTATTTTTATTACACATGTTCTGCTGCTTTGACTATTACACAAAAATTACATTACGGTCAAATTATCGGTGGTGTTTAAATGCAGTTTGCTCTGACTGTGCAAGTATAAAATGTCAAATAAAGCCTGAAAAAAATGTAATATTTTAATGTTTAAGTTTGACATTTATCTAAATATATAAGCTGCTTTAACCACAGCAGTGGCCTCAACCCTCAGATGACTTGGTCAAATCACATGATGGTTGAAGACGAAGGCTCTTTCAAAGAGCTGATCTGCTCTGTATCTGCTCTACCTTTTATTTTGATGTTGACAAACAAGTAAAACCTCAGATATGATGATATATATTTTAGATAAAAGATCTCTGTTGTATCCGTCAAAATGAGCAGAATGTGTTGGTGCGGCCGTCACATTTATCCTCATATCTTTGTCAGTTTTTTGTCACATGAAAACAGAAAAGTTAAAGTCATTAAATATTTGTATAAACTTGATGATTGTTGTCTCAACTGTTGTAACTGTGTATTTAGATATTCATTTTAATTATTCAAAATGAACTATAAGAGATTAAGGCCCTACCAACATTTCTATACCTGGTTTAATTGGTGCATAAAAGGCAAAAAATATAAATATAAACATTTAATTGACCGCAGAATGAACCTGAGTCTTTCATCTCTGTCGTAAACCTGAATTTAACCACTTTCAGTGACGTCTGCAGTCAAATACCTGCGTGGTCATCCGATCGCTCTGAAGGTGTTTGAGCTAATTGAGCTTCACCCGGGGAGGCGTTCCTCGCTGTTTGTTTGTGGTCGACTCGGCCTCGGTGACGAGTCGCTGCATGTGTCTGAGGCGCCCTTTGGTGCTGCTGTCACCGCTCTGACTGACAGGCCCGCGAAGCACAAGAAAGCTGGGATTAAAGTCGGCCAAGCGTAAACAAACACTGAGCTGTTTTTTTTTTTTTTTTAAGAATAGAAAAGAGACGGTTGTTTTCCTGCTGCTGCAGCAGAGGAGAAGTTTTAGGTTAAAAACAGGTAAATCATCTTTAAATCTCAGAGTGAGGTTAAACTGACGGTGTCTGAGACGCCACAGGTGAGAGTGGTGAATGCTGGGAAACTGAACAGACCTCCCACTGCCTTAACTGACTGTAACTGACATAAACATAGTCACTAACAACAAACTGAGGCTTCAGACGTTGGCAGTAATGTGATGATGAGTAACATGTGCGATGATTGTTTTTGAAAGCTGAGCAGCAAAAATAAAGGAAAATGAAGACTAAGACTGAATGATACTATGACTGTTAGAAGAAAGTATTATTTCGGGCATTTTTTGCCTTTAATCAGAGATAGTAGAGACAGGAAACAGGGAGGAGAGTGGGGGAAGGTCTCAGTCAAGGCTCGAACCAGCAAACAGCTGCGCAATATATATATATAAATATATGTGCTGTACCTTAGCCATTTGGCTATCCAGGTGCCCCACTATGACTAAATTTGATAGAAGAACATGACGAGCTAAAGTTATGAGCTGTCTGGGAGTTGGCTAAATAAGCTAAGACAGCTAAAATAGCTTAACTTAAGCTATTGGACAGTGCGGCGCACAGGGGTTCGTGCTATTGCCTCACAGTAACAAGGTCCTGGGTTCAACTCCCAGATCGGGCACAGGGTCTTTCTGTGTGGAGTTTGCATGTTCTCCCCATGTCTGTGTGGATTTCCTCCGGGAGCTCCGGTTTCATTCCACTGCCAAAAACATGCAACATTTGGGGATAGGTGAATTGGGCATCCTAAATTGCCTGTAGGTATGGATGTGAGTGCAAAGTGTTGCTCGTCTATATGTGGTCCTGCGACTGTCCCTGTCTTTGCCTGTAAGCAGTTGGGATGGGCTCCAGTCCCCCTCCAACCCTGAGTATTGAATAAAGGGGTAGAAAATGGATGGATGGGACTTAAACTATTAAAGTTAGCTAAGGTATATGAATTAGCTGAAGTGGCTGAATTAGCTCTGAATTAGCTGTGGTATCTGGTTTAATTAAGTTAGCTGAGATGACTAAATAAGCAAAATTATCTAACTTGGCTAAGTTTACTAAGGTGGATAAATAAGCTATTTAAATTAGTCATTAGCTGAGTTGGCTACTTAGATAAGTGAGCTAAAGGAGCTAAGTTTAATGACTCAAACCAAGTTTGGCACAAATTATTTGTTCATGGCCATTTGGGCCATATGATATTTGTTCTTCACCAAACCTACAAACCTTTAAAAGCTTAAACCCACAAAGACAAAAAAAAAAAAAAATATTTTGTCTAAAATATCAAGTATCAACAATGAAGAGACATCTGCAGCTTCTTGGACTTCCTGGACTTCCTCTTGGTCGCTTCCTGTTTTACTTCTTGTCCCAGTGTGTTTCACCTGATATGAGTCTTATTATAACTTCTCATCTCCACCTGAATGTGTTGTTGTTCATGGTCAATATCCTTGTCTAACTTAGCAGGGTTTCATTTGTTTGTTTGTTTGTTTGTTTTGTAATAAGCATCTTCACTGGTTCAGAAAACGTTGAACTGTGAAAATGTTTTTTCCCACTGGCCCAACCAGGAGTTTGACATTTTTAAATTTTAAATAAATGTCTCTGTTGGACAGGCTATCTATAAAAGTGAAATCAAATCATGTGAATTTATTTAAACCTATTGTGAATATGTTTACTTTTCATACACTTCCACCTGCCAGAGCGCTGGACACATGAGTGTTTATGTAGTAGCTACCATAACTGCTACAGATCACGTGACCTGAGGCTGCATTTTAATTGGCCATTTCAAGATTTCTACAAGCTTCATATTCAGGTCTCTCACCTTGTTGATTATTGGAAAGCAGATGACTCATTCAGCAAGTGTTAGCTTTAGCGCTCTGCTAGTTTCTAGTCCTAGTTCTAGTTTTATTTAAGTCAAAGAAAGGGCACATGGAGATGGGTGGGTGGCGGAGGAAGAGCAGACAGATGATTTAACGTGGATCTGATAGCACTCGTCTTATTCACAAATGTAACACGGGATATGCGCTAATCTTATTTATTTAAGAGCTTTAGGGGCTCACAATGAGGGGCTTTAGTCTGAGCAGAGCTGCAGCCTTATCATTAGCCGAGCGGGAAGGCGATTAGGAGCAAATTATAAAACAAAGAATTAAGTCCCGAGAGCCAATCTAGATGAGATCTCAGTTAAACAGAATCAATTAGGGAAAGTGCGACGACATCTGGACCTCAAGGCGAAGGAAACGCAGAGGATTAGATTCTCTCCGTGAGTTTAAAACACCATCTCACACTTCAGGCGTCTGTCATCACGACTGTAGAAATTTAAAAACTAATGTCACAGGAAACTACAGCTCCGTCTGCTTCAGTGTTTCTGAGATTTAAGCTCACAACAAAAACACATGATACGTTCAGTGACTTTGTGTCCAACAGCTACGACAGAAATCAGACATTTTTCAGGAAGTTTGTCGCAACACAGTCTGTTTTAGTATCAACAGAAGTCGTGACGCTTGTTGAAACCTTTCACATCAGTTTTCGTGGATTAATTTGCTTCCACTGTTGAAGGAAAACTTCAGGTTTACCAGTTTATTTATGCCTCATGCATCTTTATTTTCTGTTTCTATGTATATGATCTTTTAGTGTTTGTTGACGGTCAGGACGGTTAAGGTTTTTGAGCTGCTTGAATTTCAATGAAACATAAAAATAACATTTTCTTGAACTTCTGATCGGTGGAGTCCAGCATCGTGAAGGAAAAATAACTATCCATGTTTATATTGTTTACATTCAGGGTGAAATCCTGGTTCAGTCCTGATGTGGAGAAAATATTTCAACTCCCTCATTAAACACAAGTCAAAGCAGACTTCTTGGTGAAATTGAATTAAAACAACATTTTTATAGAAAGTACAAAAGCAGCTTTTCTTTTACTTCATTAGTATTGTGAACATAGTGTCCTGGTACCACAGTTATCATGTACTTTGTCAGTAATTATAGAGAAGTTAAGTGTTTTTTGTTTTTTTTTTTACCTGTGTTTAATAAAAGGTTAAACAGAAACATTCATTGACAGAAAAAAAACTTTTTCAACTTTTTTTTAAACTGTGAATATATACTTTATATGAGTTCAACTGAAGCATTAATACTACTGAAAGTACTTATTGTAAGTAAAGTACTTTACTAAAGTAAATTTGAAGTAGTACAGAGGAGGGAATGTACTTACACTTATATCTTGTGTAAGTACTAATGTATTTGCTGGTGTTAAAATATATTTTTAATTCAGTAAAACATATATATTTTTGGACCTGGGGAAATCAGAGGTGACCTCATTTAAACCTCATTAAAGCAGTAGGAGATGTTTTGCCAACAAACCACTTCACTGGTAAAACAAGCCCTAGACAGTGAGTTTGTATGTTTATATAAATAAACTAAATAACAATGTAAACATCTAAGTAGGTCCAATATTTTTAAAATGATATTCATAATATTGTCTTTTTTAGGATTGATTCAAAATAAATATACATACATGCATTCTTGTTAAAACCTCCAAATAACTGCCTGTTTTTAAGTGTTTAAATCTGTGTCAGTAATAAACAATCAGTGTTTTAAACCTTAGACTCCAAACAGGCAGTAAAAACAAAATTTATGTATGTGTTGCCTCATACTCTGTTTTAGTTTTTGTTTGATGTTAATAGAACAAGTAAAACCTGAGATATGAAAATATAATTATCCCAGTGTTTTTGTTATTTTTGTCACATGAAGAAACAGAAAGGATTCTCTGTTATAGGTTCTCTGTTATATTAGGTTTGATTTTTGTCTTAATTTGACAAGCTTGTTATTTAAACAGATATCACACGTTTAATATGGTCTATAAAGTAGATGAAATGTCCCCTGAACGTAAACCTGTGTGTGTGTGTGTGTGTGTGTGTGTGTGTGTGTGTGTGTGTGTGTGTGTGTTTACTGACTAATTAAAGTGGAGGGCGAGTGTCCGGGTGAAACGTCACACTGCTCTTCTCTCTCCTTTGTCGTCTTTAAAGTGGCCGGAGAAGTGTTAATAATTTGACCCCTGCAAAGTGTCTCTTAAGTGAAGGGGAGGGGGGGGGGGGTCGTTTGAAGACTGACCCTCCCCTCTTGTTTCTTGTCTCCCCCTTCTCCTCCTCCTCCTCTTCCCTTTCTTCTGATTCTCTCCTCTGTTGTCTTCTTCTTCTTCTATCCTCTTTCATGCTCCGCGGCCTCAGCTCCTCCTTTTCAATCTGCTCGGCTCAGCGGTCGACTCTCACAGGACGAACCAACTGGAACTGTTGCTGTTCCTCTCATGTATGGGTGAGGGGGTGAGGGCGTGAGGTGGGAGGCGACATGGGGGAGAAGTTGAGCTCTCCTTCCGCTCAACGTTCCTTTATACACATTCTTTTTCTTCCATTTCTTTTCTCTCCGTTCCTCTGATGACTTTGATTTCAACAGTGTTCGCTTGTGATTGTAAATTTGAAACAAAACTTTTTAAATGTTGCAAAAAGGAAAATGTAAACTTGTTGCGTTTCCATCATTTTGAGTAATTTAACTCAACTGTATTGTGTCAACAGAAAGTGGAGGTAGAGGCAACTTTATACATGAACAAACAAGTATGTTTATCAAAAAGAAGACTCGCCTTAGACATCTACAAGATGAAAACCTTCTATAAATAAAAAACAGCTGTCGAAACATTCAGATTGACAGTTTGTAACCAGTGGTATTGTCAGGAGGTGGGGTATACAGGCGTTTTCTTTTAATGAACAGATCTGAAGATATTGAAGTTGCAAACTTGAAACAAAACAAGCTGTTTCCCAAAAAGACAGACATCTATGAGAAAGATGACTTCAGGAACAGCTGATCAGTCGTGTGACTCAAATGTTTGGTTCAACAGTTATTCAGAAGATCCTGGTCTATGAAAGTCTGGTCAAACCAAAGGTCTCTAGACAGGACTCTCTAGCCTTTGGGAACATGCTCATCTACAAGTCAATCAGATGTTGGTCTGACGTGGAAAACTCTTTAGTACAAACTCAGTGTCTTCACTGGATCAAGCGAAGACAATTGAACAAAAAGACAAACCTTAGTCTGAACTTTTAGTTGTGAAAACATCCGCGGACTCATTTACTTATTCTTTACAGATGATGATGAAAAGGTTGTGAAACACTCTTTTGGTGTCCACTGGTAGATTGTCTGATAATATTCAGATACATTTATAACATTTTGTTTTTACAAAAACGGAGGAAAGAAAACACTAACAGCTCCACCCTCTGCAGGCGGTGAAGCAGCAGCAGCAGTCGTCTGGTTGTTTGCTGCCAAAAATGGATTTAAGTCAGTTGCCAGTCTGGATGAGGAGCTGGGTTCTCCTCCTCTTCTGTTATCCCCCTGGACCAGATCCTGTTTGCCCTGGGAAGTCTGGGGGGTGGAGGGCAGTATAGTGATGAAGATGGTGGTATTTGGGGGTAGGTGGTTAGATCTTTGCCAGGTCTGTTTCTGTCCACATCAGGCTACACCTGCCCTCCCTCCGTCCAAAAATGAATAAAAAAAAAACAACTCAGACCCAGAGCTGTGTCTGGGGCAGCAGCTGCCACCGGCCGGGGGTCCAAGTCTCCGGACCGGCTGAGGTCGCCTCGCCTCCGTGCCACGCCGGCTTATTTATCTTCACAGGATGCAACACCTGTCCGAGCCCCCGCCCCAGCTGGACAGTACCGCTGCTGACCGATATCAATAGAGGATTTGGAGTTTCATCACAAATCTCCTAGCAACCGCCGCTGGCACCATAATGGAGGAACAAGCTGTGTGAAAATAATGTGCAATGTGCACGGCATCATGGGTAAAGGAAATCACAGACAGCACCTTTTAGATTTTAGTTGGAATCAGAAATATCAATTTCAGAAGATTTCAGCCTTTGACACGTTGATCACAAATCTGAGCTGCCAGTTAGTAGTAGTCAACTTTAAGCCCCGCCCCAATAACTTAGCGTCAAATACTTGACATGTGAAGATCTGTTGGACTTTATTTCAGATAGAAGACATAAAATGTGAGCTAAAATTATTAGTAGTTTGTGATAGTGAGTATGTTTACAGGCACAGCTTTTATCCGACAATAGGCCGAAGCGAACACCTCATGTATCCACGCCGTCCGATCAGATTCGGCTCAAGTGATTGAAATTTGAATCAGATTGAGAGAGGTAGTGAACACCTTTTGATCAGATCGTTGGAGCACATGTCTTGTTACCGCGCATGTGTGCCGTATGTGGGGGTTGTGAGTAATGACGTGGGTGAGTCCCCATGAAGAAGTCAACAGCATGGCAGTGCCTAGCAGAAAGAAATGTATCTTCCCCTACTGTTCTGATGGTGAATTGCTTTACAACAACCGCGTTTATGTACGGCTACCCTACAAGCTAAGGTATCAAATTAGCTAAGTGGGCCGAGGTGCCTAAATAAGATAAGTCAGCTGAAGTAGCTAACTTAGCTGAAATAAATTACCTAATGTATCAAAATTAGCTAAGCTATCCAAGTTAGTTAAATTAGCTTAGGTGGCTAAAAATGTGGCTAAATTGCATACAAATCCAAAGCAAAGATGCAAAAATGCATGAATTTTCTGTATAAAGCTCACAGAAAAGTCAAAGAAGTAGTAGGACTGCCATGTAAGTTCTGAAAATATGGATTTTTATTTTGTTTTTTATCAGATATTAAGTTGTTCTTTACTATGAGCCAAGTTAGCACTAGCACTAGCACCAGCAGCAGCTTTCATGAAGGAGCGCTCCCATTGTCCCATAGTGCTCCCAATATTTACAGACTGTATATCAGTCCTGTGGTAAGTAAGTAAGTAGCATGAGGCTTTGTGCTTCTTCTGAAAAGCTTTAATCTCACTGAAAACAAATAAAATGTTAATACACACAATAAAATGCAAAAAAGGGGCTAGCATTAGCTCATGCTAGCTCTGTATTAGCTGATCATTAGCTGAGCAGATGTTTGGGTAATTTACTGAACCTATAATCAATGAGAGAGAAATGGTGATTTGTTAAAGATGACGTTCCAGTCTATGAATTGATTTTAGAAATGTTTACAGCCACTGTTAGCATGAGCACCAACATGGCCGCCAGTAGAGGTACGCTACACACCAAAAAGCCTGTTTGTTTTGCTTTTATTGACTTTAACTTGATGTCAGAGTGATATGTTTATTTATTTAATTACTTACAGAATCAAAGATTTCAAACGTTTTTTGTGTGATTATAATTTGTAATTTTTTCTCCCTGTTTGTCCTCGGTGGATCTCCTCTACTTTTTCATTAAAAATGTATTTTTTAACCCATTTTCCCAAGAACCATTTGGAATTTAAAGTCCTCTATAATTGGTCCTATATTTCCCCGTCCTGCCACGGCTGTGCTTATCAGCGAGGGGTAAGAATTAAGACCACATAGGGGAAACCAAATAACATTTTTTAAAAGCTGGGAGACGTAAGTAGAAAATTGGCTTAGCGTGCAGATAGCGAAGTCAACAATGGGAACATATATCCCGGCTCGGAGTGATTGAAGTCGCTGTCTTTCTGATGAACAAAGTGTTTGATTTTCAGCACGGCTCTTACATAAACTGCTAACTTGATTTCACACCCGGGATCTGAGGGTGACAACAAACACTTTAATTAGAGGAAGATGATGCGGAGAAGGAGGGGGGAGGAAGGTGATAGACGGGAGCAAATCCCCAGCACGCTCCACAGACACACTAAATATACAGCCAGCAAAGCCAAGAATAATAATAATAATAATAATTTTTTCACCTACTTTTCATATCTTATTATTTTTCTGTTCATTCTCCAGCCTGGAATTGTGAATATTTTTGCATAAGTTAAAACTGCATTCAAACCTCAAACCTACGTTGTTCATCTGCATCATTGAATAATTTGATCAGTTTTTAAAAAGCATGCACAAGGAAAGTTTGTTTCTGTTGCTGAATGTCTGTTTAACATTTTATATAAAACTGACTTTTACTCAGTACTTTTTCATTACTGCAGAAGTACATGATGTAAAAGACTTCTTCCTGCTTCTTTTTATTAAATATTTGTTTTAAATCTTTTTCATGCTAAACACAGTTTGAACTGTGTTTAATGTCTTTTCTCCACATCACCACTGATCCAGGAAGATTTCTCTGATGTCTCAGCTTTGGTGAGAAAAGTTGGACTTTAGTTTATTAAAGTTCGTCTTCATGGCGTCTCACTGAATTTGATTTAGTGACAACGATCATATATCATTAGTACAATAAGTACTTTATTACTACTGTGAACATAGTGACCTGGTACTACAGTAATCATGTACTTCTACAGTAATGAAGTATAGTAAAGTAAAGTGTTTTTTTTTTTTTTTTTTTTTAATCTGTGGAATAAAAGTAAGTTTTTATATAAAATATTAAACTGAACTTTTATTATTTATGGTTTTTAAAAAAAACTGATCAAAGTTCAGCTTTAAAAAAACAACTATAAGTTCAATACTTTGTATTATCTTTTAGAAATATTAGTAAAAACACTACCACTGAACACGACCACTTACCACTGAAGTCATGTGACTTGTTCTTCCAGTTGTTTGAAGTGTTTCAGTTTAAGATGCTGAGTCATTAAAACATGTTTTCAAAGTCAATAAATGTTGTTTGTTCAAAGATTTTGTCACTAATATATTTTATATAGTAAACTGAACTTTAACTGAAGGAGTAGTACTGCTGAGAGTATTTACTGAAGTACTTTGAAGTACTACAGAGGAGGACATGTAGTTACACTTTGTATTTTTGTGTTATATTATATTATTATTATTATTTTTATTTTTAACACACTCTGATAAGAGTGTGTTAAACTGATATACTCTGATATATACTGATATACACTGATAAGATACTCATGTACTTAAATTGTATTTTTAGTTCATTTATGTGTTTTCACATTGATGTAAAAGAAGAAAGAGAAAGTGCATGAATAAGACAAGAACTAATCACCACAAATGATAAACGTGACAATCGAGGCCTCCGCTTTTCTCTAAAACCTTCAAAACAAATGCCTCCTCCGCTCTCACTTCAGTTTGGTCTTTATTGGTCAGCGAATAATCAAAGCTCTTTTTTTCTCTTCTGGAGCGGATTAGAAAGGCGAAGCTTAGCTCGCTACCGGACCAGACGGGGAGGGGGGTTAGGGGGTCTCCTTATCAGCGCTGTGCTGCTGGATGCAGCTCCGCTACAGGACAGATTGCTTTCACTGTCGCCCCGAGAAGAACAAAGACCCCGCCGCCATCGCCGCCATAATGCCCCGGCTCTGCTGCAACACCTTTATGTATTCATTAGGATGAGCAGTGAGATCATGCTCCTCTTTTCATACATCTGTCTGGCCTCCATTAGAACAGGGTTAATTTCTTCTGTGTGACCTGTGAACACATTTATAGATACATGAGCTGAGAGTGTCGACGTAGATGAGAACCTCACAGACTTCTGTTGTGTACGTTGAACAAAACCTGGAGGATTTGTTCAGAAACTCATCAATAAAAAGTCTCAGATGATGTAGATATGACAGGGACGTGAATACATAAAAGACGTTAATCTGGAAACTCATCACTGGTTACAATGTCTAAGGACCGTTGGTTCAGATACATCTAAAAGACTTTTGTAGACGGGACCTTCTGAATTTGAAGAAAACCACTGAAACACCATTTCAGAATAAGTTCTGACAAAATGAACATTCAAGTCACATGACTGATCAACTTTTTATCCCTTTATAAAAGAGGAAACTGTTTCCTGAAGCTGTATTTCTTGTAGACTTTCTTCTTCGTCTTCTTTTTGGTAAATACTTTGGTTTGTTTTGGGTTCACAACCTTTACTTCTCATTAGGTGTAAAGTCGCCTGTATTATTGTTTTCTCTTTGTTTTTTCTGTTTCTGTCTCAACCAATCTTTTTTTTTTTGTTCATGTGGAGTCTGTGCATTTGGACAGAGCTGTTATTTATTATATAATTATTTATTATATAATTTTAAAATTATTTTATTTTGAAAGGTCACCAGCTGCTAATCAGCCAGCCTTGTCTTGTCTTGTCTCGACTCCAGCTCCAAGTCTCAACCAGTTTTATCTGTTGTCAAAGGATAATGTTTTTAATAACATGGGAGACGTGGGATCAGATCAGACTCATTGAGACCTGATCCAGGACTCATGGACCTGACCCTGGATCAGAGTCTGAACACAGACATGGTAACAAATCGTTGGCTTCTAAACGATGGTGACAAACGTCAGGTCAAAAGGTCAAAGTGTCAATGAGAGGGAAGTGAAACGTGATCCGACTGTGTCACAAAGCGAACTGAGTTTTGTTGTTTCACTTTTCACTTGCAACAGAAATTAATTTGAAAGTGACTAAGGCACATTGTTGAATCTATTGTGTGAGTGTGAACAATACAAAGAGGAAACCTCTGCTCACAGTTGGACTGTAACTGCGTTCGCTGGCGGCCATGTTGATGCTCCTGACATCTAACCCCAATTTGCGTCACAGTAATTCCAGTTTTAAATTACATCTCTTTCTCCTCGTCACTGCTTCACTCGCTCTCTCTGTCTCTCTCTCTCACTATATTTCTTGTCCCTGTGGGGATTTTTGGGGGCTCGCTTCTTTACGGAGAAAAGAAAAAAGGCCTAAATTAAAAGCGACATAAAGGAGCAAGGAGCCCTGAGGAGGCGTTGTGACGTGGCGAAGGGTGGACAGAGCGGCGCCACACCTCGTCAGACACACACACACACACACACACACGTCGCCACTCAGCTGACTTCCCTGGATTCACCTCACGTGATGCCGCAGGTGAAATTAACTGCCAGTTGACCCGAATGCAAGAGTAGACACTGACACTGGTGAGTCTTGACCAATATTTCAATATTACCATTAAGACATTAAAGGGTCAATTCACCCTAATTACAATTTCTTAAAATATTTTTTCTGTAGTTTTTTGTGCCTCAGTTTTAAATTGAATTTAATTTTAAATGAATTTAAAATATTATATTATATTACATATAAAAAAAATATCTTATTTTTTTCATGTAATATTTAATTATTAGGTGAAAGTAACAGCAGTTTGACCCGAGTGTAAGAATCAACGCTGGTTAGTCTTATCTAACATTTAATATTTACATCGTGGTAATGACATTAAAGAGTCAATTTGCTGTTATATAAAATATAATTTTGTTTTTTGTTGATCACTTTTGTGTCATGACAAAATTTTAATTTCAATTGTGAAAATGTTATTATTATTATTATTATTATTATTATTATTATTATTTGAATTTTATAATTAAACTAAAATTTTCATGTTAAAGTCAATTTTAAAATGTTATATTTTTATGAGTATTATGGTTTTATTTAGCCACAGTTTGACCTGAGCACAAGTGTTGACGCTGACGTTGGTGAGTACATAAAGACATTAAATGGTTACAATTAAACATTAAATAGTTCACATTTCTAAAATGTTATGCTTCAGTTTTGTGTCATGACACCTTATTTATTTTTCCAGAGGGAGAAATACAGATTTTATTTTAATTATATTCTAATTTCCATCCAGCCATTTTCTACGTGTTTTTCCTGCACTCAGGGTTATGGTATATTTTAATTAATTAATTAATAATATTCTATTTATTTGAAATGATAGCTTATTATTTGCTCAAAGTAAAGTGACTGTAAGTGAGCCCTGAGGGAAACTGAAACTGAATCTTTTAATGTTTGTTCCTTAAATGCTAAGATTTATCTCCTTCATACTTGCAGTGCAGATGATTCATGATTCATTCTGGTGTGAAAACTTCAGGAAAAAAAATTAAATTTGAGAGCACTTGAAGTATCGCGGAGGCTGCACCAGCATCTGGGCCCGAATGGCACCATCACATGCATCATACTGTGTTTTAATGTGTTTTATATATATATATATATATATATATGGTAATACATCCTATAAAACTTTCACGGGTCTGTTGTGAAACAGTCTGACAACAGTCTCATGACGGGGATCTGAATCAGCCAATCAGATGGAGCCGCTTGGTTCTTGCTGTCGCTACTTCCTGGACTCGGCCCCGCCCAGGACAACTGAAACCAGAGCAGAGACACAACGTGGACAAGGACGAGGACGAGGATGAGGAGGATGAGGACTAGGACGAGGACGAGGACGAGGACGGTCTGTGTCTGTGAGACTGAATCAGAGAAAAGATCTGATGGAAAACTACCTAACCTTGATAACAGACAAGCGTCCGCTGATTAGAGTCAATCTAGATCCTACTCAGGTGTTAGACATGTTAGAAACATCGACCTGAAGCAACAACAACAGGTGAAACAATAACTAACTGACGAGATTAAATAAAATCAGGACACGTTTGATAAAACACGTTTGAAAAAGAAACATTTATTTTAAAAAGTTTGCCTGTCAGGAATAAAGTCAGCTAAAATGTCGATGCAAAACAAAAATAATAATCTTCTCATTAATTTTAGCTTCATTTTTGAGACTTTGACTCTAATCTGGACAAAACACATCTTCTCATCTTCTTCCTCATTGGTTTTGGATTAATTCTGAACATGATGAGTTTGTTTTCAACAGGTAAAAATGAACAAATCTTCCTCTTTTCTTTTTTTAAGTTTGTTTTTTTTAATGTGAGGCCCTTATGTTCTGTTGAAATTAAATCTGGGCCAAATGTGAAAAGTTAAATTATTTCAAGATGATTTTAGATGCCAGTGTTTCATATATTCATCATTCTAGTAATTATATTTTCAAATGAAGATGGAACAAAATTTCAACACTTGACGTCCGCTGTAAGTCAATAAATCAGCTCTGACTAGAGCTAGACTATTCTCTTTTTCTGCATCAAGCGTTTTTATTCAAGTAGTGACAGGACGGCGCCCGTTCCCAGATTCATGCCATGCCACCACTATGGTCCTTAACCGTGGTTTTTAGGATAAAAGTGTCCACAGGACGACAGATGTCGCGTCGCCGCTCGTGCCTGGAGTGTGTGTTTCTGATCAGCAGATGGACAAACTCTCCTAAAAATCTGCTTCTCCTGTGCGTGGAATCGTCGATGACAGAGAGAGCACATCTGCTGGACAACATGGCCGCAGGACAAGAGGTGACATGACAGGGGCGTAGGGCGTGTCGGTAACGTATGTCGAGATGACGAGACTTTAAAAAGGTCACGTGACGACTAAAAAAATGAAACAGACATGAAGACATGAAAATGTGAAACCATGTGGTATGGGAGCAACTCCTGTCCCCGAGGACGAGGGCAGAGTTGAAGGGTTGAAAAGTTCATCCATAGGGGAGAAGAAAGGTGAGCGAGCCAGTCATGCAAAAATCTGACATGAAGACAGGACAACCGGGGGGGCGGGATTAGCCGGGGCTAAGGTGACAGAGGACAAATAATAGGCAGCACAAAAGTATTTTTCACAGAGTAAACTGAGATGGTTTATGTTTCTTTTGGGCTGAGTAATCATTTCCAGACACTGGTTTAGAAAGAATGAAAGAATTTAGTGACTTTAGAGCTAAAGTCATGTTTCGTTTATGTTCCTGATCGAAAATGTAGTTTTCCTGTGGAAAAAACATCGAGAAGCATAAATAAGAATAAAAAAACAAAAACATTTACTTATTTATTTTGATGTAAAACCATAAAAACAACTAGTGAAGCTCTTGTTGATGCAGTGACAGATGAGGGTGGAAGAAATCTACAGTTTTATCACGAAAAAGTAGAAATACACACAATTTCAATATCTACAAAGGTTTATGTTAATACTCAACACTATATGTACACTATGCTAATACACTAATTCATAGTCAAAATTACTAAATTAAAATGGGAAATTTCACTAAAATGTGGGTTGTCCCATTTTATTTTCAAGTATCTTCCTATAACAGATAAATTGGTATCATCGGCGTACACGTTAACTTAAATGGAAACTTTTTTAAAAGACAAATAAAACCAATGCTACAAATCAACAAACAAGCTTTAATATTTATTTTAACATATTTAGAATATGAATATCAGCCCAGATATCTATATCAGGATTTATTTACCTTCAGTTTTATATATCTAATTTTGAAAATCCCCATTAAACCCCCAAAACACCCAGGATGGGTCATCTGGTTAAAATGATGGTCTAGGTTTTATTAGGTGGATATAATAAAATGAATTACTTTAGTTTGTTATGAAATAAAGCCAAAACAACTGGATGTGAATCCCCCCCTAATGGCTGGTGGCAGTGACAGTATTGAGACTGTCACTGCCAGTGACAGTATTGGGCTTGGACAGTATTGGGACAGTATTGGGCTGTGGTAGGGCTTGGTCCAAAGTACAACATCAAAGTTCACGTCAAATAAATGTTTCTGTCAGTTTAGGTCATTTTCTTTTTTGTAAAATTAAATCAATATGCAATAAATTGGTTCTCCATCAAATTTATGCAGTATAAACACTGAGATTTTCTTTTCTGCTTGTGTATCTGTGTCACACATGAACTTGCATCAGCTGTCAGAAGTTGAAGTGTTGTTGACCAGCGGTGCTTTGACTCATCCGAACAGGACGGCCGATGTGATCTGAGGCGACAGACTGAGAATTCCTTGCATTGTTGTGTTCATCTGAGGTCAAATGGTCGTCCACATCCTCCACGACTTCCCTTAGTGTCGCTCCTCTGTCTTTTTACCGTTAATTGCTAACGGGCGTCGTCTCTGGCCTTGCACCAGCACTTTAGGGCGTTTTCTATCAGCGTCTTTCCAGGCAGATGGTCGGGTAAGTGTGATTGGCAGCAGAAGTGGAAGAAGCAGCGACGGAGTGGATACAGTTGCCAGGGAGCGTGGTGATGGGGATAAGAGAGTGCGGTGAACGGGGAGGGGGGGGTGCGGTTGTGGGGCGTGACCGCTCTTAATTATCCCACAGGGCTGCCAAGTGTTGGCGCTCTGACAAGGTTTCTCTGAGTTTTGTTTTGGGTGGAGGTTTCCCACACCCACACTGATGTGTCTGAGCTGAGCTGAGTGTTCGTCAGCTGCCATGATGGTGTTCTCACCAAACACAACAGTAAAGTAAAGGTAGGTAGCCAGCGCTTGCTATCAGAGCATCTGAATGGCCTCAGAGTTTTAATCCTCAGTTTAGTTGAGTTTCCCAGATCTTGCTCTGCAAATCCTTGCTGGAATGCGGCCGGCACATGTCAGGGCTGGGTGATGCAGCCCGCACGGCGGCCTGACGGTGCTCACAAACAAAGCCAACCACGTCTAGGATGAGATACCACAGTTGCAGTGCATACGCCCCAAAAACACACCAAAAATGGCAGACAGGTGTTGGGTTTATAGGGGAGAAGAGGAAGGAGATGGCGGCGGCCACAGTGATGGCGGCGGCAGCACGTAGACACTCGGCCGCCAGTCCCTCCCCTGCGTCTGCTATCTGGGTCACGCAAAGAGAACGACATAGAGATAACCAGCCATCGCAGGTGAGATCACCGCCGCCAGGTTCAAACTGAGGTCGGGCGAAGCTCCCACAATACCTCTTTTTCTTATTTCCACATAAACATGCCAGCATTGGCCATGCCCCCAAGAAAAACCGTCTTCGATGCAATCACACTTCTTTCTCTGTTGTCTGCGTTGTTGTTGTGCCGCTACACAAATGCCCAAAAATATTCATAATCCCCGCATTGTTATTTCGCAAGACATAACAAAGAAACGACAAGCTGCAGCGCCAATGCCAGACCAGCTCTGAAAGACAAAATGGCCACGGTCGACTCAGACTTGTGGACCCATTTGTCCTTGTGAGTTCAGCGGAGCGGCGATGAAAAGCCAAAGCTCGTATCAAGCTCGGCGGTCAGAAAACTGCATTCTTCACATTCCTCCTCCGACCTGACAACCTGAGCCGCTGAGAGACGACTTCACCGACAGCTGGAATTACTGCCAGCAAAGACTCATGGGAAAAATTATCATCAACAACCTGCTCATCAACAGTGATAAGCCAAGTCTTATGCAGCTGTTGAACATGTTTTGAAATTAATATTCTAATGTTTCATGTCACTGAAAATATCAAATATAAAATAAAATAATTTGAACCATGATCAAGTTTATCATGACAAGAGGTGCAGTCAAAGGAAGATGAATAAAAGATGCGTTATGTCATTTTAAGTTGTTACATTTATTTGATGTGGTTATAATATGTTGTTTCTTCAGAGAAGACAAGAGCTTTTCAGTTAGCATGATAACACCTTAAATAAACAAGCAAAGAAGTCAACTCACTCTTTTCTTTATTTACTTGTTTTTTATATATATATCTATAATAAGAATTGAAGATTTACTTCATAGATAGCAAGTTAGCATGCTAACTTTCCACTGTGAGTGAAGTGATTAAATTTGATAGTAAACGTGCAGCATTCCTACTAGACTGGTAGAAAATCAGCTGCAGTGGCTAGACAGACTACAGTTAGCTTGCTAGCATGCTAATGCTAATAGGTGGTGTACTGCTTATAATACCGTACATTTCTTCACCTATATTTATGTCTTATGCAATTAAAAATGGCTATAACTTTATATGTAATGTGAAAGCTGTGGCTACACAACTTTGGTGGTGATAGTTGTTTTCCCTCCATGTGATGCTACTTCTTCAAGCTGGACCTAGATGCCACATGGATGAACCAGGCCGGGTCTAACCAGTCAGCATGCTAACTTCAGTAGAAGCAAAGAAGTGATAAATATGAAAGCAAAAGAAGAATTAGCACTGATGTTGCTTTCCATCTCTGGAGAGTAAGAGGAAAGCGGCTTATGCTAACGTTTGTTCTTATAGCAAGAATTTATATAGCATCTTTAAACTGACTGTTCATTTTTTTTAACTTGTTAAGTAGTTTTAGGGGTAGGTCAAGGTTTACGTTCACAGTTCGATGTGCATAAGGGCTTACATCCATATCTGGTCAACATGTGGCAACAAAGATACTTAGCAATGTACAACAAATGCACAGAAGAAGAAGAAGGTTGTAAAGTAGTAAAAGTAAAAGTAAGGCTATGTTTGATTCAAACTTTTAAGAAAAAATTTTGGGAAATGGACAGGGAAATAAACCAAATATCAAGGATGTATTCTGTGTTTTATTTGTTTATTTGCTGTGTTTATTTGTTTTAGAAACTATGCTTCATGTCCTTGGATCCAATAATATTGATTAAGACATCATGAATTAAAGATTGACACTGATACAGGAGCTACAGCAGCAGCTTTGAAATTCAACCTGTTTTCCAATTCAATATTAAAAATACAAGCCATGTGAGAAGAATATTTGTCATATTCTCTGTCTAATCCACTGCTCATCTTCAGAAAGTGCCTGTCAGTGAAGGAAGTAATCATGAACTCTTCTACATGTTCGTGTGTGTGTTGTACACGTATGCAACAGGTATGTGTGTGTGAGCGGCACAGTCCTCAGGCGTTTGTCGGTGACTGACAGCTAAAGCGGAGGGCAGGGAGGACAGACAATGCAGAGTAATGAGAGATGTGGTAAACAGGCTCGGCCATGTCTCCACAGCTAACGTGACATGTCAGCTCCACATCACAGCACTTTGTATACGCACCTGTCACCTGTCAAAACCTTGAGCAGAACTCAAGTGGGAAAGAGGCTCTCATTAGCATCAGCCGATGATTAAATATTTCCAACGTGTGACAGACAATTGTGTATGAAACACATGGCCAAGCGCTTGTGTGTTCTCTGGATTAACACTGATTGGAATGTTTTTGTCTGTGAACATTTTTATGTTGACAAAGTCAAAGACTTTAAGAGCAGGAAACTGAAATTACCAAGACCTGCATGTATCAGTAGATGCTGTCTGATGTCTTAACAATCAGAGAACCTTGAGATTTTCATTATGTCACAAATATTGGTAGACCTTTTACATAAGTCCATGTAGATTTCCAGTACATTAAACTTAACAAATATCCACTCATTGTCTTTGTTTGAGTACAGGATGTGCACACAGAGAAGGAAACATTATGAAGATATTGTCCACTCTAAATAATGTATGAAAATATTAAGAATAAATAATAAATAATTGGAAATCATTGGACCTCCAATACAATCAAGGGCAAAAAAGTTCCATACCACAAGAGATTCATCAATATTCTTCACACAATGCGATTTCAATTTTCAATTTGGGTGACTAGGTGATATAAATGACATAAAATCTGTTACAAACAGCTGCCATGCAGTTTTGGGCTGTCTCATTTGAAAGGCTACAACAATTTGATCCTTCTCAGTCTAACGTGTCCTAAGTTTCATCACAGTGCAGGTGGGTCTGAAGTTAAAGCTAGTCTCTTGTTAACAGAAGCAAACTGTTGTTGTGGTGCTGTTGCTGGTGCTATGCAACAGTAGTAGTATGTACTACTGTCTCATCGAAGAACCATCAGTTCAAACTTTTGTAGACTGGGACCTACAAAAGATGCAAGCAAATTTGGACAAAGGGTTTTCTGGGTCTTCCTCTAGGTCTCCAAGCTGTTGGACTTGCCTGAGATGTGACCAGGAGGTGTCCTGAACTAAATGCCTGAACTTCCTCTACATGTTCTTCAAGGAAGAGCAGCAGTTAATCTCCAGGCTCCTCACTTTGCAGAAACAGAAACGGAAAAATCATTTTGGACAAAACATCCCTTTGCAGTAAAGAACTATGGCCTCCTCCACCTCAGAGGTTTTGACTCTCACTGACCAATCACCTCTGAAATTGTTCTGAGTGATCATTTTGTCCAAGATGTGATTGGATAGTTCTTTGGATACGATGTTAGTTGTCTGTGGGATGCATTTCAAAGTTTTCAAAGTGGTTTTCTGATGTGTGTCAGGACTTCACATAACCAGTGAGTCTCCTCTCTTTTGAGGTACGAGGTCACTGCTTTGTCCTCTTCCTTCCTCCACTTCTTTCACTTTCCTCTTTGTTTATTTGTTTTCCTTTAGGTGAGCGTTTTACCTCCAGAGTTCGTGGATGAATAATGATTAAGCGTTTTGAGAGGTTTCTTGTCATCACCACAGGAATTTGCAGTCAGTGTCAGATCAAACCAACACAACAACTGATTCCATTTTTAACTTCAAACATGACTGTGACATGAAAAACTGGTTCTGTAATTTTAACTCCAGCAGTGAGAGGATTTTCTGACTCATCCATAATTACAGCTGCAGTCTGTGAAATCAGGATCTAGTGTATGTTTGATTTTCACAGTTTTGGATACGTACTCAGATTGACCGACTGGCTGACTGGCTGTTATTTGACGGGTTAGGACCTGCTGTGCAGATCACTCCAGGCTGCCTAATCATGCATTGTCTACGCTGGTGAAGGAATGCCAGGATTCACCTCACGGTCAGAGGAGTCGCCGCCGAGGATTCAAGCAGCGACAAGCCGCCTACTCGGTCAGGGTCACGGCTAACACCAGTCGCACTTCCCCTGCACCTTGTCTCTGTCATCACAGCCTTTGTTTTTTAACTGACAGGCATGTTTACATGATGCTCAACTAAATCATCAACGCACTGAGAGGATGGAAGTGGTGGAGTGAGGCGCTTGTCACTTAATTGGTGAGGTTATGGGTTTGATTCCCTCTGTGACCACCCATGCTGGAGGGATTGTGCAGGGTCCATCTAACTGTGATGTCCTGTGTTTGGACCTAGCCGACAGACTGTGTTTAATGTTCTGTGCTGGTCTGCTTTCATCTCAACATGTAGACAAAGACAGAAACACATGAAAACACAACAGGCAACGACAGGTGAAGTAAGGCCAAAGCCCCACCTACTGGCATCAGAAAAATATGTTGTTTCAAAGTGAAAAACTGAGGCATTAATATAATTCTAATATTGATCCGTGAAATATTTTGTTGCTGCTCTTATTTAGTCTAAAGTTGCTATATCTATGTTTATTCTAGCTAGTTAGTATGCTAACTTCAGCCATTAATGACAACATTTGCAGGTAGTTTTTCATCTGTTACAATTTTAAAGGTGATATATGTATGTTTGCTAGCTAGCATGTAGCTTGCAGTGATTGAAAATAGAAGTAAAACATTGTCGAGACAGCTCTTGGTGGGAAAAGAAATTAAGGTTGATGCCAAATCTGCAGTATTTCTTATTGATTGGTGAGAAAATAGCTGCTAATGCTTTTGCTAACTACGCAGCCCTAGTAAAACATACATGTAGCACCTTTTCAGGAAATGCAAAGACATGATGATTTTATTGGACTTGTCCCATTTTGATTCTCTTTTTTCTCAGTTCTCTTTTGACTCAAACACATTACAGATCCATGAGTTCAGTACTACCGTATTGACCCAAATATAAGACAGTATTTTTACTCTAGAAAAAAGTCTGAAAAAGACGGGTCTTTTTCTTTTTACTCGGGGTCCAGAGACCCGTGGGTCTTCTCTCACAACACCATGGTTTCAAAATTGGGCCGATAATAATTGTCCTCCATGCATTACAGGTATCAAGTGGTTGGTAGTCGTAATGCTAATGATAACGCTTGCACAAATGTTAGACACCGCTTTTAGGGGCCACCTGCGTAGCAGCGTATATGTCGTGCAGCTGATTGTGAGTTCAAATCCCCATCTAGACCACGGTAGCTTCCCTGCGCGTGTTCTCCTCCATTCCTTTCTCTCTACATTGTCTCTATCATTAAAGGCAAAAATTCCCAACAAGTAATGATAAAACTGAATCTACTACTAGATGAGTAGTGAGTAGTTTGCTACTACAGGTCATGTTCTGACTCACTAATTTTTCCAAAAATGGATCTTGAAAAAAAGGGTTTGTCTTATATTCAGGTCAATATGGTAATTACCTGAAGAAATATGACTGCCGCAAGTTGAATCATACTGACTCATCTGATAGATGCCTGAACTGTTATTTTTTTATGGTTGAGATGAAAATGTTTAATTATTTGGTAACATCAACATCAAGAACAAATTCAAAACTACAAATTTAAGTTAAACACATTGTATGTTAATAACACACGTACATCTAGGAAAAAGTCTTGATTTTCACAGAAATGTCACTAATGTCTCAATGATCTCAGTTGATCTTAGACGCACTCTCTAAAATCGATTTCACGTGCAGGTGTCGACCCCTACTGGCCACAGGTTGGAATTACAAGACTGCAGTGGGTTAACACAAACTTCAATTTTTATTTTTATTTATTTATTTTTTATGTGTTTTCACTTTTATACAAAAAATAATCCTCATCTTTACACATCATCCATGAAGGTCAAAGGTCACACTCAATTATTGTGTATTTCTGGAAGATTTTCAGCTTTTTTTTTTTTTCAGCTCAAAATTTCAAAAAGTAATTCTGCAAAAATTCTTAAACAAATTCATTCATTCAAAAATCATGACTTTAATTTAATCCTCTAACTGAGGTTGTGATGTGTCAGGTGTTCAGCGCCTTCACTTACTCATCCATGTAGATTTCACAGAACCACGCTCAATGTCCTGCCAGTTTCTCCTCATAAATCTGCTGGCTCGTAATGACAAAATAAACAGGTGAGCACTGATCAGTCCACAGGGTAAACAGTGTAAACGTCAACCCACAGTCAGTTATCACAACTTGGGTTTGTGTCAAACAGTCTTGGTTTCAAACTTCCTGAGGCTCTGCGGCCTTTGAGGCGGCTCCACCTGCAGATACCTTAATAAATATTTTAGGATATTTCATCACCAACACCACAGTATATTTCCAGACTGTTGTGTACAATAGCATCTGTCCGATAACACTTCTCCCAGAAAACTCTTGCAATTACAAATGTTCTACTTCCTGTCTGGATTTTGGTTTACTCTTGTTTTCTCAGCTTCCCCACGCCTCAGATTTAAAGACTTCCCAGTCTCCATATCAGATTTACATCTGGACTCATTGCTCACTTCATAATTCTCTGTTGTTTGCTTTGATTCGTCGCCCCATCAGCCTGATGGAAACCCAGCGGTCTGACACTGGGCCCTATATTGTGTCTTCAGATTTCATGACGTGGTTGAAACAGTCAAAATGTCCATTGTCGAGTCTGAAGCAGTAAAACATCACTTTTAGACCTTGTTTCAAGAAATAAATGATGAGTTTTACCATGAAGCATTGTTTTAGTCTCATTTGTCCACTGCACTCGCTCCCTGATGAAAAAGAACAGAGAAGGTTCATAAAACTCCAGTCTGTCTCTTCATGTTTTGTAATCTGTGTCTCTCCAGCTTGTTTGGAGGTTGATCAAGACATGAACCAAACAAACAATATACCAATGTTGTTGTAGAAATGTCAGTGTATATATGTATATACATATACATATATACACACACACACACACACACACACACATATATTCTATATATGTGTGTGTGTGTGTGTGTGTATGTGTGTGTGTAAAACTTCCTCACCAAGAGCTTCAGTCACTGTTGTGTTTATGAGACCAGAGGATAAAACACGACTTCTAAGCAGAAGAGACAGGCTAGCTGGTTAGTTAGCACGATAACTTCAGTTAAACACTAAAAAAAAACTAGTGCTGTTATTGAGCCAGGGTGAAGCCAGAAATTGTAAACATCTGGGAATGCAGCAGCCCTGAGGGGGGTCTGGCCGTTCTGCCCCAGAAAATTTCTTAGATGTGATTTTCTGCCGTCTAGTCCATTGTAGGGTACAGGGCACAATACAATACTATTCAATGGAAAGAAACTATAACCACTTAACTATTTACTTCTAAATGTTTTTTTATGTAAACTACAAAATTGAGACTCATAAATGTGAGACTAACTTTCAGTGGATGCAGAAGCAGGATGATAGAGATGGATTGTTTGTTTGTTCGTTTGCTTTTTTGTATTTTGGAAGTGGTTTGCTCACTCTGCTAAGCCAACAATGTGCCCATGATTTTGTAGCTAAGTCTTATTCATGCTGTTGCATGTCCTTTCCAGTAGATGGCAATGAAAGCACAAAAATGGAAACCATTGCTAACTAATGTACTATAACACACCCTGAGGCTGCTTGAGCAAGACTGCTGTTGTGCACACTGAGTGCACAATGAATATGTGGTGGTGGAATTATAATTTTCTACTTGTGGCACATTGAAATAATAGCATTTTAAAAAATAAGGGAAATGAAGGTCCTTGTTGCAGGCTATTAACACAGGTTTAACGTTCTGTAAGGTGGTTATTTTCGTGGAATAAGCCCCAGCAGAGTGATGCAGGACCCTGATGCGTTGATTACAGTAGATAATAGCTTCTGCAAAAACAAAGTAGTCCTATAACTGACAGGTCGAGCCATGTATGAAAACCAGTTATTACATGGCTCTTTATGATGCTGTTGAATATGCCAGCTGATTAGCCTTAAATAAAGTTCAATTTGTCAGTTATCTGCTTATTCCATGAGAATGACCTCGGAGCATATTATCTTACTTAACTTACTTAATCTAATTCATAGGGAACATGGTGTCAGGGTTGTCATACTTTTTAAAAGCTTAAAAAGATCCAGGGCTTTTAAAGTGAGATTTGAGGCTTCAGTCCCAAAAGCTGCCACCCTCCGCTCCACTGCTGGCGTTGGGTCGAGCATGTGTTGAGTGACATTTCCTCTAAACTTTAAATGTTAACATCAGGTATGTAGCAATAGCAGAAATGGATATTTAGCTCCATTAAAGAACAAGTGTGTGTGTTTAGTGGCTTCTAGTGGTGAGGTTTATAACACCACAGATTACACCAACAAACAATCTGATGGACGTAAAGTGAACCGTAAAGTGAAGTGAAGCTGTGTTTTCTGTGAAGGGGAGACTACTGCTTTTGATAAAGAAGTTAAAGAAGAAAAATAACAGCTGTTCCTGCAGGTACATAGGCTACAAATAGCCTATGTACTTTTACTAAAGTTTGAATGTAAAGCAGTACTTTTGACTGGTGCGTGTGTTTTTACTGTGCTCCAGTACAGTAAAAATACAGTGCATGCAGTGTGTCTGTTGGACTGTGCACCACCACTGTCTGAGCAGCGAACAGGGTTTCTGCAGCATCCTCATGTGAACCTGCAAGCATACAGTTTCAGGTCGGTGCAGCCATTACATCCCACTCTCCTGCATTGACGTCATCCAGGAGTGCATTCATTCAACCCCCACCTTTGTCCATTTTATTTTTGATGTACTATTTTATTTTATTTCATTAAGCACCAATCACAAGTGTGTGATCAAAGCTCCAGCTCAGCGGCTATTTACGTCCACAAAATCTTATTAAGAGACTAGACTGACTGCTGCAGTGCGTGTGTGTGTGTGTGTGTGTGTGTGTGTGTGTGTGTGTGTGTGTGTGTGTGTGTGTGTGTGTGTGTGTGTGTGTCTGTGTGTGTGTGTGTGTATGTATCAAGGGAGAGGAAGGGAGAGGAGGGGAGAGTGGAGGTGTGAGTGAGTCCCGCACAAGACCCCGTGAAAGTCGCACTGTTCGCGGCGTCAGATCTTGTCGCACCTCGCCTGTCTCCCTCTCCACATCTGTGGGTGTCCACCTGTCTCTCCTCCTCCTCCTCCTCCTCCTCCTCCTCCTCCTCTTCTCTCCATCAGACGCCATTTTTCCTTCAGAGGACGTGAAGTTTGTCCGGGAGCCGGCACCATGTTGACGCTGCTGACCTCCATGTATCTGGTGGTTCGGGCTGTTTCCTCGCAGGTGAGTTTTAAAAGAACGGACTTCACTGTGCGTCCGTGAACGCCCCATTCTTTAAAAAATGCTAATAACGGAGGTAAACCGGACCGTTACCGACCTGATGTGACAGACGTTTCCCTCCTAAACCGATAAGTTACTGAACCCATGTCTGCGTTGGTCACTCAGGTGCGTTTAATCAGTGAAAGCAGTGTTTTTTACTATGCGGTTAATAACCCTCCGTTAGATTTCAGGTGTAGGAAAAAAAACATGGCGGCCGGAAACCCGACGCCACCTTCACGCGGGACTGAAGGAACCGGGCAGGTTGCCTCTTTTTCTGACCCCGTCATCATTAATTCACACGCGCACTTGGCGGCTTTGGCAGAGTCCAGAGTCACAGTGAAGGCAGCACGAGTAAACAACACAACATCCGGCAGGCACCTTAAAAAAATAAATAAAATAAAATTAAATTAAATTAAATTAAATTAAATTAAATTAAATTAAATTAAATTAAATTAAATTAAATAATAAAGCAGTCATTTAAAATACCAAATATTATTTTAGTCGTTTTTTGAAGAAAAGCAAATTAAACAATATTAATAATATAATGGACAATAACATTGTTTTTGTTTCCCCTCTAATAACACCGCAGTGAATAAACTACTTGACAAAATTATAATGTAATATAATATGTGCACTTTTCATTTAAATATAAAAAATATTGAATAAACATTGAAGATGTTTATTCAATGTCTAATTATTGAATTATTGTCTAATTATTGAAGATGTCAAGTGGACCATGGTTTCGATCTCCCAGAAAAACACAAATAATGATAATAACAACACATCTTTCAAATTAAAATGCTTTTTCTCACCACAGACATGTGACAAGAGGATAAAAATAGTAGACACAATAAAACTTCAGAGATGCTAAAAGATCAATAAATTAATCAATTAGCCAAAATTTTAATGCATTGTAATAATAATTCTGATGTAGAATTTAACTCAACATCAACTTTTTATTCAATCTTTTATGTGCTTTGTGTTAAAAAAAAATGGGTCTGGATGTAACTGTAGTTAAAACTATGACATGATCATTTTTTACCTGTTTTTTCAAATCAATACAAAAATCAACATGGTTCAATACAGAAAATTAAAAACAGTAAATAAAATTAGTGGGTAATTTTATGTAATTTCTACTCTCATAGTTCCCTGCTCTGTAAACTTCAGCAATTATATATAATGTGATGCTTGTTTCAAAGTTTGATTTTAATGTTTTAGTGGAAGGAATGGAAAAGGTTTTGATTAATTCATCCACAGGGTCTAATTTACAACAATAATATGAAAAAATGCAAAAGGAAAACGAAGTAAAAGATGCATTCAAGCTAAAAAGGATTTAAAAAACAAAGTACCACTGTTGACATGATTGATAAATATGAAATCACGCTTTTATTTTGAAGGCTGAAGTAGCGTGCTTCCTGCTGTGTTGCTGTGTGTTTGTTGCTGCCTTAGTGCAGCAGATTATCAGCACCGCGGTCAGTGCCTGTGCTGCTGCCAGCAGACAACAGAACTGCAGCTTCACAGAAACTGAGCCCAGCTCAGACCCAACATGGCCGCCGGTGTCCTTGATCGGCTGAAGGTTGGGGACGGAGCTGTAACTGAAACTCTCGTCAGACTGAAACCAACCTCCCTGCTCTACACTTCCTGAAAGAGCATCCCTCACATCACCACCACCCAGCTGCCCAGTCTGAGCAGCACATGGAGACACTTAAAGGCTTAAACTTATGTAGTCAAACATGTTTTCACAAAAACCATTAATCTGCCACTTCACCGGAACAAAAGCACAATGTCCACATACTGTTGACCAGATAACATACAAAGATTTACCAATACTGATGGAGGGACACAGTGTTTTCAAACAATACTGTGAATTTCCATGTAGCAATGCAGCTCTTTTGTTTTTGGTTCAGTTAAAAGATATTGACTACATACATAAATAGACTTTCAATCCTGCTACATGTACTCACTTACTTTAATGTAGCACTGTAATATTTGTCAAACAAGTTTGTAATGCATCTTTTATTCCTTCTGAAGTGCAACTGACTGAGACATGACAATGTATTAGAGTGTGGTTCAGTTCAGTTTCACCTTTTGTTTCACAAAACATGAGAACTAACACCATAAAGTTCAAAGATTTTCATACTGTTGAACCATATTTGAAACCTTTGTCACAAAGATCTCGTCAGCAGATCAGATCAGACGGCTCGGCTCAGATTTGCCCACGGCAGAGCAGCACATAACAGGCTCTTAACGAGTCTTAACGAACTAACTTGACGAGCGGACGACTTCCTGTAATCTTAGGAGTGAGTGAAGTTGATCTCTCATGTGACCTTTCACCTTTGATCCTGATTTGACAATCAGCAGGACTACATACAGTTTTAGAATATGTTGGAGCAGAGGTTATAGAGCCTGAGGCCCATGATACACCTGTCCATCATGATGTCTCATAACTTCTGGTAAGTTCAAATAACTATTTAAAGGTGACAGAGAACAGTTGAACAGGGTTTTGATCCTTGTTCTGTGATGTGACATATAGACAATAAAACGTTGGTTGGATGTGTAACGCCTCAGAAGCTTCATAAAAACCTCTCAGAAAGATATTTTAGGGTGGAGGATTTAAACTCGTGGTTTTGCATCTATTTGGCATCTTTTCAGGCTTAACTGGCAACCTCCTTATGAAATGAAAGCACTGGACACTGATTAGCTCCTTCACTGTCACTCAAATGAATGTAACTTCACCATCTTCAGATCACAGACAGACCATCTTTTTACAGATGATCACCTCTGAAGGGGAGAGAATGGAGTCAGAGTGGGGGCAGTGAGATACATTTGACGTCACAAATTTGAAATTTACCCATCTAGCAACATTTCTAAAAGAGGAATTTCTATGAAAAGGAGATGTTCAGTTCTAGCACTTTTCACTTGTTCCTGAATGTGGGTGGAATCGTTCTTCAACAAAGATGAGACGTAAAAACGTTTTTGATTCTGTCACCTTTAATATTCTAACAAACAGCCACAGAGGAGGTGGGGCTTATGTCACCACCAAAGAATTTACCATTTTGAGACATTAATTGAAAAAGTTATGATTGTATTTAAAATACACCAAGTGCATTTTAACAGTAGATTATTATAAAGTACAAACACGTGTTAACATTACATTAAAGGTATTTACCAATTCATGGGACCTTTAAGTTGCTTAAAGGATCATCAAGTGAAGCTGCTTAGCTGCCTGCAGGCAGCAGATGAATGTGGGTTTTTACTTCAGTAATGGTCATTTTTTCACGGTACTGAAGGTTTTGGTTGCATGTTTAGGGAGCCAACATGTTCTTGAAGGTTGTTGGAGGCTTTCAGAGTTGTTGAAGTGTGATTGATTTCAGGAATCTTAAAATAGGTTTAATAGGTTTCAAGAAGACATCTTGAAATGTTTAGCCCAACTGTCACAGCTGGTCCCAAAGAACAGCAGCACAAATTTCAGCAAACACTTGTAACTCTTCATTCATATCTATGTTCTCATTGTATCTAGGGTTATTGACTTATAAAGTCAATAATCAACTTTAGCTAAAAAAAAAAAAAAAAAAAATCTACTTAAAAAAAAAACAAAAAACGAAGTGAGTGCTGATCCCTCCAAAAGGTTCTGCTCTACTATGAACTCAAGACTGTTAAATCTTGAGATTTCTGTCAGTAACTGTAATAAAATAAACTTAAAAACTCTTCTTGTCAATATAAATATCACAGGTTTCTGCTGAAATACTGGAACGAAACACAGTCTGATCCGTGTTCTTTCCTCTTTTGTAAGTAAGACACTAAAACCAAAACTAGAAATGCTATGAAGGTTTCATTTATCAGTTAATGTTCCTGCTTCCTTCTCTCTGTTACATTCATCAGAACATTAAACCAAACTTCGATAAAAAGTCGTCAGTTTTAAAGGTTCAACAGACTGGTTCTTCCAGTTGGTCAACGTCCAAACTAATTCACAGACACCAGTGTCTCTTAACATTACAGACAGAACATTTTTCTCAAGTGTAGCAGATAAAATAATGTATATAATCAAGAGTGTATAGTAAAATAAGACATGGATGGTTTCATTGGATATAAAAAGTTTTCATTAAACAACAAAGGGATAGACCTCACATCTCTTTTGAAAGATTCAAAAGAGATGTGGGGTCAAGTTTTATCCTTTATCAAAAAGTAATCAGGCTGCTTTTCCACAGTTTGACCACTGGATGTCGCCAAATCGCAGCGCTGTGATGTTCCGTTAAGAAAAAGCAGCTTTTCGGAAAAATCCTCTGCCTTTCATGCGGCGACAGGTGGGCGCGGTTTGACCGAAGCGATGCATTGTGGGAGATTGTGTTTTGTTTTTGAAGGCGGTTAACAGAAAATGTCCGCCTCTGTGGTGAAAACGACTACAAGTCCCGTGTTGAGGGCGGGACGAGCCGCCTCTCCGCCTGACTTTAGCACGGAGAGATAGAGGTGACCCCGCCGACTAGTCCGACTCTGAGCAGGGAGAGCAGGCACCGCAGACTCACAGCAGCATCCTCATCCGCTAGCGAAATGGTAAGACGGATCTTTAGCTGCTGATTGTCGCATAGTAAAGCAATAAATGATAACTTTAAGGCGCTTTTTTTTCCTTTGTGGTTGCTGGTGTTTGTCCAGAGATGCGCTAACCATTGACATTGACCGGAGGACGCAGCGACATTTAATGTAACTTTGTGTTAATATTAAAACTGTCGGCGCTTTATCGTTTTTTCGAGGTTTTATCGTTTGAAACACAAAGAGCAGATCTGTCACCCGCAGTTTGTGGCGCAGTTACAACAAGGTGCAGATAGGAGACTGACTGGACACGATGTTAAAAACCCGCAGATGCAGCGTGATGTTAATGTGACGCTAATAAGACACTGCGTCTTTGTTTGTTTCCGCTGTTACTGTACATTCATACATCTTCCTCCATTTTAATAAATGAGCGCAGGTTGTGGCGTGGCAGTGGCGTCATGACATCATGTTATCCAACCAATCACGACCCGATATCTGTCGGTTTGAATCTTGGTTCGAAAATCTGCGAATTTAACAATTTTCCGCTTCATTTAGAAAAATCACGGCGAATTAAATCGTAAAGGACGGCGACGTGTGACTAACCTATAAGTGTTCTTCATTTCGGCTTAAATATAAATTATCTAATCATAATTTATCATCTTTAAATCTCATCTATTGCTTCACTACACCACTGATTATTGTGCACACTGATGAGCGCCCTTGAGATATGTAAACTGGAAATTAAAATATATAGTGTAATTGATTGATTACAATCAAGCCGAATTAAGGAGTTTTATCAACTGCATTTTACTGTGCATTTAACTTATCATTATAAATACATACGGTGATCCTACACTGCTTGATTTTCTCAATGGAGTATGGTAATAGGTCATGTCGGCCACACTAGTGACACATATGAACAGATCCTGTTTGTTTCCGCCTCCAGGCTGAACCAATCCGTGTCCTGGTGACTGGTGCCGCCGGTCAGATCGCCTACTCCCTGCTGTACAGCATCGCCAAGGGAGATGTGTTCGGGAAGGACCAGGTAAGACCCAGACCAGGACTGAGCTTTGACTCCTCTGATTACATAACCAGCAGGAGCAGTTGACAGCTGGGTCACTCTTATGTAACAGATTCACTATGAATAAATCATGGTGAGATGCTTTCAGCTTAGTGGAGTCCTGATTAGTGTCAGAGCAGAATATGAAAACATCAAGGGTCATTATTTAACTTCAGACAGGAGGAAAGTGACGATTAGGGGTTTAGCTGTTTTTTTTTTTTTTATCGATTTACAAGTTAATAAAGTTAATCATTTATAAGTTGTATCTTTATAAGTTAATAAATTAAATTGAATATTTAAAAAGCATCATCAAGGGCAGAAATAACAACTTTTGCTACATTTAAGGACTTTTTAAAAAAAATAAAATAAATAAATTTCCCCAAAAATCACATTTATTAATTTCATCAGCATTGACTAAAGATGTTATAGTTTGTGTAAAGTGCCAGTGTTGTAACCTAAAACATGACCTTTAAGAGTCATTGAACGTGGCCTGCAGAGGCCTTGAAAGTCATTGCGAGGTTCAAGGACAGAGCAGGTGGTGATCTGTGTGTTTTGGTCGCTCCGTGTTCGTTTGACTGCAATAAATCGATTTGCTGCTGACGTCTCTGCTCTCTCTGTCGTCAGCCGATCATCTTGGTGCTGCTTGACATCCCCCCCATGCTGCCGGTGCTGGACGGAGTCGTCATGGAGCTGCAGGACTGCGCCCTCCCCCTGCTGAGGGGTGAGTCCATGCAAATCTAACCTGAACTGTTCCATGCATTGATTTTTATTGTGAAAGTCCTGACAGGAAGTCGTGACTTGTATGCGGCAACCTCCTGATGATAACACACTGTCTAATGTAGAACTTTTCCTGTTCTAAACATCTGGACAAAGAAGTTTTTTATTTATGGAAGGAATTTATTTTGAAAGGTCTGCAGCTGCTAACCAGCGAGCCCTGCAACCTGCAGGTGGCGACGGTAGTTCCTGTCCCGGCTGCAGTTAGCGTGCTAGCTGTTTAACAGCAGGCCGGTTAACTGAATATTTTATCTGCTGTCAAATTAAAATGTTTATTAATAAGTGACATGGGATCAGATCAGACTTGCTGAGACCTGATCCAGGATTTTAGGAGCGGCAGAGGATTTTCTAAGACCAGGAGCAGGATTTGAACAACTCTACATCACTTGTGCTTACATACATGTTTATTCTTTCACCTGTAAAGATGTTTTTTACTTATTTTCTCTTCTAATCTCTGACGTGTATCATTAACCTGCTGAGTCTGAACGTATTGACAAGGACACTGATCCATCAGTGCTGATAAGCTGCATTGATGGGCTTTTTTTCTTAAAAGCAACATCTTTGTACCTCGACCCTCTGAACATGCCGCTTACTATCATGGTGTTTACATCAGATTCCTCTATTATGCAGTTTATTACTGTTTTAATAATAATGTCAGATTATCAGAGAGTCTCAGATAAGTAACAGGATCCTGATGATAACATACAGATAACATACAGATATGAGACTGAACTTCAGACACTTCACATCAGCTCCTCCTTCATTGTTGTCCCCACCTCAGCTCTGATTGGCTGCCTGCTGAGACACCGCAGCAGCCAATCAGGAGTCTTGTTTTAGACACTCCTTCCTCCTGCCCACAGCGGCAAAGACAAGGCTTCACCACAGAGGTTATGAAGGACAAATTAAAAACACACACTCAGTCCAGAAGAATGGTGCAGCCTCCATTTTAAGGTGGTAACATGAGAACATTTTACAGCTTTCATCCACTGAGGAGACAAATCTAAATTCAATCTAAACACAGTTTTTCAGAAAGCAGAGTGAGTTTTAAAGTGACACTCACTGTCATTATTAATCTGTTCAGATCCTGATCCTGGTCTCCATAAAGTCCTGGATCAGGTCTCAGTGAGTACGATCTGATTCCACCTCATTTATTAATAAACATTATAGATTGACATCAGATAAAACCTTCAGTCTCTGTTAATCAGCCTGTTGTCAAACAGCTAGTATGCTACCTGCAGCTGGAACAGGAACTAGCGTTGCCACTTGCAGGTTGAGACGTAACAAAGCGGGGCTAGCTGGTCAGCAGCTGCTGACTTTTCAAAATAAAATCCATCCGTTAGAATCAACATGAACTAAACAACAATCAGTAAAAACAGGAAGTAGAGATTTGTGCTTTGTGCCTTGTGACAGATTTTGTATCATGTGAGTTGAGTGATTTGACATATAATATTTGACCAGATTGGCTGCTGCTGGAAAATGTTACAACATTTTAAAAAATGAAAACAGTGTACGTCCCTGATGTCTCCCCCCACAGATGTTATCCCCACTGACAAGGTGGAGGTCGGCTTCAAGGACCTGGACGCTGCCATCTTGGTTGGCTCCATGCCCAGGAAGGAGGGGATGGAGAGGAAGGACCTGCTGAAGGCCAATGTGGCCATCTTCAAGACCCAGGGTGCCGCTCTGGACAAGTACGCCAAGAAGACCGTCAAGGTTTGTGTCGAGTTGTCGGCTGCCTCCATGTTACATCATCACACTCATCTTTTGTTCATGTTTTATCTCTATTTAAAGCACCAAACAACCAACAGTTTCACCTCACAGTGCACAGGATGTTACTCATCTACTGCTGCTTTGGTTTGTTAATTTGTATGTTTGTTAAGTAAAGGCTCTGAAGTTTTCATCCTCCACTGAAAGTTACAAGTTACAACGTCGTAAACTGAACAATAAATGAGCTTTAGTTCAGAGATACCAGCGGTATCCTTAAAGTTGTCTTACATATTGTATTTAAACAGTTTTTAAAGAGTATGTGAACCTGCAGGGACCTGCTACTGGACCGTCTGACAAACAGGAAATGAAAGTTCTTACGCAGCATCTCTTTTCTCCAGACTGAACTCTTTCCTTTAAAAAAAAAAAAAAAAAAAACGACTGTCTGTTCATCTCATGGCAGCTTCATGATTCTGCTGAGTTCAGAAACAAAAATCCTCTGAAGCTGCAGAGGTCAAAGTTTGGTGAACGAACTGCACCTCTGTCAATCAGCAGGAAGTTGCTGAACAACCTAAAGCATGGGTTGGCGTGATGACAGAGGTTCAGTCTGTGCTGAGGTCAGAGGTCGAAGCCAAACATGTAAAGAGCCCATGGAAAACAGTTTTTAACGCTACGTTCGTCAGAGAGAAACTTATTTGATCCAGATTTCTCTCCAGTATTTAACACAGAAGAAGTCCATCGTAGACTCACCCACAAATGTGTGAATGGTCTATTTGTCCTGCTCTCGGGTTTTCAAGGATTCTGGGGAAAAACAAGTATCAAGGACGTTTGTTTGGAGACAAACTGTGTTTTTGTGGTTGGAACATCTTGGGAACAGTATGTGACAGAGCAGCTCCACAGATGTGGCTCTGGGATCAGTAGTTGTTAAAGTGTAGCAACACATTTTCTATTTATCTGACTGATACTTGATGAGTTTTAAAGTAAAAAAGATGAGAGGATTTCACCTGAAGGGGGCGCTGTTAATTAATGTAAAATTAATCAGAGTGTTGCAGTAAAGTGCATCTGAAATGATTTTATACACAATACAAAGCATATATCAGTATATAGTTGTAGAGAAGTCGTCACTGCCTTTCTCCTGAATATTGATTACTGTCTGTTTTTGATTGAGGGTGGGTTTTTTTTTTTTTTTTTTGTTCTTAGGTTTTGGTGGTTGGAAATCCGGCAAACACCAACTGTCTGATTGCAGCCAAGTCGGCACCTTCCATCCCCAAAGAGAACTTCTCCTGCCTCACCCGACTGGACCACAACAGAGCCTCCTCCCAGGTGCTCGCCGACTTCCACTGTTACTCATTTTGAGGACAAACCACAAACCTCCTCACACCTGAGCGTACCAATCTGCTGTATCCACAGGTGGCGATGCGTTGCAGCGTTTCCTCTGACAACGTGAAGAACGTGATCATCTGGGGAAACCACTCCTCCACTCAGTACCCCGACGTCCACCACGCTAAGGTCAACGTCAACGGCTCCGAGGTGGCGGCCTACGACGCCATCAAGGACGACGCCTGGCTCAGAGGCGACTTCATCTCAGTGAGAATCTACATTCACATCTACGTTTGGTTTTTAAAGAAAAAGGATAGAAAGTTTGATTCCACATGTTGATTTCATCCCCCCCCTCTCCCCATCTGTCTTCCCCACGTAGACGGTGCAGCAGCGCGGCGCCGCCGTCATCAAGGCCAGGAAGCTGTCCAGCGCCATGTCTGCTGCCAAGGCCATCTGTGACCACATGAGGGACATCTGGTTCGGCACCAAGGAGGTCGGTGTGGACGGACGCTAGCTCTGAATTGTCTGTTTAAACCTTGAAGTTGTAGCTTTTTTGCGTCGTTTTCCAGGCTTGAGGAAAGTTTAACAAACTGCAGAACAAACACGAAATGTAAACAAGTAAACTGAGACGTGTAAATACCAGTTTACATGAGACTTCAGTCAAACCTGACATTCAACTTATCAGAGCTGTATAGTTTCACTAACAGCCACAGAGACAAACAGTGAACCGACATAACATCACCATCCACCCTGTCGAAAGACGGCTGCTCTCTACTGGTGGAAAAGTGAAAATCATTTTGTTTATCAGCAAAACTGGTTTAATTTCAAGTTTGATGTTTGATGGTCTGAGTTAAAGCAAAAGTCAGAGTCAGATTTGCCGTCAGTTCTCGTGTTGATGTGTTGTTCTGGTCATAACTGTCCTGTGTTTCCTCGACAGGGTGAATTCATCTCCATGGGTGTTTACGCCGCTGGAAACTCCTACGGCATCCCAGAGGACCTTATCTACTCCTTCCCCATCCAGATCAAGGTCAGTCCGAGCAATCGGAGGCCGTGTTTGTCAGCGTTGTTCTTGTAGAACCAGTTGTTTGTAACAGATCCAGGATTTTTCCATTAAACTGGTTTTTCTGGTTAAAAACTGACAAAAAAAACTATTTCCTGTTTCCACAGAACAAGACCTGGAAAGTGGTGGACGGACTTCCCATCAACGACTTCTCCCGAGCCAAGATGGACGCCACAGCGGCCGAGCTGGTGGAGGAGCGAGACACCGCCCTGGACTTTCTGTCCCAGTGACTGACTCCTCCTGCTGGTCGTCAGCAGCACTTACACCCACAGAAAACCTGCTGCTCTCGGCTCTGAAGATGAAGGTCCTCCACCACTACGACCATCCCAGCTGGTGTCCGTGTGTTATCTCTTTGTGCGTGTGTGAGTGTGTACGTCGGTGCGCAAGTGTGTGTGAGTGTGTGTGAGTGTGTGTCATTAGGCCACTTCTTCAGGTTTTCAGGAAAACCTGTTCAGTAATGCCGACAACCTGGCCGAAAGAGTGTGTCTGTTTGTAGATGATACAACGTTAACACATGCTAGCTGTTCAGAAACTGTAACGCAACAAGTTATCACCAATAAAACCACAACAAACCTGAGTCCAGACGCTTGTGTTTCATTTAAACTGTAGATTGTTGCATCTGACCCTTTAAAGCAGTTGTGTATTATAAAGTTATATGCTATATTAGCATATATAGTAACTTTGCTACATAAACTAATTAGCTACATTAGGTAACTTGGCTACGTTAGCTGATTTTGCCACGTCAGCAAATGGCTATGTTAGCAAACTTTACTGCGTTAATTTGGCTACATTATCTAACTTTAGATATCTCAGCTAACTTTGACACCTCAGGTAATGTAGCCACTTCAGCTAACTTAGCATGATTAACCTTTGAAATTAAACAGTTTAGTCTCCACCTGTGAAGAATACGGAGACGAAGGAAGCAGCTTTAGTCCCAAAGAACAGCAGCACTTGAGTGATTTGTAGAAAACAGATGTTGATCAAAAGAAGGTGATATACAAAGTATGTGGTGCAGCAGCTGCCACATCACAGGACAACACCACAAAACAATAGCAACACTAGCAGCACCACAGACGTCTGTACGAGGAGTGATGCTACAAAGTGTCAGGAAACAACTTGGTCAATGATCCTGCTCATTAAAAGAAACAAACACTTGTAGCTCTTCATTCATATCTATGTTCTCATTGTTTCTATGATATAGATTATTGACTCACAAAGTCAATAATCAACTTTAGCTTCACTTAAAAAAAAAAAAAAACAAAGTGAGTGCTGATCTCCCCAAAATGTTCTGCTCTACTATAAACTCAAGATTTTTGTCACTAACTAATCAAATAAACTTAAAAACTCTTCTTGTCAATATAAATATCACAGGTTTCTGCTGAAATTCTGGAACAAAACAGTCTGATCCGTGTTCTTTCCTCTTTTGTAAGTAAGACACTAAAACCAAAACTAGAAATACTATGAAGGTTTCATTTATCAGTTAATGTTCCTGCTTCCTTCTCTCTGTTACATTCATCAGAACATTAAACCAAACTTCGATAAAAAGTCGTCAGTTTTAAAGGTTCAACAGACTGGTTCTTCCAGTGTTGGAGGTTGATCCTTGAAGGTGATGATGCCTGTTTATACAAGTTCAAAGTGATTCACCTGCTGGTGAAAGAGACCAAACCCACACACTTTATTTATCATTTCATGATTGATTTGTATACTTCCAACTTTAACTATTCATTTTTGTCAAGTGTAATAACTGTATAACAAAATTATGCACATGAATGATTTCCTAGGATGTTAATTAAAGTGCATAATTGCAAAGTTTTGACCAAATAGAAAGAATAGTCAACAGTTAAATGTCAAACATCGTCAAAACCGGGTCAAATATCCTCAACTTTATTTCCATATTATTATTATTATTATTATTATTATTATTATTATTATTATTATTATTATTATCAGCATCATAAGAGACATGGGGAAGTAAAGATGATATGAAAAAGAAAACAAATGTTTTAAGCCTCAAATTTAAAGACAGTTTGTTTGGTGAATAGAAACACTTTCATTTATTATTCAATTTTGATTTCATTCCCACAGTGAGAGCTTTTATTATGAAAGGGAAAAACAGGGAAAAGAGAAAAGAAATTCATGTTTTTCATCATCAGTTTCCATTTAATCCCAGTCCTGTGTACAACATAAATGGGCCTTAACAGTGAAACCCTGAACCTGCCTGATGTTTTCTGCAGGGGAGTCTTTCAACCACGAGGTGGCAGTATCCGTCTAAACCGAAATTATTTGATACTTTCTACTTTTTTTTTGATGATCTCAGGGAGGACCACCACACCAACATGAGGCTGGATCCTGAAAAACATTTACTCTAAACATAATATGTTACTATAACAGACTGAAATACATTATTTAAGCACCTTTAACACAGTTTAATAAATGAAATTACTAAACATTCCAGTCTATAGGTTACTATATAATTATTACGGTAACATTATAGTATATTATAGTAAAATCGTATAGTAGGTTATAGTAAAATCAAATTATTGGCAGCTGAAGCTCTTTTAATTAACTCATAAACCTAAAAATATAATCATTTTAATTAGTAAAATGAACTGATTAGATACATTTAATTAAATAAAAATATGTTGTATTTATTTTTCTAGATATTTACTTTACATTCGTTTAAACAAAACCTGTATTTCAGTAAAATGTTTCAGATGTAACAGTAACCGCTACAGGTGAAGTGGGCGTGGTTCGCCGGTGGCTGTGTTTGATCAACAGGTATTTCTGACCAATCACCGGCCTCCGTTGTTGCCCCGTGCTTACGTCACGCGTCACCGAGGGCGGAAGCGGTAGCGGGTTTGGTTGTCCGCGGTGACCAGCAGTTAACGGCAGGAAGATGAAACTGTAACCGCTTTAAAATACCGCGACTGTCGCTTTGGTTCCAGTTCAGACTCTGAGGCTGAGTCCGGGTCTGAGCTGCGTCCGTCCCCCGGGCTGAGGTCTGAGCTGGGCCGAGTGCTGGAGCCTGTTCTGCGGCTGCGACAGAGAGTTGAGGTGGGTGACAGCTCCGAGAGTTGACAATAATAACAAATCTAACGTGGTTTCATAAAAGATAGAAACTGTGAACTGTGTGTGTGTGTGTGCGCGCGTGTGCGTGTGTGCGCGCGCGTGTTTGTGCGTGCGCGCGCGTGCGTGTGTCATGTAATATATTAGAATTAGAATTAGAATAAAGTTGTGTGTCTGCTGAATCATCTTTCAGGTCTGTTCAGTACAAAATACTCAAACTATTTTAAATGTGTTTTAAATGACCAGTGAATGTGTGTCCTGCTGTTTTGTCTCCTGTTGCTGTAAACTAAATGTTTACTAAGTAACATTTTTGCAGGAACGAGTTTTAGACCTTTGGGGGGCGCCACCTCTAACGACAAAATGACAGGCTTATATATAAATTTATGATTTTATACATGTATAGGTCAATACTGTGGAGTTCTGTTTTGTGGAACATCATTCTGATCTCACATGCAGACCTTTAAATCAATAATTTAACATTAACATCTGTGGAATAACAGACGAATAATAAACGCCAACATAACAGCCCCTGCTGGCTGGCTAAATGTCCTAAGCTTATGACATTTACTTGTCGTAAGTAAGTGTAATAACCCCGTCCCCTTCATGTTAGCTACTGTGTAATGATCCAAACTAAGTGTTTGTTTAATTTAATCAGTTTGATTTTAATTAGGTAATTGATGTTTTCAAATCAGACTGAGACGTTCTGATCAGTGACACTGATTCATGATGGTTGCTGTGGGTATCCAGGATATTTTGGGGTTTTTATTTGCTCGGTGGTCAGAAGTGGAGGTGTGGCAGCCAACTTTGTACAGTCACTGGTCCTATAAATGTAAACATACAAAACAGTCCAATTCAATCAGAATAATGACCACGTTAACTAGACACTTTAACACAACTTAAGGAGCTAGCACATAATAATGTATAAGAGCTAGTGACAAAACCATTAATTAAACAATTCTATATTGTAATACATGATATAAAATTTCTTTTTTTGTATTTTTCTTGTCAGGTAACTTTAATGGTTAATTGAGTCATCAGTTGTTGGTATCTTTATCTAGATACATCATGTCAAGTCGTCCCAGTCTTGTGAATGTGATATATCGTTAATACTTGAAGCAAATTTCATTAAATTTTGCAAAAACAACAACTTCGACTCAACATTGAATTGTTTATATTTTGGTCTGCAAAATTGTCTGCACAAAACATTTTTTTAGATTGATTAGAGATACAAGACATTTAAAATCATAAATAAAAATATTATACCACTCTCTCGTTATCAGACACAGATACAGCTCTTAAGATGACCAGTTGGTGGCGATGTTCAGCGGTGAGGCGGTACTTCTGGCTACACCTCCACGACAATTTCCATGCTATTCTCGTGAGTGTGCCAGTCGTGTTTCTTCAAATTCAGCACAAACCTTCACTGAGACTCGTGACTGTATTTTGGTTAAAGGTTAAAGGTCAAGGTCACAGTGACCTCTCAGAGCAGTGAAATTCAGGAAGTCGTGCGCTCACTACCCGTAGACTGCTAATGAATGAACCGTGTTGTTATTTAGTGTCGATCGCTGCTTTACATCGCGTCCCAGGAGTGTGTGACCTCAGTGGGCCGGACACACACACACACACCCTGTCCGTGTGTGATTGGTGTGAGTGTGTGTGGGCAGGCCTTGTGTTGAGCTCAGGGTCGGTGCTGCAGACATGTGACCTTCCTCTGAGCTGAGGATGAGGAGGACGCCTGTTGTTCTCTGACGTCTGCTGATTCCACTCTGTTATTTTTTTTTTTATTTCATTGGGACCATTTTTTCACTCTGCACCATCACATGGACTCACACTGACCTCACGAAGCAGCACCAACACGTCCACACACATTTTTAATTCACTGTCTGAGGTTTTGAAACTGCCGCTGGTAAAATGTCGCTGCTTGTAGCTGGTGAGTTTAAAATCCTGTGAAAGTTTTTGACACGTTTGTTGACATTTTTCTTTTAGTGTTGTTGTGTTTCCGTAAATTCTCATATTTGATTTGATTTTCATTTTATCTGAGTTAAGAAACACCAACGCATGAATGAGTTAAACTAATTGAAGAGAAAAATGTAAATACATTTGTTAAAGAAGTTAGATAAAAATGTGTAATAACAGTTTAACAGATGTTTGACATCACGTCATCACGTCAGGATTTTTAATGATAAATATGTTAAATGTTATAAAAACTGAAGTTGGAATAAAAATCATTTCATCAGACGACTTTCCAGTCTGGTGCAAATCTGCAAATGTGCATTTATGTAAATTTATCCAATAATTACACTAACGTAAAACTTATTTTAGAAAATGACAAAAATCAGGTGTTTTCTGTTTTTGTTTTGTTTTCTCTAATAGTTAAAGACTTGATTCAGTCTTATCGGGATTCTGTGACAGAGGATTAGAAAGAAAAATAAACTGTGGAAATATAAATAAACAAATATTCTCTGAGATTATAACCTAATTTGTGAAAATCACAAATTTATGAGAAAGAATCTCATTGCTTCACGTGGATATCAACAGACAGGTAATCCCATAATTCACAGCAGCAAGTGATAATATGGCCGAGGTTATTTGACTTTAAAAAGGAGATTTTATTTTATTCTTGTAGATCTGTGAGTTTGATTCCAGAGAAATTGCCCAATTTGTTGTGAATTTATGAATGTATTTAAATGTTTCGGTTTCATAAGTTTGTGAGTTTTTGTGTGAATCTCTGACTTATTTTCTTGGTATCATTGCTCCCTTGTCTTAGCCAACATGTTGTTTTTTATAGTATTTCCAAGATTAAAGAGAGATGACACGGACGAGTGCTCGGTCTTCAGTGTTAAATAAAGTTTAGTTTAATTTTGCCGTCTTTGTTTTCAGACCTGACCAGAGGAGTCATGACTGAGTTCCAGGAGAAACTGCGTCAGCAGCACGAGGAGTCGATGCACCGCGAGCTGGAGGCGCTGCTCACTACGGCCGACAAGCGGGAGGCGGAGGTGAGAGAAACGTTTTCATCTGTTCTCAGATCAGTTCACGTCCAACGTCAAAGTCACAAACGTGGATGTGTGAAGCAGAGTGGCTACGGTGGCCCATGAGGGCAGAGCTGCCACAGGCATGTGTGTGTGTGTGTGTGTGTGTGTGTACCTTGTTTTTCCTACATTGTGGGGACCTGTCTTCCTTGTGGGGACAAAAAGCTGGTCCCCATGATGTAAAAAACAAAAAATGAAGGTGAAGACATGACTTAAGGTTTGGTTAAGGTTACGGTCAGGTTTAGATAAAGGTTAGACAAGTGGTACCAACAAATGAGATCTCTGGGGTTTCCAAGAAAGTCTCCAGAAAATGAATGGAAGTCAGTGATATGTCCCCACAAGGCATGAAAACAAACGTGTGTGTGTCACACATACAGATCAAATATTTGCCTGTATGTCGACACACAGGGTCTGTCAGCGTCTCTGAACACACAGTCCTGGAGCAACATGAGGCCGACGACCCAGAGGTTATGGATCATCTGATCTGACCAATGTTCATCTGCTGAAATATGCTTTGCACTTTTGTTCCACAGGGACAGAGAACATTAACGATCATTACTGAAGCTTAGAAATTAGCTCAAAGATATTTTTGATCCATTATCTGCCGACGGTCGACTGTCAAAGCGACACCTGAGATAACGTCTCAGTTCCGTCCAATTAAAGTGAAACTAAGAATTGTTTGACAGTTTGTACACTAACGTTGGTGCAGAAATATAAAAGAGTATATTTGTTATTTTGGTTTTAATCTAACTTTAAAGTTGATTTATTTTGATATCTAATATTTTAGTAAAAAATAGATTTAAAATTGTTTCACTTTCATTCTGTCACAGATCTCCAGGAAAGACTTCGATGGCTTCAAAAAACTCTTCCACAGATTCCTCCAGGTCAAAGGTCCCGCCGTCGACTGGGCCAAGATCAGCCGGCCACCGGAGGACTCGGTAAGTGCCGGACACGTCTACACATTTCATCAGAGCTGCGATCATCTGCAGCAATGGTTACTTAACTGTGGCTAAATGCAAATGAGACACAAACAAAATGTTGGACTGTTCCTTTAAACGATTCAGCCGCTGCAGAGCATCAGAAACAAACTTAACGTAACCAGATCCCAGTGCAGAGAGCACTCAGACTCAAGCCAAGTATTTATCAGCATGGTGACATTTCATTCATACACACGCGCTCGCGCACACACACTCACACAGTCACACACTCACTCTGTTCCCCGGAATTCCCCCGGCAGAGTGAAGGTTAGCACTAAGAATAGTGTGACCGCTGCAGCATTCGAAGTCTGGTTTTAAGGCAGTGAGGTCGGGCACATACTGACATTTATCTCCTGTGAGACGCAGACGCTGGACAGCGTTTGCCTTCGCTGCCACGCCCTCCTCCTCCCCCGCCCCCACAGTCACCCCTCCTACAAGTCCTAGTTATAGCTGCTTATGACCTTAAATCTTATGTCTAATCCACAGGATGTCACTCCTCTGTGACGGCTGATTGAACTACGTGTAACACTATATGCAGTGTGAACTTATGCAAGTCACACACACACAGTTATTTCTGTCCATTCATTCCTCCTGCCAGTGGAATTCAGGACCTTTCTACACTGAGGAGACATTGTTTCATATTTGTCTTTAAACTGTATTATGACGAATGATAAAACAAACATATTCATCACCAAAGTAAAGTGAAAAAACTTGATTAATTAAAGCCTCTTAAACCTCTCCGATGCTTCTGTTTTCTTGGAGCAAAACCTAGTTTAACATTTTGTTTGTCCTTGTGTCCAATTTCACGCTTATGGTAAATTAACAAATCCTTCAATGGTTTACTGAGTTTAAAATCCATCAGTGATGCAGCCTTCAATGGATCTGAAAACACAAAGAATTTAACAGAATTTAGAATGAACAAGGAAGTAAAACCTGAATACTCTCCAATATGACGTTACTACGTAAGTTTGCCAGAAAAGAGACTTAAGTTTCGACTAGGAAATTAGAAACTTTCATCTCATTTATGATTTAATAACTTACGTTATTAAAAGTTAAAAGTCTTACATCTAGAATTAGAACCTCAAGAACTTAGAGAATGTTCTGTGTTTTGTGAGACGTGGATCATTGAAAGACAAAGTCACCTCAACAGATGAATCCAACAATGTTCCATGTCCTGTGTTTAACAGGGGCTGAACTTTCCTGTTAGTTTTGTAGATGTGATGTAAGTGACCCACCGTCCGTCCGTTGACAGAGGGATTATTGATGGTTCGTGTTACGACCGTTAAACCTGCACTTTGCTGTCTCATGTAACATTAACCTGACAGTCCAGATATGTCAGAGTGAAGCCGGCCGGCAGAGTTCAGCAGCCGCGTACCCAGGATGACAAAAATCATTGTTTAAAGTAAATGATTTAATGTAAGTGTTTCTAAATTGCATACAAAAACTCAAAGCATTGCAAAGTTACGTGTAATCAACCAAGTCATCAGACATATTGTAAATCATTCGTACATACATACAAAAATGTTGTAAGATCGTGATTGGATAGTATGTCATCCACAATGTGTGTGAACTGAAACACACATTGAATGAATGCATCAGAAGCTGCTCTCAGCAGCATGGCAGGATTCACAGTCACATGATCCACTAAATGGGCCAACGTGATCACATGACCTCTCGCTAGCATCCTCCTAGCAGCACAGGTCAGCCACGTGTGGTGACGCAAAGGCCTGGATGAAATATACTTGTTGTTTGACCAGACACACACACAACCAGCTGCGTCGATAACAAACACTTGCTACAGAATGTACTTATTAGTTAGATGTAGAAACACCTATGAGGGAACCACCACTGCACCTCAGAACCTTTTCTCTTTACAATGACATAATGATAGAAACTGAACGGAGCAATGTCATTGACTCAAGTGGCTCCAGTTTCCGAGTGAATGTGTTCAGATTTTGTCTGTAACACAGAACAAACCAGACTCATTGACTCACTTCAACCCTGAGCTCTCTGTTTGCTGCGTCTCATCAGATCCAGCCGTACGAGAAGATCAAAGCAAAGGGTCTCCCTGACAACATCACCGCCAGCCTTAACAAGCTAGCCGTTGTCAAACTGAATGGTGGCCTGGGAACCAGTATGGGCTGCAAAGGCCCCAAGAGTCTGATCAGCGTCCGCAACGAGAACACCTTCCTGGACCTGACGGTGCAGCAGATAGAGGTAAAACCAAACTGACTGTTGAACTGCTGATGATTTAGGCAGAACTGAACTGAACTGAGCTGAGTTGTTTGTTGTTTTAGCATCTGAACAAAACCTACAATGCTGACGTGCCACTTGTTCTGATGAACTCCTTCAACACTGACGAGGACACGAAGAAGATCCTGCAGAAGTACAAACACCACAGGGTCAACATCCACACTTTCAACCAGAGCAGGTACAACACCCTCTCAGACACCCAACGTACATACACGTTTGCTCAAAACTCATTGGGACAACAAAACGTTGGGATCAAACTGTTTCCTCCTCACAGGTATCCAAGGATCAACCGGGAGTCCCTGCTGCCCATCGCCAAGAACATGGGGATAAGTGGCGACAACGCGGAGGCCTGGTACCCACCGGGTCACGGAGATATCTATGCTAGCTTCTTCAACTCCGGGCTGCTGGATAAACTCATCGCAGAGGGGAAGGAGTACATCTTTGTGTCTAACATTGATAACCTGGGCGCCACCGTTGACCTCTTCATCCTCCACCACCTGATGAGTCAGCCAGCTGACAAGCGCTGTGAGTTCATCATGGAGGTCACCGACAAGACCAGAGCTGACGTCAAGGTCAGCACGCGTCACCCTCATGCAGATTAATTTGCTCATTTGATGATCTGGGTCAGGGTCCGGTGAGGTGTGTGGTCTCTGACCGGTATGCCCTCTCCACAGGGTGGTACTCTGATCCATTATGAGGAGCACCTGAGGCTGCTGGAGATCGCTCAGGTGCCAAAGGCCCACGTGGACGAGTTCAAGTCTGTCACCAAGTTCAAGATCTTTAACACCAACAATCTGTGGATCTCTCTGCCTGCCATCAAGAGGCTTCAGGAGAAGAACAGTCTGGACATGGAGATCATTGTGAACCCTAAGGTGAGGGACATGTACTCCCTCAAATATATGGAAACAAATGAATCATTTTACATGTGAGTGTTGGTCAGTGGGCCACTTAACCCACTAAAAGACCTGCACAATTTTCTTCACGACCACTAGAAACTCAAGAATTATTTGGATCTTCAGGTAAAGGTCTTTCTCTCTGACGTTCTAATGGTCATTGAGATGAGTCTATGTGGAATTCTACTTCACTTAACCTTTAAGGAACCTCTAGAACTGTTATCGACCACTAAAAATTTTAAGACTAACATGTAGAATTTTGTCAATGACCGAAGGCCTTTTGAAAAACCAGTTGAACCTTGTTAGTGACTGATAAAATCACTTTAACTACTCATCAAACCTTGTGGACTACTTTCTAAATGATGTCAGTGATCCCTGAAGGTAATGGACCAGTAGAACCTCCTCATAGACTAAGAACACCTTGGAACAACCACTAAAACATCCAAACGACCACTTTAAGTTTTTGGAGGACCTGTAGACCCACTAAAATGTCTTAAAGGACTTTAAAGACGAAGTAGAACTTTCTCACAACCATCAGGACCTCCTAGAGGCCCTTTAGAACCTTCACACCACAAAACACCCTTAACATTGTTGAGAACCTTCTTAATAATAATGGAAACTTTGTTAGTGATCTGTGGAACCTTCTTTAGATTTAGTAAATAATGTGAGTTGATGTTGGGTGGATTGACCAGATGCTGTGATTTCACTGAACCTCTGAATCTCTGTCCAGACTCTGGACGGCGGTCTGAACGTCATCCAGCTGGAGACGGCAGTTGGCGCTGCCATAAAGAGCTTCGAAAACGCCATGGGCGTGAACGTCCCACGGAGCCGCTTCCTTCCAGTGAAGACGTCTTCCGACCTGCTGCTGGTGATGTCCAACCTGTACAGCCTGGACGCCGGTTCACTTACCATGAGCAAGAAGAGGGAGTTCCCCACGACGCCACATGTCAAACTAGGCAGCTCCTTCACCAAGGTCAGTACCTGGACGACCAGGTTTGGTCTCAAGAAACCAGGTTCATTTAACAGATTATCATTTACCTTAATCTCAGCATCTTGAAATCCAGAGTAAATTAGTTGATCACAGGATGTTGTTCTCTCATTATGTGGAAATAAACTAAATGTCTCTTGAGATAAATTCCCTGTTTGATCTGATGACTATGTTGTTTTATTTTATTTTAGGGAAACAATGTAACTTTGAATAGTACAACAACACTGTTGTTATCAATGAATCACATCATTATGTTGTGATAAGATGATGGTTTGTAAAGGAAACTTTTTCTTAATTTTCATACTTTGTCCTTAATACCCCGTCATATTTGAGATTGGTATGTTTTTTTGTTTTTTCAAAATGATATGAACATATATAATAAGAATTTATTTTAAGAGACTGAAGTTGTAAATTTATGAGAGAAAAAAACGCAACTTTCCAAAGTTGAATCAACCTCAGTGCACCACAGACGCCCTGGTCAATGTTTGGCTTTTTTGTTTCCAGATTTTTTTTTCTATTACATCTGGGCTGTAAAATCCACTTCTGTTCTGTGATGATGATGATGTTGATGATGATGATGTTTCCTGCAGGTTCAGGAGTTTCTGGCCAGATTCGAGAACATCCCAGACATGTTGGAGCTGGATCACCTCACCGTGTCTGGAGACGTCACCTTCGGCAAGAACGTCTCTCTGAAGGTAAACAACGTTCTGACCTCAGTTTTCACAGACGCTGATTTTTAGTTTGATTTTTAACATTTATAAGATCATCAGCGAGCAGAAAGTCTCTTTTCTGTGTCTTGATTTGTTGCTTTTCTTTGTTTGATGAGAGTAAAGAAGCTTTTTTTTTAAAGAAAATGATCATTCTTCATCCTTTCACCAGGGAACAGTCATCATCATTGCCAACCACGGCGACCGGATTGATATTCCTGCCGGAGCGATGCTGGAGAACAAGATCGTCTCAGGAAACCTGCGGATCCTCGACCACTGAGGCCTTTGGGGAAAAAAAAACCAAACAAACAAAACCAAAAATCACCACGAAGCCATTTGCACTTTGAAGAGATTTGAAAATATTTTTATATTCTGTTCTCTTCTGCGCTGAGCGGCAGGGCTGTTACCGAGACAATCAGTGTTTGTGTCTGTGGTTTCAATGTGATGTCGGCCTGACAGGGCCAAAGGTCAACCTCCTCTTCCTCTTCCCCCCTCTTCATCCTGATGCACTTTTGCAGACGAGCAGCTTGTCACGAAGCTTTTCCATGTTACTGCAATCGCTGCAAAGTCTGAGCCGACGGCGGCCGTCTGTTCATGTCAATAAAAAAGGAAATGATGTCAGCGATGTCTGAGCGTCATGTGGTTTTTATTGTGTTAAGATTAATGTATTTGCCAGAAAATCGTACTTGTATATATCAATTTAGTTCATATCAAAGTTTATATCAATTTAAACAATTCAGCCTTTGATTATTTGGACTCTGGGATCATTTTAAAGTAACAATTTTAAATCTCTGGTTCACTGGCAGCGCAGAAGAATATGTAGTAAAAAAAAATCAAAAGCTTCCTAGAAAAGTTCTGGTGGACAAGAGGGATCAGACATGTGTATTTGTGTAGTTACTGTCGCTGCCAGAAGAGGGAGACACAATCTCAGGTCTTCAGCTTTAAAAAGTTGGCTAAGAGGCTAAGAGGTACCAACAAAGAAAGAAACCAATAAATGACTCCTTACCTTTCCAAAGTATTATAATTATGGTTTTGAGATCCCAAAAATTTTAGCACATCAGTGACATTTTCCAGTGTTCTGTGGGGCCATATTGGTTTTGGCACAATTCTGTTTTATTTCAGTGATAAAGACACATTTATCATTGATTTAAGAAAATTAGAGTTTTCCACGTTCAGTTAAATATCAAACATTTTGTTTCCAACTTGTTCCTGAACCCATTTTCTCACCAGACCAGGCTGAAGTGACGGTTTCTCTCCAAGACTTTCAGCCATTAAAGTTATAACATGACCTCTGAGCGGTGTCATCTCTGCACCAGACTGGACTACAGTGATGAGACAGGTCATGGATAGCTGGTTAGCTTGCTAACATCTAGTTTAATGTAGGTTAAGTCACCATTTTGACCGATGACCTTTTAAGCTTAAACATAGGATTTTTCTACAGCTAGCATTAACATTAGCATCTGTTTACTCACCAACACCAAAGTTAATTTCTTTATTCAAACACTTTCCTAAAGCAAATGTTGTTTTACTCCAACTGAAGTTATGCAGTTAACCAGCTGGCTACAAGGAAACATACATGTAGCATCTTGTGGATCAAAAGGTGTGACTGCGCCCCCTGATGTTGAGAATCTACATCAGATTTAAAAACAAAGTGAACGACACGGCTCCATCATCCTGTTTTTATTCACAGCAGGTTTGAAGGATTCAAGACAGTTTGGGTTCTGAGACGCTGCTCGACTCACCAGAGCCCAACAAGGAGAGGGTCCACACACATTCAAACACACACACACACACACACACACACACACACTCTTTCTCTCTCTCGCTCACACACAGACACACACAGTGGTATGGTAGGCACACTGTAGTGTGGAGCTCAGATGTGTCAATCAAAAGGAGGCACTTCTGAAGCGAACAGTGATGAACAGCTGAAGCTGTTTGTTCTCGGGTGAAACTGCGATCACGTCAGACCTCCACAGTCCGGCTCCAGCTTAAACCAGGACCAGAACTACAACCCTTCTGTTCTATACTGGACCAGTGGTGACTTGACCACTGATGACTAGGATCAAATGTGATTATCTTTGTTTAAACACTGCGTCTAGTGTGTAGTGGTCTGGACGCTGCTGGTTTGTGCTGGTCTGAGCTGGTCTGTGCTGGACTGTGGTTGGTGATGAGGCCGCAGCTGGTTGTGTTTAGTTGCAGCTGAACTTCACTCAAACAGAAAATCTGATTTTTTTTCCCCCCAAGCTGCAGTCTGAATCCTGCAGCCGTTTCATACTAAACAAACATTAAAACTGCGTCGACATAAATAAAAGTAAAATTTATGAACTTCCTGTTTGACAACCTGTGAAAATAAAAGTCCAGTAATAATATTTCTGTATGACATCTTGTTTTTTATCTTCGTGCTCAAGATTTTAATCGCCACTGACGCTAAAAATAAAGATTTGTTTCAGGAGAGTTACTGAGGTTTCGCAGGGAAAAAATCCTGCAGCTTGATTTCCGTTCTTTATAGAAAAAAATCCAGTTTTGACCCAAACAAACAAACAAAAAAGATGTTAAATCAGATTTTCTGCTCTTCGCGGTTTCAGCCCGAGGAAACAAAAAGCTCATGCAGGTTTAAATAAAATGTCGACAGTCCTTTGATTTTCATGCTTCATGTTCCTCAGTCAAACTTCTACATTTATATTAAAAAAAAAAACAAACAAACAAACAAACAGAATCATGTCACCGTCGTCTCTGATCGTCACCTGATGCTGATTAAACTGTTAGAGATGCAGCTGAAGAGTTCAGTTTTTAGATCAGAGGGTGTTTTACTTTGGTAACGACAGGAAGTCGCTGAGTTTATTTAAACATTAAACTCTTCATCTGCATCTTTCTGTCGATCGGAGCAGGTTCATAAAATGTTTTATCAAAAAAAAAAAAAAAAAAAAAAAAAAGAAAGAAATTAGTTTCCACTTCAGCACAGTGAATAAAACACAAACAGCTGCTGGATCAGTTTCTCATAAAACAGTCCGAGGATCCAGGAAGACCTGAATCTTCACCAAAACCCGGCGGTGGCAAAATTCAGGAGAAACTCAGGTTCAGTGTGCGTTGAAGTTAAAAATTTCCCTTCGGCCCCGATGTCGCCACCTGCTGAAGGAAACAGTCCTCACAGTTCAGATGACAGAAAAATAAATTACCCGACATTTCTGAAACATTATCTACACCTGTTCCCATGGAAACGCTCTAATAATTTACTAGTATTCCTGTTGAATTGCACAGTGAGACGAAGCGGCAGCAGTGTTTGAGGCGGAGCTGTGCAGGAAGCTCCTCCTCCCGCGTCCTGTTGCTGCTGCTCTTCTCCAGTTTCGTTGGTTTTGGTCCCTCTGCACCGCCGCCAGCCGCCGGGTCACCAGCAGGGGGCGTCGGCCTCTGCGTCGCTGGATCGGTCAGTCAGTCCTGGACGTCTGGACGCCTCCTCCATCACCTCTTCTGCTCCCAGATCTCGGCCATGTTGAGGTCGAGTCGTTCGAGGCTCCGCAGCGCCTGAACGTTCTCCGTGTAGAAGGCGACGTCCACCACGACGAGCCTGAACGCAACACGGTTCAAACACGTTAAAACACAGGAAGCTCAAACACAAGTTGTGATGTCGGCGGTGAATGAATGAATGAATAACTCTGTTACCCGTGCTGCGGTCCTCCGTCGTTGACGACCCCGAGTCGAGCGAGCTGCCTCTTCAGGTGCATCTTAAAACTGGCGTTGATTCTCAGGAACAACATCTGGACAGAGGACGTTTTTAAACTGAATGATTTGTCGTTTGCTCTGATCTTTATAAACAACAGGTCGTTAAATTGTTTCTAACTTTAATTCCTGACGTTTCCCGAAACTTCAACACATGAAATAAAAAGCACAAAGTGCAGCTCGTCACCTGTGTCTGTTCTTCGGGTAAAAGTTCGTAAATGGCTTCGTGCATCTTCGCCATCTGTTTACACACATTTCTGAAACAAGCCGACGGCATCGGAGCCTTCACCTCGTACTGAGGAGAAAACACATCATCGTCATCATCATCATCATGTCAAAACAACACTCAACTGTCAGTTTATTAGGAACACATGCAGCGTGTTATAGTTGTTTCTTTCCTTTTTTTAAAAAAACTTCTTCATCTCACAGTCCAACATCACGTTTGTGATGTGGATGTGCAGTTAAAGCTAAAGGTCACATGACCACAGTAGTAGGAGGGGTACTACTTTTTTTATTAAGGAGTTTATTAACTGAATTAGATTCAATTTAATACATAAAATGTTTACTGACTTAACTACTGTAAACCAGAATATCTTTTTCAGAATAAGTTGAGATGGAGGTGGAGCTCAGACACTGAGTTGAGTTGAGGCTGCGTCTCAACCACATCTACACCGACACTGAACTGATTTTCAATCGCTGTGGATCCACACGTCACCTTTTTGGCTTCTGAAGGTTTTATGTTCAGTTTGTGTTGTTTCAACTCTCAAATAATTTGTGGTGTCCCAATTTTTAGCCCATTCAAAAATCAGACTGTAGCTGACAACTGAACGAGGATCTAATAAAAACTGACTGACGTTACCTTTGATAAAACTTTCTCGAACAGACTGTCCATGATTGCAACCAGTTTGGCTGAAATCTCAGCGATGTGATCGTTGTAGTCCTGAGAAAAAATTTTATCAATGTGATTAAAAAACAGAACGGAAACAAAGAAACGTTGGACATGAGGAGGAGATCTGGAGCTTCCTGTTCGTTACCTTGGTGATGTGGTCGAAGTGTCTGAGGACACTGAACTGTTTCTGCTGCAGTTTGGTCTCAAAGTGAGATCTGATGATGGGAATGTAGTGAACGACGAGCTGCAGGCAGCGGGAGGCTAAAGCTAACACACACACACACACACACAGTGAATCAGTCAGGGATCAAGACAACCTGATGACAATCTGTTTTAGCGACGGCAACTCATCCGTCAGCGTACCAAGGTTTTTGGTGGTGATGGTCTTGAGGCCGACGATCTGCAGCGCTCCGGCTCCGAGGACGAGCTGACAGCTCCGAGAGTTAAAGTGCTGCAGAAACACGAGAGACGAGGCGTTTAGAGAAAGAGCTTCAGGTCAGCTTTAGTGATATGGAAGCTCAGAGTAGCAAAAAACTCATTAAAAAGAAGTTCTGACCAAAACAATTTTTTGTCATTTTGCCCGTCTCCTAAAACAAAGTTTTAATTAATATAAAATATGTTTCAAAACACACGAAAAAAGGACAGTAATAGGAATAAAAGGGGAACCACGTTGGCGTATATGCTGGTTCGAATCCCAACTAAGGCGAACTTTCCTGCGTGTCCTTCCCCCACTCTCCTCCCTGTTTCCTGTCTCTCTACACTGTCTCTGATTAAAGCCAAAAATGCCCCAAAAATATATATATAAAAAAAAAAGTAATTAGTGGAATAATGATATTGTAAATAAGGTTTCGTAAACCTTTTTATTCTATTAGTTATTTAATTATAAATTCTTTTACATGATGCATGATATGAAAAAAAAGTGAAAAAAAATATGATAAAATACCAATAATTAATAAAACAACATTATGTACATTTCTACCAGCATGGTCAGTGGCACCAATGACATTTTAAAATAATAACAGGTGAAATAAAAGGAGACGTGGTCTCGTGATGTTCTGACCTTGAGGAGGTCCGACAGTCGGGTCAACATGTCGGTGGCGATGGATGGGATGTCGTTGACGCACTGACAATATTCCAGAAAAATCCGGATCAGCAGCAGAACCGTCCTGAAAACAAAACAGGGAGACGACGTTAACAAATGGAAATCAAATAAAACTGTTATAAATGTTAAATTCCAGCGTTTCATCTCCCTCTCACCCCACGACGGCATATTTCTGCCCGTTAACAAGCAGGAACTCGGTGGGCTTCCTGTCCTCTGGACCTGCAGAGGAAATATGTTACAGCTTGTTACAGATGTTCTGTAACAAATATGTTACAGAAGAAGAAACTGCAGTTAAATCTGACACTTGGTGTGTTTGTCCCCAGTTCAAACAAACTGAACTCAGTCCCCTAAAAGTGGGCCGACAGAAAACAGACTCAGTTCTGTTTGTGTTCACATTGTGGAAGAGGACTGGGTTCTCACTAGCTTCTCTAGAGCTCTAAGAGCTTCACTGCTGGCATTCTGGGTAGCATGGACATCATTAGGTCCATGTTAGGGGGCTTCAGCCCTTCTAATGAGGTCTGAGTGTGTTTATAATGTTGACACATGGGTCAAAAATGCTCAGTTACTGATCTGAATGTGTGTGAAAACGTTCTTAGAACAATTGTTATAGATTTATCTCCATGACATATAAAAACAAGAATAAACGCTGTTGTTTTTATAAAGTAGAATGTGGCATCTTCTGCTCTGGAAAGTATTTTCATTCCTTCGAACAGACAGATTATGTTTCCACTGGAGACAGTTTGTCCTTTCAGACCTGGGGTTTTTCTCTCTGGTAGTGTTATTCTGCCGTCAGCGATGGAGTTCACCAGATCCTGAAACTCGGCGGGAACCTCGGCCTGTTTCCAGCGCTCGTTGTCCAGGAGGAGGCTGCGGAGACGACGACAAACGTCAGCATCACAAACAGTCAACACAAAATCAACACAACGGAAATATTCACACTGAAAATCGAACAGTGAAAACATGAAAGCAGCGAGTTGACGTCTGTGATGGTGCCGTTGCTGTGACGTTAACGTCGGCCATCTTGACCAGAATTTAACCACAGTTGAAACACACTTCACGTTCATATTCGTATCTGAGCGAAGCCGCTACCTGAGCTTGGTTTTGCGTTCTTCATGGAAGCGGTGGACGAAGCGGTTGGCTTGGCTCTGCAGCGCCCCCCTCAGGGAGACGCTGCGCCTGCCGCACAGTTCCTCCGTGTCCCTGACGAATCCCTCCACCGCCTGAGACAAACACACGAACTCCGCTGAGCTCAGGCGCTCCAGAGAGCCGTCCTGCCGGGAGGAGACGACGGCAGCGTTTAACACGAGACGCCGAAATGACAAAACCAAAGTCACAGTTCAGTCTGTCGTCTTACCTTGGCTCTGGCCGTCAGCACTTTGACGCAGCGGTCGTGACTGACGTCAGATGCTGTGAACAGCAGCTCCTGGACATTGTTGATGACGCGGTTCATCTCCAGCTCAGTGGGCATCATGTTCTCACTGGACCTGAACACAAACGCACCGTTAATGACTTCACCTGGAGTTAAAACAGTTAAAAACTCTTGACACACCAACAAGTCAGGTTTGTTTCACATTTAACTCCTGAAATCACCTCAAGAAATAAACATCTTCAAACACACAAAACAACTTCACACTTCAAAGTTGTTGCTATAATAATAATATTCATTTTTATAACCATTATATCATTACTATTATCATATAAAATATTATCTTAATTTAAATTGTAATTCTAAAAATCCGAATAAATTAGAAAGAGCAAATTAAATAAACACCATGATATTTATGAATTAAAAGCAATGAAATAATAAAATGACTTAATTCTTCACTAACTACTAACACATTATTCACCGACCCTGAGACAGTGAGACATGACTGAAAACAGGACACGAGATAAAACATGATGCTGTGACGTGTGAACTGTTTGATATTTGATGAAATGCAGATTCAATCGTTTGGTTCTGATTTGCTGCCACATACATGAAGCTCTGCTCCCTGCTGACCACGGTCTCTGAGGCTGAGCCGCTGCTGGACGCCTCCGTCCGGACCTGCTGGTTCCTGGAGGCTGCGGCGGTGCTCTGATCCTGGACGGCCGCCTGCTGCTGGGCTTCATTCAGAGCATCGCTGATGAACAGACCCTCGTGGGTCAGGTAGGCCAGCTCAGCCTCACCCTGCAGCAGTGACGGGCTCTGAGACGACTCCCGACTCACAGCGTCTGAACTCGACTCCTCGAGGAGCCGGTTCCTGCGGCTCGACTCCAAAACTTCTACAACCACGTTTTTGATCACGCTCAGTGTGGCCTGACAGAGACGAACACGATTAATGACACAAAAAACAAACATGATGATGTTGTCAGGTCTCAACCTGCAGCTGACTCACCTTGATCCTCTGCAGGAAGAGCAGGAAACTCTCAAAGACACTTTTCAGCAGCTCGAACCACTGAGGGAACGTCATGAGACGCATCTGATCAGCTAGCCTACACACACACACACACACACATTAACATATTAAAAACACGAGGACATAAAAACACTGGTGACAAACTGAAAGACAAACCAGTCCTGACACTCACTGACATTTTGTTTTATTCTCATTTCATTCATCATCAGACCTTTAACTACAGAATATTGCCGTGGTTACTGAGGATCTTTCATGTTGATTTAAGAGGTAGAATTTATAGCTTGTATTGTATTGTAATCTCTTTCGCATCAGTAACGACACTCGTCCATGTCTCCACTCACTTAGTGACGACTTCAGTGTCAATTTCTTCTATGTGCAAAACACTTTCTGCCACGCTCTGAAAACACAAACACACAGTTACTTTCACCTCAACATGAAGACAATCAGCTGTTTGTCGTGTTCACACGGTGGATGTGAGGCATTGTACCTGAGTGACCAAGGCCTTCGCCGCCAGGATCATCTCCTCGCTGTAAATATCCAGAAAGTCCAGCTTCCTCTGTCTCAACAGACCGAACACCAGCGACTCCAGACGCTCCTGAAACACACACACACGCACACATACACACACTCATTTATACGATCAAACTCCAGAGGCAGCGACAGGTTTAACTGAGATTTAAGAAGAAAATCAGCATAAAAGCATCAATCATGATTAAAGAAACTCGCTACACATTCATTATTATCGTTTGTAACTGTCTAACTATGTTTGTTATTTTATCACGACACGATTCCACTGAAGACAAACAGAATTAAAGCACATGAGCGTGAATCCAAACGTCCACCACCTCAGCTTCACTGCAGCAGGTAACTCCACCCACACAACACAACAAGCACTTTAAATCAAACGCTACGATTTCCAGCAGAAGTTCGATCGATCACTGATCCACAACCCCATGATCCTGATTCATTCATCCATGATTTCATGATTTTAATGTGCATTAGTCAGACCCTCCAGGATTTTGTGAAGTTGCCATCACAACTTTTGACACAAATCATCTTCATCATCGTTGTTGTCGTCGTCGTTTCCAGTGAAACACTGAGCCAAACCTCAGTCAACTTACTTCTTGTGTCTTTTGGAAGACGCAGGAAACGTGTGATAACAAAAGTCTCACATTTATTTTCCAACATCTCTGCTAAAGACCACAAGAAACAGTATGTGGGCAGAGTTCATGAAAATGGAGGAAAACTAAAGTCTTCTAATGAGAATGTTAGAAACATAGGGACAGTGCTGCTTTAGTCCCCTTCATTTTGAATGAATTGTTACAGTAAAATTGTAAAACCTTTATAATTATACTGTTAAGACTTTATTGCAACTTTATTGCAACAACGTGCCTAAAAAAAAATACAACTTTCATCGCCCCTTTTTTTTTTTAAGCTGGTTTTTAAGCTGCCGTGAAGTCAAATTAGGATGAAACATCTCAAAAAAAGTCTAAAATCCTGGAGGGACTGAGTAGTGTGTGTGTGTGTGTGTGTGTGTGTGTGTGTGTGTGTGTGTGTTTCACCTTCTGGGACTCAGCATTTGGTTTATGAACCTGCGATGGGCACAACATCTGTTAAATATGACAATAACCTCAACTTCCACTAAATGAAATCTATTTTGTTTAGGATTTATTTCCCTAAAGGACTTAAAATCAACTTTTATTTTATGTAATTTAAGCTGCACTCTCCATGATAAAAGGAAAGTGCTGCTGCTGAATACATCTATTTATTTTATTCTCTGTCCTTGATGTTACTTAAACTTACTGGTGCCATCTTCAACAATGTGCTTGTTTGTTTAGTTTCACTCCAACATGAATGAAAAGCTCCAGTGTAAAACGTATTTTTGTTTTCAGGCTGTTTTGTTGTAAACACATGACTTGTTGACTTGTTGCTGACCTTCTCCAGGACCTGTGGCTCGTCTCTGAGGCTGCGGTTCAGGTCGCTGCGAGCGTACATGCTGAAGTCCTCCACCATCATCTTGTCGATGAGCTTCTCCAGTTCACACAGCTGCGAGCCCAAATGTCTGAGGGACAGAAAACACGTGTGGTCAAACCAGCGACGCCAGAATTGCAGCTTCTCATCTGATGTCGAGTCAATAAACAGTTCATAGCTGTGACAACAAGGTTGAGCTTGTAAATATGATGCTACTAGAGACACTTTACAGACGACAGATCAGTTAATGAGACAAAACATTGTCCTGAACTGGGAGAAACCTGACGTTGCGTGAGTGGTTGTAGTTGTGTTTTAAGTAATTCTCCGGAAAATTTATAAAAACTTATGTAAAATACAGTTGTGTCCCAAATCAAATGATTCATCCTTCAAAGATCCGGAGATACAGAGAACTTCCAGTTTACCTCCTTTACACATTTACATTTTACACTATTCCTGTTGCCTAGCGACAACAGTAGTGTCTACAAGTTACAAGACTGCAAATGTTACAGATAAAATCTAATTCCGTCCATTTAAAAACATGCTCCTCCTACTACTCTGGTCATGTGACCTTCAGTTTTAACTGTATGTCCACATCACAATCGTCACCTGCGCTGCAATGAATCTTGGGATATGTTGGACTGTGAAGGATCCAACTGTTGCAGCTTTTGTGACTGAGGAGAAGAAGCTGGACTTGTTGAAAGAATTTTACTTTTCACTTTTAAAAGAAAGAAACTAGTCTCCACCAGTGACGAATACGACTGATGAATCCAGACTGCTAGTTACTCACTAAGTTACTCGCTGCTTAGCATACTAACTTCAGTAGAAGCAAAATAAGCGTTATTAAGGGTTAATATTCATGATGCTTTTCTCTTGTTGAGAAATAAAGTTTGTATCTGATGTTAACACTGGTAGCATTTTTAGAAACAGGACAGTGGCGCTACAGGCCCCGCCCCCTCACCTGAAGCTGTGGATCCCTTGCAGCTCCTGCTGCAGCACCTCCTTGGTCGTGGCGATGAGCTCCAGCGCTCCAACAAACTCGGATGTGGAGAGCAGCAGCTGCACGGTGGGCTGCGTCTGGTGCACGGCCGCCATCAGCTTCAGTTTGTTGTGCAGCTTCACACAGTTGTTGCGCGTCAGCGCCGTGCGCAGCGCCCGCAGCGGCCCCTGGCACATGACGCGGTCCATGGCGGCGGTGCGGCCGCGCAGGACGGCGACGGCCTGCTGCGTCTTCTGCAGCTGGTCCTGCAGCTCATGCTGCGAGGACATGGCATGAAAAAAGGCCTCGGAGCGCAGGGAGATCTGCCGGGCAATGCTCACCTCCACCACGTCCAGGTAGTGACTGAGCTGCAGCAAAGACGAGATGCCGAGCAATGAAAACACGTATGTTTGCCCTCTTCACACACACACACACACACACACACACACACACACACACACACACCCACACAACAAGAGGAAACCGGTGTGACGTGTGAATTCACCTTCTCCTGCAGCAGTTTGGACGACGCCACATCCCGGCTGCTCTTCCCTCCGGCACTGTTGAAGTGCGACCACGGCAGGACGGCGTTGAACGTGGCCGGATCCTCCAGAGCGAATTCAGGCTTCATGAAGATCTGAAAAAACAAAAAAATACAAATAAAGACAAACAGAGACGAGGACGGAGGAGATAGAACTGAAGATATCTGTTTCATAATCCTCTGCGCCACAAACAGATGTGATGAATCACTACATTCATCAATATAAAGGGTTTTTAGAAACAACAACTTCACTTTAGATCTACTCAATATCTTTCTGCCTGTTAACTACTTGTGTAAATCTTCATCCTGAAACGCAGAGAAATGACAAATCTCAGAAGGTTGTAAAAGAAGAAATGTAATGTAGTTCAGTATCAAACTATCAAACTATCAAACACTTCTTCTAAAGAGTGAAAAGCGTTTGAAAACAAAATTAATTGATGAGCGACTTGCTCATGAGTCTAAAACCCAAAAGATATTAAGCTATTTTTTAATAAATAAAACTAAATAAAAGAATTAATGTTGAAATTATTATAATTTTATTTCTATTTATACACAAAGCAACACAAGCTCTGTAGCTTGGTCTCATCAGCCTCTTAATGTCCCATTTTGCTTTGGTAAATAAAACACTTTGTCCACGTTGCAGACTTTAACTTCATAATGAAGGAAACAACAATGTTGCTTATTTGTTGTTTTGTTGTTTTAACTGGGACCGAGTCGTTACCTTTGGAACTTGTTCCAGCTCAGCTCTGGATTTATCTGGAAGAGACAAGAAAAACTCTCAATCAGTTGGATGTCGTTGAACCGTGTCACATAAATGTTTTCCAAAAAAAAAAAAAAAAAAAAAAAATAAAAACAAAGTTACAGCAATGAAATTCATCACAACAAGCTAATCAATAAAATTTGTGTGTTAACATCGGATTTAAAGGAGGTAGTCTGAGACTTTTGTTTTAAATGTCAAACATTTTAAGGAGGTGATAAATGATTTATGATCTTTTTAAAGACTAAATCGTTTTCAACTAATGGGAAAGTCTGTAAAGATTTAACCAACATCGCAGCCAAACTACATCACGAGCTCTGGTTTGTTTAATGGCCGACAACCACTGCAGCAGCAGGTTAATAATTCATACCGTGGTTGGTGGTGATACTGGAGACGGCGTCCACGTCGTCCTTGTTGGGACAGATCGTTTTGCAGCGTTCGTGGATTTTTTCCCTCTAAAAAAAAAAAAATAAACAAAAATGTATTAAATTATTAAAGAAAAGAGAAAAGAGTAACAGCTGATAAAATCTCTAATCACGTTGCCTTTTCCCACAGTTGACATGATGCCGATGGTTAACATGTTTAAAACAGACAGACACGGGGGCAATAAACAGTAACAACATAGAGCAGATGGTCAATTATTATCAGTGATAAAAAAACAACTTAAAGTGACAGAAATGTTAACTGAAGCAGGGCTGAGTTCAAGAAAACACTGAATTCAACAGAAACACAGGTGAATTGAACGACCTGTCGGGACTACGGACGGCCGTCTGCCCCTGAACACAGCATATCGCCTAAAAACAGTACACTAACTTGTCTGTGTTAGGTTGCTCTGTCCGTTTTGAGTATTTGAACATATCAGATTTGGCATATGTCAATGTTTTAGCTTAATAATCATTTTATAACTGCAGGAGCGCCCATCTGCAACTATGGCAGCATCCCTCAGATACACCCAGACCACGCTGGATGTTGAGCCTCCTCTATCATCCAAACGTGAAAATGATATTAAGTTAATAGTCTATTCGTGTCTCTGCCACAAAGCTGAGCTGCGATGTTTAGTCTGGCTCTGTGTGAGAACGTGCACAGAGCACAGTATATTTTAGGCGATCATGGGCTATGATATTGCACAGATACACATGATGCAAAACGCCGCCAGAGCCGAAAGACTCGAGTGTGTGATTAATTTTAGGGCTTCAGTCAATCGAGAATTTCTTTGCTTGATTACAGCCCTACACTGAGGTGAAGAAAAAAAACACACTGCTATAAAACTCTGCTAGAAGCCATTATACACTGGCTTCATAAATGGATGGGGTTTATACACAAGTTGGCGCTGATTGGTTAACTCCTTGAACACATCTACCAAACAGGAGGAAACTACCTCAAAAGCCTGTTGCGCATCGCTGCATCATTACAACCAAACATGTCATTCAGTCAGGAAACTGTGGCAAAACACTGTGCCACTGAACTCGCCCCAGGACTGTTGTTTTAGTTGAAAGGGAACAGAGTTTGTTGTAACTGCAGCCAGACATGCGGGGGCAGCACAGGTGTTCTGGCTGAAATGTTCTTCAAGAACAAGGAAACATCAGAGGAATATTTCCTGAGCGTCGCTGCAGGTGACAAAGTTCAAAAAGATAAAAACATTATGGATGTTTTTATCAACTGGATCCTGAAATCTGTGTTTTTTTTTTTTTTTTAAATCATTTACAGCTGAGGGAACCTGAACATGAACCCACGTCACAAACAGAGAAATGTAAAGACGAAATAAAAAGCTGCTGTAGAAGCAACTTTCATTAAGTGAGTTATATGAACTGAGAAGTGAGTAAACCACAGACAGCGGTGTCAAAAACAACAGTATGAAAATGTTCACAAGTGCAAAGTGCTGCAGCAACAACCTGGTTTCACAAGAACAAACGTTGTGTTGCAAAGCAGCGACATCTGAAGCTGCTTTTATTCCACAGTTTGACTGATTTTATCAAGTCATGAAACAGGAAACCGGTGAAATACAAAATTGTGCAGGAAATGCACGTCTCGGTTTTTGTGCTTTGTTCTTCCTCATTTAGGTTCTGTGGAACGTTTTCCCATAAATAGTAATTTCCAAAATTAAAAACAGACATTAGCAGCTGCTGATCAGGTACTGTTGATTGTAATGAAAGCGATTTAAAACCCTGATTCATTTTAATTTGTGTCATAAATCCTTCTTTACAACATGAAGTCAGACAAACTGACTCAAACTGAGAAAGAAACATGAAAAAATAATAATAATAATAATAATAATCTGTTGTTATTACAAGTTGAGAAATAATAAAGAAATACCTTCATGAACAACAAAAAATATTTGTTCTAATTTTTTATACACAGTATATATAATTGATATATATAACATTATAAAGCTCAACCAACTACAATACTGATTGATACACAGCTGCTATTCTGTTTCAGTTTCTGTTTTTCTTTTCAGGTTTTTTTCCTCACTGATGTCAACATGATCTGAGCAGCAAAGAAATGCCACTAAACTTAAAATCAATTCCACAGTGCTTCAACCACCACCAACATTAACCAGAGTGAAACAGACCTCATGTCAGATGTGGTGAGCTGTGGTTTCCTGACCTAAATTCATTTAAAGCAGCAGGAACACCAGTTACCTTGGTTATTTGGTATGAAACCACTGAACCAAGAGGTGGAAATGAATAATCAGTCTCTGAGTTTCCCTGCAGCTCTGAATATGACGATCTGAAGCCATGAGGAACCGTCAAGATGTGTGTGGATGAAAATAAAATGTCAAGAGGTGAAACTGCCTGAGCAGGATTCCTGACACACCCACGACCAGCTGCGCCCTAAACAACCAACCGACTGATGGACAAACATGGCGGTGAGTCTACTGAGGTCACATCTACAGCGCCCTGTGTCCTGTCACGGCAGTTGTGAATAATTCATGGTGTTACCTGAGCCATCTCCTGCAGGTACGGCCCGAAGTGCTCCCTGGTGATGTTGGGGAGGTAGAACGACGGCATCACTTCCGTCTCAGCAAAGTCCAGCCCCCATGTTTTGGTGAAGAAGTCAGACTCGCGCTTGGCCAGCCGCGGGTCATTCAGCGCGGCAGGGGAGGTTGACCTTCGAACTGTACACGGTCCACCTGTCATGTTCGGCCACCACAGACGGACCGTCGCACAGGCCCCGCCCCTCACCTGCAGGAACGACATGGAACATGAAACGTGAGTATTTACTGCTTTTCTCCATTTTATAATCACTAAAAACTCAAGTGCTTGAAGTTTGGACAAAATAAAAACGAGCACAGACGTCACACTCAAACTGATACAACATTACGACAACATCACAACCATCACTGACGTGTTTCTCTACCTGTGGGTTCTTTGGGGCAGACGTCGGGCAGCGAGCGAACAGGTCGGCGGCGAGGCGGGGAGGGATCCCGCTCTTTGTGATAGATCCCATCACGGCCGCCGCCACCGGGACGAGGCACTGGGGAGGAGCTGTGGCTGGAGGCCATGGCATCGGGACGCGCCTCCTGGGAGGCTAGCTGCACAGAAACACAAACAGAAACCGAAATTTTATCACTCTGTTCATAGTTAACCTCACTGGTGCTGCTGATCCATCGCTGCATTGAGTTGCTGGTTTGTTGTTTTATGGTGATTTTCAGTTTTAAAGTTCTGATCATTTACTTAAATAGAATTAAACTCACAACAGCAACAAATGACTGCAAAAATCACTGTAAATACCTTCTTTTACTTCCTACTGTTTCTTAAAATAGACTGACGGCTGACTGAGATTCGCCACTTGTCCAAACTCCAGTCTACTTTCAGTTTTACAGGAAGTGACGTCTGCCGTCTCAGTGTGGAGCGGCACCGACCAGCTCCAAGTGCAACCTCTGTTCCGAATCTGTATCACCTGCTAAGCTTGTACACAGAAAAAAAACAGCTTCATTTCTGTTTAGAACCGTGCTATTCTATCTTTTATTACATCGTCAACAGAACAGATCAGAGTTTCCAACAGTTGCTCGGTTGAAACTAAACCCCTGAGATTCATTTTCACTAAAACCTAATCTCTAATTTCTGTTTTTAATCCCACCAAGATGATGAATGGCAATGATGTGGATTACAGAAAACACAGCAACAACATAATCCTGCTGTGATCAGATTATATTCCTACGCCAGTGTGTCAAAATAGGCACCTGCAGGTTGAAATCTCAAGTCGATCTTGACACTAATGTTAAGTGTAAACTCTGATTAGTCTTTGTTTTAGTGCAGTATTATTCTATTGATGTTATTTAGTACAAAATAAAAACGATACAAAGCGGTCACAGATGGACAAAAACATCAGGAAAAGAGACATGATAAAGCATAAAAATACACAGAAAGTTTCACAAAGAGATGAAAAACAACTATAAAGACACAAAATTACGACCAAGAGACACAAAACCAAGACTCACAACGACCACCAGAGACTAAAACTTTACCGAAAACAAACTAACAAAACCCACTGCTGATGGCTTGACTGAAATTGATGATGTTGTTCTGTATTGTGACCTGCACAACTCACACACTGACTGAACATAAAACATAAATAAACCTCATGTCAGGTGATTTTACTCATCAACACCGAGTAAACTTCAGCAGCGTTTTTAAAGTTGTTTTTAACCCACAGATCTTCAGGTTGTTTCCTCGGTTCAACTGACACGTTTGCTTAATGTTTGATTATAACTGTTTTTAAGTGCCTCCAGTTCTTAAATGTTGTATATAAAACTCATGTTTGACTGGAAGTGTCACATCACTGCAGCGCCTCCTGTCAGGACGAACTGTGACAGAAGCTACCCAGCTAGCTTTAGCTTTAGCTTTAGCGTAGCCGCCGCGTTCGTTAACTGTATTAGTTTTGCGTTAAATCCACGAAGCTGACAGTAAAGTCAATAAACTACGGTTACACTTGATGCTTAAAATATTCTAATACGGATGACAGGGGTCGGTACGGCGCAGAATAGCCAGTGGCCTCTGCTAACGCTAACGCTAATGTTGTCAGCGGGGGTACACGTAGACTGGCTAATGCTAGCTACCGTTAGCCGGAAAAGCTAGCCAGCTGACAGGCGGTGTAAAGTAGACATACGGCTCGAGTTCAGGGGTTCAGTAACCGCGGGGCATCGGCCGCTCTCCGTACCTGTTGGGTAATGCACAGCAGCCGGTGTTTCGCCCGTTCACCATCACAGGAACACCAGTGGGGCCAGGAGCAAAGCAACGGCTGCGGACACCACCGGTACACTGACCATTATGCACTGCAGGCGGAGATGGGGGCGGGCAGCGGCGGTGGCTTCTGGGTACTGAGCTCGGTGCTGCCACCTGCTGGATGCCGGCGGGAGACGTGTGGTGCTACAGGTCCTCCTTACGAGACGCCGACTCGAATCCCACTCAACCCAAAGTAATTTCCCATGTGATATAAGAGAGATGCGTTTAAGATATTTTATTGAAAAAACGTATTGAACGTAGAAGTTTAGAGAGAGTAAAAACAGCTGAACCAACAGATTATAGTTTAACAACAGTCACATCTACACTTAGCAGCAAGAGTCTCCTCATTAATATTAATGACAACATGTTGCTGCTTTAATAAAGATGTAGTCTTCACCTAAGACTGAATCAGTACACATTTATGTTGTGAAGATTAATTCATGTGATCATCACATAATGACCTGTTTTGTCATCATGTGCATTGAGTGTATTTTTGTTACAAATCATCTGCACTTGGGTGACACAGTATTTGCAGTGTTTAGAGCTGTCACCTCGCAGCAAGAAGATATGGGGTTTGATCCCAAACCCGTAATTTTTTATGCTGATAAATTTCCCCTCGAGGGACAAATACAACTTTTTATTGTTTTTATGTATTATTAACTATTCTATGCCCAGTGTCTTTCTGTGTGTCCTCCCCATGTCTCTACTCTGAATGCTCTGGGTTCCTCCCACTGTTTAAAAACATGGGATCAGTTGAATCAATTACTCTAAAATTTCCCATATGTGTGAGAGTGAGAGTGTAATGGTTGAGTGTCAGCCCTGTGATAAACTGGCAACTTGTCCAGGTGTACCCCACCTCTCACCCACGGACAGCTGGGATGGGCTCCAGCCCCCCACCCCTTACCCTTCACTCTAAGATGAAGCAGTAGAAGATGGACGGATCATCAGATCTTATTCTGACACATTTTACGTTTCCATAATCACAGATTTACATATTGCTGACTCTGAAGTCCAAGCACTGCCATCTGAGAGACCTGGACCTGAATGGAAACAACCTGAAGGATTCAGCAGTGGTTTTCTGAAAAGTCCAGACTGAACATTCACAACAGATCATTGAACTGCACCCTGAGTACTACCAACAAAAACTACCAATCAAATAATTTTTAACTAGATTTTTTATTATCACTTATACTTATTATTATTACTATTATTAATTTATTTTTATATTTTATTTTATTTTATTTCATTAATGGTGAGTGTCTGTGTGTTAAGCCTAGTTCATACTTGTCAACTTTACCAATGATTACAGTCAGAGTATCTCATCAACTTGGGTCAAGGATCATTGGTGAATCATCGTCACTTGTCAGTGACTGGGACTGGATATCTGTCAAAATGGAGGAGTTGACTGACAAAGAGCAATAGCCAGAAGGAGGATGTGATTTAAATGCTGCTGCGTCTCACTGATTTACTCAAAAGTCTGTTCTAACGGTTTAACATTTTTGTTTCATTTTTAGTTTATACAAACTTCCTGTCTGGCGGCACAGGGGTTAGTGCTATTGCCACACAGCAAGAAGGTCCTGGGTTCAATTCCCAGGTTGGGCAGGTCTGTGTGTCTGTGTGAAGTTTGCTCTGGCCTCCCACCTCCAAAATCATGCAACACCAGGGACAGGTGAATTGAGCATCCTAAATACAAGTGCAGATGGTTGTTTGTCTATATGTGGCCCTGCAACAAGCAGCTGGGATAGGCCCTAGTCTCCCCCCACACAAAATATTTCCCGGTACCAGGGGATCTGCTGGTGATTTCAGCTCCACCATGAAGACCATCATGTTGCTACAATGTTTACATGGTGGCCGATCAGAGGTGACTGCTGTCGCCTCCATATCATAATCTTTTCGGTCTCACTAATGTCTAACTCATCAATGCTTCTAAAGAAGACATCGTTTTCACAGGTTTGTTGCAAGCATTCCACAAAGAGCCGTGTGGCTGCAGGTTTTTGTTTCAAGATCACACAGTTTGACCAATCAACTGTGTGAAGACTGAGATCAGTTAATTAAATGAATAAAGTCTGGTGTGCTGCTGCTTGGTTGGAATAAAAACCTGCAGCCTTTGTGGAATAATTTGGACACCTCTGCACTACAGTAACTGTTTACCTCCATTCTTTCTGCTTGGCTAAACAAATAACTTTATAGGGGGAGGCAGATTTTCAGGATTTCAGACAATCTTAAATATTTCACACAAAATCACAAACAAATCTCAAACCTTCAAACTAGCAACACAGTTAGTTAACAATTTCCAACAGATTCAAACTATGATAACTACCATGTCCAGTTCTACCACCATATCACAGGACAGGAGTCCTGCTACAGAGCCACTGATAACCAATGAGGACCAGAGAGCAGAGACAGTACTCCGCAATCAATTGCAGAAAGTCAACGAGCAGCTGAATAAGCAAAAGACTCTGAATGAGATGTACATCAACCAGGGTAAGGAGACCAAGATAGACATGGAGAAGTTGCAGAAGCTGCAGAAGTTCAGCAAAGCAGATGATCTCGATGCTGCTAAGATCCCTGATCAGGTGAGGAATAACGTGACACAAAAAAAGAACAGTGACCTTCACAATGATTATGAAGAGGTCCAAGTTGCAAACATTATTCTCCAGCAAAAGTATGCGACTGAGTTTGAGACAGAGGCATGAAATATGTTTTTTCCAAGGCCAGCTCAAGGCTCTTAGATCTTCTCACTGAGAACTTCAGAAGCTGAAGGACAAAGTTGTCAAAAAAACTGCAGGAAGAAGAGTACAAAGCTGATGCTGAAAAGGAAAAAGCTGCCGTTGAACTCCAACAGGAAAAAGACAAAGCTGCCGTTGAACTCCAAAAGGAAAAGGACAAAGCTGCTGAAATCCAAAAGGAAAAGGAAAAAGCTGTCGCTAAACTCCAACAGGAAAAGAGCAAAGCTGCTGAAATCCAGCTGCTGCTGATCTCCAGCAACTCCAACAGGAAAAGAGCAAAGCTGCTGCTGAACTCCAACAAGAAAAGGACAAAGCTGCCACTGAACTCCAACATAAAAAAAAGGAAAAGGCTGCCGCTGAACTCCAAAAGGAGAAAGGGAAAGCTGCCACTGAACTACAACAGGAAAAGGAAAAGCTGCTGCTGAACTCCAAAAGGAAAAAGACAAAGTTGCTGCTGAACTAAAACAGGAAAAAGAAAAAGCTGCCGCTGAAATCCAACAAGAAAAGGACAAAGCTGCCACTGAACTCCAACAGGAAAAGAGCAAAGCTGCTGCTATACTCCAAATGGAAAAGGATAAAGCTGCTGCTGATCTCCAGCAAGAAAAGGACAAAGCTGCTGCTGAACTCCAACAGGAAAAAGACAAAGCTGCTGCTGATCTCCAGCAAGACAAGGAAAAAGCTGCCACTGAACTCCAACATAAAAAAAAGGAAAAGGCTGCCGCTGAACTCCAAAAGGAAAAAGAGAAAGCTGCCGCTGAACTACAACAGGAAAAAGACAAAGTTGCTGCTAAACTCCAGTGGGAAAAGGATAAAGCTGCTGAAATCCAGCAGGAAAAGGACAAAGCTGCCGCTGAACTCCAAAAGGAAAAAGGACAAAGCTGCTGTTAAACCACAACAGAAGGCCAAGTTTGCCACTGAGCTTGAGTCCGATGAGTATGACAAGTCACCTGAGCAGGAAGAATCCATCTCTGCTCTCCTTGTTCCAGGGCCAGAGGAGGCTGAGGCTCCTAACAGAGGAAGGAAACCACTCTGGAAGAGAGTCCGCCATGCTCTGGGCCTCAGGAAGCCAAAGTGGTGGAAACTTTCAGCAGAGGTAAGATCCACTAGCAACACCTGAGCTGCCCCAACCCCCCACCCCACACCCCTCTAGCTTGTATCTTAACTTCCTACTGCACTTTCACACCCTCTCTCTCCTACCTTTCCATTTCACTTACCTTCCAACTTTCTACTCCACTTTCTACTCCACTTTCCAACCCCCACACACACACACACACACCCCCACACCCCCTCACTCCACTCCTGTCCTTGTCCTTATAAGGATAAAGCTGAACTCCAACAGGAAAAAGAAAAAGCTGTCATTGAACTACAACAGGAAAGCACAAAGCTGTCATTGATCTTTTTTGTAAGGTGACCTTGGGTGACTTAAAAGATGCCTCCAAATAAAATGTATTATATATATAGAGAGAGCTGTTGCCTCACAGCAAGGTCCTTCCTGGGTTTGACTCCCAGGTCGAGCCCAGTTCAGGGTGCAGAAAAGGCAATTTATTTACAGAAGAGGGCAACAAAAAACACTGCCAATGGCAAGGATGCTGGAGAATCCAGGAAGACACAGGGAACAAAAAACAATGCCAACGGCAGGGGACAAAAGACACAAGGGATGAGTCCACTAGAAAAGATACACAGAGGTAAGTTGACACAGGAGTTAGTCTCGCCATGTGCAGGCACAAACCAACTGTGAGGAAATACTCTGGCATTGCAGTTCTCTCCGCCCTTATGTAGCTGCGGTGATGATGCTTGGCTACAGCTGCACCACATGTCTGCTGGTTCCCTGCCCAGGTGAAGCTAATCATCAGGATAGGAGGCACAGGGGGAGAGAAAAAAAAGACAGAGAGCAACCATACGACAGAACCATAACATTCCTTCCACCACCAAAAACATGCAACATTTGGGGGTAGGTGAATTGACCATACTAAATTGCCCATAGTTGTGGATATGAGTGCAAATGTTTGTTTGTCTATATGTAAAGGACTAGAAAATGGATGGGTGAATCTATATATTGTGCAACAATACACAAAATTCACAGCTCGGTTTGATACTCTACTCAGTTTTGATATTTTTTTGATACATAAAAAGAGACATTTCTATGCCTTGTAGTTCATTAAATTTACCAACATTTGTTTTAACTCAAAATGATCTGGTACACATCAACATGCTTTGACATACAGTTGTTGTTGTAGAAATGGTTTATATCAGTTTTTAGCTGAGATTCTGAGGTTTCTGAGGATACTAAATATGCCAACGTTTATGAGATACAGCCGGCTTCACACACAGTGAAGTTGGATGTGACACACTTTGCCCCGCACTGGGGGCAAAGTGTGTCACATCCAACTTCACTGCGTGTGTCACATTGTCGCCAAGCGCTTGCTCATTGTGGAAATGTTGGGTTTCTCTTTGTAAAGTGACTTGAGATATTTTTTTTATGATCTGGCGCTATATAAATAAAATTGAATTGAATAGTTTGTCCCTTAAGTGTTGTTGTACCTTGTAGAATGGTGCACATGCACAACTTTGTGGAAGCCCAAATTGTCTGCAACTGAATGACTGACTCAAAACAACTGTTACTGACTCAGGCTGAAAATGTCACTGCAGCAAAACTGCATGTATATGCCTCAACTTATTTTTTGTTTTAAAGTGCTACAACTTCTATGAATATAACAACTCTGATATGACAATGTGTCAATTTAAACTATTTGTTGTAAAGCACACAGACACAGGAGAAATACAAGGCCTCAAACAACAAATATTTTTTTCATTAAAACGTCTGACAATTGTTTTCTCTGATAAACAATTTATTGTTCAGTGTATAAAATGTCAGAAAATAGTAAAAACATCGTTATTCCCCCAAAACCCGAGTCAACTCTAATTTCATGTTTTATCTCAGCAGCTATGAAAAAAACAAAGATATTGGGTTTCCTGTTATTACAGAAAAAAATAAAATAAAGGCAAATATTCATGTTTCAGAGGCTGGACCAGACATTTTCTTTTTGGCATTTTTCCTTTAAAAATACTTGATTAACTATCAAACTTTGTGTTTGTTTCTGCTGTTTGATCCAGTCTAAGTCCAATGACAGATCAATATAAATAAATGAAAAAAATAAAAAATAAAAAATAAATGAAAAGATAAAAATGTTACAGTTCATGTCAACACCCTGATGGTTTTGGTGTTTTCAGAACCAGATGCAGAGCTGATGCAGATGAGGGTGTGTGAGGACGGTACATGAGGTCACAGGGTCAGTAAACGTCAAACAGGAACATTTGACACAAAAACATCAGATACACGTCTGTTACAATCAGAAAAGTGTCAGTGTGATGTGGTCAGCTGCGACTGAGGCATCTCTGGATTTAAATAATGGAGACTGGTATTTTAACATCAGCAGAAACATGTTTTAATGTCAACACGTGTCCATTTGGGGGCGCTGTCGTCTTTTGAGAGCACTTAAAGGGACTTTGTACCATCTGACTGTTAAATAGGTGTTAAGTAATGTAATAAGTAATGCTGGTTTATTGTCATTCACTCTCTAGTAAACTTTTTTTTGGTGAAAAAGTCACAGTTTCCAGACGTTGAAGGTCACTTGATTTCAGAAAATACAGGCACATTATGGTTCAGCTAAAGGGATTTTTCTGGACTTTGTGTTTTGTGTCACAGTTGAAGCTTCCTGCTTAAAAATCCTTCAGTGTTTCAACATTTGGTCCAAACTGGGATTCGAGCGTTGGGCCGACACCAACCTGATGCTCCAGTCTCAGGTTCGGCAGCTCCCAACATGTCTGCTGTGTGGAGACGCTGGGAAACAACATGGCTGCTGTTCGATACTACAGCAATTAACACAGAAGACACGACGAAGTAGAATAAATAACGTGACGTCTGAATCACGTGTGTTCAACAAAGAGCAGAAATCAACCCCATGAATGAACTTATATTTCTCTAAATTCACTTAAATTAATTATCTTATCAAAATTAACTTATGAAACTTCCCAAACTAAACATATAACTCCACCAGACGTCGACACTTCAGATCAGACGTCTGAGCGTTTCTAGTCCAGCGGGCTTTGGAAGATGAGTCTGACGCAGCCGCCGTCTCTGCTCAGCGGCTGGATGCAGAACGGGCAGGCGGCGTGGAAGGCGTGCGTGCCATGCGGCAGTGGAATCTGGCTCCAGTACGCCACCGTCTTCTCTGAACAGACGTGACCACAGGGGGCGAAGGCGTGGGTTGGTGGCTCGGCGTCCACGTAGAAGCCCGCCTCACAGCCCAGCCACAGCGGCACGTAGGGGCCCAGCGCCCGGCACATGGGGCACTCCCTCTCCGGACACTCTGCCTCCGCCTCGGGGGCCCGGCGCCCGCCCCAGCCGTGGTAGCCATGCACGTGGCCGCAGCGCATGTACGCCCACGGCTGCTTCTCGTCCAGGACGTCTTTGCGGCGCAGGCTGGGGAAGGCCAGCGTGTTGAAGCCCACGGGACACTGCGGCCGCCCGGCATTCAGTTCCTGTCGCAGCGCCTCCAGGTGTTTGACGGTGGGAGTGTGCGACAGGCCCTCGGCCGTCCGCCACAGCAGGGTGGCACCGCACAGGTCGATGAGTGAGCCGTCGACCAGCTCATTGGACTCACAGGTCACCTGGAGAACAGATGGAGGAAGGAGTGAACGGACCCATCCATTCACATCTTAAAGGACAGGTAAGGACAGAAGCTACATCTCAATTTGATTCGTCAGAGAATTTCTTCTTTCTTATTTACTTATTTCCTTTACATATTTACATAACACCTTACTATTGTCAGCTAGCAACAACAGTGGCAAAAAGTTTGCTGCCCTTACAAAAAAGAATTCTAAGTCCATTTAAAATCATTCTCTTCCTGGGGACTTCTATATTGATAGTGTCTTCGTGCTTCTTTTCATCAGCTCTCAGACAGATTTTCATTTCCCAAACAACATTTCTACAGATATTTACAGGTCCGTAGATTTGTTCATAATGCATTTCTTATGTTTCCCAGTTTGTCCAATGACTCAGTTTTGGATAATTTCCTGACACCACTCCCAACTCAAAAGGCTTTCAAATTAATCTTCTTCGTCCTGAGCCTTTAAACTCCCTCCTAAAATCACTCTTAGAGGAAGAAGTGGATATGGCAATATGTGTCTGGACAGTGATACTAAAACAGCTCCATAAATCATTTATTTGTGCCAGACACTGTCTTATATGTTGGACTGTGAAGGATCCAACCGTCGTAGCTGACAAATCGACCTGAGACACAACTAAATGAATCCGTTAAACTCAAAGACATTTTCTTAGCGGGTGTATCAGAGACAGTCTCCGTGTGGCGGTGACCCACCATCTTGCCTCTTTGCTGAGCTGATCTGGTCTCCCGCAGCGTGAAGACGTTGCCACAGACAGAGATTTCCCTCCACAGGCCAGGTTTGGAGTCCTGGCTGAAGCCGTGGCGAGGATGCATCACCAGGACGCCGTTGGTGGTGAGTCCGTCCATCTGACCGTCCTGCATCCGCCACTTGGCAGCTTTCTCCTGCGAACACACAAACAATTCACATTTTGCCACAAACAAAGAAAAAAAAAGAATAATTAAAAAAAAAAAAAACAGGTGAGGAGCCGCTGTCTACCCCGAGGAAGATGTTCTTGGAGGAGTCAAAGCCTGCGGCGTAGATCCGTGCTGAGTACGGCGGGTTCCTCTGACAGATGATGCGGCAGGCGAAGCGGGAAATCGTGCTCTGAGCTGACTGAGTGTCGCTCTGACCCTGACCGCCAGGAACCATGTCTGTCACCACGAAGTCGATGGGATTCTCAGTAGAACGGCCGATCTGTGACACACACACACACACACACACACTTGCTTTTATTCCTTATTTACAGTTTAGTTGTGTTTCTTGTCCTCTTTTTTAATTCAGAACTTTATTTCGCTGTCTGAAGATTTATTTAATGATGAGACGAGATGAAACTTTAAATGAAATGAGTATTAAATGTCATTTTGACCTTGTGCTGATCCAAACATTAAACATTTGACTGAACATCTCAGGCGTGTTACAGACCTGGAACATGTCCGTGTTGCTGTCGTGCGTGTACTCCACCACCACCGTCTGCGCCCGCGACAGAGTGTAGGAGATACTGTGCTGCTCCTTGTTGCTGATGGCCTGAAGAAACACAGGCCACATGTCATCAGCTGCTGCACTTACAAGCTGATCAGCTCAATGTAAATCTATTTTCCAGTGTAAAGACAAGTGTTTCCATGTCGTCAGTGTATGAACTGACTCAGAGGCACGTCTGTGTATGATGCAACAGAAAAGATTGTGTGCCGTCTGTTTCTGAGCAGACTGAATCTCTTTAAAGTCCTAAAACGTGTTATTATCTCATCTACACATTTTGTGTTTTGGCATTTTGTAGAGACGACCATCTGCACTAACAACAGTTAACTCCTTTTTTCAAAACTTTAATCTAAAAATTTCAACATTTCAATTTTGACTTATTTTTTTTATACTTGGCTACAATCTTCTGTTGTATCAGTGTGTCAGATGACGAGCAGCTATAAGAAGCAGTTTATCTGCAGCTGCAACAGTCGACAGGAAGCTTCGTTTTGGTCATTTTTCCATATACAAATAACCAAAACTCAGTGGTTTCAGTTTAATCTAACAACTAAGTTAAGATCTGTGAGTTTTAAATGGAGACATTTACAGCTTTCCTCTTCCTCTCAGTGATGGTGTATGTACAGATCACAGAGCGGTCATGTCTCAGATGAAAGACGTGTGCAGCTCTCACCTTGGCAGCCTGCGGCGTGCAGGATGTATGAACAGTGCTGGGTTTCACACCGTTGGCTTTGTTTCTGCGACACAGAGCGAAGCGACTTTTCCGTCGGCCTTTGTCGCCGCTGGGAAGTGAGCCGTTACACCTGAGCACATGAGACGAGAAACATCTCATAAACACACCCAGGTTCATCATGATGCTTCAAACTGAACAGTTTACACACGTCATGTCTCATGTTTGTTTGTTAGACACTGTGGTGAACACGGCTCCATGTTTTGCTGCACTGTGGCCTCTCAGGGCTGATCCCACACAGTCTCCAGCTCCAGGCGGTTTCATTTCAGTTTTGGAAACAATGATGTGAAACTAACAAAAGGTCAGAAACCAAAGCAGCTGTTGCTTCCCAGATGTCATCTATGAACGGCCTCCAGTCAGGAAGTTAGCTGAACTTTCTCAACACTGACCTGGAGTCAAGACCACTTACCTACCAGAGGTCGGACCGAGTCTTAAAGGAAAACTCACGTCAAGAGTCCAAACCTGTACGTCAGAAGTCCAAGTTCTGATGTTGTGTTTGAAATGATCCTGTGTGTTTTAATCCTGTCACACATTTATCAAACTGTAACTCAATGCAAAGGTTTTAATAGTTCTAGAGTTTTTAATATAGTTTAGATCGGTTGTTGACAAAATTTGTAACCAGGACAGAATTTCTCAGTCAGTGCATTCCTAGTATTTAAGTTAAGTTTAACAACAGTGTTTCTAAGTGTTTCAACAAGTGTTTCCAGTCTGTATGCTAAGCTAAACTACCCCCATTTCTCTTCTTTCTGCTATAAACTGAACTCTACTATAAACTAAATAAACTACTGCCCCTGCATGCAATCTTTGTGCTACGCTGAACTGATCACATCCCTGTGTCTACATTAGCTGGCTGCTGGTGGTACAGTGATAGCGTCATAGCACAATTGTATAAACATGAGCGGTAACAGTGTATCTTATTTAACATCAGCACACTACTTAACACTAAAAAATAAATACTTTGATCATCTTTATGTAAATTTAAATGATACTTGTGGGTGGTTTTGATAAGAAGGGAAATGCTTTTCCTGCAACTGTCAATATTAACAAGATGAGACTAATCACGTAGTGGAAAATTAGTGTTAATTTCTATCATTCCTAACATATTGTTATTTTATTCATACATAAAATATTCCTTGTTATAGCTATTGTTTAATATTTTATGACCAGTTACATTTTTTTCTCTTTGGAATAAGTGATTTTATAAATGAATATTTACAATAATCAATTAGGAGACATAATTTCTGACTGGCGTTAATGAATCCACCCCAAGAACTCCACCAGTCACAAAGACCCTTGTTAAAATAATCCACTAATCACACTGATCTTTGCTACCAAGTAAGAGTGCAGTAAGAGCAGTTATCACCAGCCCAATTTTGAAACTATGGCGGCGCAAACTACGCTATAACGGGGCACCACAGTCTAGTCAATGTAAGAGAAACACTGATGAAGACTATATATATATATATATATCAAACCTTTCAACAAATGACACAACTTAAATTTCCAACAGATTCAAACTACCCTAACTACTACCATGGCCAGTCCTGCTACAGAGCCACCTATAACCAATCTGACCAGAGAGCAGAGACTGATGAACTCTGCAAACAGTTGCAGGAAACAAACAAGCGGCTGATCAAGCAAAAAGAAAAAAGACAAAGCTGCCGCTGAGCTACAGGAGGAAAAGGACAAGTTTGCCAGCGAGTTTGAGGCTGAGTAGAACTTAAACAAGGCCCTCCAAGAAGAAACGATGCTCAAAGCTTCTCAGCTGGAGCTGAACCAACGACATCAAACTGAGCTTCTCATGGTCAGGGAGGATCAAACCATTGTCTAACCTTGAAAAAACTCCTGATCGAGACCCTAACAACCCAGCAAGACGTCCAACTCCAACAGCTGCAGGGCCAATTCAATTTGGTTCAGCCAAGCATGAAGCTCTGCAGAAGCAGCTAAATGACTTTGTGACTCACAACCAGAAGGACGAGTCTGCAGATGAGAAGAACAACAAGTCGCTAGAGCAGGAAGGGTCCATCTCTGTTCTCTCTGAGCCAGGCCAGAGGAGGCTGAGGCTCCTACCAGAAGAAGGAAACCATTTTGGCAGAGTCCGTCACCCTCCGGGCCTCAGGAAGCCAAAGTGGTGGAAATGTACAGCAGAGGTAAGATCCGCTAGCAACACCTGAGCTGCCTCTCAGGAAACGTTGTGGGGCAGAAACACTGACAAGCAGCAGCTCTGTTCAGTTCAGGAAGCTGTGGTTTACAACTTCTCCAGTGGAGCCACCAGGACGCCTGTTAAACACGACCTTAACTGAGCTTCACTAATGCGAGGGCATTATTTTCATCCTGCAGCTGAGAAGAAAATCCTCTCCATTAGTTGCCAGTTTAGCAGGAGGTTATCTGCAGAGCCAGGCCACTGCCACACACAGGGCAAATAAACATTTGGGGTGAGTTAAGAGTGGAGCCATTCTTCAGCTGGATAATGCAAACTTCCTGTGTTTCAGATGAAGTAACAGCTTACCACCTCAGCTCCACAACCTCTTGTTTTCACAAACTATAATGGCTCTTTAAAATTAAACCTTGTGAGCGGTGTAATTGTGGGTTGCAGACGCTCCCAGGCTGTTTGATTCCACATATGGCCACTATAATACAAAAGCAAACAAAAGGTCTGAGGTGGCGGCCGCAGGTTTCCTGACGTCTCTCGTTCACCCAGTCAGGAAGTCAGCTGCTTTCTTTACTGTGGTGAAGTGTCTCAACACACTTCACTGAATTTAGCCTCAGTTACTCTGCTGCCAAACTAAATACTGGACTGGATTTCTCTCTGTACGTGAAAGATGGTGTGACTTTACTAAACGGTGCGCATTTTAATCTAAACCTGAAAAACAAAGAGAGAAGTTGAGTTTGGAGGTTTCAGAGTCTTCACAGGACCCTGGATTATAAAATCATGTCAATTCAAAAAAAGAAGTTTTTCTCTTGTTGAGAAACCACATGGCTTCAGTTTGCAGGGGTGGATCAACGTCACCATCACAGTCAACGCCACTTCACAAGAAAAGCTTATCAGTCACAGAACTTAAAACCTCTATGAATACGACTCAACAGTGGAATTTAGTTTCCTTCCTCTCTGAGTTACGGTTGTAAAACCCTGGATCGTGTCATAACAGCAGTAAAACTGTCGTCCATCTACATCTTGGCAGAGCGAGCAGTGATTTAGCATCGATGTTACAAGGTGAAGCTTAAAAACTCTTCCTCTTAATGCATGTGTTTACTCAACAGTTGGAAAAACTAATCTGAACCATGTTTCTCTTTATGACGAGTTACTAAAGCAGCATATGAATGAGTCTGGGTTTTAAGAACTCCTGCAGTTCTTCCCAGGATTACAAACCTGTAGTTTCCTCCACTTATTTCCTCCACGTGTGAGAAACATTGTTATAACTAGTGACTGTTTTCACCATGGATTGTTTTCTTGATTGATAAATTCATCAAAAAAACTGTCCAAACATGTCACAGAGGTGAAGGTCTCGTCTTTCCTGAAACTGAAATTGAATGAATGTTTTGTCTTTTTTCTCTCACACTGCCAGAAAAATCAAATAAACCATAGAACCAACCATGAATTATCCAATTGTTTCAGGCCAAGGCCACCTTGGCTTCACAGCAGAAGGAGGAGGATCGAGGACACGTCGTCTGCACAGATGACGCTGTAATGTCCGCGTTACAATGAAGTGAAATGTATGGCTGCAACAACTAATCGATTAAATCAAAATCCAGATTCAAATCCATTATCTAATTAGTTTCCACCTATTTTAATGTTGGATCAATTGGGCTAGTTATTATACACAGAAGTACAGTGGCAATGTTACTTAATGTGGAGGAAGAGACCAGCTGCTAGCTGCTGTAAAACAAGAAGAGAAGAAGAAGAGAACCAATGAAAAGTCTTGTATAGGTCATGTGATCAATCTCCAGGCAAAGAAGAAGTGTTTTAAAAATGGCGGCGGTGGAGACAGCAGAGGATCAGGTTGTTACAGCAGAGGAGGTTTTATTTTGTTTATTAAAAAAAAAATGCTGGAAAAATAATTTTGTTTTTCTTTTCATCTGATTAATAATCAATCGCAAAAAAATATCAACAGATTACTCAATTGTCAAATTAATCGTTAGTTACAGCGAGTAAACTCTTCATTTTCATTTCATGTGGTTAAAGGCGGTGGATGACTTCATCATAGTCACATGTTACAATGGTTATTTCCTGTGAGCGAACAACAGCAGCAGTGTTTGACGCCGCCTCCACACACCGTGTTGGGCCATCATGTAAAGTAAACATGAGACTATAACGTGAAACCGCTAACGTGGCGGGTTTGTTTTTTTTTCTTACCCTAGCACGATGAGCTCTCCATATTTGACCGGACCCTTGCCAGACGACAGGGAGCTGGAGATGTTTTCCTGTCCGAGGGAAAACATGGTGGCGGCCTCCGGAGCGAAGAGGGTGGAGGACTTTCCCGCCGTCGGCCTCACAGCGTCTCCATCAGTGTCACAGATACACAACACATCACCTGCACACACAACACAACACTTTTATTACTTCACTCATGTTTCCTCATGTTTTTAAAGATTTCTTAACCTTCTCCTTTGACGCCATCGCAGGACGCGTCGCTCTGAATGTTTCATTTAAAATTTAAAAACCCTCTTCAGACGTAAAAACACACAAAGGCTTTAACACAACATCAAATGTTACCACAAAACACCCACACTGCCTTTATGCCATGAGCTGCGAGCGACAGCGACAGACAATAACGGTATTCAGCGTAGCACCACGAACACGCTGCTGAGTCCGTGACGGGGTGACTCACTTACAGCTGGGACTGATGTTATAATCCTTTGTACCGCGGAAAAAAAAAACAACAACAAAACAAAACAAATGAGCCAAGTGTTCGTTCGGAGGCTCAGCTCTGATGTCAAAAGGTCAAAGAGGAGACGTCATCATAACTGAATCTGCACGAGCTGCTGATTCTGAACAACGCTCTGCTGATGTGGCTGATTTTAATTTACAAATCACTAAATCACTAATTAAACAACAACAAAATGTCTCTCTACAGATGTTAAATAATAATTTCAGGTGTTTCTGCTGCTTTAACTAACAAACATTGTGGAACAAACACCAGTCTTTAAAGAAAAAAGCCCCTGAGGAGAGTGTTGGTGCAGTCTCTGGTTTTTCTAACCACCGACTTAAATAACAGTGACTAAGTGTCATTTCTTCAGAACATTGAGCTCCTGCTCTGGTTTCCTGACATCACCGTCAAACTACAGCCTCTAAATACAAAATACTTACATGATAATAATGATGATAATAATTAAAGTGATAATAAATATGTCTACAATCATCACCATCTATCTATCTTCTTTTACACCCCCTGAACACTGTCACTAAAACTTTCAGACCTTTATAAACCCTTTTATTATCACTCTCTACGTTAGAAACATAACAGTCACATATAACATGAGCTACACGTTAGCTACACTGGCGAACTTAGCTTTGGTTTTATTGTTAAATATCACAACACTGAGGTGTGATGTGTGTTTCCAGCAGGTTCTTAATTCGATTGAAGCTCAAGATACAAATCATCATTTACAGGAAACAAAAAAAGACTGAGAAAAACACAGAGATGGTGATGATCAAAATCAGCAGCGACTTTTTCCTCACAGAGCAAATCAGACTTTAAAGGAAAAAAAGGACTTTCTAACCACAGACTTAAATAACAACATTGACGTGTGTCATCTCGTGAGATTGTCGAGCTCCTGCTCTTCTGCTCTTTGTTTTGTTTTGTTTTTTTAAAGAGGAGTCTGTAAACCTTTCTTTTTGGGCTGAAATCCAAACTTCATTAATTTTTTACTTTTCAAACATTCATGTGAACCCCTGATCACTGCCCTGGTGGATTACAGACGAGGTGCGTAGCTAATAAACATGTTATTTAAAATATGATAAAACACAGATGTAGATGCTCAGAGGAGAAGATGTGACCTGTGACTTCCTGTTTCGCCTCCATCTCAGTTTAATTAGATAAGAAAGATGAAGATAAACATGACTTTCAGTCACAGTCTGGTTTGGATGTGGGAGGAAATTTTTAAAAAAGTCACCAGAAAGGAGGGTGAGTGGTGCTGACGATGTTACTGAAGTTACTGAAGACAAAATTCACATCACAACTTGCACTTTAAAGCAGATATAGAATGTAAAACCATATTTTCCTTGACGTTGTTGAATAAAGACAACATCTGTTGTCTGTGTCCGCCTGCTTTTCAAGTGATTTCTAAAACTAGAATATAATATATGAAGAGCCCAGCCCACTTTTATAAGAAAACTACAATCAATCATGTGAAAAATAATGTCAATATAATCTTCTGATGCTAAAGAAAGATGCTGTGGCTGAGTGGTCTAAGTTGCTTGGTAGAAACTTTCATCTCTCCAGTGGTGAGGGTTGAAATCCCACCTGTGGCAGTTTTGTGACTTTCCCCGTTGTGGGATGAATAAAGCTTTATTTTATCTTAGCAAAGGTTAGACAACGTTCAGTTAGTGTCTAGTTTAGGGTGAAGCTATATGGTACATTTGTAACATTAGCATTATAACAGCCAATTTTCCATGCTATATTTTTTCAAGATTTTTTGCCTTTAATCAGAGACAGGAAACAGGGAGGAGAGTGGGGGAAGGACACGGAAGGTCGACTTGGTCAGGATTTGAACCGGCGACCAACTACACGGCACATACGTCAACATGGTGCGACTTAGCCACTCGGCCATTCAGACACCTCACATGCTGCATTTAATAAATGTTGTGTTGTGTTCATCTTCATGTTTATTCATGTGTTTTCCGAGGGCTCCTGATTTCTGACTTACCTCATGTTTTCTTTAAACTTTTGTTTTCCTTTTATTTTTGGCGTCTACCACGACCAACAGCTTCGAAATGAAGTCCTGGAGGTCAGTAAAGTGCGTCAGCTCGTTTGTGTGACACCAACAGACACTCTGCTACATCATAGTTGTTACTCTGACTCGTTTATTTCAGTCTCTGGGCGACTGGCTGCTCCTCAATATCTGACTCCTCTGACTCAGGATCAGGTAAGGTTGAAGTTAACGTTAAAGCTTAAAGCTAAAGCTAAAGCTGTTGTCGGTCACTGTACTCAGCACTCAACAACACACATCTCATTTTTTATTCATGAGTGTGTTCATAGATGCTCATGAATATTGAGTAGGAGGAGAAAAAGCAATCATTTCATTCTAGGCAGATTTTATGAGGTTGCATTAGGCTGTTTAGGATCCTGGTCCCTTCTCAGCCAAACTAATATTACGTCCACTATTTGGAGACGTTTGCAGTTTTCAAAAACATATGTTCTGTGAGCCCTTTAAACTTGAAAGAAAATAATTAATTTGCAGAAAATGAATCAGCAAATATTTAAATCTGAAGTAAAACAAAACAAAAAAAAAAAAAAAACGGGTCCAATTTGTCTTTAATCTTTTCAAATATTAAACTAAGGATCTTTGGAAACGAGACATTTTTAAAGGACGAGTCAGTTTCCACATCTTCACGAACTGTATATTTATTTCCTACATCTAAACTTGTTCTTATATTTTTTTTTTATGTTGTTCAAAAACAACAAATTGGAGTTTCATCGTCTTGTTGTCAGGAGGCAACGAGCACGCTCACATGGAGGATAAATATAAAGACGGCCTCTGATAGTTACGACGGACCGGCCTCAGCCTCCATCAGGACCACAGCTGGTTTAAAAAGGCCAGTGGTGTGCAGGCGGACACAGACCCATTCACTGCCTGTAACTGGACGCCACGTGAGCAGAGCGACTTCTGAAGTGACTTCACTCCTCTGAAACAAACGCTGTGTTGTGCATCTGGATGTGAATCACTTCGAGGATGAAACACCTTGTGACTTGTGACTGATTTCATTGTTTCAGCCTGAACGACACAAAGCTCAACTAAACCTAAACATCATTATGTAGAAAAACTACATTTGATGTTTTATATATTTCACATTGAATCTGAACCTCGGCAGCTGACTGTCAAAATAAAAGCTGACTGCAGGTTATCAAAGGCCGACAGAGGTCTGCTCTGTTCATTCAGCACAAAAACAACAGTCGTCAGCAGAATCAGCAGCAGGAATGTAGCGACCATCCAGTCTGACCTCCGTCTGTCACCAATCTGACCACAGACTTCAAAATAAAGGCGCAAATTAGCTACTTTTGCTCACGGTATTATCTTAGTTCATTTTGATACCTTAGCTAGCTCTGACAGATAATATTGTTATTTCAGCTAACTTTCAAGCTAACCTAGCGACTTCAGCTAACTTAAACACTTTAGACACGTTACCTACCTACGTTACTGAATGTAAGTTATTTATTTTAGCTAACTTAACCAATTCAGCTGACGTTCACTATCTTAGCTAATTTTCATATGAAGATAATATTCATTACTTTAGCTAACATAGAGCTAATGTAGTGACTACAGCTAACTTCAACAACCTTAGCTTATGTAGCCACCTCTGCTAAAACTCTGATAATTTACGTCCCTCAGCTTTGATACCTTAGGTAACTTAGTTATTTCAGCTAACATTATTATCTTAGCTCTGCTATTAAACTTAGTATTTGGTGTTTTCTGACATCAGCGTTAACTGTAGTTAAAGTCACTGAAGTGAAAGCTATTGACACTAACTTTGTAGTCATATCTACCTTTAAATCCTGCACATTTCCCTCCACAGCTCAGTGAAGACACTTTGGATGGACCATGGACCAGATGGACTGAGACAGGGCTACACAATCCCAGTGTGTTTTCACATGAGCCCTGTGGAGGAAATACCCCCAACCTAAACGTGCACGTGCGCACACACGCTGGCATGCACGCACAGTTCACCATGGCAACAGACGGAGATAAAGAGTCTGGCTGCAAAGTGTCAGTGAGCAGCCTGTCAAACACATCACACGGTTACACACCGTGTGTTTGTGGTGCCAGTGTGGGTGTCGGATGAAGGTTAGTTGGTTTAATGGGGTCAAAGGGCATTTACATACTCTCTAATAATTCAATTATAAGCAGCTTAGGCCCACAGCTCTATTGTTACACCATGTAAACACATTAAACAGTTTATGTCACAAAAGCTCAGATCATAATTAGAGCGACTAACCGGATTAACGGAGCTGAGTTTGGTCATCAGCCTCTGAATACAAAGACCGAGGATCAATATCATAATACATCATCTTATACTGGTTTTGGAAATTTCACATTTTAATATTTGGTCATATGACATTGTAGAAGAGCCTAACTAATTGCAAAGAGACACTGACATCCCTAGATAATTTCAGAGCACAATGTTTTTTTAGTAATCAAAACTTGGCTGTAATGTTTCACTTCTGTTCAACCAGCTCCACACTAAACTTTCTCCAGGTGTTGGGTCCACATTTGCACATTTGTGGGCTGAGTGAAAGGGGTCGCTACGTCTATGAGCTTTTTAAAATACATGCGGACAGTTGGACAAAAAAAAGGGGGCCAAATATTGAAGTTTGAAACAAGGGGAACAAAAGCAACGTCTGCAGGGACAGATGCTCTGGTCGGATGGGAGCATGCTAATCAGTTAGTGTGGACAGAACAAAAGAAGCCAGCTGGGCTACACGGTCCCACAGAGACCCCACGGCCTGTCAACCACAACCACACTGCTGGACAATATACTACACATATAAACCACAAATCAAGTATAAGTACGTGGAATAACATTTACAATCACTTAATAAAGGGTTAATAGTAGTAGTAGCAGTAGTAGTAGTAGTAGTAGTAGTAGTAGTAGTAGGTAAATGGAAACACAACAATATTAAAGTGCTGCAGTGTTTAGATAAAATATTACATAGGTTACTCTACTCTACTCTATATGTACTACCAGCAAAGTATAAGTACCTGGAGAAGTATCTATAATCACTTCACTCAGTGAAGTGATTAGTATCACACATACTTATAGGAAGTGTATACTCGTGTGATATTATAATAATATACTATATATACTCTACAGTCAATGTATAATTAGGTTACTCAGTGTTAGTGTTTCAGATTACACTATAGTGTTTAGACAGCTAAACTTTAAACACATGAGTTCAATGAACAAGGAGGCATTATAGTGCAGTTAGTGTATAACATGGACATGCTAAGAAACAAAGAAACTACGACACAACAAACAAACAGTCGGTTGGATCCCATAGGATTATTACAGTGAAGTCTAGGCGTTTTATGATATTATAATAGAAGCTATAATCGCAGCAAATTCAATAAAATATCCTAAATTTAGCAACAACAACAAATAAAGACCGACTTTAGACAATGTGACGTTCATGCAGCCACGAGTGTTGAGGCGTTTTTACAAAGAAGAAAGCAACTTTGTTTTCTGTTAACTCTGAATTATTGATAACACTGAATTATTGATGATGATGTGATAACATGGTTTATGGTTTAACAGTAATATAAAGTTAACACCAGTAATATAAAGTTAACACCAGTTAGCGACCGGTTGGTAACGATGACGTTTATGGGTTTTTGGTCGGTTCAAGTTTACAAAGTGAACTAGCAGCTAACTTGTTTGACTAACTAACATGTTATTCACCACAGCCCGGTTCATGTGGAAACGTCATTTTAACGTTACTGAGGATGAAACTGGTGAAGAGAAACTACTTTTTAAAAACAAAAACAAAAACTTAACAAAGTTACCGGTGGTACCGAGGCAATGTGTCTCCGTTCCGGTTCCCGGCGGCGGTAACGACTCCCGGACAGGCAAGCTGACTCGTTATTTAAGCGTCTAGATGTGGTTTTTATAAGTTTTAGTCGGTGGAAAACTAAATTAACTCAGAGATCAGCTAGTTTCAGGTCCGTCTCTTCACTAGTGCCAACTACACTGACGAGACCTCGGCAGTCTTCGGCTAAAGTCGTGTCTACTTCCGGTGAGCTTTTCAAAATAAAATAGGTAACAGTAGTTTAAATTGTAAATGTTAAATTAAGCAGTTTGGTATGTTTCCGCTGAGCTACAGCAGTAGAAATGATATCATAATACAATTCAAACCTGTATTTAAACTTAAGAAGAAAAGTCAGGTCACTATTTTAATATGCATTTAAAATCAAACAAACAAAAATAGTCTTCCTCTTTCACACAGTTTTTCATTGTCTTGGTACATACAGGGGTCCAGGCTGGCTCTTTTCAGGGCCAGATCTGGATCAGGACTCCTTGTTGACAGATCTATTTAGATAGATAAAGATCTGATCACTTTGTTGCTAATTTACCAGCTTATAGTTTATGGTCGTTGTTGTGGTTATGGATATAGTTTCTTCTAGTAATCTGCAGAATCCAAAGTCTGTGCAGCAGGAGTCCAATACAGAGCAGTAGTGGAGTAGAAATGAGAAGTGTAGATATTATTCAAATTAAGTGTTTTATATTCACACAAACCCTATCACGACTAATGTGTGGCATATAGACTCAGAATAAGCTTTATTGGCCAAGTATGTGAACACATACAAGGAATTTGGCTACGGTTCTTTTCCTTTGCTCCAGTGTAATTAAAACAAACATAAAACATAGAATAAACAGTTTATACACAAAATATATAAACATTATACAAACATTATATGGACATTTAGCTGGAGGACTGAATGAACAAATGTAAATAGTGAACAGAAGTGTGTTGATCTGCCCGGTCTATTTAGATATTAAATATATATTCATGTTTATGTATATAAATATTAAATATTATTGACAGTGTGTTGTTTTTTATGTACATAGTGCAAATTGCAGATCAGACAGTCAGAATGGCAGAGTTATGTACAATGTGTTAGAGTTAGGTGGGTACAGTAGTGTTAAACAGAGTGACGGCCTGGGGGGGAAAAAACTGTTCTCATGTCTGGCTGTTTTAGCCTACAGTGATCTGTATCACCTACTGGGGGGGAGAAGTTCAAACAGGTTGTGACCAGGGTGTGATGGGTCTGCAGAGATGTTTCCTGCCTGTTTCCTGACTCTGGATGTATATAAGTCCAGGATGGTGGGCAGATCATCACCAATGATTTTCTCTGCAGTCCTAATTGTCCGTTTCAGTCTGTTCCTGTCCTGTTTGGTGGCAGAACCAAACCACATGATGGATGTGCAGAGAACAGACTGGATTATTGCGGTGTAGAACTGGATCAGTCGCTCCTGGGGCAGGTTGAACTTCTTGAGCTGATGCAGGAAGTGTATCCTCTGCTAGGCTTATGGTGATTATGGTGTCTATGCTGGGAGTCCACTTAAGGTGCTGGAAGATGATGGATCGCAGAAACCTGAAGGTTTCTACCGTGGTCACAGTGTTGTTGAGGATGGTGATGGGGGCTAGTGCAGGGGGGCTACTCTTGAAATCAACTGTCATCTCTACAGTTTTGAGCGTGTTCAGCTCTAAGTTGTTCTGACCACACCAGAGGGCCAGCTGTCCCACCTCCTGTCTGTATGCAGACTCATCACCATCCTGGATGAGGCCAATGGGGCTAATGACAGTTGTAAATATATATAATATAGTTATTGGTATAATAATTCTAACATAATATAATAATATCAAAATGTAAATTAATATAACTGTAAGTTTAGGTATGGGCTTATTTTATTTATCTGCATTGAATGGTTTTATTGTGAAAGTTCAAAACAACAACTTCCGCCTTTTGCTCCAGCTGGGGGGTATTCCAAGAAGGAGGTTTAACAAACACCGGGTTAAAGTCTAATCTTAAGGTTATCTGAACCCATGACAACTAAACCCGCGCAGTTGGTTTCAAAACACCGGTAATGAATTAACTCAATTAAACCCGTATTGATCAACCCAGGGTTGTGCGCGTTCCCGGCGAATCTATAAAGTCATCATCTATAGAGGGTCGAAACCACGACTAAAAGACGAGTCTCATACTTCAGTGAAACTGAGCAGCAAGTCCTCGTCGAGGCGTATGAGGAGGAAAGGGCGGTGATAAAAAAAAAAAAGCAACACAAATGCATCTGCCAAGGCGCGCGACTAGGCTTGGCAGAGAATCGTTAATGCGTAAGTTTAGACCATTATGTGAAGCGCACGATTTTAAATTACATTAAATAATATGATAATATAATATAATATATTTCTTAATACGATGCCACCTTCTAATACGGACTACCTGTCACTAAATGATTTATTAATTAGATGCAACCCAGGTGCGCAGAAAACAACCTGGAAACAAGTAAAACGTGGTGTATAGTCGTCATGGCAACAGTAAATAAAATGTCAAAGCAGCAACGTGACTTGGGAACAGTGGGTAGTTAACAGGCTGTCAGGGTGTTTGTATTAAACTTGTTGAAAGATAGAAAAAAGTTCCTTACTGCTGCTGCTACACATGTCATCCACCTCAATATTCTCTGACATTTCTCTCTTCTGGTGGATCTGGACCGTGTGTACGGAGATGATGAGAGATAATACTACAGGGACTAGTATTATCACAGGACGTCTGTGTTTGGTGAAATGTGGTCGGTGATTTGTGGTGGAATTTTTACTTTACAAATTACAGACATGGCACATTCGCACAGGATTAAAATTACAGACATCCTCCGCAATTATTACAAACTACCAGACGTCACAAGGTAACACTAACCCCGTGAGAATAGAGATAATGTCAATAATTGGGCCTTCATCAAAAGAAAACGCTATTGTGTATCAAGTTTTGCAGCGGCCTTACTGAACTTGGACTTAAATACCAGAACATAACTTGATTACTTAAACATGACCTGAACAAAACCAGAACAAATCCTACTGCCTACCAGGTTATGTTCAGAGCGTATGTTACCATAGTGACTTACTAAACCTGACCATTTTAGAACGAAAAACCCAGGTTTATCGCTTACTCTGGGTTAACATACTCAGTTAAGTCAGTAAACCCGCTTCTTGGAATACCACTGGTCTCTCTCGCTCTCTCTTTAAAACATTGTTGTGTTTTGTTGACTCTTGTTGTGTTTTGACCTCAGGGCCACCATACTTTACTGACCGAACAGCTGTGTTAACATCTGCACATTTGTTTACTATTGAATAAAGATAATTTTGTACTTCTTTCAAATATATTTCCATATTTAAAGCTCTTTGCAATCACCAACTCTGCTGCACTCCCCTGGTGGCGTAATGATGGAGCGCAGCTTCACTGTCAATAAAAAGAAAATGGTGCAAAGTTCATCATGAGAAAACATGTTTCTTTAACTTGTGTCACTACAACAAATACTATCATAATCATATACCTGACAACTAATTTTCTGTCTCAAAATTGTGAAATTAATTTTCTGTTAAAATATTTGACACAGAGAAGAGGTAACTGAACTTTTGTGTGTGTATGATAAAACAAAGCTGCAAGTACAGATTACAACTAAAACATTTAGGAACATGCTTCTGGCTTTAGTTGTATGTGACATAAGACAAGAGGAACCTGATTATTACTACACACTCTGGACCAGATGTAAACCTACAGAACAGGTTCAACCAGCAGGGTGGTAATAAACTTTAAACATGAGTCAGCCTCAGGAAACAAAGTGTTGTCTTTCAGTCTAACTCATGAGGCACCCATGTGTCACTGTCTGAGTTTGAGTTTTTTCTAACTAAATTTGCCTTTTCCCTCATCTCCGGTCTCACCCACTTCCACCAACACAATTACAGCTGATGTTTTCAACAGATAAATATACCAATATCAACATTTACAGTCAGAGTCTGGGCAGAGGTGGAACCACGGTATCAAAGTTTTGCTCCAACCATTCAGGACTCACTTTCATCTGTTCATCATGACGTCTCAGCCTGTTTTTATAACTTGAATGACTAATGTAAACCAAACCAATCAGAAGCATGAAGACATGATTAATTTAGCTCCGTAGAAAAGAAGTAGCCATAGTGCACCTTTAAAACAAAGCGCTTTGCAGTACAGTGAAATCTTAATCACTAAATACTAACTAAATAAATATGTGGTATTGAATATGGGATATTATATTGTTGTGTATCTACTTTAACTACAGTATATTTCACTCTGTTCTTTCTCTGTGGGAAACACTGTGATGTTTAAGGACTTGGGGGAGTTATATTTATTTATCACTATGAAAATAATATGGCATTAGTCCCATTTAACATGGGGTAGTGGTGCACGTCATCCTATTTTGGCCAAAATTGGTACTACAACAACAAACGCCTAATAATTTTCATAAAGTGATATAGGCGAGGCACAGTTATATATAAGTTTTTCATTCTGCAGAGAAATTAACTGGTGATATATATATATATATGTGTGTATTACGGTTGGTACGTTGGTACGATATTGAACAGTTCGGTACAGTGGTCTCGGTTCGGTTCACTGTAAATCGAACAATACGCAGTGTTATATTTACTTTATCAACTTGTGACAATGCGCTCTCTGTTGAAAGCTCAGTGGATCTGTGCTCAACTACTTCACCTTAGGCTGCATTGTCGAGTGCAACTCCACCCACATTCAATAGCTATGTTTCCACCAAGTAAATTCGTGGTAACATTTAGGGGCCGGGAACTTTCCAGGAACATTGTCTGACTCGGTCCTAGCATCTTTGTTTCCACCAAGGGTAAGACCCCGATCACCTCACGGGACAGAGGGCGGGACGACTTTACCGATCATCTTCTCTCACACCTGCAGTGTGTGTGTGTGTAACGATTAGAGAACATAAAAACAACAAACTAAAGAAAATGAAATGCTACAATAAATATATTTATGAGGACTGGATAGGCCAGTCGTAGCTAAGCACCGCACCCCCACCCCCTCAGAGGAAGTGATAACAGGCCCTCAACCCAAACAGAGCCCTACGGTAAAGGGTCTGTATACTGGAAACACTAGGTATGTAATAATGCAATCACAACCGCAATCACAATTTACTACACCTCAACCAAGAGGCAAATCAAAATGGCTGCACTACACTCAACACACGAGCCCAAGAAGCTAGGCACTGCGCTCCCATCCCATAGTATCCATAGATCCAGCACGTTCCCCCCTCTGAGCTACTTCTCAGCCACAGCTTGACCCCATCCAAAGAGACAAACTAAACAAACCAGCAATAAAAATTGAGATGGTGTGTACAGACTAAATAAGCCATTGCATAAAAAGCATCATGAAAAACATATGGGAAAAACAATTCCCAACAATTCAATTCAGGATGTTTCCAGAGCAAGACGCTACTCCTGCAGGACGGAAACCCCTTGTTATCACTGCTGGCACACATGCAGATGCTCGCCTTCACAGCTGCTCGCTGTTAGCTGCAGGCTGCATGAGTTAGGTTTAACAAATAGAATAACAATAGAAAAACAATAGAGAGGGGAGTGCTGAGCACTATGCGCTGTCAATATACGTAAGGTTATGTGACATATTTACGTCAGATGCGCCCAGGTGACTCTGCTACTCCCACCCTTCACACACACACACACACACACACACACACACACACACTCATTTATATATGTAGTTCTTTGGCTGAATATAGTTGAATATAGCCGATAGTCATTGATAGCTGAAGCGCCTGAAATCCAGAACAGTAAGAATGTATGTTTCATAGCACGTGGATTAATTCATTTAAAAACACTTCAGTGACCTCTCATTAACATTTTTTGTATTTAACTAAAGTATAAAGTAAGGAACACGCTGATTTAATAAATAAGTTGTTTTTTATTGAATGAAGAATGAGATGAATGAATGAGACGCTTTGTTCGTCTTCCTCGTGTTAAGCTTTTCTTTTTTTATATAACCGGAAAACTACACCCACTCCCGCGTTCATTACACTCCGCGGTTGAAATTTGGGCGGCTTTTTCATTCAAACAGGACACAGACCACGACCAGGACCAGGACCCGTGTCTCCTGACTCGACTCAGACCCGCTGACCCTCTCAGGTGAGACCTCGATTTTATCTGTGTTATTTTAACGTAGTGACGTCAGTCTCAATGTACACGTTGTACACGTTAATTACTGACGACCACGTGCTGACTTTTGTACTACTCTACTAAAACAAAGGAAGGCGCGTGTATCCACTATGACGGTTAAATTAAAAATTATTGACAGTTTTAATACCCGCTTTCACGTATTACACTTATTAAGTCACTTACTAAAACACATAATTCAGAAACGAAGCGACCGCGTGTTAACACACAATTCCGTTTTACTGGTTTGAACTTCATGACTAAGACTTAATGTTATTTGAATAAACTATATACTTACCGGTGATGTTTTAGAAACAGTAAGCGATACGTTTAACCATTTTTTTATCACGTGTTTTACCTTCAGCCATATGAAGTAGTTATGACAGAAACAGGAAATGAATGAATGACTCAATGACTGAACTTTACAACTGTTAAACCTATCAAGTTAATATACTGTGTTGGCGTTGTTTCTAGTTAATGGTAATTCATGTCATTTGTCGTTTTAACGTAGATTTAATCTGTTAAATATCAGCATAAATTACTAACAACTTCCCGCGCGTGTGGTGTGTGTGTGTGTGTGTGTGTGTCCCCTGTGAAAAAACAAAAAACGAAAGTGAAGACATGACTTCAGGTCTGGTTAAGGTTAGAATCAGGTTTAGATAAAGGTTAGGCAAGTGATACAAAGTGATCTGACTCATTACTTATGTATTTAGCAATTGCTGACTCGCTTATTTTTACTTTCATACTTACTGAATTTTCCAGTTTACTATTAATTTCTCTGGCACCTACTAATTTGCATCATGTCTATATTTTCCACAGCAGCCCTCAAGGCAAATGAAACAAAAACGTTCAAAACGGTTGGTTCGAACCCGACTGTGCCAAACATTCCAGATTTCCTGTGTATCACTGACTCTGTCAATAAAGGCAAACATTCACGTCAAAAAATATATTAAAGAAAATTCTAGTGACTAACTGTCATAGTCTGATCCGAGGGATTTTCTGTTTCTTTGAAGTTGAAAATGTTTTTCGTAAAAGTGTTTGTTGTTGTAATGCTGAGTTTGGCCACTAGCGTGACAATAAACTCAAAATTTAATTTGTTGAAGATCAAATGGATTGTAGTTTGTTTTTCTTGCATCTACATGTTTAGAAACTGACCTCGCAGTCATTTTTTTCAGAAACGTGACGCTAAAAACAAGATGTGGAACGAGAAGAAGCCGACTCCACCTGTCGACCAGTGAGTGACACCAGACACATCTATATTTAAGTTCAAGTCGAGTTTATCTGTATAGCACAAAATCAGAAAAATGTTTATCTCAAGGCACTTTATAATATTAAAAAGAAGAAAAACCCAACAGTGGAGAGGAGTTGGACTAACTCTATAATATGGAGTCGTACCCCCTTAGTACAATGACAAAAAATACAAAGACTATTCTAAAACTCCCTTTTAACAGGGAAAACCAGAGTGGACGACTACACTGGTCAAAGCTACCTGTAAAAAAAGAGAGAGGGACAGCGAGAGGAGGTGCAGTGCATCATGGGAGTTCCCCAGCAGCCATAATCCTATAGCAGTTTAACTAAAGGAAGGTTCAGGACCCACCTGAATTATCACTTATTAACTACTACTAACTACTAACTATAAGTTGTAATAGAGGAAAGTTTTCAGTCTAACATTAAATGTAGAAAGAGTGTCTGCCTCCTAGACCCAAACTGGGAGCTGGTTCCATAAGAGAGGAGCCTGATAACTGAGGGCTCTACCTCCCATTCTGGTCTTAGAGCCTCTGGGAACCACAAGTAAACTAGCAGTTTGTGATCCAATTAATCTGTTAGGATAATAAGGAGCTAGTTCAGTTCAGGTGTTGATCCGTATGGTGATGTGAAGCCTCTAACCGTTGTTGTGGCTTCTCTACAGCGGTCACGCTGTCGGCCTCATCATCTTCATACTGGGTTTGGGGACACTGCTGCCCTGGAACTTCTTCATCACAGCCTCTCAGGTTTCTCTTCATGTTACAGAGAAATACATGTATTTATTTATTGTGAATGTTTCTCCATAAAGCTGATTTTTCTTCTTTTCTTCCTCTTTGTTAAAGTATTTTAACGAGCGGCTCAAAGTTGCTAACGCCACCTCCAACATCACATCAGCTGCTCCACCCAAAGACTACAACTATGACAGCTGGATGGCGCTGCTTTCTCAGCTGCCCCTACTGCTGTTCACGCTGCTTAACTCTTTCCTGTATCAGTGGTGAGTTTGACGATGCAGCTTCAGATCAGATCATCAGATCTGTAAAAAACAAACAAATGTATCAACATGGACGCTAAGGAAATGCTTCTGCTTCTCTCTGCAGGGTCAGCGAGCGCATCCGCGTGGCCTTCAGCCTGGTCGCCATCTTCTTCCTCTTCTCCCTCACTGCTGCTTTGGTCCCAGTGGACACCATGCTGCCGGACACCTTCTTCTCCGTCACCATGGCAACCATCTGGTTCATTAACAGTGAGTCTGAAACTTGCAGGCATCTGCAAGTCCAACCTTCAACAACAGATGAAGCTGAACAAAAACATGAAGGAAAATGTTCCTCAGTCTGACTGTCACAGTCCCAAAGAACAGCAGCAGCAGCAGATGTCAGCGTAGAGAAAAAAGATGGAGATGCTAACTGCTTTGTTAATGTGGCTGTTAGCAAACTTCACTTTCATTTGCCAACATTAGTTGGCAGTAATGTAGTTACTACACTTGTAACTATATTAGTTATCATTAGCAAACTTTGAAACACTCGATAATTTAGCTACATTAGCTAATATGTCTACATGAGCTAATTTAGTAAACTTTTTTATGTTAGAAACTTTACTTCATTTGCTAAATTAGCTAACTACGTTTGCTAACATAGTTCTGTTTGCTTACTTAGCTAATTTAGGTAGCTTTACATATCTTCTTCATTTATATGTTAAACCTCTGAAGGTTAAATTTTAGCCTACAGAGCTTCCATCCAAACACTTGTGCATTTTTGTTAAATGCGGAAACTAAACCTTTATACCTATGACACCAAAGTGAATGTACATCTGCTGCCTCTGACGACCATCTGACAACTCATCACGATCTAATGAATGAACGATCTAATGAATATGTGTGTGCAGTGTTTGGTGCGCTGCTACAGGGCAGTCTGTTTGGCGTGGTCGGCCTCTTCCCTCCTCGGTACAGCACGCTGTTCATGAGCGGTCAGGGTTTGGCTGGGATCTTTGCCGCCATCGCAATGCTCTGCTCCATCTTAAGTAAGTGACAGACCCAACAACAACAACCACAACAGTGTTGAAATGTAATAAACAGCAGACGCACACTTTGACTGGATTGTTACATTAAAGACTTGTCTTCCCGTGCAGGTAATGCAGATCGGAGCTCGGCTGCGTTGGGATACTTCATCACTCCATGTGTTGCCACACTGGGGACGTTGATGTGCTACCTGCTGCTGCCACACCTGGTCAGTATTTTTAAAAGTATTTTTGTTTCTTCACAGAATTAAAGTGTCACCATGAATAAAAGATCATTTATTTTATTCTGCTTTGCAGGAATTTGCTCGTTTCTACCTGAGCAGACGTCAAAGCGCTGATGTGAAGTCACAGGAGCTTCTGAGCAGCACAGGTCAGTTTCTGCAAAGACTCATTGATGATCCAAGTCAGTGTAACAAAAACCAGGAGCTAAAATATCCTGGATACAAGCTCTGCAATCATCTGTGCAGTAGAGATTAGGAAGTAGCGCCATTGTATTTTTATAACATCAGAACAGAATTAATTCAGACCAACTGATCAGAAACATGAGGACCTGAACAAACATGGAGGGCTTATGAGCTGTGCTGCAACCAGCCACTGGGGGGTGATACAGATGATTTAGCGTCAGTCTTAAGCAGCTGTCATGTCGTCTGTTTTTATATATGGTGTGTTTTCAGTCTACAAAGGTAGATAGTTTTATTATTATCATTTGTTTTAATTGTCCTTTTGGCCACAAGTGGCTGAAGTGTGTGTGTGTGTGTGTGTGTATTCTGCCAGATATCATATAATAATACACAAATTCTGACAAAAAATGTTTTTACTTTGATACTCGGGGCTTCTGTAAATGAGTCACTGACATTTTATTTGTTTATTTTTACTTTCAAAGATAACAAGATATTAAACAACAAGGAACTGGAGGCAAACGAGAAGCTTGCGAGTGAAGAGGAGGAGTATCAGGAGCGCTCCTCTGTCCTGGCCGTTTTCAAAAAGGTAAATGACCTAAAAAAAAAAAAAAAGTAAACTTGGTAAGTAAGTCAAAGTTTTTTGACTAAATCTTCCCCGTGTGTTTCAGATCTGGCCGATGGCACTGTGTGTGACATGTGTTTTTGCCGTCACCCTGTCTGTGTTTCCCGTCATCACTGTCAGAGTGAAGTCCGTCTACAGGGAAGATGCTCCCGCCTGGGGTGAGTTGGCACTTGTTTTTTTTTTAAATTTTAAAATGTTTACATCTTTGTTGTGATGTTATTGTTTACAGTTTGTTCTGCCGTCTCTCTCTCCAACAGACAGAGTCTTTACTTGTGTTTGCTGCTTCATCGTTTTTAACGCCATGGACTTGGCCGGCCGCGGTGCCCCGTCTCTCATCCAGTGGGTGAGTCCTACTGCCTCCAGTTTGAGGACTGACGAGATTGTTTTATTGTTGACCCATCATGTTTGTGTTTTCTGAACGACTCTGTTGCTGTTGCAGCCGTCGAGGAACAGCCTCCTGTTTCCCGCTGCCGTGTTGTTCCGCCTCGTCTTCATCCCGATGCTCATGACATGTAACGTGGAGAATACCAACCTCACTGTCCTCTTCAGACACGACTGTGCCTTTGTCACCATCATGGCTCTGTTCTCCTTCTCCAACGGATACTTGGCGAGCCTCTGCATGGCCTACGCTCCACAGTGAGTCTCATCTTTGTAATGCTAACATAAAACATTAACATTATCGTAGATGCGAATACTATAAATAAAAAGCAGCTTAACCCTCCGTGAAAAGTCACTAAATTTTGCTATTTGATGCTAACTAGCATATCTCTGACATCATGAAGTTGAAAAAAACCTAGCATAATTTCGTATCTGTAAATGCCCCCTGGTGATGTAAAAGAAGATGTTTGCACCTAATCAATGACCTATACTGCAGTCAGCCACCAGGGGGTGATCCAGAGCTTTAAAATGTCACTATAGGACATTAGCTGCAGCCTAGCCTTAGCTTTTTCTTCTACACCATGATGTTTGCTAGCATGGCGTGTTGTTAACCATGTGTTTCTGTCCGTCAGATTCGTACGTCGTAAAGACTGTGAGACCGCCGGTTCTCTGATGACCTTCTTCCTGGTTCTGGGTCTGGCTGTGGGAGCATCGTTCTCCTTCCTGCTAGTAAAACTGGTTTAGATAAAACACAAACTCCTCTGATCCTCAGTGTGAAATTTGATCGATGGTGTTTGAAGATTTGGATCCTCTCAAGAAAAAAAGAAAGAATACAACTAAAGATTTTTAACTCCATTAGCACTCTGCCTTCCTGATAGCGATTTCAATATGGAGACTAAACACCCAGTCAGGGGCGATCTGAACAAATGTTGCATCACAACTAGTTCTGATTCTTGCTTTGTTTAAATCGAGTCTTAACATTCGAACAGAGTTGTTATTTATTTATTTATTTATGGAAGGATTTTATTTTGACACGTCAACAGCCACTTAACAGCTAGCCCCGTCTCAACTGCAGCTCCATAATTCAGTAACAGTAATTCCTGTTTAAACATTATAAATGTTTAACAGCTAACAGCAGGCTGGTTGGCAAAGACGGAACATTTTATCTCCTGTCAATAGGGTTCGTACAGGTGCTTGAAATCCTTGAAAATGCTTGGATTTGTTACCATGTTTCTCAGCAGTCTGACTCAATAAACTGCTTATTAAATGGAGAGAAATGAAATAAGTTGGATTAAAAATGAAGTCTACATCAGCCTTTGCGTGTTGGGGTTGATGGTTGTCATGGTTATGTTACGTCGCCCCCAAGAGGACAGTGTATCAGACCAACATGCCGATTTAAGAGGGCCACATGTAGATCAAACATGGACCAAATCCACATGTAGCCAGCTGTAAAGCAGAAAGGACATCCAGGTTTTCTCAATGGGAGAGTCGACTTTCTCCAGCCACATGAAAAGGAGTCACAGAGATGATTAGCTCTACACGCTAATGATGTCTTTGCTAACTGTTAGCTACATGCTATACCTAAACGTAGAAGCACTATATGGTGTGTATTACTGCTAGGATTAGAATTATTTCATTTCATTTCATATTTCATATTCTCAGCAATAATAATAATTATTATGGATAATTACAAAGACAGCATTTCTCAAATGAGAGACCCACTAAAATCGGGGGAAATGGGGTGGTGGGGGGCACAGTGAAATTTTTATTATAGTCAAATAAGACTGCCACAATTAATGAGAAAATACTGTCTTAGACAATTCACTGCCTATAGCCTACAGCTCTTCACTATAGAAGGCAATGTTTAGGCTGTTTGGCATCATGTGTTCATTGGCTGCATGTATAAGGGAGCTGCTTGCATGTATCGCCTTGTAATTGTAACTGTAATTATTATTAACTTAAGCTTATTATTATTATTATTAAGCTGTTCGAGGTCACCGAGGGCTGTCAGTAAGAAAAAGAATGAGAAAATTTGATACAACATAGGCCAAGTAAAGAATCGACAGTCAACATTAACGACTCGGGGCACAGAAACTCCATTTCATTTTCATTTTCTATGCCCCATTCAGTTAATGTTAGCTGCCAGTTCTTTTTCCTACGCAGTTTCCTCACAGTGAAATCCAATATTTGTATATATGTATATAAACAGCTTCATCTTTAGCCCAGCACATGTATTCACATTCACTTAGATCTGTGTTTTCATCTATTCTGATACATTTTATTGCATTTGCTGTTATTGGAAACTGCTTTTATTCTGAATACAGTAATTTACAAAAGCGTTTCTACTTTTTCAAAATCGTTTGCTCTCCAAACGGTTACTGTTTTAATGTTGATCTTGTTCTCTGTGATGCACTGGATTTTTCTTTTCAAAGGGAAGTTTTTATACGACTGTATTTTACATGTTAAAGCTCAAGTGTTTTTGTACTTTTTTTTTTTTTATAAATCAAAACTTATTTTATCCCTTTTGGCTTGTTTATAATTTCTGATACAAACCAGTGACTTATCTACCTACTTTCTTACATAAGTAGGAAGGGGGCGGGAGTATTGGCCAATCAGAGACAGTGCCTCTGTCTCTGCCTCATTGTATACAAGCAGTAGAATTTTAGAGGAATGTATTTTATATTTTGAAGAATTTTGTTAAAAAAAAAAAAAAAAATTGCAAACTTACTAACTGTACAGTTTTGGCTGTTTTTAAAAATGTTTGAAAAAAAGTTAAGATGAGAGTTTTAAAAGATGCTTAGTAATAAAATGTATAGTTATTATTATGTTATGTTAGAACCATAATAGAAATAAGTGAACATTATTATATATATATATATATGTATATGTATATATGTTTGTAATGTATAATGCTTATTTTTTTGAAGATTTGGAAGTGACTGTTACCTATTTTGTTTGTAATCTTAATCCAGAAGTTTGATATTAATTATATTAATTTCTACATGTCATTACCCTGTGGAAGCACTAGGTGGCAGGAGTGATGTAGAGGATCAGAGAGCAACAGTCTTTGACTGTGACTACAGTTTTTTTTTTTTTTTTTTTTTTGCAATTTCATTCCTGTAATTTGAACTTTTTGATTCAGTAAATACTTGAAACTTTTAAAGAAGTCTCACATCAATGACTTAAGCTCAAGAACTGGTTGTAAAATGGAATATATGAAACGGCATCTACATGTTACATTAGCTATATTGCAATAACAAAACCTAGCATCTTTATTGCAGTTAACTTGAATTGGAAACATAATTGACGATGTGGGGAACATTTAACTCAAACAACTGATCGGCTCTTTTCAGGTCTTTATCTTCGTCTCCAGGCACCAACAAAAATGTCTGAGACTCGCTAAGATGAAAGAATAATTGAGTGCAGGACAAAGGGGTAGAAAATGGATGGATGGAAGCCTCTTCTTCTATACTACCCACTTCAACCTGATTGGTGGAAACATTTTTTAATGATGTTTCAAAAGTGTCAGTCAGCTTCATAATGTCATGGATCTGTTTGTGCTGTTTTCCTCCTGACCTACGGTGGCTCTGAGGGTCAAAACAGCTGAAATGTTGTTGTGTTTTCTGAATTGTCTTTGTATTTTGAATCTGAGGGCCACCATATAAAAACCCAGTCAGCTTCAAAGCTTCAGAAGACTGACAGACTTTTTAATGACACTAATGAACAGTCCACAGTCCACACCCCTCCTCCTCCTGTTGCTGCTGCTCAGCCCTTTTCCTCTGCAGCTTCCTGCCATTCTTTTCTGTCTCTTAATGGAAAATGAAAAAATGAAAGTTGTGACTACACAATGAGGTTATTCATGATGGCGTAAAGACAACAACGGCTTTGGACTCTGTGAGTATCTTTTAACTCTTTTTTTATATATTTATAGACCTTTTTTTCCTTCACCCCCTACAGCTCAGCAAGGTAAACAAATCAGAGCAACACACGAGGATTAATCTGCTGCTGAAAAGAGTCTCAGAGTAAAGCTGTTTCCTCCTGTTTGAGTGAAACTACAGTGTTAAGCTGTTTCAGGAAGTCACTATTGATTCCTTTTGTTAATAATAAACAGAAATAAATAAATTGTGTCACATTGTGAGTGTTTGTGTGAACTTTGCTCTTTATTATCAGGTCAAAATGGGTCTGAAATTACATTGGAGAAAGTTGTTTTGGGAATAAAAAAAAAAAAAAAAAGGTGTTGGTGTAAACTTACATTTCTGTCCCCGGAGGAAAAGTTCACCAACTGTGGAGGATTTAATTTTTTTTGGATGCAGGGGGGTTGTCTGCAGTGGCAGCAGCTACACAATGAGCTCTGTTGTTATTGACCTGAGGGAGAAAGGCATGCAGGCGCAGCTGATTATCAGAGCGGTGTGTGTGTGTGTGTGTGTGTGTGTTGGAGTGTAAAGAGCCAGGTTGAAGCTCGACGTCAGCGTGACTCAGTTGACAAACCTGACCTGCAGCTCATATGTTTTTCTGTCAGATCAACATGGCTGAAACGAGTATGACGCCGCAGAGGAGGAAGGTGAGTTTGACGCAGCAGCTGACGACAGGTTAGAGATTAACAATGTGAACGCTCAGAAAAAAACGGAAACTATTTCACCTCACTTGTCTGTCACTTTGACTTTTTCCTGGTTTTCAGTTTTATTTGTCCCTGAAACGTAAATTCCTGACTTTTGTTAAACTGTCCACCTGCTCACCGACCGAGTGACGAGTGGAGGCGTCCGGGAAAACTACAGGCAACTTTCAGTCACAATTAACAAAATAAAAGCTCAAAAAACAGACACAGGGTGACACTATTTAGCCTCCATGCAATGTCTCCTTAATTAAAGTTAAATGATGCTCCATTTGTACATTTAAACAGAAAAAAGTTATATCTGTAATAAACAAGGAAAGTTTGATGCCGCAAGCTGTGATGTTCCTAAAATTTTGACCTTATGTGTCTTTAGAAGGAAACTAACAGTAAGTTTTAAAGTATTGATTCAGGTCAGTACTAATAAATGATAGTGTTTTTATTTTTTCAAATTAAAAGACTTTCACCAGCTCCATACAGGTATTCAGTCTGATCCAGATTGTCTCACTTTTATCTTGAAGTCTCAACACCATTTGTGTTCACATCAGCTGCTTTTATTTTGAAGGGGAGGTAGATCTTGTGCCGCACGCAGCACGTGCTGGTCACACGTTGCGTGGTCAATAATGCTTTGACCTCAGTCATTATCAATATTAGACAGGAAGAAGGATGGAAGCTCTAAGCTTTTATTTTTTGACCTAGAAATTATTGTGATGCACAAAAATAATTCAAAAGTAGAAGAAATTAATAACAAAAAACATTAAATCACAGTCATATAAAATTCAGACCAGTGTTTGAGGAATGACCTCCTGACCTTTGGTGACAAATATGTCAAAACAGTCTCAAATGAAGTGAATCTTATGATTGATTTTATGATTTATGATTGTGATCTTTAATGTTTCTTTCCCTCCTTTCAGAAATGGACTATTCCACAGAGAAGCGTGAACGATGAGATTAAAGTGAACGGCTGCTCCTCAGAACAAGACGCTCGCAGAAACCTGGTAACATGACAGAATGAAGAATGAAAAACTGTGTGGTTCTTATCAATAACAAATGGTAGATTGTACCTGGGACAGAATATTACAGACAACTGATGCAGATTATTGAAGGTGGACTTCATGAAAAAAAATGAATACATTTATAAATGTTCCTGCCTGGGATTTATTTCCACATATTTGTGGATGTAAATAAGTGATGCAATAAAATCCACCAGACTACATTGACAAAAACAGCTGTTTTACCTCAGACAGTACTGGATGTGTTAGTTTATGTTGTTCAGTTGTATGTTATGTTCAGGGACTTACCTGAAATGACCTGAGATCTGTCATTTCAGGTAAGTCCCTGAACATAACATACAACTGAACAAAATAACACATACTAACACAAAATAAATAACACAAACTAACAAATTGACAGAAAAGCAGTAAATTAATAAACACCAGTTTTCTGCAAATTTATCAACAGTAAATAGTAGACTTTATTCACATGATGTTACAGATTTAGTTCTGAAAATATTTTCTATTTTTTATTAATCCATCAAGTCAGTGTTTAAAGTTGAAGTTGGTCTCTGTGTGTTTGCAGGCCGTACCCTTCAGAGGTCACATCACCGATGGGATGCGGCCAGGGAAGAAGGTGGTGGTGATGGGCGTGGTGGACTCACGTCCTGACAGGTATCTGTCCGTGTGTTCATCTGTCCGTCTGTCTGTCGGTTTGCCCTCTTAGTATTACCATCGTTCAGGGCAGAAACATCCACAAAAAATTTCCTAGAGTCGAGATGGCATTCATGGTTCCCAGAGGATGAACTCTGACTTGCTTGTTTTTGTTCACCAGCATATTAATGGATTTATTATATAGATTTTAAAATAATCACAATCAAGAAGTACAGCAATAATCTGAGTTGTGAAAAAACCTTGACTAACGTCTGAGGTTCAATGTCAGAAATCCTTTTTTTTTTTTTTTTTTTTTTTTCTTTTGCATGATTGGTTCAACGTCATCACCTCACTCCAATTGCTGTGTATTATGGGATATCTGTGTCCACTGTGTTGCAACTCAGTTAAAACCATCAACATCTTCTGCAGGTGAAATACAAATCAAATAATTGTTGATTCAACTGTGCAAAGTGAAGCGATGGATATGATATCACTTCATCAATTTATGTAATATTTACTACTTTTTAGTGTACAATGACACTAAATAGTTTACCCAATTGTTGTATTTTACTCACACATACCATTAATCACTTGACCAACACTTTGTTGCACTAACTACACACTATACTAACTATAAACTTTATACTGAGATGTACTGAGCCTGTGGAGAACAGCCATACTCTCATGCTGCAAAACTCAACAAACACAGGGAGGTGGAGTGAAATATCTACTGTCATAACTCAGTCAAATCTAAAAAACGTATGTAAAATACATGTTGATACTGTAAATTATCACTTGTCACTTCTAACTTCTGTTTACCATAAGCCTCCAAAAATCTACTGAGAAGTCAAAGGAACAAGGACTTTTCTTAAGTGTCAATGATTCAGTGGGAGTTGTCTGAACATCCACAGCTACAATACAAACAGTAACCGCTATAAGTATAATTTGCCAAAAAGGAAATTTATATTAAAGAGTAAAGTAGAACCAGTCAATGCTAATATGAAAACCTTTTATTAGTAAAAGCAGCTAAAGTGGTATTCGCCTCTCTGTTAGGTTCTACATCGCTCTGACGTGTGGTTGTGGGACGTCCAGGGAGCCTCCACCTGATGTGGCTCTGGAGCTCTGTGTTCGATTCAGGGACCGTCAGGTGATACGAAGGGCCTGTGTGTCCGGATCCTGGGGAGACACCGAGAGAGCTGTGCCTTTCTTCCCCTTCATCAGAGACCAGCCGTTCAAGGTAGCAGCTGTGACAGCTGAAGCACAAGCAGCTTATAGCTGTTTCTCGTTAAAACAAAAACGTGAAGATAAAACCTACAAGGTAGCTGCATCACCCAAGAGGATGCAAACACCAGCTCCTTCACCAAATTTAAAATTATTTTCTTAAAATGTTTTTCTTCTTTAACGGAAAACTGCTGATCGTCTGCATGAGGTTCCAGTTGCCTTTAAGTGAACCTGTGCTTCACTATGATATTGTGATTTGGGATTTGTAGCTGATTGTTAGGCTTGTGAGCAGGAAATGGAGGATATTGATAATTTGATGCTTGTGTCTCCTGGCAGATGGAGATTCACTGTGAGCACAGCCGGTTTCGTGTTGTCGTGGACGGGCAGCAGCTGTTCGACTTCCACCACAGACTGACTTCACTCAGCGAGGTTGACACACTATGGATCAAAGGAAGTGTCACAATCACTAAATTGGCATGACAGGAAAATGAACTGGGTACAAATCTGATGTACTTGTACCTTAGGCTACTTTATTTTTTATCTTCCAAGTGACTGATGTTGAAACTGTCTCTTTAACTATCTCTGCAGCTGTAAATATTGTTAGTATGTGTCTTTTCAAAACAAACTGCATAGTTTGCGATTCAGTGAAGGATGCTTTTATATTATTATTTTATGCATGCTTAAATCAAAGCATTAAGATAAGAACACTTAGTGGGGCATTTGTCAACAAAAACAATGAACAGTTGATGTGATGCGATTACCTCAAACCACATGTTGTGCTGCCATTCGTGGTTAAATTTTCTTTTTATATTTACTGTATATTTACTTTATTTGTGCATCTCTGACAGCTTTGTATTAATGTCACGTTTGGATCTGGGATCATCCAGTGTAAACTACTGTAACTCTTGTATTTACCTATCTTGTACGCCCCTGTATATCTAGCTTGTATCTATTATTTGTTTTATACTTTTCAAAATAAAGTATTATTTCCTCTCAGCCGTTTTCTAATGTGTGGTTACAATTGGAAGGTTTCACTTGTAACCATGGTTCTCTGAGTGAAAAGACAATCTCTCCACCCAGGTACATATTCCATATGTAGTAGGCTGTGAGTAAGCTAACTACAGTATAAAACACCTGTCCATCACACCACCACTGATCACAGTTTTGATAGAATGGATCCCCAAGCAGGGATGTTGGAAGTAGGGGTGCTCATGCTGCTGAACGCTGTACCTGATCCCCCCACCAGGCCACCTTCTACACGGCATTGGACACTGCCCCACGACAGACACAGCAAAGGAAGGAGGGTGACAGGGCAGTTGCTCCCACAACCGCGGCACAAGCCTCACCCTGCTTCGCATCCCAGCCCAACCGACCCAGCCCTTTGACCCAATCCTTATCTCACATCTCACAACTAAGTCACGGATGTGTTTTGCTAACTTATCTAGCTTGTTCTAAGAATAATAAACAGCATCACTCTAAAACTGACAGCTCAATATCTAGACAACCATCCTGCTACTGAAAGTGAATTATCTCGTGGCCATGAGATAATAACATGTGGCCATAGTAATAGGCTATAAATATTGTTTATTTTTTTTTATCCAATGTTACCAGAGGAGCTAATGGCATAAGAGTGTTGTTTTTGTTTTCTGTGTCATCAGAGATAAAATTAGTTACCTCCTTCCCACTTCTGGCACTGATATTTCACCCAGTGCAGTAGACTTGGAATCAGCATTAACAGCTGACTTTTATCTGGACAGTTTTTCTCCCATAGATCTCTCTGAACTGACTACAACCGTTTCTTCATCCAGACCAACGACTTGTCTCTTAGACCCTGTTCCAACCAGGCTGTTCAAAGACGTCCTACCTTTAGTTGACATGTCCATCTTGCATCTGATAAATCTATCTCTAGTAAAAGGCTACGTACCACAGGGTTTTAAAGCTGCAGAAATTAAACCATTACTTAAAAAGCCTACTCTGGACCCAGGTGATCTAGCTAATTATAGACCTATATAAAATCTCCCTTTTATGTCCAAAATCCTGGAGAAAGTTGTTGCTGCTCAACTATGTGATTACCTACATGAGAATAGTCTTTATGAGGATTTCCAGTCAGGGTTTAGAGCTCATCATAGTACAGAAAAAGCATTAGTGAAAGTTACCAACAACCTTCTTATGGCCTCTGACAATGGACTCTATTTTTGTCCTGCTGGATCTTAGTGCTGCGTTTGACACAATTGATCATAACATCCTATTACATAGACTAGAACATGTTGTTGGGATTAGAGGCACTGTACTTTCATGGTTTAAGTCGTATCTATCAGATAGATTCCAGTTTGTTCATGTAAACAATGAGTCTTTCATACGTACTGCAGTTAGTCATGGAGTTCCACAGCGTTCTGTGTTAGGACCAATCCTCTTTATCTTGTACATGCTTCCCTTACGAAACATCATCAGGAAGCACAATATAAACTTCCATTGTTATGCAGACGATACCCAGCTGTACTTATCTATGAAACCAGATGAAACTAACCAGGTCATCAAACTTCAAGATTGTCTTAAAGACATAAAGACCTGGATGACTCAGAATTTCTTACTTTTAAACTCAGACAAAACCGAAGTCATCATACTTGGACCTGAACATCTAAGAACATCATTTTCAGATCACATAGCTAATCTGGATGGCATCACTCTGGTCTCCAGTTCTACTGTGAGGAATCTTGGAGTAATCTTTGATCAGGACATATCCTTTGTATCTCATATTAGACAAGTCTCTAGAACAGCTTTTTTCCACCTACGTAATATTGCAAAAATCAGAGGCATCCTGTCTAGAAAGAATGCTGAAAAGTTAATTCATGCATTTGTTACTTCTAGACTGGACTACTGTAACTCTCTACTATCAGGGTGTTCCAGTAACTTCATCAAAAACCTTCAGTTAATCCAGAATGCTGCAGCACAGGTATTGACAGGAAGTAGGACCAGAGATCATATTTCTCCTGTACTGGCTGCTCTTCATTGGCTTCCTATAAAATCTAGAATAGAATTCAAAATCCTCCTGCTTGCCTATAAAACCCTTAATGATCAGGCTCCATCATATCTTAAGGAGCTCATAGTTCCTTACTATCCTAATAGATCACTTCGATCACAAACTGCTGGTTTACTTGTGGTTCCTAGAGTCTCTAAGACCAGAATGGGAGGTAGAGCCTTCAGTTATCAGGCTCCTCTCTTATGGAACCAGCTCCCAGTTTGGGTCCGGGAGGCAGACACCCTTTCTACATTTAAGGTTAGACTAAAAACTTTCCTTTATGATAAAGCCTATAGTTAAGGATGGTCCAGGTGGGACATGGACCTGCCTGAACCATCCTTTAGTTAAGCTGCTATAGGATTAGACTGCTGAGGGACTCTGACAATACACTGCTCCTCTCTGTCCCTCACTCCTCACGTCTCTTTCTCTCCCTCACACTTCATGTCCTGATAATAATACACTACATATTTTTAACATCATCTGCTCTCTCTCGCAGTTGTGTCCCCCCCTTACTCCTTTCTCTTTTACAGGAAGTTTTGACTCCAGAGCTGTTGGACTCCAATTCTTTGATGACATCATCATTTTCATCTTCATTATTATTATTATTATTATTATTATTATTGTAATATTAATTGTAATGATAATTTTACTTTAACAACTACTTGTAAGCATCTAGTCTCTACTGTCTCTTCCTGGTCTCCCTCTTTTCTTCCTCCCCCCTCCCCCGTCCTCCTCCCTCTCTTTCCTCTGTCTCTTCTCTTTTCCCTGTTTTCATTTCACTCCAACCGGTCGAGGCAGATGACCGTCCACTCTGAGTCTGGTTCTGCTGGAGGTTTCTTCCTGTTAAAAGGGAGTTTTTCCTCTCCATTGTCGCCAAGCGCTTTATCATTGTGGAAATGTTGGGTTTCTCTATGTAAAGTGCCTTGAGATAAATGTTTTTATGACATGGCGCTATATAAATAAAATAAATTGAATTGAATTGAATTGCCATTCAAAAAATCAATCCAAATTTAAATAGAGAGCTAATTTCTTCTCTGTTGCGCGACATTTGGCGTGACGTCATATGTATCCAGTGACATCACGCAGCACCCCCATCTTTAAATGACTGCCAACGTCCCTGTCCCCAAGCAGCTTCGTCGTGGAGATGGTCTCCCCTCAGAGAACCATGGTTACACAAGTGCAACCTTCTGTTCTGTATTGTATGGAGACTGTCTTTCCACCCAGGTACATATTCAATATGTATGGGAACTCTGTAAGACACCCTGTGAGGGGATAGCCCCAAAGCTAACAGAGCCCAGAAAGGGCTGCAATATGCAGTGGAGGCATATGTTAAAGATCTAAAAGTCAATATGGACAGGGATACAACAATAATTGAGGCAAAGGTGTACCAGTCTCAGTCAAAGAACGAGAAACCCCACAACCTCTACTTTCGATGCAGCCAGCACAGCCTTGTGGATCAGTCATGCTCTTGCACTGCTGGGTGAGTATGTTTTAAAGCTAACATTCTCTGTCATGTGTCCGACCTAACAATCTAGTTTACAAAGATTCAGTTTCTAACTGAGGTATGATAACTTAGCTAGCTAAGCTAAGGATGGTGACCAGGCTAAACACAAGTACCTATACCTTTCCCCACCTCTGAAGTTTAACCTTCCATCTTCGGATATGTTCTACATGTCTTTTTAAACATTTCATATTGCATGTCACAGCCCTTATCACCAAATTCATAGTTTACCCACATCTTATCCACTACATCATTGATATTTACGGTGTAGCCTTTGTACAGCAACTTAGAAACAGTAAACTTGTAGTGATCCACTATGGATGTTGCCAAACGTATTTCTGCACAGTGCTCTCTACATGTTGTGCTCCCGCAGCTTAACGTACAAATAGTTTTTGCTGTGATTTAACAAGTTATATTAAAAAGGAAATAGCGGTGGACACAATCTTGAGCGTGCAAGAAAAGATGAAGTATTTTCCACAAGCCAACCTCAACAGTGGCACAAAGCCAGAGGAAAAAAGACATCTTGGCAACCAGCATTCAACCTGGTGGTCACGAAGGCCAAAGTCAACCACAAGCGTAAGCCTGTAATGTCTAGTTATACCCACAACAGGTAAGTTTTTACTTTCTGTTTACTCTACATTACCATCAATATTGTGAATGTATTTCTGTGTGCTGCATGGCATCATAGACATTACCACCATCTTCAGGATGTATTTATATCATAGGAAAGTTCTAGGCACAGGCATATATGGGCTACTAAGGGGGAAATGCCAGATGCACCCATAAGCTACATTGTAGATAAAAACACACCTATGGTAGAAGTTGGAGACAAGAAGAATGTATTAGGGTGCGGTCTAAGCCATCAGGTGAGATGAATAATAAAACAACATAAGGAAACATTCTCTTCACAGGTTTTAGTGTTTATTGTGTCATAATGTGCACACATTCTAGCCAAGGACACACATAATATGATTTCTAAACCAAGATTTCAATGGACATACATATAATATTGAAATAACAATAATAACAAAAAAACATTCAAGACAGCATATATTAATAAACATTTGAAAAGGTGGTTCGCCTGAGACACCAATTTCCTGTGCTCACCTAGTGCTTTGATCCACTCTCACAGACTAGACTAGACTATTTAAGGCTGCTATTTATTCTGGAGGAGCTGACATGTGTCTGACAGCTCTGTTTATGGATTGTCCATAGTCCTATTAATTTGAATTGAATAGTTTTTTATTTATTTGCTTAAATATTTTTTCTGTCTTTTTTCTTTTCTTTTCTTTTTTTTTTTTTTTTTTGTTACTCTATAATGTCAATGATGCCTTAATGTCTTAATTGGAAAAAATAAAAAGCCCGTCTTTTCTTTTCTTTTTTTTTTTTTTTTTTTTTAAAAAAGCCTGACTTTACTGCATTATTCCCCTTGCTCAAGAAACCTGACTACACCTACCTTCAACATGAGGGTGGACCACGGTGTTTGCCCTGCCTGAGGGATTGTCCCTCCCCAGGGACAAGAACAGAGGACAGTAGGTGGATTCCTGTGATGAGAATAGGTTGGCCACAGCTTGTTGGTAGAGCTCTAGAGCCCTGTGACAACCTGGAGGTGAAGACTCCAACCTCCTGGGTCTGGACCCCTTCTAGACAGCCAATCCGCAAACCTTTCAATGCTGTCTCCAAAATGGTACCTGGAAATAAGCATCCTGCAGGTCGAACATGGCAACCCAATCCCCTCTGTGAATGGATTGTGTCACCCTAGGGGGGTGACACAATCAACATTGTGCATTGACACCAAACAGCAGGTCGCCATGTCCACCACTCTGGTTTCAAGAGGAGTCTGTGCACAGCGCAATTCACCAACTACCAGCTCTTTCAGTGAGCAGCAAGACTGTCTCTCTTACACCCACGCACCCATACCCCCACACCCCCACACCCTGCTCTAGTGGAATCAAAATGATCAGTGATGGTGTGATGGACGGGTGCATTTATACAGTGATTAGTCGCCTCATAGGTGGTTTGTCTTAAATAATTATCCACGTCACCTGACCAGGTGGATCAGTTCCCTTACATATGGAATATGTACCTGGGTGGAGAGATACGGTGTGTCTCAAATCGCATACTTCCATACTCATACTAACCTCTTTGAAGGCATAAGTGCGTTCATACACAAGAAGCTGCATGCTTTCGGGTGGACATCCTTTGCAACCTGACACCGCTCACAGGTTTGACACCACTGGGCAATGGCAGAGGACATGCTGGGCCAATAACAACGAGCTCGCAGGAGTGCCAATGTTTGCTTCACTGCCTGATGGCCATGCTCCTGGTGAACTTAGGTCAGGACCTCATCTGTCATGTCCACACATCTGTCAGCTATTAACAGCAACTGCACTACAGCCTCACCACCATCTGGGAGGAACACTTGACGGTACAGCACTCCATCCCTTTCCACCAGGCGGTCCCACTGCCTGAGCAAACCCAGTGCAGACGGTGACAACTGTTGTCGCTCCTTGTGGTTGGTACGTTGCCTTCTCCCCCAAAATTTCAACAACTCCTGAATAACTGGGTTAGCCTGTTGAAGGGCACCAACCTCAACCTGCCTGTGCTGTGGCAAGACAGAGATTGCAGTTTGAGTTACTTCAACCTTGCTTGATGCCTACGCTTTCTGCAACGCCATTGGCATAACAGTACCTGGAAGCATAGCTTCCACCTCCTGTGGACCAGGTGGGTGTTGACGGGAGAGGGCATCTGCATTTCTGTTGCCCCTCCCTGACTGGTACATTATCTCGAAATCACCACAAGTTGTGCTGCCCACCACTGCTTGGTGGCTGCCAATTTGGCGGCAGAAAGGTGACTTGGGGTTGTTGTCAGTATAGACAACACACTTATGACCCAACAAGTACTCCCTGAAATTTTCAGTCATGGCCCACTTAAGGGCCAGAAACTCAAGCTTCATGGAGCTGTAGTTTGCCATGTTCCTTTCCATGGGCCTCAGACCTCGACTAGCATAGGCTAAACTGCGACTTCTGAGAGAGCACCGCTCCCAAACCACCATGGCTGGCATCAACTTCCAAAATGAAGGGGAGTAAAAAATCTGAGTAGGCCAACACTGGTGCAGTGGTGAGCCTGGTGCCAGTGCCTGAAAACTCTCCTGACACTCCTCAGTCCAACACCCTATGACGCCATGCCCCACCCTCTTAGTTGTTACACAGCCCCACTCAGCCACAGCCTTATGCAGAGAGGCTTCCAACTTGGCAAAACCCTCCACAAACCACCTGTAATAACTGGCAAAGCCAAGGAAAGACTGCAAGTCTGACACTGTGGTGGTAATCAGCCAATTGGCAACCACCTAAATCTTACTTGGGTCTGAGAGACATTTGAGAAACATTTGTTGAGCTTAGCCTTAAGGCCTTCATGTTCAAGGCAACTCAGCACAACCTTCAGCCTTTGCAAATGTTGATCCACTGTTGATGAAAACGCAACAATATCATCCAGATACAACAACAAAAACTGACACTGTTGATCACCAAAAATGCGCTGCATTAGCCTCTGAGTGTGCTGGCGGCATTACTGGAGGCATTCTATTCCATTCGAACAAGCCAAATGGTGTACAGAATGCAGTGTTTCTGTCGGTCAGCCTCAGTAACTGGTACCTGGTTTTAGCCGCTAGCCAAGTCCAGGGTTGAGAACCAGCAGGCACCACATAATGCATCTAAAGACTCCTTGATGCGTGGCAGAGGAAAGGCGTCTTTGCTGGTTTTACTGTTCAACTGTCTGTAGTCGACACATGTGGAGACTACCTCAATCACAGGGATGTCATGAGACACTAGGTTTGCATAGCCCAGGTCTCCATCGTGAACCGAGAAAACAGGTATACTGCCTAAGCAGAGATCTCACCTGACCCTGTTCCTCAAATAATAATTATGACAGGTCTATGTCATCCACCTGCTGCTGTGCTGTGGGGGAAACCATGTGAGATGACAATGTGGCCACCCCTGATGGCACCTCGTAGACGCCGGATGGAAGGCTAACAATGTTTACTATAGATAAAGTGCCAACAACAGTGCGGGGGTACAGTAAAACTTCAGTGGAACCAACATTCACGAAGGGTACATATGTTGTATCTCGGCTTACTTGAACCAGAGCAGGGGATGCAACCAGACCAGCAGGTAACCCAGGGTCCGATGGCTCAAACAGCACTGTGGACTCGGAAAACACCTCAGAACAAGTGGCTGCCACTATCTTCATAATACCACCAGGGATGCGCCAAGCTCTCTTTTCCCTAACTTTTACCTTCCCTAGACTTTGCTGTGGGGTCTTAGTGCTAGCACTTTGGCACTGCTGCAGTGCCTGCACCACAGTTTCTGGGGACCCAGAAACACAAGGCTGGGAAAACAAAGCCAGGCCATGCTGTCCAAAAAGCTCTTGGTAGCATTTACGAATGATGTTCGTTCGTGCCCAAAACACCAAGCACCTGTGACGGCACACCACCAGGGGGTTATTTTGGCACTAGTTTTCCGACACCGCTGCAGAACAGGCTCATGCCACGGAACTAGATGGGGGTTGCAACTGAGATGGTAAAGGAGGAATCTGCATTCTACACTACCATGCAAAATGACCAGGCTGGTGACAGTGCCTGCATATTACTGGGTCATTACAAGGTCGACGACTGTACTGGCTAGAGCTCTGGAGGAGAGCAATGCCTTGAGTGAGCTGACTAATCTGCTCTTGCTGACACTTGAGTATCTCTCTCAGCTTAGCCATCTCAGACACTGGGGGTGACGCAACAGTATCCTGTGGCCAAACACGAACACCATACTGTACACTAAACACCAAAGGGACAGAGTGACTGTGACCCCTCATGCCCCCAGGCAAACCCTCACGCTCCCATCAGATTGCTTCTGTTCAAACGTCAAGAAAGGTGGAATCAGGCTGTCTGCGCACCCACTGCTTTAACTCATGACGCAGGGAACCATCTAGCACATGCTTGACAAATTGGTCTCTCAACAGAGTTGCGGAATTTGGCATGGGACTGGGCGCATGCTGCTTCACCGTCTCCATAAGGCCCATCTGGGCTAGGGAGAACTCCTGAAGGGTTTCTCCCTCCTGCTGCCTCCTGGAGAAGAAAGCCTCCTGCAGAGCAACGTATGACTCAGAGCATCCATACAGCTCCTGTAAAATGGCCAATATTCTGTCAGGGTCTCCTCTCTCTGCACCGGAGTGGTACTTAATCTCCTCCCTTGCCTCCCCTTCAAAGTGATCAAATAGGAAAGATGCCTGATCAGACCTAGATAAATGTCAGGCCCTCACACATGCCTGTACCCCCTCCACCTACTCGCCAAACCTATACCTGTCCTCACTCTTTAAGATAGCACATTTCTGATCTCAAGGGACAAAAACTAGCCTGTCTGTTACAGGGACACTAACAATGGAGGGGGCAATAGGTGGCACAGATAAAGTGGATGGCATATTACAAAATAACCCAAAACACACAATAAAAACACCATTCACTTAGAGCAAAACTAAGGGGGATTAAAAAAAGAATGATGCTGAGGGGTACCGGTGTATAGGGGCTAAGGGCTGGTGCGGAAACAACCAACCAAAAAAAATTAACACCCAGACACTTGTGGCAGTCACACACACTCGGTGAGGAAACCCAGACCCAGGGGAGCACAGCACACCAGAAGGGGGTGTCCCACCACCAGACCTCAGTGACTGAAGAAAAAAAAAGAAACAGGGAAATTAGTGTACGTTGTTACAGTCACTCAACCCCATCCGCCGATGCTGACGTCACCCGCGCACTGTCGACCGTGGGGACCTTTTGACCCGACAAATCTGTTAGTTAGAAGTAGCACCCATATACCAAAGTTGGAAATATCAAAAAGCTACATACCAATTAGCAGAATCATGACACACCTGAAGGAGAGGGCAAGAGAGGGCTGCACAGCTACTGGCATGTACCTATAATCACGCTATTGTTAGCTGCAGTTAACCAGCGGCGATCAGCAGTGCAGAGACTCCCCACAGCAGGCCATTTAGGTGACACACACACCCAGGAGTCTGGAGGCACCAAATCAGCCAAACTACAGTGTAATATAAAATCATTAGCTTCCTGCCACAAGTGTCAACAGCAGCAGTGCAACAGACAAGCCGTGTTACCTGTCCTAAACAAAAGGGCTGACCTGGACATAACATCACCAATCACAGAGCAAAGAGAGGGCTGGTGGTAGGGGATCACCCGTTTTATAGATGTGACTGCCCCCCTGTGGTTGGCTGCAGTATTGATTACAACCCGCAGATCTCTACACTACTACAATTTCATTTGCTAAATTCTCATTTGATATAGAAATTATGCAAATAAACTATTACTGGTGTATTAATAGCTAGGCTACTAACTAGTCATTCCACTAGTGTATGTGAGAGCGTTTCAGTTGTGTGTGTGTGTGTGTGTGTGCGCGCGTGCACATGTGTGCGTGTGTGCGAGAGGGTTTCAGTGTAATGTGTGAATGGTTTTATAAGTGTGTATGAGAGCATTTCACTTGAGCTGCATCCGAATACCCCTACTAGCCTATTATGTAGTAGGCAAAAATGAGTAAGCCATGATCTAGTACATCCGAATACCTTAGTATGCTTCCAGCAGTAGGCGAAAGGTTTCCGGATGGCTTACTACTTCTGCTAGGATTTTGCAGTATGCAAGCGATGTACACTACGCTACACTAGAACCCAGAAGTCCTTGGGAGGTTGAAAATGATGGAAGAAGAAACTTTGCCCTCTAAAAGTGACATCCGATACTCAGATGAATTATTTACTACTAAACAGTGATCGACAACCACCTCTGTGTGCTTGTTAGAGAATGGAAATGGAGAGCAGCCAGGAAGAGATTATTTTGATACTTTTATAATTTTATTCAAAATTTGTTTAGGGATAACAGGAGAACAGCAAAAAGGGTCATTGCATTAAAACTCAAATGCAGACTGTTGTTTTACGAGTTGTTGATTAAAGCCTAAAATAAATTTAGACCGGACACATTTGACATTTAATACAAATGTCTATAGAACCAAAGGTAAAATAAACAGTTATTTTCATACATGTGATGGCACAAATTATTTTTTTCACAGTTTAATAGAAATATATAAACTAATAAAGACAAAGTTAAAAGCTTCATATTAACTCCCTCACTCTGACATTGTGGTCACTGAAGTGTATGGTGCAATAATCAGCCACATGTGAGTTGTGAGTGATGTTACTTTTTACGATATTTACAACATTTTGACTTCTTCTTGTTCTTGTTGTTATTGTTTGAGATGGTGGTTTGCTGGTCGTCTACCTCCAGAACAATTTTTTTTCTGAACAGTAAACTGTACTGGAATGCATCGGACATATGCTTAGCTGAAGTGCCAACAGGAACAATGATCTGTGACACAGTGGTGCTTCGCCCAGGCCTGCGGGGCCCATTTATCTGAATTTGCAGGTTGTAATAATACACATTATTCCTGGGAAACACATTCTGTAGGTCAATGCGAAGCCTTTGTGAATTAATCAAGTTAGACCTTGATTGACTGCCCAAACCCTCATAGTCCCATCGTTCAATTAACCCCAGTGCTTCTTCCCGCAAGTTGTTGTTACATTCCTGGATGACGTCTTGATTTCCCTCAGTTTTGAAAATGATCAGCTTCCCATTGTTGTCCGGCTCCTTACAGACGTATTTGTCATCATCAGATTGCCGTTTCCCACGGAAAGTATATGCCGGGCAGAATGGTTGGGTATTTTCACATACTTCAGGACTAGTAACTCCACAGTAGTCCCAGTCATTGTTGTATGATGTGTAGCACCACCTATAGTTTTTGCCATGGGTTCCACACGGGTGATCTGGGCGACAAGTCTCATCTCTGTAGGTGACGTCTGGTTTTGGTGAGCAGTAGTCCCAGCTGGTTTTAGTGTGGCACCAGAAGTATTCCCCAATCCAATCATACTGACAGTCATCAATGCAGTTGTCCATATAAATGGTTTGATGCTTTGGCCTCACCTCCACATATCCACATTCTCCCCAGCCTCCTTTTTCCAAATAACACCACATGTACTTGTTTCCGTGTTTATCACAGGGATGATCTTGACGACAGGCATTACCATAGTAATCTACATTCTCTCTTGGTGAACAGTAATCCCAGCCATCTTTTGTGTTGCACCAGTAGTAGTCATATCCTCTTGTTTCACAGTCATCACTGCACTGAGTATTATAGTTGGAGCCGTAATGTTGTAAAAGACAGTCACCGGGGCACTGTTCCACCATGTCAAAAAGTGTGTCTTCAGACCATTGTGCAGAGACGAACCATGGTGAGAAGCAGAGGGTGAACATCAGTAACAGTGTGTGGAGCCTCCTTTGATTCATCATTTCAGCTCTGAAGAGGAGAGAAGGCAGTAAAGGAGGAAAGAGAAGAGAACAAAAGACAGAATCAGATGTTAGTTCATAGTTAAAGCAGCAATAAGAACATCAAACTTCAGTTTCAACTTCAGGATGATGTTGTTGACAGGATTTCGGTTGTTAAACATTTTACAAATCTAAAATCCTGACTGCAGACTGGCAAAATAAGGGTTAAGAGGAGACTTGGATATTATTTGTAAAAGTTTGAACCATACAAACACAGCTCTTTTTTGTGTTCGACATCCAATGAATATCAATCTCTTAAAATCAATATTTTGTAAAATCGAAAATATCTGCATTTTTGTAGTTATTTATAACAAAATGAGTAGATAAGTAAATCTGATTTCAGTGTTCAGTCTTACATAGTAAACAACAGTAAAGTAAACTACTGTACCCTCAGTCATTATAATCATACAAATGGACATTTTCCTACTTCATCAATCTACGTTCATTCATAAGTAATTCCTCAGTTTAGAAAGAGAAAAGAACAACTCACAGTCTGTTCTGTTGTCTGAAGTCTGTGATTTGATGCTGACTCTTTATACATGGGTTGTTTATCTGAGTCTGTTGAAATGAACTAGTTTGAAGACCTTGAACTGAGCTGTTTGTTCAGACAAGAGTGTTTTTACAAGTGGTCTATATTTGTGTCTCTGGTCTGTAGGACTGAACCAGAGACAAACAACATAAGACTGTATTGTTCTTTCCTGTTCTCTTTTCTCACTAAACTGAGAAATTATTCATGAATGAATGCAGATTTAAGATTTGTAGCATCAAAGACATGACAGAGCAGCAAGACTTGACAGAACAGAGTGAAATTAGTTAACAATAAGGTCAGACATTTATGACATTGTGTACATATTGTGAGGCAGCACTCTGATTTAGTAAATTATTTATTATTGGTTGTGGGGTGAGTAGTAGTCCACTTTTGGGGCCTGACAAAATGCCTCTGAGGCAGCTTTTGTGTAGATGTTTATGGACAAAAAAACATTTTATTTAAATTTCTCCCTCAAACACGCACACACAGTCAGATGATTGCTGCCTTATGATCAATCACGGTGGAGTATATATGTAGAGTATACATTTTAATGTGTTAATTAATGACACTTTTTGGAATTATTTAATATGTCCACACTCACTGACTCATGCTCATTCTTAAGTTAGCGAGAGTCATACACAATTCCTTTATACATTTGGTTCATATACATATTCAAGGGACAGTAACCAGTTATAGAGTTACCTAAGTTGACCACAAAGTGGCAGCATTGTATCCTTTACTAAGTGACTGTTGCTGCTCAGCTCAAAGTTTCTTTACTTTATTTCACAGAAAGAAAAAGAAAGAAAGTTGTGGATAATTTGCCATTTTTACTAAGGGTGTCATGCTGAGAACTTTTAACCAGAAGAAAATGTGTAAACGGTGCATTACCTTGATTCAACATCTGCCCACATGTGTAATGAATGAATTCATGTTACTGAATAGTTTGCATAAATAACACATTGTTGCTGCTACAATGGTGGCAGCAAACCAGCAACATTGCAACCAAGAACAGCTGAATCATGCAGGTGTCAGTGTGTTAAAATTATTCTATAGTGACGTCTGTGACAGTAGGCAGCAGGTTGTGACTTTGCAAATATTCAGGACACATACTCTTTATACCTGGAAGTATGTTCTGTGTAACCCACCTCAGCTCTAACTGGTAATTGTAAAGACTGAGTGATACGGATATATTTTAATCAGCATGTTAATTATCTTATGGACCAGTAAACCAGAAATCTAAACCCACTATAGGAGAAAGGGGTACAGGAGTAAAGGAGTAAAAACTCACAGAACCAAATTGGTAAATGTTTACATGGGTTGTGCTAATTGAAGAGATAAAATAAATAAATAAATAAACACAAAAGAAAAACAAATGTCTATAAACACATGAGAGGTCAATCAACAGTTCACAAAATAAATCCCAGAATTTTTCACAGAATCACAGTTTGCTTTGGGCTGCTCGTGACAACCACTGAGGTTCCCCTCTACCTCTACAGAACAGGGAGAATGCCAGCTGAAGAAGTCTTCATGCACATCTCGAACACAGAAAATCATGTAAGGAGAAAGTGCCAGCCTATATAGACCAAAAGAGGGTTACAATGACATTCTCATAACAAAATATATCTTTGCATATAAACAAACACATACACATCCATATTACAACATTACAGCTATTATTTCTAAAATGACCTTTATAAATATTCTAACTGTTCATTAAATGAACTGAACATACTTCTCAATATTAACATGAAACAAAATGGCTAATCCATTATTTTTCTGTTGCTAATGTGCTAATAAGCATCAATAACTCATTCAAACTTCAAGATTGTCTTAGAGACATAAAAGGCCTGGATGACTGGTTTAAACAACTATGGTGCGGGTCGTTTAAACAGGACCAGAGCTCAGTCCACTCCAGCTGCCTGGTGTTTCAATTTAAACTCTCTCTCTTGAACTATATTGTCTCAATAAAGTTTAGTGTTACTCCTCAGAGTTTCATTTTTACTATCAGGAGTCCTGTAAACATGGCGTACCACGTGTCTTTTCCTGCTCAGTTGTCATGGAAACATGACACAGTTTAGATCAGAGTGAACACAAACATGTGGGAGCAGTAGATTCTGTGAGTGGTTGAAGCCTGCTGAAAATCAATGTCAAAGCTGCTGCAACTTGTGTAAAAGAATGCTGCAACTTAGGTATAAAAATCATTGTAATCACATGCGAAGTCAGAGAAACACAAAGCAACCCGAAAAGGGCAGGAGCAAACAATGATGATATTAAAGTTCTGTGGCTGTGGAAATGGTTTATATCAGCTTTTAGCTAGATTATGAACACATCGATGTTCATGTTGCTGAGCTGACTTTGTGGCACATTTTGCCCCCGATACAGGGGGCTCAAGAGGCTAGCTAGTAAGATCTGGCTCTGGTCCACAAGACAGGGCAGGAAGAAAGAAAGAACTGGTTGATAGTTCCCTTAACCATTGTTCATTCATCTGCCAACCGACACGCGATGATACAACTCCTTCCACTGTTTGTGAAGTTAGATAGATTAACTCCAGTCCAGGACCCTCACCCTCTCACTCAGTAGCCACATACAGCCGTAGGTAAATGCTTACAGCTCCAGTTCCCTCTCCCTTTCACTAACACTGGCCAGCCATCTGTGGCCTCACGTTCCAGAATCTTTTATTTTCCCCTTCCACTTAAAAAAAGAAAACGCATTTATTGGACGTGGGCGATTGGATGTGAAAATTTACTCGCACTGCTTGAAATTTACTAATCTGAAGTTTACTCCTGCTGTCTCCAGCATTTGGTCGCAGTCTGGAGCCCTGATTCACTCACATCTTCCACATACATTAGTCATCAGGTAACGTTAACGTGGGACGCTTGTCCGAAATGCTCCAGTCAATCACAAGCGCTTCTTCCCCTCACTACTACTACTTTGCATTACTGCCTCTCAGGTGTAAGGTGAAACTGCAACTCAAAACAAGATTACGGTTTACATTTAGCGTCATGGCCCGCTTCTGATTTAGCATATAGTTTAGGGTGGCACCTGGGGTAGCCAATCAGATATCAGGGGTGGCCCGTGCCACCCAAGGCCACTCCCTGGACACGCCCCTGCCCAGCTCAACAAACAACACTTAATAGAGTCCGAGATGAGCTATTTTACATCTAGTGCTTCAACTATTAAATTCATTGTTTCTCAAGTAAAACTTTAAGAAGCTACCAACTGTAGGGTCGAAAAACAATTATTTATGTGATCAGTAAGCTTAGTATAGATTTCAAATCTTCAGCGTGGAGGAAGACTCACCCTGAGTGTTACTAGACTATAGCATAATCTGCACCAATATGATTGTGAAAAACACTTAGGTACAGAGGAAATTAATTCATTAATTTCTCTGTGAGATAACTGGAAATCAATGTATTGTTGTTGTTGTTTTGTTTTGTTTTGTTTTTTATAAATGTTGTATGTGAAGCGGTTAACCTGTCTGTTCACTGTTAAGTGAACTGTTATTTCAGATAACATTCAGCTGTAGTCTGTTTTATTAATTATCCCTCTATTGAGCGTTTTTCAAATAGAATTACAGCAACACAAATTTTGTGTAATTTGTAAAGGTAAAGTGAATGTTTATTCAAGAATGTTTGTGTTTGAATCAAGGAATATATGCCATTGAAGGAATAATTGTATCTTTGTTAAACAAAAATTTATGTTTAAAGAAGGCAGAAATTCATGATATTGAGGGGAATAATTGTTTATTAATTCAAAAAAACAAAAACAAAAAACAAAAACAAAACATCCGGTTTGGTGAAGGTAGAAATACATGACATTCGAGCAAGAATTTCTTTATTAGTCTAACAGAATTATTAATTAGACTTAACACTTAGACTTAACACTTGGCGAAACTTAAAAACAACAACAGCAGGCAAAATTTTGAGAAAACACAAAAATCTATTGCACCATGTTGCCTTGTTATTTTACATTCTCAACTTTTTCGTTTTTGCATTGTAAGAAATTCTTGTCAAAAAAATGTTTCATGAGTTGTTGATTAAAACCTAACATAAATTTGTATTCGTTTTCACATTTAATACAAATGTCTAAAGAACCAAAGACAAAATAAATGTAGTTATTTTCACACATGTAATGGCACAAAGGATTTTTTTCACAGTAAGAGAAATATGTGAGTTGATAATCTGATCAAACATTTGATTAACTGATCAACTAAGTCATGCCATTTCTGTCTCAGAGAATTACTAATTAATAATAATAGTTATGATTGAAAAAAAAAAAAGATTTTTGTTAACAGACAACCTGAAAAATTACAAATTGTGGCTTCGTATTAACTCCCTCACTCTGACATTGTGGTCACTGAAGTGTATGGTGCAATAATCAGCCACATGTGAGTTGTGAGTGATGTTACTTTTTACGATATTTACAACATTCTGGCTTGATGTAATTGATGTTATTGTTTGAGATGGTGGTTTGCTGGTCGTCTACCTCCAGAACAATTTTTTTTCTGTACAGTAAACTGTACTGGAACGCATCAGACATATGCTTAGCTGAAGTGCCAACAGGAACAATGATCTGTGACACAGTGCTGTTTTGTCCAGGCCTGGGTTGCTCGTTTATCTGAATTTGTAGGTTGTAATAATACACATTACCCCTGAGAAACACATTCTGTAGGTCAATGCGAAGCCTTTTTGATTCAGTCAAGTTAGACCTTGATTGGTTGCCCAAACCCTCATAGTCCCATCGTTCAATTAACCCCAGTGCTTCTTCCTGCAAGTTGTTGTCACATTCCTGGATGACGTCTTGATTTCCCGCAGTTTTGAAAATGATCAGCTTCCCATTGTTGTTGGACTCCTTACATATGTATTTGTCATCATCAGATTGCTGTTTCTCATGGAAAGTATATGCCGAGCAGGATGGCAGGATATTTTCACATACTTCAGGACTAGTAACTCCACAGTAGTCCCAGTCATTGTTGTATGATGTGTAGCACCACCTATAGTTTTTGCCATGGGTTCCACACGGGTGATCTGGGCGACAAGTCTCAGTTTTGTAGGTGATGTCTGGTTTTGGTGAGCAGTAGTCCCAGCTGGTTTTAGTGTGGCACCAGAAGTATTCCCCACTCCAATCATACTGACAGTCATCAATGCAGTTGTCCATATAAATGGTTTGATGCTTTGGCCTCACCTCCACATATCCACATTCTCCCGAGCCTCCTTTTTCCAAATGACACCACATGTACTTGTTTCCGTGTTTATCACAGGGATGATCTTGACGACAGGCATTACCATAGTAATCTACATTCTCTCTTGGTGAACAGTAATCCCAGCCATCTTTTGTGTTGCACCAGTAGTAGTCATATCCTCTTGTTTCACAGTCATCACTGCACTGAGTATTATAGCTGGAGCCGTAATGTTGTAAAAGACAATCACCGGGGCACTGTTCCACCATGTCAAAAAGTGTGTCTTCAGACCATTGTGCAGAGACGAACCATGGTGAGAAGCAGAGGGTGAACATCAGTAACAGTGTGTGGAGCCTCCTTTGATTCATCATTTCAGCTCTGAAGAGGAGAGAAGGCAGTAAAGGAGGAAAGAGAAGAGAACAAAAGACAGAATCAGATGTTAGTTCATAGTTAAAGCAGCAATAAGAACATCAAACTTCAGTTTCAACTTCAGGATGATGTTGTTGACAGGATTTCGGTTGTTAAACATTTTACAAATCTAAAATCCTGACTGCAGACTGGCAAAATAAGGGTTAAGAGGAGACTTTGATATTATTTGTAAAAGTTTGAACCATACAAACACAGCTCTTTTTTGTGTTCGACATCCAATGAATATCAATCTCTTAAAATCAATATTTTGTAAAATCGAAAATATCTGCATTTTTGTAGTTATGTATAATAGAAAATAAGTAGATAAGTAAATCTGATTTCAGTGTTCAGTCTTACATAGTAAACAACAGTAAAGTAAACTACTGTACCCTCAGTCATTATAATCATACAAATGGACATTTTCTTACTTCATCAATCTGCGTTTTATTTATAAGTAATTCCTCAGTTTAGAAAGAGAAAAAAACAATTCACAGTCTGTTCTGTTGTCTGAAGTCTGTGATTTGATGCTGACTCTTTATACATGGGTTGTTTCGGTCTGTTGGACTGAACCAGCTTGAAGACCTTGAACTGGGCTCTTTTTTCAGACAAGAGTGTTTTACACAGTGGTAAATATTTGTGTTTGTCTGATTCTGAATTGCACAAGATTGAAATAATCTATGAATATACTCAAAGTTCATGTTCACTTTGAGACCCACATTAGAAAACACAATTTTTATTAAATTTTTCCATCAGCTGAGAGGAAATAATACCTGTCTATAAAAATAATAAATATGTATAAAAAGATATTTTTATGTTTGACTGTGGTATGGCAAAGTTTACAGATGGAATTTAAGAGGATGAGCTCACGGGTTGAGCATCCAAATGTCTCCTACTGCACTGAAGCTTTAGTCTGTGCTGGTTCTCCCCATCTATGGACTCCAGCTCCACATCCTTTAATTGTTCCTCTGTTCCACGTTTGTAAAAACTAATTAAAACAGAGAATCTTAAACCTGTTAGTAGGGGTGTAACAGTACACAAAAATCACAGTTCGGTACGTACCTCGGTTTTGAGGTCACGGTTCAGTTCATTTTTGGTACAGTATGGGAACAAAATGCAAAACCATTTGCTTGTTGTTTATTTGTGCGTTTATTAATCCAACAATTTGTTGTAACATTATACAAACAGGAAAATAAAATAAATGCAAAGTGCTGCTTGGTGATACTAATAAGTTAAATAAAATCCTCTCAAATAAGCAACAAATGCATAAAATATTATAAAAAATAAATTCCTTGTAAACAGTAAACAAAACTTTTCAACACATAAAGCACAGCACTATCTATGAAAGCCCATTTCCACCAGTAAAAAAAAAAAAATCCTCAAAGTAAATCGAAATTATGAGATAAAAAGTTGAAATTATGAGATAAGATGTGCGCATGCGCCTCAATGGCAGCGTTTTCAATGGTTCTTTTATTCATTGTGAGATGATGAATGAAGGGACTGGAGAGATGTGACCGTGACACAGAGACTCACTAGAAAACTGTGGCTCAAACGTTGAGAAAGTTAATGTGTTTCTCATGACGCATTGACGAAACTGTGTCCCATCATAGTCTAATAGTTTTAAAATCAGGCCGGAGATAATTGTCCTCTGCACATTACAGCACTTGGTAGCGCTAATGCTAACACTTGTGCGCATGTTAAAAACCTAAGGGGCACCTGTATAATGGTTATGGCGTACCCCAATCAAGGATGAGTTCCCTCATGAATATTAAAGAGCCGAGCCTTCCCTGTAGCTGCACATGTAGTGGGAAAAAATAGACACACACAAATTGCACAAACTAACTTAAGTACAGCCCTGTACCGAACCGAACGCCTGAAGCGAATGGTTCAGTACAAGTACATCTACCATCACACCCCTACCTGTATGGCTTTTTTTAGTTTGTGTCTATTTCCCCTTCAGAGGCTGTCGGGACCTGGTCAGTGACTGGGACTGGATCTCTGTCATGTTATAAAACTGGAGGAGTCTGAAGAGACTTTCAAAGAGCAACAGCCAATCAGAGGAGGGATGTGAGATAAATTCTGCTGCGGTCTCACTGATTCACTCAGAACCACGTTTAAAAGTCTGACGTTTTAATGGTTTTTGTTTTATTTTGGCCGTCAGAGGCAACATTTTTACCGGTGCTTGTCAGCAATTAGCCACTGTAAATCACGGAGAGAAGCAGTGGCTATATCCTGTCTAGTTCCCCTGACCAGACGTATAGTTTGATGATTCTTTATACATGGGTTGTTTGTTTGAACCAGCTTGAAGACCTTGAACTTTACACAGTGGTAAATATTTGTGTTTGTCTGGTTTTGAATTGCACAAGATTAAAATAATCCATGAATATACTCAAAGTTCATGTTCACTTTGAGACCCACATTAGAAAACACATTTTTTATTTACTTTTTAATCAGCTGAGAGGAAATAATACTTGTGTATAAACATAATAAAAATCTATAAAAAGATATTTTTATGTTTGACTGTGGTATGGCAATTTTTACATGTGGAATTAAAGAGGATGAGCTCACGGGTTGAGCATCCAAATGTCTCCTACAACACTGAAGCTTTAGTCTGTGCTGGTTCTCCCCATCTATGGACTCCAGCTCCACATCCTTTAATTGTTCCTCTAAAACTAATCAAAACAGAGAATCTTTAACCTGTTAGGGTATGGCTTTTTTTTTTTTAGCTTGCATCTATTTCCTGTTTTATTTTGAAATGTTCTTCTTTGTGTCTTGTCTTGTGTCATACTTCCTGTATTTTTCCACCTGTTTGAGTACCTGGTGTTAAAGTTGTTTTAATCCTTTATGTTTAATTTTCAGTTTCTACTCCCTGCATCTGAACCAAATATTACCTGCTACTGGGGAGGTCTGCTGGTGATTTCAGCTCCACCATGAAAACCACCGTGTTGCTGTGATGTTTACATGGTGGCTGGTTTAGTCTATGTTGGAGGCAGTGTCTTCACCGGTGCTTGTCAACAATAAACAGCTGTAAATCAAGATGACAAGCAGTGGCTATGCTCGTAAAAATTATGAAAGAGAGTCTATGAAGCTAGCTACGCAACCTAGGAAAATTTCTCACCTGGTAAGTTTTATCACCTACTCCTCGTTCTCTCTTCAGCCGGGAAGAGAAGGGGAAAGAAATTCAGTGAAAAGTTTTCAATGCTGATGTCACCTACGTGACTATTTGGTTTGTAGTATAACCAGTTACGTATTTTCAGAAGCAGATAAATTAACAATTATACCACAAACATAGCCTTGACTCATGCTAATAGTTATCATTTAAATTAAGATACAGGATATGTGGGATTCAGGGTAGAAGACAAAGTGGTTTGGAAAATATTTTTTATTCACTGTCATTCTTTTTTTTCAATCTAAGGACCCAGTGCATCCATGAGAAGGGGCGTGACTTAGGCTCCCTATATCCTGATTAGTTCACGTGACATATATTTTGGTGATGTCACGTTGTGATGAGGAGCTCAGTCAGTGAGAAGTCTTGTGGTGTGAACACTACAGGTCTCTGAACAGTTGCCAAAGGTAAACAACAACAAACAAAATGTTTGTAAAGTTGGCTGGTGTGAAATAGGCTTAAGTCCTGCAGTGTGTGGTTCGGTGCTGTGCTCCCAGTCCCCAGTATGAGTTTCTGCCCCCAGCTTCTAGTGCACAGTCCAGTTCTGACATATTCTCCCAGCCCCTGTTGATTTCCCTGGCTGATGCTTCCCTGGTCCCTGTGAACTAACTTTGTTGTACATGTCTAAGATCACTCTGATCTTAACCCTGGATCAGGTAGTGAGCCCAATCTGACACCATGTCAATTATTAATACATTTCTTTATATTAATAGGTGTTAAAGTTAACGACGGTACAGTAGTAGGTACAGTAGTTTACTTTTCTGTTGTATAAACATTTTATGATGTAACATTGAGCACTGACATTTCCTAGATTTCCTGCGGTGCACCACCAAACAACAATGTTACAAAAATATATATATAATAAAATACATTTTTAGTAATTAAGTAAAATCAACCAATTCCCACAGCACACTTGATGATCTCTCATAGCCCACTGATGTGCTGTGGCACAGTGGTTGGAAATCACTGAGATATTTGTCTGACTGGAGCAGAAAACTTCTAGACTGGTGGCCCAATTGAGCAAAGAGGGCTTGGTGTTTAAAAATGTTTTATAAATTGTTTCAAAATGTCTCTCACCTTGGTCCCTGTGCCTGTGTAATACATTTGTCAAAAAAAAGTCAGCCCAAGAGTTTATGTCCACACCACGCTGATGAAAAACACTGATCTGCTGCTCATGAAATGGGTGTGATCCAATCATATCTTTAAAAAGCTCCTGCTTTGGCTCTGTGCCAGTGTACAGTCACACACAGTCAGATGACTGCTGCTTTACTATTCATCACTGTGGTAGATACATATTAATGTTCCACTTTTTGGAAGTATTTAATGTGTCCACACTCACTGACTCCTGCTAACTCTTTAGTGGTTTTAGTGATTTTAACTTGTTGCACAGTTCATGAACACATTCAAGGGACAGTTGCCTGTTATGGTGGAGTTATGTAAGTTGACCACAAAGTGGCATCCTTTACTATGCCACTACATAGACTTTTGCATGTTTCACAGAAAAAGAAAGTTGTGGATAATTTGTACAACCATCTTTCCAAGGACCGGAAAAGACGAACCAAAGACGTTTTTACCAAGGGTGTCATGCTGAGAGCTTAACGCAAGATGAAAATGTGTAAATGTTGCATCATCTTGTTTCAACATCTACTGAATAGTTTGCATCAATAACAGATTGTCGTTGCTACAAAGGTGCCAGCAAACCAGCCACATTACAACCAAGAACAGCTGAATCCTGCAAATGTCAGTGTGTTAAAATTACTGTCTTTGCATCTTGTTATTTTAATATAAGATCAATTTTTAAATTAGTAGTATATCAGTGCCAAACAGAAATCCTAAGATGAAAACTTCTTTAAATGCATTCCTCCACTAGAGTGACATATGTAGGCAGCAGCGTTGCGCTACAAATATTCAAGCTACATATACTCTATACCTGGAAGCACTTCTTGGAAGTACGGCCTGTTTCCTGCAGTGTTTGAGGAGGAACTTTGAGATGACGCTGAATTGGACCTGCTGCTCTGGACTGCTCTGTCTGATTGACACATCGGCTAAAAGTGGCTCACCCTAAACTTTTACACATCTCCATCATAAATAAAAAAAAAACATGCTTCATATTTATTGTCAATATGAAATTAATGCTACTGTTTGTTTCCAACAAGCTGTAAAGATAAGCTACCTAGTATAGTTCAGCTCATGGTAAAGCAAGTTATTGTCAACCTGCCATACATTCATTTAGAGGTGGTGCCCTATTGAGATAAATACAAACCTTAAGTGCTATAAACACCCAGCCACCTGCCAGTGGACAAAATGCTGACAAAAGACATAAACATCTAAAGTCCAAAAGTCAGAAAAAACAAGAACCAAGGTGTGAACAACGAGTGAACTGAAACAGGGGCTAGAGATAAGAAGACTAATCAGTGGAGAAGCCAATCAAACAGGAGGGAAGTCAAAAGATAGGAAGCACATACACATATGCCAAATTTACATGTGGCCGTGTAGTGACAGAAACAGATATGTCCCCCTCTCCTTTTTCAATAATATCATCGTTCACACCATATTGTTTTCCAAAAAGTATTCATTCACATGAATCCACATAAATACGCTGTCAAGAACTGTATGAGCCAAACCTGCAGGTGGCAGGTATGCCAGTAATCATTTTCAGTGATTTAAACCTCTGTTTCATATAATTGAAAGGCAAAAACGCATGACTATATTATTGTTTTTTCAGATACCTGGCTGTCATGTAAAAGTGGCAGTAAGATTAATGAGTAGGCTATCAAAATAAAGCAGGAAAAGATGACAGGTGATCATCTATGTTATTATAAAGGATGAAAAGTGAACTAATAGCTACAAGTATTAAAGTTAAATGATGGTTGGTACCAGCATTGAATTCTGTTCAGAAACACCTGAGTTGTTTATTTCTATGAGTACATACTCTCTTATAACCAGTAACCCTCCAATGACTGAATTCGTTATTATCCAGTTAGTTGTATTATTTTAAACATCTACAATCTCAGAAAATGTGGAGAATGCTGAGCTAGTCACCATGACCTTTAAAGTCTGATTTCTCTGTGTCGTTTCAGGGGAAATGAAACACTTTTGCCCTTTGGTCCAGTCCACCATCATTGAAACTGTAGCGATTTTATATCCTGCCATAAAACAGGATTGCTGGGAGGGACGATGTGGTGAACAGCAGACACCTCTTAACACCTTTGACTCAAGCAATCATTTCAGTCTCAGGTTCTCAGCTTTTGGGAAAACACAACTGAGCCAATATGGATCCTGGTGGTTCAATCTGGACTTGTTTCTTCCTCGTCTCCATTTGTGTGTGGGTCGTTACTGGAACTCCTTTAGGTGAGTGGATCCAGAGAGGCTTGGGTTAGCGATGGGACCTGCTAATGGGAATGTCAGTGACCCATGTTTCCTTAACAACTCGACCTCAGCAAAAATTATATGGTTACTGTGGTCGCTAGAGGACATAAGTACCTGGAACTCCTCACTAGTCAGTTAAAACAGAAGAAACATCTCAAATAAATTTAAAAACATATGTGAAACTCTTTCTACAATTTCAAGCAAGTCCGACTTCTTCAGCACTTATGGATTACCCTGCTAACACGAAGATACTTGATAATAAGTTGGAGATTGTCCAATACCATTTTTTTCATTCTGATATTGATTCTGACTCATTGTGGAGTTCCTCTTGTGTATTAAGTAATATGAAAGGGTTAATGTCCTGTGAGGTTGGTCATTATTGTGGAATAAGCCCCAACAGTGATGCAGGGTCTTGAATCTGAAGAGGCTTATTCCTCGATAATGACCGCCCTACAGAACGTCTTCCCACTTATTACACGGCTTAAGATATCAATAATATGCCAACAACACGTTTTTATGATTGTTTTCATGGTTATTTTATTGATAGCGGTAAATAATAACTTCCGCGAAAAAACTGACAGATCTGATTTTATTTAAGGGAACATTCTACAGATCATCCAGCCTATTATGAGCTTATTATTATTATTATTATTATTATTATTATTATTATTATAGCCTATGTTACTGTTGAACTGGACATTGCTGTTTATAGTAAAGTGTGACAGTAAAAACGGGACTTCTTTGGAAATTTGTTAATGTCTTTTCCATTGCTCTTTCCGTCGTTCATTTGCCATGGCGTTATTGATGACTCTGTTAAATAAAAATCAGATCAGATAAATTGGATTGGAAAATCGGATCAGCTGCCGGTGCTTAGCAACAAATTTTTGTTTTTGGCGATAAGTGACGGACTACTTGCGGAGTGATATGAACAACATGAGTCAGAGGGGAAAAGTTCATTCTCATCGACAGCGGTCTGATATACTTAGCACGGATGTTATCAAGAAATATCAGACCCTAGAACTTTGGGAAGTCCCATTATACATACATACATACATACATACATACATACATATATATATATATATATATATATATATATATATATATATATCTGTGTATATGTATAATGGGACTTCACAAAGTTCTACGTATGTAGAACTTATATATATATAAGTTCTACATACGTGTATATATATATATATATATATATATATATATACACACACATATGTGTGTGTGTGTGCCCAAGACACGTGTAGATATGTATGTATCTGTATCAAACCTTTTGATACAGTCTCAGTTCGGTTCGCTATAAATCGAACCAACCGTTTTATATTTACTTTATCAACTTGTGACGATGCGCTCTCTGCTGAAAGTCAGTGGATCTGTGCTCAACTACTCTGCGACGTCTCTATATGTCTTGTCTCAGACATGAACACCCCCATCTATAAATGTTTCCTGTAAACATTTGACTGCAGCCTTATCTCTGAACCTTGCCCCATGTATTGATACTTGTTATGATAAACAAGTGTTTTTTTATCTTGTTTGGATATATATTTTGTGGTCTGCCTAATTTTAATTGATTTGATTTTTTTTCTGTTTCCAAAGTTACTACAACCATAAACTGTGCATCAGATAGTGTTGAACAGTCTTTTGGGCCAGTGGATGAAGGATATACAGGTAAGGTGGATAAAGTTTAGAAAATGAGATTTCATTTCCTTTTCAATGCAAGAAGCAACTGTAAAAATTAAAAGTGTTTAAATTCAAAATGGTCTGATTTTTTTTTTTTATCTGCAACTATTAAAATTCAATCTGAAATTAAAGTGGAAACATCCAACTTCCCCCACTTCTGTTCCCAAAAGATATCAATGTTGGCAATGCAGTTGCAAAGACCAAATCACTTTCCATTTATTAAATCCTTGATTGTGACAGATATAGACATTTTCACTGCTGCTTATTTGAGAATATATGCTGCCAACAAATCCACCCAATGAAGGATGTTGCCCTTGAATTGAACACTGATTGTGTCCTTTGTGATCAGGAACTGGCCTGAATCTTTAACTGATCCTAGCAGATAAATCCAGTCCAACCATGACTGTCTTCATCTTTGCCTTCATTATTTCCCCCCAGACAAAATAGCTGTTTTTCTTCCCTTGAGTTTCCACAGTTCCTCTGTTCTACAATCTGTCATTTTCACGTGCACTCCAAGCTTACATTTTCGAGGACAAATTTTTGTACCTGATGGCAGCCATAGTGAAATCAAAGCTGAGAGGGAATCGATCTAAATGCTGACATTATTATTGTCGTCAACAACATTTAACTTTATGATGATAAGTTAAAGAAAAAATACATGGATGTCACTTCATTCACTTATTAAACAACAACAGTGACACGTGATCAGTAACTTCTGAGACACAGTTGAGCAGCATCCATCAGATGTTAGATATGATGTTCATCTTGTGCTTCTCACAAACTCCCATGATGCTGCAGGTGATGTGGAGCTGATCACTGGTATCGAAGCAGGAAAAAATGTCAAACTGGAGTATGACGTCTTCCCTGATCACCTACAGTTTGTGGAGCTGTCCTTCACACCTGGAGAAACCACTGCAACCATACGCACCAAGAAGCCACTGGATGCGGATGTGCTGGCAGATGTGAGTGTTGAGACAACGCTGGCTTCTACAAGATAGATTTGTATACTGGTTTAAAGACTAAAGATATTTTGTTATTAGAAGAATCTATTAATGTTTTGACAATCTTTTAGCTGAGCTGGAGCAGGGGGTCATCATCACAATTATAGTTTTTGTAATACACTTGTATTTAACACAACTGAAGTTTTAGTTTGTCCTGAAGTCCAGTATGTTCATGTTTTACAGTCTGACAGACAGTTATGGTACATGATCAAGTGTGTAGGAGCACCGGGACAACCACAGGTGGGTAAAACACATAAGTTGCAAGATTCTTTCAGTAACATAAAAAAAATAAAGTGTTTCAAAAAATGTTTCACATTTGTAGTTCGGCAACAAACGGAGACTGACAATCAATGACATCAATGACAACGGCCCAGTGTTTGAAAAGAAGTTGTACACTGCTGACGTTTCTGAGGTGAGTACCTTAGAAACATCAAAATGTATTATCCAGAAAACTGAATGAAAATATTAAGAAACATATAAAGCGAAAAATGTAACAAAATAAAGTATAAGCACCTTAAAAATACACTTCTGCACAGTACTGGAGAAAATTCACCCATTTTTAAATTCATAACTACGTCAGCATGCTACTTTAGTTAGGGCTCAGTTAAGACATTATGGGATGTTCATATTTTAAACAAATATTTTATACTTTGCGAAACATAAAATATATATCACAGTTCAAGTTGTATGTTTATTCATAATGGATGTGTCTGGGAGCAGGTTACAGTGAGTCACATGACCTGTAATGTCATCCACTCTAACTCTTGAGCTGTTTTTCTTTTCTACATTTTTAATTTTATTTTTACTCTCGTAGCTGACACGTCTTTAACTTCTCTTTACTGAAGCAAATACAGAAAAGTGTGCGCTTTTCAAACTGCCACATATGAGTTATTTTTCACTTTACCTACGCAAATGACACATGTAAACATTCAGCAAAGTGAAGAAATTTCAGTGATATAAAGTATAGTTTTTGGGTGAAGGTGTGTTGGTCAGTGGACACCTCAGTGCTGCTGTCTCTTAATTATTTATTACTCAGCATTTTTAGGCTCCGTCAACTGTAATGCAGAGATTATTTTGATTGGTAGATTATCTTTAAACAGAAACTGGCTCCACATTATTAAGACAGCTTGTTTTTCAGGAGCTGCATTTTCATCATCATCCAGCCTTTCCTCTTGCTTCTTTCAGACAAAACAAGTGGACACAGATGTTCTTCGAGTGAAGGCCGTGGACTCGGACAGCTCCCCAGAAAACAACAGAGTCAGCTATACTATGGTGATGAGAGTTTAACTTTAACGTCACTGAAAGAAGCTGATGCTCTGTTAACAGCAGAGCATGCTATAACCTTTAACCTCACATCTTAACTTTCAGCTGGAAAAGAAAGTCATGACCACAATTTATGGGTTTACAAAGGCTATCTTGGTTGATCAATGAGAATATTCTGCCTGTGAAAGTAACTTTTCTTTCCTAAGGTGCCAGCCACAGAGGACTTCATCATAACCAGCACAGGAGCTTTAATATTGAAGAGACGCCTCAACTACAACGTTGTCCCGACTTACAGCTTCACTGTAACAGCCTCGGTGAGACACACAACTTCTTACTCATACAAGCATGATTAACATCCATAAATAAATGGAATAAAGCTGCTTATTTAAGAAAAAACTGACCTGTCCAACCTGAGTGAACTGCATTTTTTTTGTTTACTACAGGATAAATGGGGGTGGAACGACACGGCCAACGTGCAGATCAATGTAGTGGACTTTGACAACTTAAACCCGTATTTTAGCCACAACCTGTACCAGGCTTTTATTGCAGAGAATACGGTGAGTCTCACTAGGTAAACGTCTAAAAGGTCTTGCCAGAAAATGTACATCTATCTAATTATTGTGAACATGATCTGTCAATAATGGCACAAGGTAATTTCTTTGAATTTTGGTACAAAGCCTCAAAGATTAACTGTTTAGATTTTGGTGGTCAAAGGTCAAAGCTGACTGTGACCTCACTAAACCTATTATTAATTTTCAGAGTTTTAATATAAACTGTAGATGTATATTTTGTATTTCAGGAAGGACCTTTCCGTACCATTCTACCAGAGGCGATAAAGGCCCAGGATGGAGACAAGGGCATCAACATGACTTTAACTTATAGCATCAGTGCTGGTAAATCACAGAAGACAAAAGATTCAAATTAAGTTCAAACATACACACAAACATGTGAAAAACAATGTTTTACATGATCTATATTTACAGTTTCTCCAAGCAAATACCAGCCAAACTTTCATATTGACCCCAGTAGTGGAGTCCTGTCTGTGGTGACCCCCATTGACAGAGAGACGATGAACACCAGTACGATCTCTGTCAGCATCAAGGTACGAATGTTACATCCACAATCATCACTTACAAATATTCAAGGTAGAATCAAATACTGCATCTATGACCTTTAAAGTATCTCCAGTTATGACCATGTATCCAGCTTTAGGTTGCTTTGGCCTTTTATACAGATGATGATGCTGCTGCTGGTACATTAGCATATTGTCTCTCCTTGCTCCTTGCAGGCAGCCCAGACAGACGACAGCTTGAAGACGGCTGAATCTGTGGTGACTGTTACCGTTGAGGATGTGAATGACAACAACCCAGAGTTTGACCAGAGTCAGTACTCTGTATTATTTCTGGAAAACTCCCCAGAAGGTGCTGTTGTATTTAAAGCCACCGTCACTGACCTGGATCAGGTAGAGTTTAAATTTATCACCACACACAGACATGAAATGGTCATTAAGTGAGCTGATCTCTTCCCATGGATTTTATTTGATCCCAGGGAGGATTTGTTGGAACTCTGCGAATTCTTCCAGAATCTGCTCCTTTCTCTATCAGCTCTGACGGGACGGTCAGAGTGAAAAACCCCTCTGCTCTGGACAGAGAAACCACTGAAAGCTTCAACTTTCAGGTAAACTAAACTTAAACATGACTGAATTTGTTTGAGTTTCATATTCTAGGTAGACAATGTACTTTTTGTCAAACTTTCCTCACACAAGGAAAAATAGTGCATTAATTCGAATTTCAACAGAGGATTAATTCACTGGTAAGTAGTAAATTGTCAAGAGTATTTAGATCAACATGATGGTTGGTGTTTGGATAATGATGAACCTCCAGCACATAATGATAAACATTGGGTCAGTCACAATATTTGTTTTTTAAAAGAATTTGTTGACAAATACATTGTAGAATCACTAGAATTATCTTTACCTCTTAACCTTTAATGGTTGTAGGGGAGCTAGAGTTGATCCAATACGTAACATAAATCCTTTTTCCTCACCAATAGTCTAATACCAGATTTTTACAGTGAGAACACAAGCAGAGACCCAGAGTCTCAACCAATAATAGAAAAATTAGACAATCAAAAGAACAACTATTAAAAGAACTAAGCATTTTGGCGCAATGGGAACTAGACAGTGTATCTCTACCTGGTTTTGTTGTAAGTCTAAAACAGCTGCTGATGTTTTGTTTGATAAAAGATTGAAGCGACAGAGACGAATCCACCCCACAGTGTTGTAACTGTACCAGTCAATGTGACTCTCCTGGATGAGAACGACAACAGTCCCAAATTCACCAGCAACAAATACGAAGGAAATGTGTTTGCAAATCAGACAGAGGGAATGTTGCTGGTCCAGGTGAGTTATTAAACACAGTTCTGGTGATGAGAATGATCTAATGTGTGTGTATATATATATATATATATATATATATATATATATATATATATATATATAGAGAGAGAGAGAGAGAGAGAAGAAATCAAAATTAACATTATTTAAAAAACAGTTAGGTAGGTAGTTTATTTTGATGACTTTGATAATAATATAGCAATTCTATATCTGGGATTGTGTCATAACTACTTCTTATACAGTTCACATCTCAATCTGGCCAAATGCACAGTATAAAAAAAGTAACATTCTCAAATTCACATCAGCCTAAGCAAGAGTTGGTTCAGCTCATTTTTGTGAACCCCCTTCCTGTTTGCCATTTGAAAATTGTTGTCAGTGTCCAAATTTAGATCTCTATTATTTTCTGTTGTGTAAGTTGTTGTGTTAAGTTAAGTGTTGTGTTTTTTTTAGAAGTGCTTTTAAGAAAATAATTTGTCTTGTGCAACTCAAAGGTTACTGCGGAGGATCCAGATGCTGATGTAAACGGGCAGATCAAATATTCTATTGACTTCGGGAACAATGATGGCTACTTCACAATTGATGAAAACAATGGAGAGATCTCACTGGTTAAAACCATTCCCCTGAAGGAAAACACCATTTTGAAGTTCCCTCTCTTCATAACAGCCAGAGATGGTAGATCTGCATGATGTGTCTCTCTCGTGCCACCTACTTCCTCCCTCAATCAAGGGTTCATGTGAATCATGTGATGATTCACATGAATCCATTCCTAAAGTTAATATTAGTTCATCTTTCAAAGATCTGTACCCAGGGTCAGATCACTGGATTCTTTGTGGACTACAGCTCAATCAGTGGAGTCACATCAACCACTTCTCCTTCCACATATCACATGGTGTATTATCATGCTGTTGTAATCACACCCTTCTACAGATCAGTGATTTCAGTCACCTAGCTTGACGTGCTACAGCACTCACTTAAACCTTTAAAAAAAAACCTTTTGCAGACCTTATGCATGGTGACTTAAAGATTAAACTACAGAGGTTAGCTTTATTTTATTTGCACTCAAATTTGCACTGATTAAATCATGCCTCACAGTAAGAGAGCAATAAAGGTCTCAGTATGTGTCAAATGTAGTGGTTGTCTCACTAAAAAGCATCTGTTAACCTTCTTTCCAGTCACTGCAAGTGAAAGTTACAATCCAACAATCATTTTAAACAGTGATTGGCCACATGTGCAGAGCTGTCCAAATGTCAGACTTTTCATTAAACTGCTCTCTGTGAATATGAAGCTTTTGGGAAATGTTCAGATGACTTAAGCAGAAGCCATTTTTAAAGCCTGATGCCTCAAGAGAAAAGTAAACCAGTTAACTGTTGCAAAATAAAAATCTGCAGCAAGTTATGTTGGCGCATATGCCTTACAGTGATTGCTGGTTTGAATCCCGACTGCCAGTTATTTGCTACGTGTTATTCTCCTGCTCTCCTCCCATTTTCTATCTATATTCACTTACTTTGTCAATAGACAGAGAGAGACAGTGTCATTAGAGTTCTACCTTTCTTTCCTTTTCCCTGGCATGTGCACTGCCCTTGGTGTATTTCTGACTTTTTTTATTCATGGTGGGATGTTGTGTTCAAAAGTGTTTAATTTTTGACTTGCTTGTAGATTCTTGAAGGTGTTTCACCTTGATCTTCTTCAGTTCTGATGGGCAGTGGTGGATGCCCAGAGTTTGTCCTCTGTGGGTCAACACCAGAGGCTTTAGTGTTCAAAGATTTTCCAAAGGCAGTTATTAAGGAATGTTAGGTAGTTTCGGTGATGGCTGTTAAGTTCACTGGTGTGCTCCTAGATCCCTAGATATGAGTCATCTGACAGTCACCTTCTTTCCCCTTGTCCTTCAGATGGAGGCACAGTAGACAGCTGAGTCCTAGCCAGTGGATCTTCTACATGTTTGTTCAGGGCAGACCTTAGGTCAACGCTGCCATGACCAGAAGTCATCATTAGTTTCAGTTATCATTGAAACTACCTGAGCTTTCTAACAGCCATTTTTAGGGCATCTTTGTAAACTAAGATCTCTTGTGCCCACCCCACAGATGTTAAACTCTCTAAACTCTGGGAATTTATAACCAAATCCAGTTGATTCAATAACTGCAGAAACACGTAGAAACATGATGTTTGAGGCTTTCTTGAGGACCACTCATCCAAGTCAATTTAATAAGCAGTTGTTGAGAAAATCGAATAAAGGCAGAAAGATTTGTCTATTTATATTTAAATATTGATATTATTCTCATTTTGCTCTAGGGGGAACCATATCCCGCTCCACCATGACACAAGTGGACATTAGTGCTCCTGGTAACTCAAACCCTCAGTTTTTACAAGGAAAGTACCATGGCACTGTAGAAGAAGAACAGGAGCCAGGAGTTGTGATTGTTAGAGTAAGTTCTTCAGTATGTTGGTGTAAATATGTTCAAACTGAAATGTTTTGTGATCTTTGCTTTATTAATCAGGAAATTATTCATTTATTCAGGCTACGTTCCTTGCAATTGATGGTGGGGTTCCTGTGACTCTAAATGTTGAGACAGAAAGTGAAAAGTTTTCCATCTCCCCCAATGGTGACGTCACCACAAAAGTGAAGCTTGACTACGATGAATCCTCACACAACTACTCAGTGGAAATCTCTATCTCTGATGGAAAAAACACTGGAAAGGCAATCGTGGAAGTTCAGGTCACTGACATCAACGATAACGCTCCTGTTTTTGGCTCCAGTTCTGTCACAAAATCAGTCCCTGAAGACGCAGAGGAAGGAACCAATGTGACTGTTGTTCTAGCTACAGACAAAGACAGTAGCTTCAATAAAGAGATCAGATACTCTTTGAGGGGTGGAGAAGGGAAGTTCTCTGTTGATCCGGTATCTGGGATGGTAAGTTTGGCCAGTGTACTTGATAGGGAAACCAAAGCAGAGTATAACATGCTGGTAGTGGCTGAAGATCAGGGTCGTCCAGCACGGTCAGCCACAGCCACCTTGGTGGTCCAAGTGACTGACATCAATGATAATGTCCCTGAATTCTCCAAGACTGAGTACCAGGCTGAAGTCCTGGAAACAATGTCAGTGGATGAGACTTTTCTTACATTATCAGCTGTGGATCCAGATGAAGGAACAAATGGGCAAATTACTTACAGCATTTTGGAGCAAACTCCCTCCTCAGACCCTGCTGTTTTTGCATTGGACTCTATCACTGGGGCTCTGCGGCTGGTCCAGACTCTGGACTACAGTAAGGTAAAGGCATACAGTCTGATGGTCCAGGCCTCTGATGGTGGGACCCCATCTCTGGTCGGAAACAGCTCTGTGGTGGTGATGGTGAAAGATGTGAACAACAACCAACCTGAGTTTAGCAAGGAAACATATGATGTGGCCATCTTCGAGAACCTGGCCAGTGGTGCATCTATCTTGACTCTGGAGGTCACTGACAAGGATGAGGTGAGTTTTGTGAAACCTGCTGGAAAATGTATTGAAACAATATGCAACTCTATCAATATACTGTTTCACCTTGTAACAGCCAAGATTGGGAAAACATTGTGTGTGGTGAAAAAAAAAGTCCATCATTTACAACCAAATATTTTAAGGATTTTGAGTTGGGATCAATAAATCCAAAACATAGGTTAAGCTCGTGTCCAAATGTCAGTGAAATTTTTTAGCTTAAACAGAGAAATGTAATAGAAATCTTAATCTCCATGGCAGAGGTTTTATAAGCACCAGCGAACTTGATGTAATCTTGTTAAGGTTCAGTTTATTTACAGAAATAATGCCTGGTTCTCAGTTCTTGTATTTCTAAACTCACACAAGAGCACACAAATGCAGCAATATACAGTGCACTTTATGTACCTGGATGGGATCACTCAAAACAGTCAAAACACTTTTCACCATTAGTGGTTGTCTTCTGAACCACAGGATGAGAGCAACATATTATCAAACTTATGAAAATGTCAACAAATTATGAAAAACATGTTACTGGGAACATAGTCTCCATATCACATGACTCGAGGAGAACCCACATGAATTAAATATATCGATTTTCAAGTAAAATTATCAAAGCATGGGGCAAATAGGTATTTTAGTTGGCAACAAAACCAAAATACCTGGTAAAGTAACATACATCTTAGGAGAAATAAACAGTGTCTCTTTGCAGCATTTAGTCGTTTCAACAGTTTGGACTTTAGCAGTTCAGCTCCTTTTACAATATCGCTAATTTACAGTAACATGTCTCATATCATACTTTATTACTTCTTGGATAAATACCTGCTGATATTTCAGTGTTGATGATTAACTTATTATGAAGCTGAGGTATTTAATGCTCTTCAACCTCATCCTCTTCCTCAGGGTGGATTCTCTGATGGTTACTTCCTCTATAACAACGATACGTTCAGCATTAACAAACAAGGCGTGGTCTCACTGAGGAAAGACGTCACTTTGGACAGAGAGACAAAGGACAGCTACATATTACAGGGTTATAAATTAAGTTCAGATTCAAATATCATATTTGAAAACTTCGTTAAAGCACAAACTTATGATAGTTTTCAATGACATAACTTACTTATGATTGTCCATTATTCATATCATTCGTCCATTAAATCTATCTTTATTCGATTGATCTTTTAGATGACATTAACTAATTAAATATTTAAGCTCCTGATCAGATATTCTCTATATTTAATGCATCGATCATTGAAATATTATTACCTTATTATGTTTAGAAATACTTATATAACTTCATATCATACATCATGTTTAGGTCTGCAATTTGTTCAAACTTCTGATCACTGTCATTCTCGATTATTCATTATCTTAAATTCAATGATCTAATATACAGTTATATCTATATTAAGTATAATGTCTGACTGATCATTTTATGTAGCATCATATAATCCAGATTGAATCAGTTGCATACAATAACTTAATGTTAATCAGGTTCGTATAATCATCAATACGTTCAATCGAGCTTTGAATTATTCATATTAGTCCTTCTAATGATAAATATCTTTCATTACAAATGATTGACATTATTTGCCTGATTTGAAATTTACCTAATGAAGATTTCCATTATGTCATGATCATGACTTACCTGAGAGAGAGTCTAGACATGTCATAATCACACTTTGTACTAATGACATATTCTACATAAGTTATCCATCATTGGCTGTCAAGTTGATCAAATCATAGTTTATCTATCAATATATCAGTTAACTATTTTAATGATAAAAATCATCCTTATAATTCGACTTATCTATCATAAGATGCTAATCAATTATATTCTACGAACATTATCATGACATTGTTTAATTATAGCTTTGTATACATTATACACTATGTTATCTTTGAACTGTAGATTACTTCTATTTTCTAAAATTAACATTAATGACTTGCTGGACTTTATTGTCCATCATATCTAGTTTTACTATACTTACTTAACCATTTTCCTATGTTACTTCATATCTTTTACTTATAAGTCATATTACTTTGTTAAACTTGTTAGACTAAGTCTGGTGAGCAGTCTATTTACACTGTCTGTTACTGCTATCTTTTTGTTATTTATACATACTAATTGGATATAAATGCATTGAATCCATGTATGCGATTACACTACCTATTCTGATCATTGGATAACTATTGCTATATGCATCGAATACATTTCTTACATAGGTCTCTTAGTCTTTAGAGTTTTGCATATCAGAAATTGTATCATCTATCATTCACTGATCAACTGTTCATCGACACACTTGTATTCTATCTCTATGTATCATGTATATTCTACTTTGAATGTCAGAATTGTGATGCAAGATCTATTGCTTCACTGTCTGATTACTAACTTTCCTTATATTCAATGACACTCAATGTTATTATTAATAGTATTTATATGTACTAAGATTAATATGAAGGTCCAATTTAAACTTCAAATGCTTATATAGCTTCATGCTTAACTTCATGTATGTTCATAAAGTAATCAATCAATGAAATTCGACATTCATATCTTACTGTTGACTTTCTCTGTTATGATTAATCGTTGAAGTTTATGCATACAATTCCTTTTTCATAAATATGTAAGTTAAGTGAAGTAGACATTTGTAGACAATTTCATGTTTGACTTGCATTTATTCATAGTTAATATGTCTGGTCTTATCTTAACCTTTTACATTGTCTTAATTATTAAAGTTCTAACATATAATTTGATACTAAGAATTAGACATTTTCTGTATGAGCTTGGGAATTCTAAGGATCAACTGCACTTTGAGTTATCACTATAGTTTTCATCCAAATTTTCCGACAGTGAAACATTTTACTGTAGATCTATTATGAAGTTCCGTTAAGTAGTATCAGAATTCATTCTTCTGTTAACATCATGTAAATGATAAATAGTTATGAATTGATGATCTGTAATTTTCATCTGAGACAAATGTATATTTAGTAGTATTGTTCAATCATTTAGATTAAGCAGTAATTTCAATTCTGAGTTATGCAATAATTCTGATAATTTAGTAAGTCAGAATTTCGATATTGAGTCATGATAATTCTACTAGATGATGATTCTATAGCTGTATATTAATCCTTTGATCTGAATAGCTCAACTTTTAAATCTAACTTGATAGCGATAATGATATCATATTTCATATACATTTTACATAGTTTATTTCAATCAAAATCAGGTCATTATGATTCAGTGAAAGTATTCAGTTCATTTGAAAACATTACTACATGTCAACTGGCTGAATCTAGGTATTCAAATGCTATACATGGAACACAAGTAAGATGTTGAGAAATTGTAAGATCTTATGTATAATAGTGTCTTGAACTTGATGTCATATCATAAGTTGATGCATACATGATTCTTGTAATCAGATGTGAAGTAATCAGATGAGCAAATTTCTAAGAATATGTGACTTTGATTAAGTCTAAGGTACTCTAGAAATATTAGTGCAGCATCCATAAATCAATTTGATGTTAAAGTTACATGTGACTAAGTCAGACTAGTTTTAACTTATGAAATTAGAATCTTGCATTAACTTGTCTGAACTCTATATGAAATTATAACAAGACCATTTGCTGTAAGTCATAAAATTACTGACAATCATAAGTTAATGTATCAGCGCATGAGACTCTAGTCAATATAGTAACTATAAAGGTCATGGATGACTATAGAATTTCAATTTCATTAAGTCATCATGAATATATTGTGATATAATAACTCACAAAATTGATTGAAATCAATCATGTTAATGAATTAGTTCAAATGCACCAGTTACCATAACGTATAAACATTACTAGTTGTGAAGGTAATGATTGAATATTACAGAATCATTAAATAGATCAAGTAAGCATAAATAATTATCAGAATTAGTAATGCTAGTAATATATGAACAGCAGTTTAAACAGTGCTAATTAAAATAACATAGAGCCTAATATAAAAACTTGATAAAAAATGAAATACTAAATATTGTAACTAGAAAGTGGCATACAAGTGAACTTAAATTCAGCTATCAACGTATACATTGAACCTACAAGCTACGGCAAACTACAGCTAATATCAAGAATATATAAGGTAGTTTGAACAATCAGTTGAACATAACAGTTGTTAACTAAACTTATTTAATATGTAATGTGTTCAAGATCAATGTATGACTAATTATTGAAGAATGTCTCAAATTTCAATATTACTCAAAGTATCTGTAATATCATCAATGAGTGTCTGTAGCTGATTAAACATATTAATGTAGATAAATACTTAGCAATATAGCATTACGCGACCTGTATTACCATGCATGAAGCCAATTGAAAACAACTAGCATACAAAATCAAGCTTTACATGCATAATCAATCGTTAAATCTAACTATAAAACACAAGACATCTAATAAAAAACTATAGTTTAGAAATATCTCATCATGTAATGAACAAGTAATCCAATGTTACATTAATGCATGAACTAATCATCCAAGTTCAGACAGACATGACTAACATAGCGTTTAATATAGAACTAGCAATTAATCTATACATCTTCAAGATCTCTTGTCTTCAATAATTGAGAGTGATACAGTAAAGTTGCATGATAGTACTTCGTAGATACAAAAGTTCAATGTTAAGTCTCAAAAATTGACTGCATCTAAATGATATGTATGATTCAAATTTTCACAATAGTACGAATTGAACGATGAATCTATGGATGATCTGAGTTTACTATGCAATTACCACACCAGAGATGATTGTACGATCCCACATGATGCCAGATTCAATTCTATACAATGACGATGAGTACAGTTTACTATTCAACAAACATTAAGTAAAGTATCTGATTTCAACCTATGATCACAACTTTTGTGATTTTACGACGTTTAAACTGCACTGCGACCAAGATGACAATTTCACAACTAAGATCCATAAGTTAACGGCATGAATGATAATAATACATTATTAATATGTATTTCAGAATTGATTCAATAGCATTTTTATTACAATATAATCGATTAGTGTTAAATTGTCGTAACTATGTTTAGTGTTTCAGATTATATTAACACTATATTTAAACTTTGAATTGACCTTCATGATTTATAAGATTTGCGATATAATACACTAAATTACTACAATACCTAAGTCTTAATCTGGCAAGACAGATTAATTAACATCAACAGACATTAACAGAACAGTATCAATAAGACATTTACTCAATTCGTTATTAAGCTCAGTCCTGAAGAATCATGCATGACATCACAAGTCATTTAGTCAACCGACTTTCTATACTAGAATGCATTAACTTATTTGATCGTACAGATGCTAAGTTTTAACCGATGTTTTGTACGAGCAATAATAATCACTTTATATGAATAATATCACATGGTACTTCTCTGTAAGACGACAGAATACTTACAGTCTAAATTCAATTATGCTAAACATGAGTGATACACTTCTCAGTAACAATGTCAAAAGTTCATCATAGTATTAAACTACATTCATGTAAGCGACGTAATCTAAAGCTACAATCAGAAACAAAATAATATATGTAAAGTCTTGATATGAAGACATCGATGTCATAAACTTTATACAAGCTATGTAAGATACTAAAAATAACTTTGGATCATCAATTAACAAATGATAAGCAAAATCAACATGCGTAGATCAATATACAAAGTATGAGAAGTTTTTCAATCTGATATAGACTAGTATAATAATTAATAAAATAGCATACCTTTCATAGGCTGTGAAAGTTCACTTTACTCATTATACAAGTTTGATACATAGGAGACTAAATCAGACAGGTCAATTAAGCATCCTGAATGAAAGCTATCATTTGAACACTGCTATAGTAACAAGACAGATATTCAAAATAGTATAATCAAAGAACTATCATACGAGTAATCAACATGTAATCTCTATAAGGCAAAATAAAATTTAGCTTCAATCAATCAGATTGTGAGTAAATGAAGTAGATAAATAGACAAGTTCAACTACTTAAACACAATTAAAACACTGACATAATAAATATGAACATTCACTACATTTCAAAGAGTTTGTCAAATAAAGTAACTAGATTTCAGAAAAAGTTGTAATCTAAGCTAAAGTGCAAGAACTACAAATTTAGCATTTGTATTCTTGAAAGTACTTCATATAACAGGTTATGTTCAAGATGGAGCAGTCCATGAATCACAGTTATATGTAAGTCATGTTAACATGTGAACAATTCTCATGTTAATTTCTAATAAACTGTACTTAACTTGCAAAATCTGGCTGACACATAATTAACTGATAAGCGACTGAGTACATTTAATACTTGCTGCAGAGATCTACATATTGTCAACGATAGTCAATAGCTTGAATGAATTCAACCATCTCTCAAGTTGACATGAAGATAGAAATTGACTTGATGATTGCATAATATGCAGAACTGATGCTAAGTAACGTAGTACCTACAGTCATGAACTACATTACAATACCATATGCTGCATAGATGTCATGACAGTCTCAGACGTCTTTAAGTTTAACTTACAGCATTTAATACACTATAAGAGCCTGTCAATTGATGAAAACAACTGAGTGTACATTGACAGCTAGACATCTACTACCAATACCATGTCATTGAATACAAGTCATCAGCGCTAGTATCGCATTCACCTTAGTCAATACAGTACATCACATAGTTAACAATGAACTCTATTTTAACCTCAATTACTTTAGAATACATACAGTTTTCACATATAAGGCACTTTCCTTTTCAACTTTAACTAAATTCATGATTTCATGTACTAAATAAGTATCATGTTGATAACACATATGTTATTAAGTTGACAGCTCATGCAGTGAAGCGTACTACTTGCAGTTCCACTATTCATGTTAATACATATTCATGATATTGTTACATTAGCTGAATGCAAGTATTGACATGGACAATGTGTAATGACAAGACCTAACTCATCTATTAAGATGTTTCTTATCAGTTTTACATGTAATGATGTGTTTCTATCTTATAGCTCTGAGTCATTTAAGTTATGTCATTTATTTCCTGTAATTCTTGACACTGTTCAAGCACTTGAAGTCCAGATGATTTATGAGTTCGACTGAATCTGCTAGTCTTTTCTTGGACGTTCTAGCTTGGTATGTCAATCTTGAGTTACTGTAGGATGTACTCTACATGCAGTTGAGCCTGGACTACAGACTCCCAGCTGTCAGAAGCTAAGCCTGGATCTCATGGATACTCTACTACATTAGCTCATCCTTCCTGTGTTTAGTGTGTCAAGTCTGGAGATCCGTGTGCAATTAGTAATGAGTAATCCGCGTATTCTATGTAAGTACATGTATAGTAAGAGTTAGTGATTTTCATACTAGCTTCATCCGCGATGTCTCATTGATCAGTCAGTCCTCAGTTATATAGTCATCATTCTGAAATGATCTATACAATTCGAAGAATTACCACAGATCTTATAAATCTAGTCAGAGTAAAGAGTAGGATAGTTGCTCTATTCCGACATTATCAGTCATCTAAGCTATGATTCTTGCAATCTTTTTATGCCTGCATCACATGCCATGAACTATCTCGCTACTGCAGTTTGGACAAATTATTGGGGACATTGCTGACAAGGCAAATGTCTTACGAATTGTTTCACTAGGATAAGATGGGTATGCAATTACCTCATGAATCTTCTCGAGATTGAGCATGTACCTTGCCTATGACATTCCAGTATTACACAGCTACACTTCTGACTCTTCAGTCCTACAGACCAGATCATTATTCATATGAAATACCTGTTCATATACAGCATCATGTATTGTATAATATAACAGTACAGATACTTGATAGGAATCTGTACCAATAAACATTCTTTAACCAGTGGGACATGTCTACTCAGCAGCCGCAGTCCCCTGTATGTCCGCAGCACCATGCACTGGTCTTCACCTAAATGTCAACTCAATCTTAATCACAGATCTTACTTGTAATACCTCAGCATCTTAGCAGTCAGATAGAACTGAATGTTTAGAGATTGTGAAAACTGAGTTAGCAGGAGGTCAGATCTGATGATCACTACTCATTGCCAAAGGTCAGAGTTTTGATTATAATAGATTGTTTGTCACATTCTTAATTCAATCAATAGATTACTTTTTTGCATAGCTTTTGCTTTGGTACATGGTAACAGAGGTAGCTTTCCTTATAAATGGCACGATGTCTAGGAAGTGCTACGCAGGGCAATCAAGTGGGAACTAAGCACAGTGACTACTAGCCATATACATATCTGTCTTGTCAGCTACGTCCATCTGGTCTTATATTATTAGTAAAGATTCATCTCATATTTTTATGTGTTGAAGATTCAGTGATAATCATTAACGCACCACTGTCATTGTCTTATATCTCATATCCTGCGGACATAATGTAGCGCAATTAGAATATCACTAGCCAAAAATCTGAGTGAATTAACTTAGTAATCATTATTCCCGGACCCTAAGGGTTCCTTAAGGCTGAATCTTTACATCTACGTTCCACTTCAAATTCCCGCAGCTGCAAAGGGAGATTTTGAAGACTGACAAGGATTGATCTCTAGGATGCATTTCATCTGATAAGCCTCGGCTGAATTACTGCTCATATCGTTATCATTAATACCTTTGCCTATGTGATACTTTAAGATTTGACTACGTTTGGTGCTTCTCCTGATGGTCGAAGAGATGTGATACCTAACAGGCCGATCAAGACAGTAATTGCTCATCAGTTGGACTACTCTGTACTGAATTTACCACAACGCTATTGCTAACGTAGGGTGCACTGTCCTCGAGTCTAAGTATTCCCGGCTAGTAACTCTTCATTACTAAAAGCCTCAACTCATGAGCTACTTTTATTTCACTGATGCAATTAGTGATTTATAATGACTCACTGCCATGATCATAACTCTTATTATCATCTCCATGCGGCATTGATTTTGGCAAGGCATCTAAAATACACCAGTCTTTGATTCTTCTTATTGAGAAGCTAGTGGCAAATCAATTAGTAATTTATATATAGAAGACATTGAAGACACCTTTCGCTCAACTATCCCAAGTGTACAATTTGCCTAAGAACATTTCTTCCATTACTTGCAGTTCACTAGGGCTAGGTTGGCAAAGATTTATCCGAACCTTGATTCACTATGCCCCCGATGTAGAGGCCAGCCAGCATATTTTATGCACATGCTCTGGCTATGTCTGAGCCATTCTATGTTTTGGACAAGTATTTTTTAAGCTTTTGGTGAGATGTTTAGAACCCGATTAGATCCCGATCTGATCTGTGTCTTCTTTAGGGTAAGCTGTTCATAGCTTTCACTACACTCCTTGTGAGATACTTAATCCTTTTACATGGAAGCAACACATGCCACCATCCTTTTCTCACTGAGTTAAAGATTTCATGTACTACTTAGTGTGTGTGTGTGTGTGCAGAACCATCCATTTGTTTTTAATGTTGTGTTTCATATTCACAAAATTAATTCATTAATTTGTAGTGATCAGTGTTGATTTCACTTTTTTCCTCATCCTGTCTTTCATCCATAATCAACTGTTGATGACTTGCTATGATGCAACAATGCTAAAACGATGCTATGATGAAATTTTACGTTCAATCTCACCATGTCTTTCTTCCATAATGAACTGTGTGAGTGTGTGTTGCATTTGTTTTGCATTGTAAAAAGAGGAGTTACTCATAGCAACTTAATTAAGATTAACACGACTACTACAGTAGAATCAGAACATAAGGTTATCAAATGTGGATTATTAAACATAAGATCACTTCCATCCAAATCTTTGTTAGTGAGTGTTTTGATAATTGATAATAACATTGACCTACTCTTCATCACTGAAACCTGCCTAAAACAGGAGGATTTTGTTAGTCTGAATGAATCAATCAGTCTCTCACATCCAAACTGGGAAATGCAAAAACAAGTTCTGATAGTTACTGTGTATCATCCACCTGGTCCTTATTTTGAATTTATAACTGAATTTTCACAGTTTTAATCTGAGATAGTTCTCAGTACAGATAAAGTTATTATAGTGGGTGATTTTAACATTCATGTAGATGTTGTCAATGATAGCCTCAGTTCTGCGTTTAAAATACTGTTAGATTCAATTCTCAGCACATAAACAAACCTACTCACTGTTTCAACCACACCCTTGACCTTGTTCTCACCTATGGTGTTGATGTTAACATTTAATTAATATTTCCTCATAATCCTCTTCTCTCTGACCATTTCTTAATAAGGTTTGAGTTCACAGTGTTAGATTACACAACTTCTAAGAAGCAGTTTCACTACAGTAGGTGTCTGTCTGATGATGCTGTGGCTAAATTCAAACAACAGTTATTTATCCAAGTGCCTTATATGAACACAACAGAAGATGACTATCTTAAATTTAATGCTGCACAGGTTGATCACGGTTTTGACAGCATTGCATCTTGCCTACACTTGATGCTGTTGCCCCACTGAGAAAGAAGGTAGTTAATCAGAGGAGGAGAGTTCCCTGGTTTAACTCAAAAACACAGACTTTAAAGCAACAGATTCTAGAGAGGAAGTGGCATTCAACCAAACAAGAATACTTTTATGTAGCTTGGAGAGATAGTTTCATAGAATATAAGAGAGCCTCAGAAAGGCCACAGCCTCTTACTACTCTTCTTTAATTGAGGAAAACAAGAACAACCCCAGGTTCCTTTTCAGCACTGTAACCAGACTGACAGAAAGTCATAGCTCTGTGGAGCCGTCTATTCCAGTAAACCTCAGCAGCAATGACTTTATGAACTTTTTTTACAAATAAAATTGTTGTCATCAGAAATAAAATGAGTTACTTCCTTCCCACTTCAGGAGCTGATATTTCACCCAGTGCAGTAGACTTGGAATCAGCAGTAACAGCTGATTTTTATCTGGACAGTTTTTCTCCCATAGATCTCTCTGAACTGACTACAACCGTTTCTTCATCCAGACCAACGACTTGTCTCTTAGACCCTGTTCCAACCGGGCTGTTTAAAGACGTCCTACCTTTAGTTGACATGTCCATCTTGCATCTGATAAATCTATCTCTAGTAAAAGGCTACGTACCACAGGCTTTTAAAGCTGCAGTAATCAAACCATTACTTAAAAAAACCTACTCTGGACCCAGGTGATCTAGCTAATTATAGACGCATATCAAATCACCCTTTTTTGTCCAAAATCCTGGAGAAAGTTGTTGCTGCTTAACGATGTGATTACTTACATGGGAATAGCCTTTATGAGGATTTCCAGTCAGGGTTTAGAGCTCATCATAGTACAGAAACAGCATTAGTAAAAGTTACCAACGACCTTCTTATGGCCTCTGACAATGGACTTGTCTCTGTTCTTGTCCTGCTGGATCTTAGTGCTGCGTTTGACACAATTGATCATAACATCCTATTACATAGACTAAAACATGTTGTTGGGATTAGAGGCACTGCACTTCCATGGTTTAAGTCGTATCTATCAGATAGACTCAGTTTGTTCATGTAAACAATGAGTCTTCCATATGTACTGCAGTTAGTCATGGAGTTCCACAGGGTTCTGTGTTAGGACCAATCCTCTTTATCTTGTACATGCTTCCCTGAGGAAACATCATCAGGAAGCACAATATAAACTTCCATTGTTATGCGGACGATACCCAGCTGTACTTATCTATGAAACCAGATGAAACTAACCAGGTCATCAAACTTCAGGATTGTCTTAAAGACATAAAGACCTGGATGACTCAGAATTTCTTACTTTTAAACTCAGACAAAACCGAAGTCATCATACTTGGCCCTGAACATCTAAGAACATCATTTTCAGATCACATAGCTAATCTGGATGGCATCACTTTGGCCTCCAGTTCTACTGTGAGGAATCTTGGAGTAATCTTTGATCAGGACATATCCTTTGTATCTCATATTAGACAAGTCTCTAGAACAGCTTTTTTCCACCTACATAATATTGCAAAAATCGGAAGCATCCTGTCTAAAAAGGATGCTGAAAAATTAATTCATGCATTTGATACCTTTAGACTGGACTACTGTAACTCTCTACTATCAGGGTGTTCCAGTAACTTCATCAAAAACCTTCAGTTAATCCAGAATGCTGCAGCACGAGTACTGACAGGAAGTAGGATCAGAGATCATATTTCTCCTGTATTGGCTGCTCTTCATTGGCTTCCTATAAAATCTAGATTGAATTCAAAATCCTCCTGCTTGCCTATAAAACCCTTAATGATCAGGCTTCATCATATCTTTTTTTATTATTATTATTTTTATATATATATATATATATATATATATTTTTTTTATTTGGGAGGTCATTCACATTTTAAAATATGGGTGTTTATAACATATACATACACTTACACCCAAACGCACACAGAAGATAAATACAAAGAATACATAATATATTCTTAACTCAAATATCTGTGTTACGTTTTATCCACATCACAATGTATCTTCTCCTGTTAGTGTCCCTTTTTTACTCTTTTTCTTTCTCATTTTTATCTTTAATTATTTGAACATTTGAACAAAACAAAACGATGTCACACATACTCATTAATTCTTGTAAATATGTTTGTTATATCGGTCTCTGTAATAGATCACTGGAGATGGCAATGTCCATCAAAGCAAGTCAGGTCTCTGCGTGATGACGTACTTCACCCATTTTTCCCACATCTTCTTAAATGTTTCTGTTTTTATTTTTAAAGAGAATGTTAACCTTTCCACTATGTAGATATCATAAATAATTTTAAACCAGTCCTTGATGGAGTGTCTGGTTGCAACCACTTCTTGGTCAGGGTTTTTTTCCCCCCAATAAGTAATATTTTCATTAAATAGTTGTCTGCTTTAGTCTGAATATTATTTGTTACATTAACCATGTACATTGTCAGAGCATTAAAAGGAATAATGACTTGGAATACCTTTTCCAAGCATTTATGAATGTCCCGCCAATATGAAATAATTTTTGGGCAGTCCCAGAACACATGACAGTGGTTTCCCACATTTGCCCCACATAACCTCCAACAGTTCGACCCACCACCTTGATATTTCTTCTGGGCAGGGGTGATGAAGAACCTCATAATATTTTTCCACCCAAACTCCCTCCAACATTATGAATATGTGGTTGTCCACTGGGATTTACATATATTTTCCATATATCCCCAGATATCTCCATTCCTCCTTCTCTCTCCCATTTATTTTTAACTTGGAGGGTGTTTGTACCTAAATAGTCCTAGAAACTTTTGTATAATCTAGATATTATATTACCTCCGCTCCCTGATTTATAGGTCAATATATTTATAATACCATTGTCTGCTGTCTCCAGTCCCTCATTCATTACTTCATTCACTCTGTGTCTCATTTGTAAATACCTAAAAAAATCTTGGTTCTCCAATCCATAATCTTTTTTAAGTGTCTCAAAACTTTTAAATGTTCCCCAACAGTATGCTGTGAGCCCTTTACTCGTCCATGATTTAAATTTGGTATCTGTTTTATTTGGGATAAAATCTGTATCATATGCACATCATCATAATATTTTCTCTGCACCGTTCAGATTGTACTTTTTATCTATTTTCTATGTTAAGGGCAGTTTTTGTCCATGGGTTGATCTGGACTGTAAGGGTGTCTATCAGTTTACTATCTGCAATCATAGCTTGTATTGGTGGTCTTATCAACTCCCCTTCTTCTATTTCCTTCCATCTTGCAATAAACTGTGAATTGCAGAGACATATTAAAGTTCTTGCCTGGGCTGCATAATAGTAGTCTTTTAAATTTGGCAATGCCATGCCTCCTCTCTCTTTTGTTAATTGCATTACTTTATATTTTATTCTTGGTTTCTTACCCATCCAGATATATCAAGAGACTAACTTGTCCCATTCTATGAACTGTTGTTTAGAGAATTTAATAGGTAGGGATTGGAAAAGATAGGCCCCATCATATCTTAAGGAGCTCATAGTTCCCTATTATTCGAATAGATCACTTTGATCACAAACTGCTGATTTACTTGTGGTTCCTAGAGTCTCTAAGACCAGAATAGGAGGTAGAGCCTTCAGTTATCAGGCTCCTCTCTTATGGAACCAGCTTCCAGTTTGGGTCCGGGAGGCAGACACTCTTTTTACGTTTAAGGTTAGACTAAAAACTTTCCTTTATGATAAAGCCTATAGTTAAGGATGGTTCAGGTGGGACATGGACCCGCCTGAACCATCTTTTAGTTAAGATGCTATAGGATTAGACTGCTGGGGAACTCTGACAATACACTGCTCCTCTTCTCTCTGTCCCTCACTCCTCTTGTCTCTATCCCTCCCTCACACTTCATGTCTTTATATCAATATATTACATATTATTAACACTCATCTGCTCTCTCTTGCAGTTGTGTCCCCCCCCAACAACTACTTGCAAACATCTAGTCTCTATTGTCTCTCCCTGGTCTAATGTCTTTCTCCCCCCTCTCCCCCGTCCTCCTCCCCTCTCTTTTCTCTGTTTTCATTACACCCCAGTCGGTCGAGGCAGATGACTATTCACTCTGAGTCTAGTTCTGCTGGAGGTTTCTTCCTGTTAAAAGGGAGTTTTTTTTCTCTTCATCGTCACCAAGCACTCAATTCAAAACACAAATGTTTTGAATTGATTTTGAAGATGAAATGATGATGAAATTTGATATGATGAAATTTCATTTTTCACCTCGTTTTTCTATAATGGTTGGTTCTAGCTTGGTCGAGGTTAGAGTCAGGTGTAGATAAAGGTTGGACAATTGGTACCAACGAGTCAATGAAATGTCCCCTGAATGCATGAAAACAAGACTCTATGTGTGTGTGTGTCCAAGACGCATGTTTTGATGTATAATTTGTCTGAGAGAGAGAGCAGCCCCTTCCCTCTCTGCTCCCTAGGGCTGTTGCCATGGTGACAGTGCTACACAGGTGGAAACAGCAGTCAGAGGAAACTCAGAGCAGCAGAGGCAGAGCTTTTTCAAACACCTCAAACTACTGCTATTTATTCAAAAAATAAAGCAGATATCCACAAAATGCTTTCACAATCAGCGCTACAAGGCTTTACTGAACATATTGATGTAATGTTTTTGTTCCTAGTGTCAAAAATGTGGACACCAGGGCAAGTTGAAAACAATTGACATTTCTGCTTTTCTATTGAAACCTTGGCTGGATTAACATAGGATCCTATCGGGCAGTTGGGCTGCTCACTTAGAGGTTTCTCAGTCAAAAACCATCAATCGAATCATTTAAGTAGATACTGTAGGAGCTATTTGTAGAGTTAGTCTTTGTTTTTGTTGTAAATTTAATTTGCTAATTATGAGTAACTTAGTTTGATTAATTTAAGTGTTTGTTTTATTTAGATTAGAGTTTTTGATATTCTTTGTTGATTATTTGTTTAGGATATTTAGATTTGTATAGTTAATATTTTTTGTTTATTTTTTGGTAATTGGGTCACACTGTGGGCACCTGAAATTATTTAGGTAGGCAGGCACTTTGAGGACCAGCATGCACCTGGGTGGGCATATGGTTTTTTACCAGTGCAAGCCATGATTTTCTTTGTTCTTTTGTTTGTTTTATTAATTTGGAAATAAATCATAACAAAACGCAAGAATCAGGATTGGACATTTATCTTCTTTTGCTTGCATCAAACCACATTACCATGGTGCATCAGTGGCCTGTTGATTATGTTTGGTTTAAAGTTTTTTTCCGGACAAATGGCCACTACAGATACATTGTGTGAAACACGACGACGAAGTGTTACTGCAGCTTTGGAGAAAATCATACGTGTAGTGTGAAACTTGTGGCTGTGAGCACAGTGTTAAGGCAAAAATTTCAGTCAATCTTCTGACAGCTTGTCACTCTAGCTGATGACATCACCTACTCTATCCTGAACACTCCATGCAATACACACTCATTATAAAGTCTGAATTTCTCCAAAACTGATCATGGTGATTGATCTGTGACTGATCAGAAAGTATACAACCTAGCAAAAATGTTCAATGCCACATCAACACAGGATGATTTTAAAGTTTTAATGATGTCTCTAGGTGAAAGTATGCCAGAGCTGCAGATGTTTGGAAAAACCTTGAAAATTTGCAATGTTTTGTTCACCTCTTCCCATACACTTACATGGGAAATTTCAGTTTCTCATTAAAATGATAGCACACCTTATCTGATCGAATTGTGTGTGCTTAACAGTGTGGAGCTAGTTAGCGACTGAAAACTGGAGGAAGAGGAATAATAATAAAAAGAGACACGAGCAATAATAACAGGCAATGAGCAATAATAGCTTAACTATAGAAGGGTCAATAGTGGGCTGCAGAGCACAGCATCACTAATAAAATAAACATATATCCAGTACATCCACTAAAACGAAATTACACATTTTCATCCATTAACATCACAATTCTCATCAAGAGTTATCAGTAATATAAACTAGCTGGAAAAGAAAATCATGACCACAATTTATGGGTTTACAAAGCCTATCTTGGTTGATGAACTAGAATATTCTGTGTGGAAAAATGTGAAACTAACTTTTCTTTCCTAAGTTGCAAGCCACAGAGGACTTCATCCTAACCAGCACAGGAGCTATAATATTGAAGAGTCACCTCAACTACACCGTTGTCCCGACTTACAGCTTCACTGTAACAGCCTCGGTGAGACACACAACTTCTTACTCATACAACCATGATTAACATCCATAAATAAATGTAATAAAGCTGCTTATTTAAGAAAAAAACTGACCTGACCCTGACCCAACCTGATTGAACTGCATAATTATTGTTAACCACAGGATAAATGGGGGTGGAACGACACGGCCAACGTGCAGATCAATGTAGTGGACTTTGACAACTTAAACCCATATTTTAGCCACAACCTGTACCAGGCTTTTATTGCAGAGAATACGGTGAGTCTCACTAGGTAAACGTCTAAAAGGTCTTGGTTTCAGCCCGCATGCCAGAAAATGTACATCTATCTAATTATTGTGAACATGATCTGTCAATAATGGCACAAGGTAATTTCTTTGAATTTTGGTACAAAGCCTCAAAGATTAACTGTTTAGATTTTGGTGGTCAAAGGTCAGAGCTGACTGTGACCTTACTAAACTTATTATTAATTTTCAAAGTTTTAATATAAACTGTAGATGTATATTTTGTATTTCAGGAAGGACCTTTCCGTACCATTCTACCAGAGGCGATAAAGGCCCAGGATGGAGACAAGGGCATCAACATGACTTTAACTTATAGCATCAGTGCTGGTAAATCACAGCAGACAAAAGATTCAAATTAAGTTCAAACATACACACAAACATGTAAAAAAACAATGTTTTACATGATCTATATTTACAGTTTCTCCAAGCAAATACCAGCCAAACTTTCATATTGACCCCAGTAGTGGAGTCCTGTCTGTGGTGACCCCCATTGACAGAGAGACGATGAACACCAGTATGATCTCTGTCAGCATCAAGGTACGAATGTTACATCCACAATCATCATTTACAAATATTCAAGGTACAATCAAATACTGCATCTATGACCTTTAAAGTATCTCCAGTTATGACCATGTATCCAGCTTTAGGTTGCTTTGGCTTCTTGTACACATGATGATGCTGCTGCTGGTACATTAGCATATTGTCTCTCCTTGCTCCTTGCAGGCAGCACAGACAGACGACAGCTTGAAGACGGCTGAATCTGTGGTGACTGTCACTGTTGATGATGTGAATGACAACAACCCAGAGTTTGACCAGAGTCAGTACTCTGTATTATTTCTGGAAAACTCCCCAGAAGGTGCTGTTGTATTTAAAGCCACCGTCACTGACCTGGATCAGGTAGAGTTTAAATTTATCACCACACACAGACATGAAATGGTCATTGAGTGATCTGATCTCTTCCCATGGATTTTATTTGATCCCAGGGAGGATTTGTTGGAACTCTGCGAATTCTTCCAGAATCTGCTCCTTTCTCTATCAGCTCTGACGGGACGGTCAGAGTGAAAAACCCCTCTGCTCTGGACAGAGAAACCACTGAAAGCTTCAACTTTCAGGTAAACTAAACTTAAACAGGACTGAATTTGTTTGAGTTTCATATTCTAGCTAGACAATGTACTTTTTGTCAAACTTTCCTCACACAAGGAAAAATAGTGCATTAATTCGAATTTCAACATAGGAATAATTCACTAGTAAGTAGTAAATTGTCAAGAGTATTTAGATCAACATGATGGTTGGTGTTTGGATAATGATGAACCTCCAGCACATAGTGATAAACGTTGGATCAGTCACAATATTTGTTTTTTAAAAGATTTTGTTGACAAATACATTGTAGAATCACTAGAATTATCTTTACCTCTTAACCTTTAATGGTTGTAGGGGGGCTAGAGTTGATCCAATACGTAACATAAATCCTTTTTCCTCACCAATAGTCTAATACGAGATTTTTACAGTGAGAACACAAGCAGAGACCCAGAGTCTCAACCAATAATGGAAAAATTAGACAATCAAAAGAACAATTTTAAAAGAACTAAGCATTTTGGCGCAATGAGAACTAGACAGTGTATCTCCACCTGGTTTTGTTGTAAGTCTAAAACAGCTGCTGATGTTTTGTTTGATAAAAGATTGAAGCGACAGAGACGAATCCACCCCACAGTGTTGTAACTGTACCAGTCAATGTGACTCTCCTGGATGAGAACGACAACAGTCCCAAATTCACCAGTAGCACATACGAAGTAAATGTGGTTGTAAATCAGACGGAGGGAATGTTGCTGGTCCAGGTGAGTCAATAAACACAGTTCTGGTCAATGAGAGTATATATACACACACACACACACACACACACACACACACATATATATATATATATATATATATATATATATAAGTAAACTTTATTTTTATAGCACTTTTCACAGATAAAATCACAAAGTGCTTTACAATGAAAAAGACAATATAAGTAATACAACATAACATGACAGTTTAAAACATATCTAAAAAATAATATAAACAAACAAAGAGACAGTCAACTAAAAGCTTATTGAAATAAAACAATATAAAAATGTACCAATAAAACAATTAAAGGCATCCGGTCAACTAAAAGCTTGTCTGAATAAAAGTGTCTTTAGCTCTTTTTTAAAAGAGTCAGCAGAGTCAGACAGACATAAAGACGCTGGGAGAGCGTTTGACAACTGAAGGGCGACCGAATGGAAAGCATAGCAGCTTCTAGTTTTGTAGCACGTTTTGGGCGCTACCAAGATGTTTTGACCTGACGACCTCAGTGATCGTCCTGAACAATATGGGGTTAAAAGATCACAAATGTATTTTGGGGCTTGTCCATGTAATGCTCTAAAAGTCAAATCTAAAATCTTAAAATCAATACAAAGTTTGATTGGAAGCCTGTGTAAGGCAGATTAAACTGGAGAAATGTGCTCACATTTACGTGCACCAGTTAAAAGCCTGGCTGCAGCATTCTGAACGATCTGCAAACAATTTAAAGAGCCCTTGTTCAAACATATAAAAAGAGAGTTACAAAAATCTAAACGAATGAAATAAAAGCATGTATAATCAACTCCAGGTCAGAGTTTGACACAACGGTCTTGAGTTTGGAAATGTTCCTCAAATGGAAAAAGCAGGTTTTTACCAGATGCCTTGCACGGCTCTCCAGGGACACAGAATTATCAAACAACATCCCAAGGTTTCTGATGCCAGACTGGACTGTGGAGCACAAAGGCCCAAGGTGTTGCTTGATCAGAGCAGTTTTCTCATCACGGGCGAAAATCAGTGTCTTAGTTTTTAATTGTTTAATTGTTGTTTTAATTGTTTAATTGTAATTGTTGTTAATTGTTAACCGCTTTTTAATGGCTGACAAACAATCTGCCAAATTTGACTTGATTTGATTTGTCAAGTGTTGTAGCTTTAGAAACAGTGTTAAAGAAACTTGCTGACAGAGTCCTCATTAACTTGTGCACCAGAACATCACCACCATCAGCGTTACCGTCAGTGACATCAATGACAACAGACCTCAGTTCAGCTCTGACAACTACATCAGCAGCATCCTGCTAAAATATGCAGAGAAAGGGAAGCTGCTGCTGATGTTGTCTGCCACTGACAAGGACAACGGGAACAACTCTCTAATCACCTACAGGTCAGTTCAGACCAGATCAGATCACAACCTGGTACCGGATTTAATCAACCTCAGACAACATTCAATTCAGTTTTTTTAAAAAAAAATGTCATCATATTTTTTTGATTATCACACAATTTATTGTTATGATTTATGTTGTAGACTAACATGTTTTGTTCTCTGTTGTTGCAGTTTCATTGAAGGGGCCACTCATACTTCATATTTAGCCTTAAACAGTGAGACGGGAGAAGTGACCTTGACCTCTAACCTCACCAGTGTGACAGAAGACACCACACTCGTGCTGACAGCCATGGCCAAAGACCACGGCGTGCCGTCTTTGAACTCCACAGGTCAGTTTCAGACACACCACAATTCTCCATGTTGCCTGTTCTCCATTGTTTGGGTTTGGGTCATAAACTGGATGTTTACATCGACAAATGGTTTGTGATGAACAATCTGGACCAACACCATTAATTATATAAAGTCATTAAAACTTTCAAAATCAGTATTATCAAGTATTTACCTCATATAAAACAGGAGTTACTGATCTACAGCTGTGTTGAGCTGGTATTTTGTTATTATTTTTTACTCAAGTAAAGAATCTGGACACTTCTTCCATCACTGAAAGTCACACCATCAACTCCTGCAGAGGCTTTAAACTGATGTCTTTATATTTTTCAGTTCGTGTCGTGGTGAATCTGAGGGTTGCCAGTCTTGTGGCGTTCCTGAACTCCTCTTACAGCTTCAGCCTGCCTGAGAACCAGCCTGCAGGGGTCACGGTGGGAAGCGTCTGGGCATCATCGGGAAGCAACCTTTATGACGTCACCTATGGGCTGAAAACACACACTGACCTGTTTTCTGTCAATAACAGTGGAGCCATTGTGACTAACAAACAGCTGGACAAAGAGGAGCAGGAGTGGTACTTCCTTGAGGTGGAGGCAGTGGACACAAGGGTTCCCCCTACGTCAGCCCATGCAATGGTATGATCCACTGGAAGAGTTGTGTTTTCAGGTCGTCTGTCTGTATGTTTGTCCCATTTTTGTGAACGCTTTGATGGTCGAAGGTCAAAGTCACTGTGAATTCACAAGCTAATCAATTTAACCTGGACTGGTGGATGGAGGTAGTAATTCTAGTTCTATAAGTATGGTAGTAAAGTTGAAGCTTTGACGTCTAAACTGATTCACAGAAAATCTTCACGATCTTTACCTTTTTTTTTACTTGTCTCCTCAGGTCAGAGTTCAAGTGGAGGATGTGAACGAGCCTCCTCAGTTTGATCAAGAGGTTTACCAAATCTTCATTTTCAGCATCTATCCGGACAAATCCCCTGTCATAAATGTTAAGGTAAACACCTACACACCGTGCCTCCACCTCCACCAGTGAGTTTGGAAAGAGTCTTAACAACCACAATGAGTCAGTCATGGCTGAGATGAAATTAATCTCCTCTGCCCGTGTGATTATATCACAATACCGAAGAAGTAAAATACAGTAGTTGTGCACTTTGAGCTGAAACACAGCGTGTGGTTAATGAGTCTGTGAGCAGCAGAGAGACACATCACGTCATCAGGTAACTGATCTGTTTCATGAAGCAGCTGAAACATGTTCTCTGTACAGTTTCCATGACACAAAGTCTGAGACAGTCAGCAACAGCAATAACTAACCTGATAACCAAGCAATACATTTATTTACTATACTGCAGACAGCCACCAGGGGGCGATTCAGTTGTCTTGGCTTCATGAAAGTTACCTTAAAAAGAGCAGAAGTTGGTTAAAGACAAATTGAAACTATTGTCCACTACTTTCACCTCTAATCCAAAATAACCCTCTGCTCCACCTTCAGGCTACAGACACTGACGTTGGTGACGAGGCTCGTCTGCACTACAGCATGTCAGACAGTTCTAATTTTGACGTGGACCCGTCCTCGGGTCTGGTGTTTGTGGTGTCAGCAGCAGATATAGCAGGACAATTGGTCAAACTGGAAGTGAAGGCCACAGACCCTCAGGGACTGTCCACCACAACGAAGGTTGAGGTGAGTGTCGGGAGGTGGATCAGACTGTTTAAGACACTTTTTTTTGTCTTTAAAAAATACAACAGAAAGTTAAAAGAACCAAAATCTGAACCTGTGCATCCCCTCTTCAGGATTTATACAATAAATACCATTCATTATTGACAAATTATTCACTGATTTCACTTTAATCAATAAGTTCTGTTTTGGTTTTAAAATCAATAAATAAGTAAATGATAAAAAAAAATATTCTTCATCTTTTGTTCACTAACTCTTGGCAAATTGATACATTTTTAAATAAAAAAAAAAACATATGTAATAAAATGTGTCTGTACTGCCCCCAGGTGGAGGTCAAGGGTAGTGTGAGCACCAGTGATGTGGTGACTATCTCTCTGAACCAGCCCGTCCACGTCGTAGATAAGAATATTACAGCCTTGGAGAAGTAAGATGGGTTTTCTTCATATTAATTTTTTTTTTTTTTTTTTCATGCTTTGTTTCTTCATTTAATGTTTTCCCTCCTCTTAGGTCTCTGGGTGCAGGTCTGGGCTGGACTGTGGACATTATTGAGGTGTCGAGCGGAGGAGCAACAAAGGAGACAAAGACTCTGGTCAGCTTCATTGCTCTAAATGGACAAAACATTGTTCCCTATGAGGAGGTCACAAAGTAAGAGTCTGATTTTAAATTCTGATTACCTTCTTCAGAAAATATCAGCTAATAAATCTACAGTTTATGATATTTAGCAGCATCATGTGCCTCATTGAGACCTGCCAGACTCACCTTTAACTGAACGTTTTTTTAGCTCATGTGAGCAGACAGGGGGTTAACGAGACTGGCAAGAGGAAGGAAGAGGAGATTGTGATGTTTATTAAGGAGAGATGGTGTAACCTGGGCCACATCAGTGTTCAATGTCCTGTGAGCAGGACACTTTCTGCTCACTGTTAACGTTTGGCCATACTGTAGACATACATCTATGGGCTGTTCTACATCCTGAGGGATTTCTCACACGTGGTTTGTGATAACTGTGTTCATCCTGCTGTCAGCCGATGCTGTAGCTGCCTGTGAACTCTCACACTATGTCATGTCCTAGCTGCAAACATCAAACCCACAAGCCTATTTATATTATACTTATTTATTTTATTTCTGTTAACATGGTTTTTTGATGCTTTTGTGGTTGTTGTTAAACGTGTTTCTTCCTTCTCAACCAATCCAAACAGGAAGCTGAAGACAGAATCGAATGCTGTGACCACAGAGCTGGTAAAATTGTTTGGGGAGGGGACTCATTTTGCTGTGGTGGACAAACCTGTAGACGACACCTCCAACAACACCATCACCATTGTTCTGGGTGTCGTGCTTCCTCTGATCTGCCTGGGATTGATCACTGCTGGCGTTCTAATCAGGTGAGACAAACTTGTTTCTTACACTACCCTCAAGTGGACAAAATACTGATTAATTTTAAACATTTTAAATCACAATGAATTTTAACTTAACTTTAGTAGTGCTAAATCTTTAACTCTAAAGGAATAATTAAAACAGAAAAAGTGAGCATCAATTGCATAAAATCTTGATATATAAATATGGTAAAACATAAGGATGAAAAATAATAAAATAATAAAATGAGATTTTAGAAATGACATCTGAACAGTTACTTTATACAGTCACATTTGTTTAATACTGTGACTTTCAAAGGTCAGGATTAGTTTTTTTGTTGTTTGTTCAAAAATTATTTTGTTCCATTTTAAGTTAAAGGTCCATTATTTAGGATTTATTTTATTTATAATAATTATATTTCATAGTGTCTTAATCACCTGAAATGAGTCTTTTGACAACATACAGGCAGTAGACACTGGGCATTTCTCAATTGTGAGGGTGCTTCTTCAGCAGCATGCTCGCCTTAGAAGTCATATGCTACGGAGACGAGGCTACACACCTCACTAGTGTTTGAATCACATACAATTGAACATACTAGTAAGTGTGGAAGTATGTCATCCCTGTAAAGAATAAAAAACATTTATAAAAGGGATTGTAGGTATTTAGACGATGTCAAGGATACATCAGTGTATCATTGACATTCCAACAAATCAAGTACTCAAGGAAATGCTGAAGCATCCTTGACATTGTAACAGTGCTTGTTGAGACTTGATGATGTGGCGTCCTCGAAAAAGCACCTTTAAGCAGCTTCCTGTAATATGAGAAACAGCCACAGGGTCCTCCCTCGTTGAGGCGGCCATGTTTTTCTATGGTAGCCCAGAGTGGACAAACCAAAAACAAACCAAAACATTGCCTTCATGATTTAATGTCTGCAGATTTTTCAGGCTGAGTGTCAGATATGGATGAAATATTAAAGTGTCACTTTCATTTCAGGAAAAAGAAGAAGAAGAGGAGGAGAAGGTCTATTGACTGGAACATAGATCTGTAAGACATGTCGTCTTACATCAGCAGCCACCAACAGCAGTCTTCAGTCAAATGTACAAGTCTACAAGTGTACAAGTCCAAGTTAATCAAATCAGTTATAACAAGAGTTATACAAAAGTTATAAGTTCAAGTATACATCAACTTGTTGCTTATCAATGTATGAAGTAACTTTTTACAGATTTTACATTCCTCAGTTGATGATCACACATCAACACATCATCATGAATCATGCACTCATTAGCTGTACTTACATGTATGTTTTATACTATATTATGTTTTATTGTGAATTTTGAATGAACATAGTACTGTAATTTTGTTTGCACAAATGAATGTGACTTTCACTTGTTATTGTATGAAAATTTTCTATTATGTTATGGATAATTCAGATTCCAAAATTTCCTCCATTATATTCAGTAAATGTAAAGCAATAAGCCAATACACAGAACTTGGAGGAAAGTGGAAGATGTTCAAGCTCAGCCTTGAGAAGTGTTACTGTGGGCAGCAGCCATGTCATCTGCACACTGGCCTCTCCCTGAAGAACATCAAGCGCCTTCACAAACGGGCTCATTGTCTTCACATATTCTGCGAAAAAATGCAGGAATGAACCTGTTGGAAAACAGATTTGAAACGACACATCAGTCAAGTCAAACATGTAACACATGATTTTCTGTTTATTGTGCACATACACACATATATAATATTAAAGTCACTAACGTGTGAAAATGAAAGCTACTTGCATGGGATATTTTAGCACACAGTTGTAATTGCTCCTTCGCCTTGTTCTCTCATGATTCTCACAAGTCTTTCCACAGCCAGGAAAAGAGAATTCTACCTCGTCTCATTTGGTCTCAAGAGCTGGGGTTTGCCAACCTGGGCCCATCCATACTGCCTGTGACGCTACATTGAATTTCACTTCTAAGTCAGTCTGGCCAACCTGCCTATTCTCTGCTCTTCCTGATCTTGAAAACTCAGGAACTAGTGAAAAATAAGCTTTTACGCTGATGAGGATTTAATGTGATGATCCACTTTTTACGCGACTTCAAACACATGTGTTTACAGCCAACATGGAGGCAATCATTCACTTCAGCTGTAGCTGCTGAGACGTTAACAGTGAGTTTTCTTTGAAAATGAAACAGAAGGTAGCTCTTGAAGCCTTCATGCAAAGAAAGGATGTCTTTGCTTTGCTACCCACCATCGCTATGCATGCGTCATGGGAATCAGCGGTCTGACTTGTTGTAGCTCTGTTCAGAGCAGTTTAGCACACAGTAGCATGTGACAGACACGAGTTGATACCACCTCTGAGAACTATGGGATCTTTGCCAGACCAAGCTCCGTTTATGAGCTTGGTGCAACAGCCTGGCTAGGAGTTTGCATTTTGCTTCAGTTATCTCAGCAGCTGTAGTGGGTCTTCCACTTTTGCTCCATAGACTCCAGCACCTTGAATATACTGAGTTGCTTGTAGACAGTATTGGTGTTTGCTTCTGAAGCATCAACTGTTGACACCAGGTTCAAGTCCACAGCGATGATGCTTTGACAGTTGGTAATCATCATCCTCTTCTAACAAAATTCCTGCTTCGACAAACTCAAGATCCTCAGTGTTGTCCTCCTCTTCCTCTCCATCACTGTTCTCTCTTTTATGCTGTTTCACTCAGCCTTGTCTCCTCACATAGTTCCTGGTTATTACTGACATCCAGCTCTCCACAGATACAAAAAGCTTTAATAAAATTAGAGCCATTATCAGTGGTTGTACACACCACCTTGTTCTGGATGTTGGACTCTGTGTAAATGTCATTCAGGGCACCAGCAAGTGCAGAAATTGTGTGTGATCCTTTGAGCTGTTTGCACGATAATGTAGCAGAGCACCTCTCCATTGCTTCAGGCTCTATCCAGTGTGCTGTGACTGACGAAACTCCATCTGTGTGCTGTCCAGCAGTCAGTCGTGGTAGCAACGGACTCAACCTCATTCATAGCAGACTTCAGATTATTCTTCATTTCCAGTGTTGCTTTCTTAGTTTTATTTTTCATATTGCCTCGGGACATTACAACTACATCTGGTTTCAGGTGAAGCACAAGAGTTTTAAAACGCTGCTGTTGGACAATACTGATGGTGCAGACCATGGTTTCCCACAGGTTAAATTGCTTGGATGGGCCTTCATGGGATGGGTAGCTAGTGTTGGCTCAGGCTTTTATGCCATCAAAACAACATGTTCCCATAGCTTTGCTAACATTGCGAACTGACTAACAAAACATGTTAAATTAGCTAATGATAACAACTGAAAAATACACCGTACCTGTGTGTTTTTTCAGATAAGACAGAGAATTATTGAATGCTAGAAGCTTGTGGTTTTTAGGCTGACACAAGACACAATGCATCCACCACAAATCACTCTTGGAGCCGACAACATCAAACAATTCTCTTCAAGGTCCCATATTATAAAGAAAATCACTTTTGATGGCTTTTGAATGTCTTTTTTGGGTCTTTGCTGCCTCTACACACACTGTGAGTTTGATTAAAAAAAAAGCCTTAATTGTTTAAATAGTAAATTCACCAGTGTTAGAAACCATGTTCTTAAACCATCCAGGGATATCTGAATAACACCACCCTCCAACATAATGGAATATCTCCACCTACTCCCCATGTGTACTTTACAGTAGCAGCTCATCTGCATGTAGGAATTCTAATTAGTCAACCTGTTCTGAACCAGAGGGGTAGAGAGGCAGGTAAATATGTCTGATCTGAGAAGTATTTTCAAGCTATTTTCTATCACAGAGATTCACAGGCGTGGCTGATTCATCTGGACAGGTGGGGCAGCGCCCATTTGTTATTGTCTTAAACTTACATTGGAGCTTGGAACTCTGCACTCAGCGTTGCCCTCTAGTAGATGTGTTGTTAACAACCACGAAAACATGAAATACGCATGGGGGTATAAAAGATCCGACGTTAGTAACGCACGTACCTACTTACGCATGTAAAGGGAGTATAAATGGGCCTTTACTCCCCACGCCTATTTTATTGTATGTAAAAATTTCCTCAGTGCAAAATTGCAAAAAGAATATATCATTATCTACAGTACATAATGTAATCAAAAGATTCTCTGAATCATGCCCATCCGCCCCCAAAATAGTTCCTCCTAACAAATAATGTTCATTACTTAATGACTTATCTTATAGTGTATTATTTTGTTCTGTGTGCTTTTCAGCTATTTTGACTCTTTGAAATTGTATTTAGAATGTTTTTGGTGATTGATTCTCAGTTTAATGTCTAATCGCAGTTATGCGGCAGGACAGGTCAGCGACCACACTCGTCTGTAGATTTATCATATCACCTTGTCAGCAATGATCGGAACTGCAGGCAGCGCTGATAGAGTCGCATATGGGCAGGAATGAATCTGCCCCAACACATTTTGCTGGCACCAGCTCACTGATTGGTCCAGTACTCGCGTAGACCTCACGTGACCATAACAACCGCGGCGATGGCGCACAGCTTTGAACCTGCCATATCAAACAGTGTGGAGTTTCTTTTAAAAAACCCATTTGAAAGATTAAAACTAGAAGAGAAATTGGTGATCAAGCAGCCTGGCACTGACAAATCGGAAACTAGAATAACACAAATTGTGTTGCGACTTCAATTGAAACACCGGCTGAAGAGTAAGCGGTGATTAATAATCAAGACAGTTCCCGTACTGTTAGACTTTTATGTTATATATATATATATATGAATGAATGAGGCATTGAGTGATTTTTCAGGCTGCAGTAACATTTTGAAGTGTCAGATATGGATGAAATATTTAAATGTCACTTTTACTTCAGGATCAAGAAAAACAAGAAAAACCAGGATGACAAAGAGAGTTTTGACATCGGTCGAACGTCTGAAAACTACACGTGAGTCCTCATGACAACTCCTCAGTCTACATTACAGATCTGCAGGTTTTAGGTTTTTAAACAGGAATCTCCTGTTGTGTTTCAGAAACTGGACTGAGAAAGACACTGGCTCCTCTGCAACGGTGAGAACAAACCGCTCTGATCATGTTCAATGTGTTTGAAGGAAAAAAAAAGAGAAATAAAACATTTTGATGGTTTGTGTTTCAGAAACAGGAGGACAAACTGCAGGACATGGACAGGAAGTCGGCTCAGTGGGACATAGATATGAACGACAACAAAAATAGCGACGCAAGCCACATGTCATCTCTCTGATCTGAGAACAGCAGCCTTCAGTTAAATGTACGGAGTCTATACAGTGACAAGATGTATATTTTAAATAAATATAACACAATTTTAAATAACAGACACAATGATTTAAATGAATTAATTGTCTTTACATTAAAACGTTTCCACTGAGAAATTTGATGTAAACAAAAACAAAAAACAAACAAACTTTAGAAATATTTTTCCTCATAAAACAATTAATTCTAAGAAAAATAAATATAATTAGTTGAAATCTGTTTATTGGCAAATATCTTAATGTTTTATCAGCAACACATTACATGTTGGCCATTTTTTTGCCTTTTATATGATACATAAATATTTAATAAATATTCTGTAGAAGTTAAAACAATATTTTAGACATTTCAACAATCAAAACTTCTCCTATAAATATGTTGTTCCAGCTTTTTGTTTTATTTTCAGTTATAAACCATTTATTACTTGTATGAATTTGTGGATGCTAAACATTGTGGTGTCTCAAAATGAAGAGATATGATTATTTTTCATAACAGATCAGTTAAATGTGAATTTTAGGACACTGCAGCCACCGTACAGAAAGAACCTGTTAAAGTTAAACCGGTTTTATTTCCTGAAATGAGCCGTCACGTTTAGTCTGAATTAAAACCCAATGATACTTTTATCAAATATTTTTATGAAGTGATTTTTCACATCTTCTGTTTTTTCAGCTTTTTTTAAAATTATTATCATTTTAATTTTCAATTATCAAGCTGATGAATTTTATATTCAGTTATTTATCACAAAGTTTTTTTCCCCTCTTCGTTAAAGCACTTTAGTTTGGCACTTTAGCACATTAAACTAGAGAAAATTACATTTTATTTGGCCACAGTAAAAGTGTAAATGTAAAGAATTTTAAAAACATGTTCATGCTTTATGTTTAGAAACTTTTTCACCTGTAAACAAAATAAAACTTTTATCCCCCGCAGAGATTACTTGAATTTCTACTTTGATTTCTATGGACAAATGTTATAGTTAAAATAATGTATTTTCTTAAATAAAACATGTTGATTTAATATGCACAGTTGCCTGTAGGCAGATGTTTCATATAGGAAACTGTTAATACAAACTTTGTGTTAACAACTTCTTACCTGAAACATCTGCCATATGCTCCCATTTTCTCTTTAGTCCCAGCCATCCCTGGTTTCCTTAGTTTTCCTCATAGCACAGAAATTTTAAATGAGCTCCAGATTCTTCTGGAATCTTTTTGAATGATTAGGCCTTGAGTCTTAGCTGGCATCTGCGAATGGTATGGCAAATTGTGTATATTGAGTATGTTTTCTAGATAAATATTTAGTGACCTCTATTACAACATCCAGTATGGATTTTTCAGCCTTGTCCTTTATGCACAGAAATTTCTCCAGATTCTTTTAAATACATTATGTACTGTAGATGAAATTTTTCAACATACAATCATAAAATAGCCATGGGGAGTAAAGGCCCATTTATTTTACGTGTGTAAGTAGGTACGTGCGTTACTAACGTCGGACCTTTCATACCCCCCATGTGTATTTCATGTTTTCGTGGTTGTTAACAACACATCCACTAGAGGGCAGCACCGAGTGCAGAGTTCCAAGCTCCAAAGTAAATTCAAGACAATAACAAACATGGCAACGGTAAAGGGAGTGAAGGAGTTTTCTTTTGTCTTCTTCTGTCTGTTCTTCTCGTTCATTGCACATGCGCTATACTGTCCAACGGTGCCCTGATGGTTTCCGGTGGTATTACTCCATTTGCTGCTACAGATCACAAAGCTCCTGAAAACAGACCAAATTACGCACATAATGACAGATGAAAGGCTCCATCTGTCTATATATGCATATCCTGTGTAGAGCATAATTGGGCTTTAAAAGGCCTGACGTTTGAAATGGATGGATGTACTTTTGTACATTAAGGGAGCATAAATGAGCCTTTAGCCAGAGAGCTTAACTTTTTCTATTAGATTATTATCAGGTAAATAACACAAATATGACACTACTGTGACTTTTAGATCCCAACGATATCGTTTGCCACTATTGTTATTGTGATAGTTGAGGTGTGGGCTCTGCCATTCACTACAGACTATTTTAAAACCATATATCAATAGACAAACATGAATCAGAGATAGAGTCAAGGTTCTCAAGTCAAGGTTCAGGCCTCAGGACTGTCTCACAGAGCTTCACCGAGGTATGACAATGTACACACACAAAGTTAAAATCAGTGAACACTTCTGTAGTCCACTATCAGTGAACATGTATCAATTTTATATTCTGCCATAAAACAGGATTTGTGGGAAGGACAACTACTACTGGTGAACTGTAGGCGCCTGTTAACACTTCTCACTTAATCAAACATCAGTCATTTCAGTATCAGATCTGAGTCAGTATGGACCCCGGTGGGGGGTTCAAAATGTGGATTTGTCTCGTCCTCGTGGTCTCCATCTGTCTGTGGGTCGTTACTGGAACTCCTATAGGTGAGTGGATCCACAAAGGCTTGGGTTAAATATTTTTACACGCGTTTGTTGGTTGGTTTGGTACAGACTGATTTAAACAAAACTCCATTGACCCTGGCTTGAATAGACAACATTAAGCTCTGAAGCAGATCTGATCAAGGAATGAATTCAGGAGTTTTTTTGCTTTCAGATCATTACAATTTGAATGTTAGTGGTCCAAAGTCCAATGTCAGGTGTTGTCACTACCCAAATTTTACCTACATATGTTGACATCCTTGCTCTTCCTCTTAGGGAGGACAGTCTTACATATGAGGTTCAGGCTAATTAACTTGGAAAAAATAATGTGGCTCAGAACAATGTGGGATGTTGTATAAGATCCATTCATACAATCAATTTTCCAATTGTTTAGTTTAAAAACTTCCTTAAAAATTCCCCAACGTCCAGGTCATAAATGTTTCTTACAAATATTTGACTGCGGCCTTATCTCTGAACCTTGTCCTATGTTGATGGTTATTGTGATAAAGCAGAAATGTTTTTTTTAAATCTTGGATTAATGTGCTGTTTTATGTCTACTTTCAATTGACTTGAGTTTTTTTCTGTTTCCAAAGCTACTACAACCATAATCTGTGTGGAAGGTGGCAATGTGTCAGCAGATTTGGGGTCAGTGGATGAAGGATATTTGGGTAAGTTGGATAAAGATTTCATTTTTTGTCAATGTAAGAGACAACTGCAAAAATAAATGTGTTTAAATTCAAACTGGTTTAATTTTTTATCTGCGACTATCAAATTTCAATCTGAAATTAAAGTGGCAACATCCAACTTCCCCCTCTTCTGTTTCCAAAAGATATTAATGTTGGCAATGCAGTTGCAAAGACCAAATCACTTTCCATTTAACTGAATCCTTGATTGTGACGAGGTTTGTGACCAGTACAGACATTTTCACTGCTGCTTATTTCAGAACGAATTGAGAGACAGCAATTGTTTCTTTGTGATTATCAACCAGACAATAAAATCGTTCTAATCTAAAACTGGTCCTAGCAGATGAGTCTAGTTAGACCATGGCTGTCTTTGTCTTTGTCTTCATTATTTCCTCCAGACAATAGGGCTGTTTTTCTTCTTTCCACAGATCCTCTGGTTGATAAGAGATAAATTTCCCCTTGGGAATTTTATTCTATTTTATTCTATTCTCAACAACATTTGACTTTATGATGATATGTTAAAGAAAAAATGCATGCATTTCACTTCACTTATTAAACAACAACAGTGACACGTGATCACGTGATTCTGAGACACAGTTGAGCAGCATCCATCAGATGTTAGATATGATGTTCATCTTGTGCGTCTCACAAACTCCCATAATGCTGCAGGTGATGTGGAGCTGATCATTGGTATCGAAGCAGGAAAAAGTGTCAAACTGGAGTACAACATCTCCCCTGATCACCTACAGTTTGTGGAGCTGTCCTTCACACCTGGAGAAACCACTGCAACCATACGCACCAAGAAGCCACTGGACGCAGACGTGCTGGCATCTGTAAGTGTTAAGACAACGCTGGCTTCTACAAGATAGATTTGTATACTGGTTTAAAGACTAAAGATATTTTAATATTAGAAGAATATATTAATGTTCTGATCTCTTAGCTGAGCTGGAGCAGGGGGTCATCATCACAATTACAGTTTTATGAATTTTTACTTGTATTTAACACAACTGAAGATTCTGTTTGTCCTGAAGTCCACTATGTTCATGTCTTACAGTATGACTGGGCATTGTATTACAGAATCAAGTGTGTAGGAGCACCAGGAGAACCAGAGGTGGGTGAAACAACTAAGTTGCAGGATTCCTTCGGTAATATGATAAAAATAAAGTGTTTCAAAAAATATTTCACATTTGTAGGTCATAAACTATCGAAGACTGACAATCAATGACATCAATGACAATGGCCCAGTGTTTGAAAAGAAGTTGTACACTACTAATGTTTCTGAGGTGAGTCCCTGAAATATCTACTTAAGTAAAAGTACAAATGAAAAAAAGTGACAATTAAATAACACTAATACTTTACAAATAAATGTAATGCATGAAAAAGTATTGTCCAGAAAACTGAATATAGGTGAAAATTTTAGTAAATATGGCATAAAAAATGTAACACACTAAAATAGAAGTATCTTAAAAATTGGGGTTGGGGGGAGGAAGAGAGAGGAGTTTGAGTTAGAGCTATGATCACTGAGATGTTTATATTTAGTATATTTATGTTTTTGGATTTTAAAGTGTATATTGCAGGTTAACCACCACTTTCAATTAATGTGTAGAAAAGCCCTCAATATATGGTATATTTTAAGACAGTCTTAAAAAGCAGTTTAATTTTTGCCATTTTTGACCAACAGGGAGGATGAAGAGGTGGCAAGAACCTCTGATATGTATGATGGATCTCACAAAATGATGGCCCTCAGAGGTTAATTAAATAACCAATAAATAAATGTCCTGTTTGGGACAAATTTGTGCATCCTGCACAAACACAATAATTCACCATTGTTGACCACTGACAGTAAGGTCTCTGCAGACAGTAACCAGTTGTTTCTGGGGTGTGTTTACCCTACATAACATCATGCAATGCATTGAGGGGAAGGGCGGGAATCATCGCAAGCTGTTATTGAAAGTACCTACTTTTTCATATTATATTGCATTTTCAGATACCCCACATCATAAATGAATGATTTTTCACGTTAATTGCCAACAAGGAAATTGCAGAAATTATTTGGAAAATTAACCTGCAATATACACTTAAGGCCATCATTAAAATGACTTTCTTATCTGGGGCAAACATCTGAATAAAGAGAGGATAGAAGATGGGACAAATCCTCATTTTACAGGTAAAACAGACCATTGAAGTCCTTACCAAGTGCTGCAGCCAGTACCTCCACATTAAAGCTACAGCCATTTATTAAATAAAAATTATCACTGGCCAAATTTTGAAACAATGGTAGAGAAAATTAGAGGGTCACACAAAATGCAATTAATCAGTGTTATTTGTTGTAACACATAATTTTTCTATGATTACCTAACTGATCTTAATACATTATTTTTACAACTATAATTTCAACATAAGCCAAAAGAAGCAGTTTCTGTCATGTTTCCAGAGAGCGTGCACATTCATGGCAGGAAAAACACTGGAGGGGGGTGAGGAGGAGGGATAACTAGCTTTCTGTTTTGTTTTTGGTTTGGTATAAACAATGACAGAGGTGACATCACCAAAAAAATTGCTTACTGAACCTTTAAGGCGTATCGTTCAGTGGGTACCCCCGTCCTGCTGTGTTATGACTTTTATGGCATTTTCAGGCTCTGCCCACATTGATGCAAATATTAGTTTGATCAGTGGACTGTCTTTAAACAGAGATCAGATCCACATCAATTAACACAGTTTGTTGGTTTTTAGCAAATGCATATTTTAGTTTGTGTGTGCTTATTTATTAGTTTTTCTTAGTGTCATCCTGCCTTTTCTCTTCCTTCTTTCAGACAACAGAAGTCGACACAGAGGTTCTTCAAATAACAGCTGTGGACTTGGACATCTCCATAGAAAACAAGACACTCACATATACTATGGTAATGAGAGTTTAACTTATAGTTTCTGTTTCCACCATCACTGTGAGAACCTGAAGTGGTGATCTGTTGAAATTGTTGAAATTTGAATTACTAATTAAAAAAATTATGCCCTCGCAGTACTGTTACATGTGAGGGCAGCAGCAAAATGCTACAGAGTTGAATCTGTAGTTCAGATGTGAAATGATATCAGCCAAAAAGGCCACATTGCCCATTTGTTTCTCATTTTCTAAAAATAAGGAAAACAGTAAAGAAAACTAACTTCTTAGCTCCGCCAAAAAAGATGCTACTTCCCTGCTAATGGACCAAAAGCATGCTAACACCGCGCCTTTGCTGAGTCATCTCACATGGTTGTACAACTGCTCTGAGGAATTCCCTAAAGGCCCCTTTTAAGCTCCCTTTACGTATGTAAACAAGTATGTCCATTTCAAATGTCAGGCCTTTTATACTCTCCGTGCGTATTTTATGTTGGCATGGTTGTTAACAACATATCCACTAGAGGGCAGTGCCGAGTGCTGAGTTCCGAACTCTGACGTAAGTTTCAAACAATAACAAATATAGTGATGTGAAGGAGATCACAGTGCACATTACGAAAGAGATTTAAAAAAAAGGCAGTGTAGTATCTCTGCATCTCTGTATGCATATCCTGTGTAGAGCATAAATGGGCCTTAAGCATGCAATGCTGGTAGGAAGAGGATGTTCTGAGAAAATCGAAAATTTTCATCATTGTATTCATCAGATCAGCATATTATTCTGACAGGGGGGCAAAGAGGACAGATTGACGAACGATGCAATGGTAATTTATGAGCTTGGGATTGTCAGTCTTTCAGTCCTGCTACAGCTCCTTTCTCGCTCCATATCATAACAGGAGCTCTATCTGTTTTTATTAAAACCACTTTTTGAGCTCTATTTGTCTTTTTGTTAACATCTCCTTAATAGCCAGTTAGGTGTCTTCTCCTTTTGTACTGGTCTGAAGGGGAGTGACACCCAACAGGGGCCGGGAAAAAGAAGGTGGGAACCCTCTGCTCCATCAGGGTTGGACTCCACTGCTCATCTAATTCCATCTAATCTGGTGCTGTGTGCTAACGAGGGTGTCACTGTCCTGGAGATCCTGGTCTTAGGTGACTCAATTATTAGTAAAGTTCAACTCCCGCAGCTATTTCTTACTGTGTCACTGATAGCAAGGTTAGTGATTTCATTAACCTCATCCCACTGCTCATTGATCATCACCCCTCAGTTAATATAGTCATCATCCATGCGGGGACATATGATGTTATGGCCAGGCAATCTGAGAAATTACACCAGATCTTTGAAACTCTATGCAGTGTAATTGAGAGCTTAGGTAAGAGCTGCATTATTTCCGGACCTATCCCATCTCCATCTAAAGGCTATGAATGCTTTAGCCATCTTTTTATCCTCCACCAGTGGCTGCGAAATTTCTGTCTGGCAGCTGGACATAATTTTGGGGGGAATTTTGATCATTTCTGGACAAGGCATGATCTCTACAAGAGAGATGGCTTTCATCTGAATAAGAATGGAGTCATGCAATTACTCTCTAATCTTATCAATTACATAGCCTTTGGCCTATGACATACTGTGTTTGACCCCACTCTGTCTTCTTCTCACTACAACCAGATCATTGATATAAAAGGCCCATCCAGTCATCACTGTATTGTTGCTAATATTCAGGTAATGATCTGTGATAGGAGATCTTACCACAAAAACCACTGCTCTTCTCAGTGGGCAGCCAGTCAATCAGACCGCATCTACATCCCCTGTCATTCACCGCTTAGCAACTCTACTGCATCTCACCCTAACACCTCCAACAAACTCCCCAACTCTCCTTTGAATAACCCACTAACATTCAATCCAGAAAAGAACTGAATGTTTTTAGAATTGATAGAACTGGCAGAGGTGGAGGGCTTGCAATCTATATTTTATCTTGTCCCAATGCTTGTGTCAGAGATACTTTAAGAAAAGCATCCCCCCTGCATTGTCATAAAAAGAAACACTTTAATGACCAAGTATTTTAAAAGACTTGCACAGCAGCAATATCCACCGCATAATTGAATTTGCGGACGCTGATCTAGCTAACTTTTTTACTGCCGTCTTTCTTTCTGTTGTCAATACTCATGCCGCCCCTAAAAAGCTTTGGGTAAAGAACAGATGTAGCCCCTGGTTTTCATCGGAGCTGTCAGCCCAATCTCTATCCAGTAATAAAGCCTGGACTCTAGCTATACATACAAAAACTGCCTCGGATTGGGCCTACTTTAGGTAAATTAGAAATAAATGTACAGCAATGGTGAGACAAATCAAATCTCTCCAGCTCCTCCTCAAATCCATAACTTTTCTGGAAAGCTTTTAAATCTATCAATGGGTAACTCAACCGTTTCTGTTCCCACCTCTGTAATGTCTGAGACCTGTAGGCTTCAAGACCCTATAAAGATTTGCTCGGCCTTTAACAAGCACTTCTCTGTAGCTGGCCACATCTTTAAGGATAACTTAAGCAGGTCTTATCACTTCAGTATCAGTTATAAAAATGCCCCTCCTTCTAGTATTGCTCAGGCAAGCACCTCACACCCTGCTGCCTCATTTTCCTTAATACACCTTACTGATATTGAAGGCCTCAGGGCTTAATACTATGAACCCTAGGAGCCCCACTGGTGAGGACAATTTAGACGCTTTTCTTTTAGAGTGATCTGCTCCCTTTATTGCAACACAATGGACTCATATTTTCAACCTCTCAGTCTCCTCTGGCATATTCCCCCTAGTTTGGAAAATGGCCCATGTAACACCTCTGTATAAAAGTGGGGATCAGAATGACTTGAATAATTAGCGCCCAATTTCTAAACTACCCTGCTTATCAAAAATCTTAGAATCACTAGCTAACAACCAATTGAAAACTCTGTACTAGACTCGCACCAATCTGGTTTTAGAGCACAGCACAGCACAATCAATGCTGTGGCCCTGGTCACAAATGATATAGTATTGGCTCTAGACAGAAAGCAACATCATGCTATACTTTTTGTAGACCTGTCAAAACCTGTCAAAAGGTGACACAAGAGTGTCACTTTCTCACTGATAGACATCAGTTTTGATTCTAATGCCAGTAACTGGTTTCAGAGCTATCTTAATGACAGGTCCCAGTGTTTAAAATCAGGAATTGTTAAGTCTGACTTCTTGCCATTAACAAAGGGTGTTCCACAGGGCTCTGTCCTAGGACCTGTCCTTTTCACCAATTACATTAATCATATAGCCTCTTTTCTCAATAACTGTCATGTCCATCTCTACTCCAGTGATACTGTTTTATACTGTATTGCTGACTCGCAATTGATAATGCAATTAGCTTTCAGTGCTTTACAGGAAGCCCTTTTTAATCTTGTTTACTAGAGCAAAGAAGAGCAGCATGGCAGCACAGGTGTTAGAGCTGTTGCCTCAAAGCAAGAAGGTCCTGGGTTCGACTCCTTAATCAGATGCAGGGTCTTTCTGTGTGGCAGATGGTTGTTTGTCTACACACTTACACCAGCATAGATTCTTTTTTACTTGATGATAGGCTGTTGTGGGCAGCATGGTAGTACAGGGGTTACTGCTGTTCCTGATGAGACAACGCATCTCATTATGAAGGCTAGGCCAAATATCTACAAGCTTGGGAACAAAGCAAGTAGACTACTAGCTATACAAGCACGTCAGACAGCTGCCTCTTACTTAATTACAAAGATTCAGTCACATATGGGTGAGATGTTGACAGATCATGATGACATAAACAACACCTTCTTTGGTTTTACTCCAACCTTTGCACATCGGAACGCAGTAATAACTCCAATCTCGGCCATAAAATCTATGCAAAATAACAAATCACCTGAACCTGACGGGTTTACATGTGAATTCTATAAAAATTTTGCCCTTCAATTACCCCCAACTCTCCAAGCAATGTTTAAGGAAGCACTCTCACTAGGGACTCTTCCTATGACACAGACAAAGATAAGGACCCGCTTCTATGTTTGTCATATCGACCTATCTCTTTGCTAAATGTGGACTTTAAGATATTGTCTAAGGTCTTGGCCTAGGATGGTAGAGAGTGTGATTCCTGATATTCTCCTGCCCGATCAAACAGAATTTATCAATGGACGACACTCTTACTCAAATTTGAGAAAGCTACTTAACGTACTCCACTTGGCCCAGTCTAAGTATCCTGGGATAGTAATTTCACTCGATGCCGAAAAGGCCTTTGATCAGGTTGAGTGGAAGTACTTATTTCTCCCTTTTGCAAATTTTGCTTTAAAGAAGAGTTCATTGCCTGGATCAAACTACTTTACTCCTCTCCTATGGCATTGATAACCTCTAATAATACCCAGTCTGCTTATTTTCTCCTTGGAAGAGGGACAAGACAAGGGTGCCCTCTGTCTTCCCTCCTGTTTGGAATTTCAATTGAGCAGTAGAGTTCAATCTAGCAATAGCACTGTGACTCAAGGATTTCAAAGGTATACAGTGGGATGGCTTAGAGTTTAAACTCTCTTTATATGCACATGACTTACTTTTGTACTGTACATTTCTGACCCAGCCTCATCACTTCCCTCCACTCTAAACATTCTGAAAAAATTTGTCAGAATTTCAGAATAAAAGTTAAACTTGGAAAAAAGCGAAATGTTCTCCTTGAAAGCTGAAGTAATTGCACCTCCTACAAACCCTCCCTTTAAAAGGATCCAAAATGGCTTCAAATACTTGAGAATTGATGTCACTCGTAATTTGTCTACTACCTTTACAAAGAATTTCACAACTCTCCTTAATAAATGTAAACAGATGGGCCTTGCTACCATTATCAGTAGCAGGACCTGTTAACCTTTTTAAAATGAGATTTTTGTCTAAATTTCTATACCTCTTCCAAAACATCCCGATTTTGATTAAAAATCTTTCTTTAAAACACTTGATCAAATCATTATTTCTTTTATGTGGGGGAGTAAACCCAGTCGTAGCAGCAAGACCCACCTCCAAAGACCAAAGTGTTTAGGAGGTCTGGCCTTTCCAGACTCATTTTCATTACTGGGTGTGCAACTTCCAAAAATTAGTCCACTGGCTTGAAGACAAGCCAATCACAGGAAAGGCGAACTGGATGCAATTGGAACTCTCATCATGCCGATATCACCATGGCTCAGTGATTTGTGCAGCCTTGTCCCTCGTTTGTAATAATTTGACTTCAAATACAATTCTTGTTCATTTTATAAGAATTTGGGCTCAATTTAGAAAACATTTTGAAAAACAAGGTCCTTCTATCCTCTCGCCTCGAATTACATGTTCACTTTCTCTTGTACTGACCCTGCATTTACCAAGTGGTTTGATAAATAGATCAGATCAATTAGTAATTTATATATAGAAGACATTGAAGACACCTTTGGCTCAACTATCCCAAGTGTACAATTTGCCTAAGAACATTTCTTCCATTACTTGCAGTTCACTAGGGCTAGGTTGGCAAAGATTTATCCGAACCTTGATTCACTATGCCCCCGATGTAGAGGCCAGCCAGCATATTTTATGCACATGCTCTGGCTATGTCTGAGCCATTCTATGTTTTGGACAAGTATTTTGTCCAAAACGGTGAGATGTTTAGAACCTGATTAGATCCAGAGCTCATCTGTGTCTTCTTTAGGGTAAGTTGTTCATAGCTTTCACTACACTCCTTGTGAGATACTTAATCCTTTTCACACGCCACCATCCTTTTCTCACTAGGTCAAAGATTTCATGTACTACTTAGTGTGTGTGTGTGTGTGTGTGTGTGTGTGTGTGTGTGTGAAAGAGCAGAACCATCCATTTGTTTTTAATGTTGTGTTTCACATTCACAAAATTAATTCATTAATTTGTAGTGGTCAGTGTTGATTTCACTTTTCTCCTCATCCTGTCTTTCATCCATAATGAACTGTTGATGACTTGCTATGATGCTACAATGCTAAAACGATGAAAAATTTCACGTTCAATCTCACCATGTCTTTTTCCATAATGAACTGTGTGAGTGTGTGTTGCATTTGTTTTGCATTGTAAAAAGAGGAGTTACTCATAGCAACTTAATTAAGATTAACACAACTACTACAGTAGAATCAAATCATAAGGTTATCAAATGTGGATTATTAAACATAAGATCACTTCCATCCAAATCTTTGTTAATGAATGATTTGATAATTGATAATAACATTGACCTACTCTTCATCACTGAAACCTGCCTAAAACAGGAGGATTTTGTTAGTCTGAATGAATCAACTCCTCCAACTCACATTAATGCTCACATTCCTAGAGGCACAGGCCGAGGAGGAGGGTTGCAGCCATTTTTAACAGTAGTCTAATGATTAATCCTAATCCCAAGACTAGATATGACTCATCTGAAAGTCTCACTTAGTCTCACTTAGTCTCTCACATCCAAACTGGGAAATGAAAAAAAACAGTTCTGATAGTTACTGTGTATCATCCACCTGGTCCTTATTTTGAATTTATAACTGAATTTTCACAGTTTTTATCTGATATAGTTCTCAGCACAGATAAAGTTATTATTAGTGGGTGATTTTAACATTCATGTAGATGTCGATAACAACAGCCTCAGTTCTGCGTTTAAAATACTGTTAGATTCAATTCTTTTCTCAGCACATAAACAAACCTACTCACTGTTTCAACCACACCCCTGACCTTGTTCTCACCTATGGTGTTGATGTTAACAATTTAATAATATTTCCTCATAATCCTCTTCTCTCTGACCATTTCTTAATAAGATTTGAGTTCACAGTGTTAGATTATACAACTTCTAAGAAGCAGTTTCACTACAGTAGGTGTCTGTCTGATGATGCTGTGGCTAAATTCAAACAACAGTTATCTATCCAAGTGCCATATATGAACACAACAGAAGATGACTATCTTAAATAGTTGATCACGGTTTTGACAGTGTTGCATCTTGCCTGCGATCAACACTTGATGTTGTTGCCCCACTGAGAAAGAAGGTAGTGAATCAGAGGAGGAGAGTTCCTTCGTTTAACTCACAAACAACTCACAGTCACGGATTCTAGAGAGGAAGTGGCGTTCAACCAAACAAGAAGAATTTTATGTAGCTTGGAGAAATAGTTTCATAGAATATAAGAGAGCCTCAGAAAGGCCAGAGCCTCTTACTATTCTTCTTTAATTGAGGAAAACAAGAACAACCCCAGGTTCCTTTTCAGTACTGTAGCCAGGCTGACAGAAAGTCATAGCTCTGTGGAGCCGTCTATTCTAGTAAACCTCAGCAGCAATGACTTTATGAACTTTTTTACAAATAAAATTGTTGTCATCAGAAATAAAAATAGTTACTTCCTTCCCACTTCAGGAGCTGATATTTCACCCAGTGCAGTAGACTTGGAATCAGCAAACAGCTGATTTTTATCTGGACAGTTTTTCTCCCATAGATCTCTCTGAACTGACTACAACCGTTTCTTCATCCAGACCAACAACTTGTCTCTTAGACCCTGTTCCAACCAGGCTGTTTAAAGACATCCTACCTTTAATTGACATGTCCATCTTGGGTCTGATCAACTTATTTTTGTAAAATGCTACGTAACCTAAAGCTGCAGTAATCAAACCATTACTTAAAAAGCCTACTCTGGACCCAGGTGTTCTAGCTAATTATACACCTATATCAAATCACCCTTTTTTGTCCAAAATCCTGGAGAAAGTTGTTGCTGCTTAACTATGTGATTACTTACATGGCAATAGCCTTTATGAAGATTTTCAGTCAGGGTTTAGAGCTCATCATAGTACAGAAACAGCATTAGTGAAAGTTACCAACGATCTTCTTATGGCCTCAGACAATGGACTTGTCTCTGTTCTTGCCCTGCTGGATCTTAGTGCTGCGTTTGACACAATTGATCATAAGATCCTATTACATAGACTAGAACATGTTGTTGTAGGAAACATCATCAGGAAGCACAATATAAACTTCCATTGTTATGCAGACGATACCCAGCTGTACTTACCTATGAAACCAGATGAAACTAACCAGGTCATCAAACTTCAGGATTGTCTTAAAGACATAAAGACCTGGATGACTCAGAATTTCTTACTTTTAAACTCAGACAAAACCGAAGTCATCATACTTGGCCCTGAACATCTCAGAACATCATTTTCAGATCACATAGCTAATGTGGATGGCATCACTTTGGCCTCCAGTTCTACTGTGAGGAACCTTGGAGTAATCTTTGATCAGACCATATCCTTTGTATCTCATATTAGACAAGTCTCTAGAACAGCTTTTTTCCACCTACATAATATTGCAAAAATCAGAAGCATCCTGTCTAAAAAGGATGCTGAAAAATTAATTCATGCATTTGTTACCTCTAGACTGGACTACTGTAACTCTCTATTATCAGGGTGTTCCAGTAACTTCATCAAAACCTTCAGTTAATCCAGAATGCTGCAGCACGAGTACTGACAGGAAGGCAGGATGGCAATGTCCATCAAAGCAAGTCAGGTCTCTGCGTGATGATGTACTTCACCCATTTTTCCCACATCTTCTTAAATGTTTCTGTTTTCATTTTTAAAGCAAATGTTAACCTTTCCATTATGCAGATATCATAAATAATTTTAAACCAGTCCTCTAATGATGGAGTGTCTGGTTGCAACCACTTCTTGGTCAGGGTTTTTTTCCCCCCAATAAGTAATATTTTCATTAAATATTTGTCTACTTTAGTCTGAATATTATTTGTTACATCACCCATGTACATTGTCAGAGCATTAAAAGGAATAATGACTTGGAATACATTTTCCAAGCATTTATGAATGTCCCACCAATATGAAATAATTTTTGGGCAGTCCCAGAACACATGACAGTGATTTCCCACATTTGCCCCACATAACCTCCAACAGTTCGACCCACCACCTTGATATTTCTTCTGGGCAGGGGTGATGAAGAATCTCATAATATTTTTCCACCCAAACTCCCTCCAACATTGTGAATAAGTGGTTGTCCACTGGGATTTACATATATTTTCCATATATCCCCAGATATCTCCATTCCTCCCTCTCTCTCCCATTTATTTTTAACTTGAAGGGTGTTTGTACCTAAAGAGTCCTGGAAAATTTTGTATAATCGAGATATTATATTACCTCCGTTCCCTGATTTATAGGTCGACACAAATATATTTATAATACCATTGTCTGCTTTCTCCAGTCCCTCATTCATTACTTCATTTACTCTGTGTGTCATTTGTAAATACCTAAAAAAAATCTTGGTTCTCCAATCCATAATCTTTTTTAAGTGTCTCGAAACTTTTAAATGTTCCCCAACAGTATGCAGTATGCTGTGAGCCCTTTACTCGTCCATGATTTAAATTTGGTATCTGTTTTATTTGGGATAAAATCTGTATCATATGCACATCATCATAATATTTTCTCTGCACCGTTCAGATTGTACTTATTAACTATTTTCTGCAAGGTGTTAAGGGCAGTTTTTGTCCATGGGTTGATCTGGACTATAAGGGTGTCTATCAGTTTACTATCTGCAATCATAGCTTGTATTGGTGGTCTTATCAACTCCCCTTCTTCTATTTCCTTCCATCTTGCAATAAACTGTGAATTGCAGAGGCATATTAAAGTTCTTGCCTGGGCTGCATAATAGTAGTCTTTAAAATTTGGCAATGCCATGCCTCCTTTCTCTTTTGTTAATTGCATTACTTTATATTTTATTCTTGGTTTCTTACCCATCCAGATTTATCAAGAGACTAACTTGTCCCATTCTATGAACTGTTGTTTAGAGATTTCAATAGGTAGGGATTGGAAAAGATAAGCTCCATCATATCTTAAGGAGCTCATAGTTTCTTATTATCCTAATAGATCACTTCGATCACAAACTGCTGGTTTACTTGTGGTTCCTAGAGTCTCTAAGACCAGAATGGGAGGTAGAGCCTTCAGTTGTCAGGCTACTCTCTTATGGAACCAGCTCCCAGTTTGGGTCTGGGAGGCAGACACTCTTTTTACATTTAAGGTTAGACTAAAAACTTTCCTTTATGATAAAGCTTATAGTTAAGGATGGTCCAGGTGGGACATGGACCCGCCTGAACCATCTTTTAGTTAAGCTGCTATAGGATTAGGCTGCTGGGGAACTCTGACAATACACTGCTCCTCTTCTCTCTGTCCCTCACACTTCATGTCTTTATATCAATATATTACATATTATTAACACTCATCTGCTCTCTCTCGCAGTTGTGCCCCCCCAACAACTACTTGGAAACATCTAGTCTCTATTGTCTCTTCCTGGTATAATGTCCTCCTCCCCTCTCTTTTCTCTGTTTTCATTACACCCCAGCCGGTCGAGGCAGATGACCATCCACTCTGAGTCTGGAGGTTTCTTCCTGTTAAAAGGGAGTTTTTTTCTCTCCATTGTCACCAAGCACTTGATCATTGTGGAAATGTTGGGTTTCTCTATGTAAAGTAGCTTGAGGTAAATGTTTTGAATTGATTTTTAAGATGAAATGATGAAATTTGATATGATGAAATTTCATTTTTCACCTCATTTTTCTATAATGGTTGGTTCTAGCTTGGTTGAGGTTAGAGTCAGGTGTAGATAAAGGTTAGACAATTGGTACCAACGAGTCACAGAAATGTCCCCTGAATGCATGAAAACAAGACTCTGTGCGTGTGTGTGTCCAAGACGCATGTTTTGATGTATAATTTGTCTGAGAGAGAGAGCAGCCCCTCCCCTCTCTGCTCCCTAGGGCTTTTGCCATGGTGACAGTGCTACACAGGTGGAAACAGCAGTCAGAGGAGACTCAGAGCAGCAGAGGCAGAGCTTTTTCAAACACCTCAAACTACTGCTATTTATTCAAAAAATAAAGCAGATATCCACAAAATGCTTTCACAATCAGCGCTACAAGGCTTTACTGAACATATTGATGTAATGTTTTTGTTCCTAGTTTCAAAAATGTGGACACCAGGGCAAGTTGAAAACAACTGACATTTCTGCTTTTCTATTGAAACCTTGGCTGGATTAACATAGGATCTTATTGGGTAGTTGGGCTGCCCACTTAGAGGTTTCTCAGTCAAAAACCATCAATCAAATCATTTAAGTAGATACATTGTGTGAAACACGACAAGTGTTACTCCAGCTTTGGAAAATCATATCAAATCAAAATCATATGTGTAGCATGAAATTTGTGGCTGTGAGCACAGCGTTAAGGCAAAATTTTCAAGCAATCTTCTGACAGCTTGTCACTCCAGCTGATGACATCACCTACTCTAGCCTGAACACTCCATGCAATACACACTAATTATAAAGTCTGAATTTCTCCAAAACTGATCATGGTGATTGATTATCTGATCGAATTGTGTGTGCTTATCAGTGTGGGGCTAGTTAGCAACTGAAAATTGAAGGAAGAGGAATAATGATAAAAAGAGATACGAGCAATAATAACAGGCAATGAGCAATAATAACAGTAGCACATCCGACATGCTCATGTATGTTGTTATTGCTCCCACTGTTATTATTGCTCCCACTACTGACCCCTATAGCTTGGCTATAGAAGGGTCAATAGTGGGCTGCAGAGCACAGCATCACTAATAAAAATAAACATATCCAGTATATCCACTAAAACGAAATTACACATTTTCATCCATTAACGTCACAATTCTCATCAAGAGTTATCACTAGTATAAACTAGTTGGAAAAGAAAATCATGACCACAATTTATGGGTTTACAAAGCCTATCTTGGTTGATGAACGAGAATATTCTGTGTGGAAAAATGTGAAACTAACTTTTCTTTCCTAAGGTGCCAGCCACAGAGGACTTCATCCTAACCAGCACAGGAGCTTTAATATTAAAGAGACGCCTCAACTACACCATTGTCCCAACTTACAGCTATACTGTAATGGCATCGGTGAGATACACAACTTCTTACTCATACAACCATGATTAACATCCATAAATAAATGGAATAAAGCTGTTTATTTAAGAAAAAACTGACCTGTCCAACCTGATTGAACTGCATTATTATTGTTAACCACAGGATAAATGGGGGTGGAACAACACGGCCAACGTGCAGATCAATGTAGTGGACTTTGACAACTTAAACCCATATTTTAGCCACAACCTGTACCAGGCTTTTATTCCAGAGAATACGGTGAGTCTCACTAGGTAAACATCTAAAAGGTCTTGGTTTTAGCCCGCATGCCAGAAAATGTACATCTATCTAATTATTGTGAACATGATCTGTCAATAATGGCACAAGGTAATTTCTTCAAAATTTGGTACAAAGCCTCAAAGATTAACAGTTTAGATTTTGTTGGTCAAAGGTCAAAGTTGACTGTAACCTCACTAAACCTATTATTAATTTTCAGAGTTTTAATATAAACAGTAGATGTATATTTTGTATTTCAGGAAGGACCTTTCCGTACCATTCTACCAGAGGCGATAAAGGCCCAGGATGGAGACAAGGGCATCAACATGACTTTAACTTATAGCATCAGTGCTGGTAAATCACAGCAGACAAAGATTCAAACTAAGCTCGAACATACACACAAACTTGTGAAAAACAATGTTTTACATGATCTATATTTACAGTTTCTCCAAACAAATACCAGCCAAACTTTCACATTGACCCCAGTAGTGGAGTCCTGTCTGTGGTGACCCCCATTGACAGAGAGACGATGAACACCAGTACGATCTCTATCAGCATCAAGGTACGAATGTTACATCTACAATCATCACTTACAAATATTCAAGGTAGAATCAAATACTGCATCTATGACCTTTAAAGTATCTCCAGTTATGACCATGTATCCAGCTTTAGGTTGCTTTGGCTTCTTGTACACATGATGATGCTGCTGCTGGTACATTAGCATATTGTCTCTCCTTGCTCCTTGCAGGCAGCCCAGACAGACGACAGCTTGAAGACGGCTGAATCTGTGGTGACTGTTACTGTTGAGGATGTGAATGACAACAGCCCAGAGTTTGACCAGAGTCAGTACTCTGTATTATTACTGGAAAACTCCCCAGAAGGCACTGTTGTGTTTAAAGCTACCATCACTGACCTGGATCAGGTAGAGTTTAAATTTATCACCACACACAGACATGAAATGGTCATTAAGTGATCTGATCTCTTCCCATGGATTTTATTTGATCCCAGGGAGGATTTGTTGGAACTCTGCGAATTCTTCCAGAATCTGCTCCTTTCTCTATCAGCTCTAACAGGACGGTCAGAGTGAAAAACCCCTCTGCTCTGGACAGAGAAACCACTGAAAGCTTCAACTTTCAGGTAAACTAAACTTAAACATGACTGAATTTGTTTGAGTTTAATATTCTAGCTAGACAATGTACTATTTGTTAAACTTTTCTCACACAAGGAAAAATAGTGCATTAATTGGAGACAATTTTCAACAGAGGATTAATTCACTAGTAAGTAGTAAATTAAGTAAGTATTAAGTCAAGTATTTAGATCAACATGATAGTTGGTGTTTGGATAATGATGAACCTCCAGCACATAGTGATAAATGCGCCAGTCACAATACTTGTTCTTTAATAGAATTTGTTGACAAATACATTGTAGAATCACTAGAATTATCTTTACCTCTTAACCTTTAATGGTTGTAGGGGGGCTAGAGTTGATCCAATACGTAAGATAAATCCTTTTTCCTCACCAATAGTCTAATACGAGATTTTTACAGTGAGAACACAAGCAGAGACCCAGAATCTAAACCAACAATGGAAAAATTAGACAATCAAAAGAACAACTATTAAACGAACTAGGCATTTTAGTACAATGGGAACTAGACAGTGTTGTATCTCCACCTGGTTTTGTTGTAAGCCTAAAACAGCTGCTGATGTTTTGTTCAATAAAAGATTGAAGCGACGGAGACAAATCCACCCCACAATGTTGTAACTGTACCAGTCAACGTGAATCTCCTGGATGAGAACGACAACAGTCCCAAATTCACCAGTAGCACATATGAAGTAAATGTGGTTGTAAATCAGACGGAGGGAATGTTGCTGGTCCAGGTGAGTCAATAAACACAGTTCTGGTCAATGAGAATATATATATACATACACACACACACACACAAACACACACACACACACACACACACACACACACACACACACACACACACACACACACACACACACACACACACATATATATGTATATATATATATATATATGTATATAAGTAAATGTATTTTGGGGCTTGTCCATGTAATGCTCTAAAAGTCAAATCTAAAATCTTAAAATCAATACAAAGTTTGATTGGAAGCCTGTGTAAGGCAGATTAAACTGGGGAAATGTGCTCACATTTACGTGCACCAGTTAAAAGCCTGGCTGCAGCTTTCTAAACAATCTGCAAACGATTTAGAAAGTCCTTGTTTAAACATATAAAAAGAGAGTTGCAAAAATCTAAACGAATGAAATAAAAGCATGTATAATCAACTCCAAGTCAGAATTTGACACAACGGTCTTGAGTTTGGAAATATTTCTCAAATGGAAAAAGCAGGTTTTTACCAGATGCCTTGCATGGCTCTCCAGGGACACAGAATTATCAAAAAACTTCCCAAGGTTTCTGATGCCAGACTGGACTGTGGAGCACAAAGACCCACGGTGTTGCTTGATCAGAGCAGTTTTCTCATCACGGGCGAAAATCAGTGTCTTAGTTTTTAATTGTTTAATTGTTGTTTTAATTGTTTAATTGTAATTGTTGTTAATCGTTAACCACTTTTTAATGGCTGACAAACAATCTACCAAATTTGACATGATTTGATTTGTCAAGTGTTGTAGCTTTAGAAACAGTGTTAAAGAAACTTAGTGACAGAGTCCTCATTAACTTGTGCACCAGAACATCAACACCATCAGAGTTACCATCAGTGACATCAATGACAACAGACCTGAGTTCAGCTCTGACAGCTACATCAGCAGCATCCTGCTAAAAGATGCAGAGAAAGGGAAGCTGCTGCTGACGTTGTCTGCCACTGACAAGGACAACGGGAACAACTCTCTAATCACCTACAGGTCAGTTCAGACCAGATCAGATCACAACCTGGTACCGGATTTAATCAACCTCAGACAACATTCAATTCAGTTTTTAAAAAAAAATGTCATCATATTTTTTTGATTATCACACAATTTATTGTTATGATTTATGTTGTAGACTAACATGTTTTGTTCTCTGTTGTTGCAGTTTCATTGAAGGGGCCACTCCATATTTAGCCTTAAACAGTAAGACGGGAGAAGTGACCTTGACCTCTAACCTCACCAGTGTGACAGAAGACACCACACTCGTGCTGACAGCCATGGCCAAAGACCACGGCGTGCCGTCTTTGAACTCCACAGGTCAGTTTCAGACACACCACAATTCTCCATGTTGTCTGTTCTCCATTGTTTGAGTTTGGGTCATAAACTAGATGTTTACATGGACAGATGGTGTGTGATTAACAATCTGGACCAACACCATTAATTATATAAAGTTATTAAAACCTTAAAAATCAGTATTATCAACTATTTACCTCATACAAAACAGGAGTTACTGATCTACAGCTGTGTTGAGCTGGTATTTTGCTATTATTCTTTACTCAAGTAAAGAATCTGGACACTTCTTCCACCACTGAAAGTCACACCATCAACTCCTGCAGAGGCTTTGAACTGATGTCTTTATATTTTTCAGTTCGTGTCGTGGTGAATCTGAGGGTTGCCAGTCTGGTGGAGAATGTGGCGTTCCTGAACTCCTCTTACAGCTTCAGCCTGCCTGAGAACCAGCCTGCAGGGGTCACCGTGGGGAGCGTCTGGGCCTCATCAGGAAACAACCTTTACGACGTCACCTATGAGCTGAAAACACACACTGACCTGTTTTCTGTCGATGCCAGCGGAGCCATTGTGACTAACAAACAGCTGGACAAAGAGGAGCAGGAGTGGTACTTCCTTGAGGTGGAGGCAGTGGACACAAGGGTTCCCCCTACGTCAGCTCATGCAATGGTATGATCCACTGGAAGAGTTGTGTTTTCAGGTCTTCTGTCTGTATGTTTGTCCCATTTTTGTGAACGCTTTGATGGTAGAAGGTCAAAGTCACTGTGAATTCACAAGCTAATCAATTTAACCTGGACTGGTGGATGGAGGTAGTAATTCTAGTTCCACAAGTATGGTAGTAAAGTTGAAGCTTTGACGTCTAAACTGATTCACAGAAAATCTTCACGATCTTTACCTTTTTTTTTACTTGTCTCCTCAGGTCAGAGTTCAAGTGGAGGACGTGAACGAGCCTCCTCAGTTTGATCAAGAGGTTTACCAAATCTTCATTTTCAGCATCTATCCGGACAAATCCCCTGTCATAAATGTTAAGGTAAACACCTACACACCGTGCCTCCACCTCCACCAGTGAGTTTGGAAAGAGTCTTAACAACCACAATGAGTCAGTCATGGCTGAGATGAAATTAATCTCCTCTGCCCGTGTGATTATATCACAATACCGAAGAAGTGAAATACAGTAGTTGTGCACTTTGAGCTGAAACACAGAGTGTGGTTAATGAGTCTGTGAGCAGCAGAGAGACACATCACATCATCAGGTAACTGATCTGTTTCATGAAGCAGCTGAAACATGTTCTCTGTACAGTTTCCATGACACAAAGTCTGAGACAGTCAGCAACAGCAATAACTAACCTGATAACCAAGCAATAAATTCATTTACTATACTGCAGACAGCCACCAGGGGGCGATTCAGTTGTCTTGGCTTCATGAAAGTTACCTTAAAAAGAGCAGAAGTTGGTTAAGGACAAATTGAAACTATTGTCCACTACTTTCACCTCTAATCCAAAATAACCCTCTGCTCCACCTTCAGGCTACAGACACTGACGTTGGTGACGAGGCTCATCTGCACTACAGCATGTCAGATAGTTCTAATTTTGACGTGGACCCGTCCTCAGGTCTGGTGTTTGTGGTGTCAGCAGCAGATATAGCAGGACAATTGGTCAAACTGGAGGTGAAGGCCACAGACCCTCAGGGACTGTCCGCCACAACGAAGGTTGAGGTGAGTGTCGGAAGGTGGATCAAACTGTTTAAGACACTTTTTTTTGTCTTTAAAAAATACAACAGAAAGTTAAAAGAACCAAAATCTGAACCTGTGCATCCCCTCTTCAGGATTAATACAATAAATACCATTCATTATTGACAAATTATTCACTGATTTCACTTTAATCAATAAGTTCTGTTTTGGTTTTAAAATCAATAAATAAGTAAATGATAAAAAAAATTATTCTTCATCTTTTGTTCACTAACTCTTGGCAAATTGATACATTTTTAAATAAAAAAAAAAAACATATGTAATAAAATGTGTCTGTACTGCCCCCAGGTGGAGGTCAAGGGTAGTGTAAGCACCAGTGATGTGGTGACCATCTCTCTGAACCAGCCCGTCCACGTCGTAGATAAGAATATTACAGCCTTGGAGAAGTAAGATGGGTTTTCTTCATATTAATTTTTTTTTTTTTTCATGCTTTGTTTCTTCATTTAATGTTTTCCCTCCTCTCAGGTCTCTGGGTGCAGGTCTGGGCTGGACTGTGGACATTATTCAGGTGTCGAGCGGAGGAGCAACAAAGGAGACAAAGACTCTGGTCAGCTTCATTGCTCTAAATGGACAAAATGTTGTTCCCTATGAGGAGGTCACAAAGTAAGAGTCTGATTTTAAATTCTGATTACCTTCTACAGAAAATATCAGCTAATAAATCTACAGTTTATGATATTTAGCAGCATCATGTGCCTCATTTAGACCTGCCACTCACCTTTAACTGAATGTTTTTTTAGCTCATGTAAGCAGACAGGGGGTTAACGAGACTGGCAAGAGGAAGGAAGATGAGATTGTGATGTTTATTAAGGACAGATGGTGTAACCTGGGCCACATCAGTGTTCAGTGTCCTGCTCACAGGACACTTTCTGCTCACTGTTAACGTTTGGCCATACTGTAGACATACATCTATGGGCCGTTCTACATCCTGAGGGATTTCTCACACGTGGTTTGTGATAACTGTGTTCATCCTGCTGTCGGCTGATGCTGTAGCTGCCTGTGAACTCTCACACTATGTCATGTCCTAGCTGCAAACATCACACCCACAAGCTTATTTATATTATACTTATTTATTTTATTTCTGTTAACATGGTTTTTTGATGCTTTTGTGGTTGTTGTTAAACGTGTTTCTTCCTTCTCAACCAATCCAAACAGGAAGCTGAAGACAGAATCGAATGCTGTGACCGCAGAGCTGGTAAAATTGTTTGGGGAGGGGACTCATTTTTCTGTGGAGGAAGAACCAACTGTGGTAGACCCCACCTCCAACAACACCATCACCATTGTTCTGGGTGTCTTGCTTCCTCTGATCTGCCTGGGATTGATCACTGCTGGCGTTCTAATCAGGTGAGACAAACTTGTTTCTTACACCACCCTCAAGTGGACAAAATACTGATCAATTTTAAACATTTTAAATCACAATGAATTTTAACTTAACTTTAGTAGTGCTAAATCTTTAACTCTAAAGGAATAATTAAAACAGAAAAAGTGAGCATCAATTGCATAAAATCTTAATATATAAATATGGTAAAACATAAGGATGAAAAATAATAAAATAATAAAATGAGATTTTAGAAATGACATCTGAACAGTTACTTTATACAGTCACATTTGTTTAATACTGTGACTTTCAAAGGTCAGGATTAGTTTCTTTGTTGTTTGTTCAAAAATTATTTTGTTCCATTTTAAGTTAAAGGTCCATTATTTAGGATTTATTTTATTTATAATAATTATATTTCATAGTGTCTTAATCACCTGAAATGAGTCTTTTGACAACATACAGGCAGTAGACACTGGGCGTTTCTCAATTGTGAGGGTGCTTCTTCAGCAGCATGCTCGCCTTAAAAGTCATATGCTACGGAGACGAGGCTACACACCTCACTAGTGTTTGAATCACATACAATTGAACAGACTAGTAAGTGTGGAAGTATGTCATCCCTGTAAAGAATAAAAAACATTTATAAAAGTCATGTGTGTAACGTCACACAGTTGACAAGTCATTAGTCCTGGTATGACTGAGTAAGACAATAGATGAATAAATCGCTGAACTGTTGTAAACATCAATAATAATGATGCGATCATAACTGCAACATAAACAACCACAAACAAGCAATTTATTAACAATGTATGTTCATGTTCATGGTTAAATTTATATCAGCAACTCATGAAATAAATAAAGTTCTTCAAATTTATTTAAATGAGTATTGCTGTTGCTTCCCTACTGCATCATTGTGCATTAGAGGATTGTAGGTATTTAGACAATATCAAGGATACATCAGTGTATCCTTGACATTCCAACAAATCAAGTACTCAAGGAAATGCTGAAGCATCCTTGATATTGTAACAGTGCTTGTTGAGACTTGATGATGTGGTGTCCTCGAAAAAGCACCTTTAAGCAGCTTCCTGTAATATCAGAAACGGCCACAGGATCCTCCCTCGTTGAGGCGGCCATGTTTTTCTATGGTAGCCCAGAGTGGACAAACCGAACATTGCCTTCATGATTTAATGTCTGCAGATTTTTCAGGCTGTAGTAATGTTATAAAGTGTCAGATATGGATGAAATATTAAAGTGTCACTTTCATTTCAGGAAAAAGAAGAAGAAGAGGAGGAGGAGGAGAAGGTCTATTGACTTGAACATAGATCTGTAAGACATGTCGTCTTACATCAGCAGCCACCAACAGCAGTCTTCAGTCAAATGTACAAGTCTACAAGTGTACAAGTCCAAGTTAATCAAATCAGTTATAACAAGAGTTATACAAAAGTTATAAGTTCAAGTATACATCAACTTGTTGCTCATCAATGTATGAAGTAACTTTTTACAGATTTTACATTCCTCAGTTGATGATCACACATCAACACATCATCATGAATCATGCACTCATTAGCTGTACTTACATGTATGTTTTATACTATATTATGTTTTATTGTGAATTTTGAATGAACATAGTACTGTAATTTTGTTTGCACAAATGAATGTGACTTTCACTTGTTATTGTATGAAAATTTTCTATTATGTTATGGATAATTCAGATTCCAAAATTTCCTCCATTATATTCAGTAAATGTAAAGCAATAAGCCAATACACAGAACTTGGAGGAAAGTGGAAGATGTTCAAGCTCAGCCTTGAGAAGTGTTACTGTGGGTACCAGCCATGTCATCTGCACACTGGCCTCTCCCTGAAGAACATCAAGCGCCTTCACAAACGGGCTCATTGTCTTCACATATTCTGCGAAAAAATGCAGGAATGAACCTGTTGGAAAACAGATTTGAAACGACACATCAGTCAAGTCAAACATGTAACACATGATTTTCTGTTTATTGTGCACATACACACATATATAATATTAAAGTCACTAACGTGTGAAAATGAAAGCTACTTGCATGGGATATTTTAGCACACAGTTGTAATTGCTCCTTCGCCTTGTTCTCTCATGATTCTCACAAGTCTTTCCACAGCCAGGAAAAGAGAATTCTACCTCGTCTCATTTGGTCTCAAGAGCTGGGGTTTGCCAACCTGGGCCCATCCATACCGCCTGTGACGCTACATTGAATTTCATTTTTAAGTCAGTCTGGCCAACCTGCCTATTCTCTGCTCTTCCTGATCTTGAAAACTCAGGAACTAGTGAAAAATAAGCTTTTACGCTGGTGAGGATTTAATGTGATGATCCACTGTTTAAGCGACTTCAAACACATGTGTTTACAGCCAACATGGAGGCAATCATTCACTTCAGCTGTAGCTGCTGAGACGTTAACAGTGAGTTTTCTTTGAAAATGAAACAGAAGGTAGCTCTTGAAGCCTTCATGCAAAGAAAGGATGTCTTTGCTTTGCTACCCACCATCGCTATGCATACGTCATGGGAATCAACAGTCTGACTGGTTGTAGCTCTGTTCAGAGCAGTTTAGCACACAGTAGCATGTGACAGACACCAGTTGATCCCACCTCTGAGAACTATGGGATCTTTGCCAGACCAAGCTCCGTTTATGAGCTTGGTGCAACAGCCTGGCTAGGAGTTTGCATTTTGCTTCAGTTATCTCAGCAGCTGCAGTGGGTCTTCCACTTTTGCTCCATAGACTCCAGCACCTTGAATATACTGAGTTGCTTGTAGACAGTATTGGTGTTTGCTTCTGAAGCATCAACTGTTGACACCAGGTTCAAGTCCACAGCGATGATGCTTTGACAGTTGGTAATCATCATCCTCTTCTAACAAAATTCCTGCTTCGACAAACTCAAGATCCTCAGTGTTGTCCTCCTCTTCCTTTCCATCACCGTTCTCTCTTTTATGCTGTTTCACTCAGCCTTGTCTCCTCACATAGTTCCTGGTTATTACTGACATCCAGCTCTCCACAGATACAAAAAGCTTTAATAAAATTAGAGCCATTATCAGTGGTTGTACACACAACCTTGTTCTGGATGTTGGACTCTGTGTAAATGTCATTCAGGGCACCAGCAAGTGCAGAAATTGTGTGCGATCCTTTGAGCTGTTTGCACAATCATGTAGCAGAGCACCTCTCCATTGTTTCAGGCTCTATCCAGTGTGCTGTGACTGACGAAACTCCATCTGTGTGCTGTCCAGCAGTCAGTCGTGGTAGCAACGAACTCAACCTTACTCATAGCAGACTTCAGATTATTCTTCATTTCCAGTGTTGCTTTCTCAGTTTTATTTTTCATATTGCCTCGGGACATTACAACTACATCTGGTTTCAGGTGAAGCACAAGAGTTTTAAAACGCTGCTGTTGGACAATACTGATGGTGCAGACCATGGTTTCTCACAGGTTAAATTGCTTGGATGGGCCTTCATGGGATGGGTAGCTAGTGTTGGCTCAGGCTTTTATGCCATCAAAACAACATGTTCCCATGGCTTTGCTAACATTGCGAACTGACTAACAAAACATGTTAAATTAGCTAATGATAACAACTGAAAAATACACCGTACCTGTGTGTTTTTTTCAGATAAGACAGATAATTATTCAATGCTAGAAGCTTGTGGTTTTTAGGCTGGCACAAGACACAATGCATCCACCACAAATCACTCTTGGAGCCGACAACATCAAACAATTCTCTTCAAGGTCCCATATTATAAAGAAAATCACTTTTGATGGCTTTTAAATGTCTTTTTTGGGTCTATACTGCCTCTACACACACTGTGAGTTTGATAAAAAAAAAAAAAAAGCCTTAATTGTTTAAATAGTAAATTCACCAGTGTTAGAAACCATGTTCTTAAACCATCCAGGGATATCTGAATAACACCACCCTCCAACATAATGGAATATCTCCACCTACTCCCCATGTGTACTTTACAGTAGCAGCTCATCTGCATGTAGGAATTCTAATTAGTCAACCTGTTCTGAACCAGAGGGGTAGAGAGGCAGGTAAATATGTCTGATCTGAGAAGTATTTTCAAGCTATTTTCTATCACAGAGATTCACAGGCGTGGCTGATTCATCTGGACAGGTGGGGCAGCGCCCATTTGTTATTGTCTTAAACTTACATTGGAGCTTGGAACTCTGCACTCAGCGTTGCCCTCTAGTAGATGTGTTGTTAACAACCACAAAAACATGAAATACGCATGGGGGTATAAAAGATCCGACGTTAGTAACGCACGTACCTACTTACGCATGTAAAAGGAGTATAAATGGGCCTTTACTCCCCACGCCTATTTTATTGTATGTAAAAATTTCCTCAGTGCAAAATTGCAAAAAGAATATATCATTATCTACAGTACATAATGTAATCAAAAGATTCTCTGTAATCAAAAGATTCTCTGAATCATGCCCATCCGCCCCCCAAAATAGTTCCTCCTAACAAATAATGTTCATTACTTAATGACTTATCTTGTAGTGTATTATTTTGTTCTGTGTGCTTTTCAGCTATTTTGACTCTTTGAAATTGTAGAATGTTTTTGGTGATTGATTCTCAGTTTAATGTCTAATCGCAGTTGTGCGGCAGGACAGGTCAGTGACCACACTCGTCTGTAGATTTATCATATCACCTTGTCAGCAATGATCGGAACTGCAGGCAGCGCTGATAGAGTCGCATATGGGCAGGAATGAATCTGCCCCAACACATTTTGCTGGCACCAGCTCACTGATTGGTCCAGTACTCGCGTAGACCTCACGTGACCATAACAACCGTGGCGATGGCGCACAGCTTTGAACCTGCCATATCAAACAGTGTGGAGTTTCTTTTAAAAAACCCATTTGAAAGATTAAAACTAGAAGAGAAATTGGTGATCAAGCAGCCTGGCACTGACAAATCGGAAACTAGAATAACACAAATTGTGTTGCAACTTCAATTGAAACACCAACTGAAGAGTAAGCGGTGATTAATAATCAAGACAGTTCCCGTACTGTTAGACTTTTATGTTATATATATATATATATATATATATATATATAATGAATGAGGCATTGAGTGATTTTTCAGGCTGCAGTAACATTTTGAAGTGTCAGATATGGATGAAATATTTAAGTGTCACTTTTACTTCAGGATCAAGAAAAACAAGGAAAACCAGGATGACAAAGAGAGTTTTGACATCGGTCGAACATCTGAAAACTACACGTGAGTCCTCATGACAACTCCTCAGTCTACATTACAGATCTGCAGGTTTTAGGTTTTTAAACATGAATCTCCTGTTGTGTTTCAGAAACTGGACTGAGAAAGACACTGGCTCCTCTGCAACGGTGAGAACAAACCGCTCTGATCATGTTCATTGTGTTTGAAGGAAAAAAAAAAAGAGAAATAAAACATTTTGATGGTTTGTGTTTCAGAAACAGGAGGACAAACTGCAGGACATGGACAGGAAGTCGGCTCAGTGGGACATGGATATGAACGACAACAAAAATAGCGACGCAAGCCACATGTCATCTCTCTGATCTGAGAACAGCAGCCTTCAGTTAAATGTACGGAGTCTATACAGTGACAAGATGTATATTTTAAATAAATATAACACAATTTTAAATAACAGACACAATGATTTAAATGAATTAATTGTCTTTACATTAAAACGTTTCCACTGAGAAATTTGATGTAAACAAAAACAAAAACAAACAAACTTTAGAAATATTTTTCCTCATAAAACAATTAATTCTAAGAAAAATAAATGTAATTAGTTGAAATCTGTTTATTGGCAAATATCTTAATGTTTTATCAGCAACACATTACATGTTGGCCATTTTTTTGCCTTTTATATGATACATAAATATTTAATAAATATTCTGTAGAAGTTAAAACAATATTTTAGACATTTCAACAATCAAAACTTCTCCTATAAATATGTTGTTCCAGCTTTTTGTTTTATTTTCAGTTATAAACCATTTATTACTTGTATGAATTTGTGGATGCTAAACATTGTGGTGTCTCAAAATGAAGAGATATGATTATTTTTCATAACAGATCAGTTAAATGTGAATTTTAGGACACTGCAGCCACCGTACAGAAAGAACCTGTTAAAGTTAAACCGGTTTTATTTCCTGAAATGAGCCGTCACGTTTAGTCTGAATTAAAACCCATTGATACTTTTATCAAATATTTTTATGAAGTGGTTTTTCACATCTTCTGTTTTTTCAGCTTTTTTTTTTAAATTATTTTAATTTTCACAATACGATTAGATTCAATACTCACTATATTTTCACATTATATCTATTAAGTTTCAAATATATTAGCAAAAAATAAATAATTTCCCTTTCATTGAGACAGTATATGACACAGTCAACAAAGAAGTGCCATTTTTAAAACCCAGGTGCAGAAGCATATCAATAAATAGTTTCTATAAATAGAAACGAAGAAGCAAACAAAGAGACACAGTTGAAACTTTATTTTTTATTTATTTTTTCCAACGTGAAACAACATTAAAAATAAACGGGCGGTTCTGTTTACTCGCTCTCTCCTCCCCTCTCGCACACCTCGATGCATTGAATTGTCAGCTGTATAATCGATGCATCAATACGAATCAGTTAATATTTACACCCTTAGTGTGGGGTAGAAAACAACTTCACTGATGTTCCAGTTTTCAGATCCAATTTTTGGTAATTCCCTCTCCCACCTCACCTGTAGTTTTTGCCTTACCTTGGCAAAAATTACACAATGCCCCACCTTGGTTGGCGCACCTTATCTATAGCTGCCAGGGCGCCCTGTGTCATTCTCATTGTTTACATCCAGCCTTACCCACTCTCAACTCTCCTGACAGCTCAGTTCTTGTGAACTTCTACTGTCCCTTTACTAATCTTTCCTTTGCTCATCCATTTCAGACCATGTGCCTCCAGAGCTCCTCCACCAGTGCTATGCTGTCCACAAAACCTTTATTTGAATAATCTTGTCTGAAACTTTCCCCTGTCACAGTGTCTGCTCTTGGGTCCATAAGACCAAACTTTGCAAACAACTTTTGGTCTTTACATCCTCAAATTGTGGCTACTTCACAATAAAAGCTTTGACATTTGTCATTTTAACACTTAGTGTCAAGCAAAAGAGGAGCAGTGAGAAATGCTTGCATTTGGATTGTTTGACTGATTAATGATCAGTGATTGACAGTATTTAAGCTAAATGGTACAGTTACCTAAGTTGACCACAAAGTAGCAGCATTGCACCATTTACTATGTGATTGTTGTAGCACAGCTCAGTGTTTGTCCCGCAGGACACTTGGAAGTTTCTTCCAAGCTTTCTTGCATTTTATTTCACAGAAAAATAAATTTGAAGATAATTTGTGCAATATCAACCAATATTTACCACTTGCAATATTTACCACTGTGGAATCTCTTCTTTTAATAACAGTCTGTAAACACCCGTGGACTGAGGAGACCAGTTGCTTGAGTTTTGGGAGAGGAATGTTGTCCCATTCTTGTCTGATACAGGATTCTAGTTGTTCAACTGTCCTAGGTCTTCCGTGTTGTATTTTTGTTTTTAAGATGTGCTAAATTAGTCTGGCTGCTGCACCAAGCTCGTGAAACTCAATGTAGTGTCACAGGCAGTATGGGAGGGCACAGGCTAGTGCTAAATGTTTTTAATGGGAAAAAGATCTGGACTGCTGACAGACCAGTTCAGTACCCGGACCCTGTTGACATGGCGTCCCTGGTTTCCAGAAGAAATGTCACACTTTGATTCATGTGACAACAGAATAGTTTTCCACTTGTTTCTGGATCATGTTCAAATACGGCTTTGAATGACAGAGTTTTAACTAGCATCTGCGGATGGCATGGATGGTAAATTGTGTATATTGACTATGTTTTCTAGAAATATTCCTGAGTCCATTTAGTGATCTCCATCACAGAATCATGCCTGTTTGTGATATAGTGACGCCCAATGACCAGAAGATCATTAGTATCGAGTATGGATTTTTCAGCCTTGTTCCTTCAGACCGAGATCTCTCCAGATTCTCTGAACCTTTTGATTATATCGTGAACTGTAGATGATGACATATTTGCAATTTTCCACTGAGGAACTTTTTCCTGAAATTGCTTCTCTATTTGTTGGTGCAGTATTAGGTGGATTGTGATCCTGTGCCCATCTGTCGCTTTTTATTACACTAACCATTCCAGTCTCTTATTGCCCCCCCCTCCCAATTTTTTGAGACATGTTGCTGTCATGAAATTTAAAATGAGCCAATATTTTTTAATGAAATTGTAAAATGTCTCACTTTAAACATCTGATATATTTTCTGCATTCTGTTATAAATTAAATATGAGTTTATGAGATCTCCATATGATTGCATTCTGTTTTTATTTACAATTTGCACAACTTCCCAATTTTTTCAGAATTCAGGTTGTAGTTATCACAAGAAAACAGTAGGCAAAACGCAAAAGATAGGAAGTAAAACCAACTACAGACACATAAGATTAGTGAGTACCAAAATAAAACAGGAAATGATGATAGCTGATCTTACATGTCATTATAAAGGATGGAAAGTGAGCTGCTAGCTACCAGTAGGTGTTAAATGTTGGTGGCTGGTTGGTACAAAAATTGTTGTTTATTTCCATAAGTACATACTCTCCTGGGTGGTGTCACTTTGCCGCCACCCAATTAGTGAATTTGTAAAATAGCATCTAAAAAATGCACAGGTTATGTTAAGCTAGTAGCCTTGAAGGCCCATTTATGCCCTACGTTGGATATGCCCCAACGGAGGCTTTCGTCCATCATTATGTGAGTAATTTGGTCCATTTTCAGGGAACTTACTGATCCGTAGCAATACATCAGCATATAGCAGCAATCAGAGTAATACTACCGGAAACTGTTGGGGCAGTGTTGTGCAGTATAGCTCAAGTGTGACCAGTAAGAGGAACAAAGAAGAAGACAACAGAACTCTCTGTCTACATGTCTTCTATGTATTTAATGGCCACTCAGACCACCACCGTCTACTACGCTGTCTCTTTTTATCACTTTGCAATCAGTTCTTTCCTCTAGTAGATGTGTTGTTAACAGCTATGCCAACGTAAAGTACACATTGGGAGTATAAAAGGCCTGATTTTTGAAACGGACATATGTACTTACATACGTGAAGGGAGCATCAATTGGCCTTTATCACACCACATTCTCCAGAGACGAGAGGATTTTTTCAATACTATTGATTCAAAATCAGTTTGGTGTCCTAACACTGTGTGACCCCCTTTGTAAATAGATTTTGATTGGCTCTCTGTGTTTTTATTGTTCATCAAATTGGTCTAAAGGTGATCCCAGTGATATTGTTTGCCACTGTTGTTTTTGTTATAGTTGAGGTGTGGGCTCTACCATCCAATACAGACCATTTTAAAACTATACTATATTTAGGTATGACAATGGACACACACACACACACACAAAAAGTTAAAATCTGATTCCTGAGTTATTTCAGTGGAAATGAAACACATCTAAACTTTGATCCAGTCCACTATCAGTGAACCTGTATAAATTTTATATCCTGCCATAAAACAGGATTTCTGGGAAGGATGATGTGGTAAACTGTAGACGCCTCTTAACACTTCTCACTTAATCATCAATCATTTCAGTATCAGGTTCTCAGCTTTTGACAAAACACAACTCCATACTGACCCGAGTCAGTATGGACCCCGGTGGGGGGTTCAAAATGTGGACTTGTCTTGTCCTCGTGGTCTCCATTTGTCTGTGGGTCGTTACTGGAACTCCTATAGGTGAGTGGATCCACAAAGGCTTGGGTTAAATATTTTTACATGCTTTTGTTGGTTGGTTGGTTTGTTACAGACTGATTTAAACAAAACTCGATTGAAAAGTTGGACCCTGGCTTGAATAGACAAACCCTCAAGGAGGTTGATTCAAAAGGTTTTTGCTTTTTCACTCAGATCTTTATGATTTGAATGTTAGTGGTCCAAAGTCCAATGTCAGGTGTTGTCAATACCCAAGTTTTACACACATTTGTTGACATCCTTACTCTTCCTCTTAGGGAGGACAATCCAAATATTCTTACATATGAGGTTCAGGCTAATTAACTTGGAGAAAACCTACTGTGGCTCAAACCAATGTGGGATGTTGTGCAGGCTAAATTCATACATTTTTCCGTTTAGTTTCCCAATGTCCAGGTCATAAATGTTTGCTGTAAATATGTGATTGCAGCCTTATCGCTGAACCTTGGCCCATGTTGATGTTGTGATAAAGCAGAGATGATTGTTTTTATTCTTGCTTGAATTAATGTGCTGTTTTATGACTTTCATTTGACTTGAGTTTTTCTTTTTTTATTCCAAAGCTACTACAACAATAAACTGTGTGGAAGGTGGCAGTAAAGATTTGGGGTCAGTGGATGAAGAATATTCAGGTAAGTTGGATAAAGATTTAATTTCCTTTTCAATGCAAGAGGCAACTGTAAAAAATAAATATGTTTAAATTCAAAGTGGTTTGATTTTTCATCTGCAACTATTGAATTTTAATCTGCAATCACTTCAGTCACTTCAATCACTTCAGTTATTAAACAACAACATTGACACATGATCAGTAACTTCTGAGACACAGTTAAGCAGCATCCATCAGATGTTAGATATGATGTTCATCTTGTGCTTCTCACAAACTCCCATGATGCTGCAGGTGATGTGGAGCTGATCACTGGTATCGAAGCAGGAAAACGTGTCAAACTGGAGTATGACATCTCCCCCGATCACCTACAGTTTGTGGAGCTGTCCTTCACACCTGGAGAAACCACTGCAACCATACGCACCAAGAAGCCACTGGATGCAGACCTGCTGGCAAAAGTAAGTTCAGACAACAAGCCTCTAAAAATAGCTTTGTATACTTGTTCAAAGACTGAGGATATTTTAATAGAAGAATCTATTCATCTTTTGATGATCTATGACCTGAGCCGGAGCAGGAGGTCATTATCACAATTACAGTTTAATGAATTTTTACTTGTATTTAACACAACTGACGTTTGTCCTGAAGTCCACTATGTTCATGTCCTACAGACTGCCAGTGTCTTGTATTACACGATCAAGTGTGTAGGAGCGCCAGGCGAACCAGAGGTGGGTGAAACACATAAGTTGCAGGATTTTTTTCAGTAACATTACAAAAATAAAGTGTTTCAAAAGATATTTCACATTTGTAGGTCACCAACTATCGGACACTGACGATCAATGACACCAATGACAACGGCCCAGTGTTTGAAAAGAAGTTGTACACTGCTGACGTTTCTGAGGTGAGTCACTGAAATCTGTTACAACTGCACTGTACATGACAAAATATTCATATATTTTACTTAAGTACAAATACAAATGAACCAAATGAAAATATTAATAATAGTAATAATTTACAAATAAATGTAGGGTAAATCCACACTTTACGAGGATTATTACTATTAATATAATTTTAACAGTCAATTAAAGCCAGGGCACCACCTCTTGCCAATGTCAAACAGGACTGTTTTAAGTCGGAAATTTAGAATGAAATTTAATAAATTTTGGACTGTCATTTCATTTGATTTTATCTCAGGCTGAAGGTTGACTTCAGATTCAGTAGATCCCTGTCCTCACCCACAAAAGAACCAAACACAGGAATTTAGTCTAAATATAACAAATTTAATGAACAAAAGATATATTAGAAATATTAATAAACAATAAACAATGACTGGACTATAATGTAAAATAAATGAATCTAATGAATAAGTAGGCTAAAGACTGAATTAATAAACACACTAAATGCACAAGTGGACAAATTAATAAGTGAATGAATAATTGAATTAGTATATGAGGTGTGTGATAAATCGGGTCATGGTGAAAAAATCTGTTTGAAAGGGAATAACAATTCTAGTATCGAACTCAACAGAATAAGTAATTTAAATGAAATGTAGTTTAGATTTTATACTATCAGACCACAAACCCACAAGCAAGTAAGAAAGAAACTGAGCCAACTTCAACCGGTGGTTCAGGGGCTCTGCAGTACGCTGAAACTGACACAGCAACAGGACGACCTTGGGGCTGGTGTCTCGGAGACTGACGAGTCACAGCACAGCCGTGTGAGTCAGACTGACTCAGTGTACCCCCTGGTGGTCACCGCTGTCAATTCTCAGGCTGGTGGTGGATGACTAGATCAGATGCTTCTGATCAGCTCAAACTATTTGCGGGTGGAGGAGGATAGCAGATTAATGAAGACGTTTCCCGAATGTTTCCCGAAACGATGAAGAATTTGAACATTTGGCCAAAAGTCACAAAAACTCCAAAAACTCTCAAAAACGACGTACTTATATACAATTATAAAAAGATGAAATAATAATAATAATAATAATGTTGGCTGGTGAAATTAAAGAAACTTTGAGTTGCGTTTCAACGTAGTTACAAGAGCAAAAAGTAGATTTATGAAAAAGAAGATTGTCTCGAGAACTTAAGAAAAGATAAAACAAGAAGAAGACTAAGAACTAAACCAAGAGAACTAGAAAAGAACTGTGAAGAATAAGATTGGATTGGATAGAACTGCCCAAAACTACGGATAACAATCCCTTTTCGGCCTGAGGGGCATGACATCGCCCACTAGCTGTGATGAGGTTTCTGTTTCCACTGGCACGAAATTTCTGATTTACAATGTTTGTATAAGATGGGAGATGTCTCCAGCACTACGTAATCCTGCAAGTTAATATTGAACATGTATAATATTTACAACATTTTCATATTCACATAGTATTTGAATATCATGATAATGACATTTGTGATTAACAACTTCTTATTGTGACTGTAACCCTATTGGAAGGAATGGTTATTTGCAATGTGACACAAACAACAGTAGGACTTTTATGAATGCATAGATGAATAGTTCTTAAAACAACTGAATACTTCCTGTATAATATAATAACTATAACGTCATAGAAACAAAATAAAGACAAATAAAATTACACTGATACATAATTGAGGTCTGAGTTGTTACATAAGGTATGTAACTTAGGAGTCTTTAAGTTTCAGTATGAGCACATGAAGTGTTTTAACTGAGGTTCCATAAATCTAGAAAGCTGCAGGTGAAAATATATAAAACTATATATAAACTACACACACACACACACACACACACACACACACACACACATATATATATATATATATATATATATATATATATACTACATATAGTATAACTACATATAAAGTAAAAAAGTAACGTTTTTTATTAGTAACTACATCAGAATGCTTCATCTTAAAAATTTTAATTAGGGCTCAATTAAGGCATTATGGGATGTTCATATTTTAAACAAATATTTTATACTTTGTGAAATATAAAATATATATCACAGTTCAAGTTGTATGTTTATTCATAATAGATGTGTCTGGGAGCAGGTTACAGTGAGTCACATGACCTGTAATGTCATCCACTCTAACTCTTGAGCTGTTTTTCTTTTCTACATTTTTAATTTTATTTCAGCTGACACGTCTTTAACTTCCCTTTAGTTAAGTAAATATAGGAAAGTGTGAACTTTTCAAACTGGGCTCCGCCCACATTATTGCAAATATTATCCTGATTGGTGGATTATCTTTAAACGAAGATTGGCTTCACATGAATAAAAGTTTGTTTGTTGTTTTTTCAGCAAAAACATTTTCTAGTTTGTGTGTGTTTATTTATTAGTTTCTTGCAGCATCATCCTGCCTTTCCACTTCCTTCTTTCAGACAAAAGAAGTAAACACCGAGATTCTTCAAATGACAGCTGTGGACTCGGACAGCTCCACAGAAAACAACAGAGTCAACTACACTATGGTAATGAGAGTTTAACTTATAGTTTCTGTTTCCCTGAGAGAACCTGATCTGTTGATGATCTGTTGACAGAAAGTGTTGAAATTTAAATTGAAGTTACAAAATTACCATCAACTTCTGCTACATGTGAGGGCAGCAGCAAAATGCTTGACACAGCTTTCCATTAAATTAAAACAGAATATTAATTTACATAGAAATCATCAGGAAATACAAGAATTTAATTTTTTTTATTTAATAATTAATAAATTGTTAGTCACACTACCTTGGTGAAACATGTTATGATCCTCCAGGCCTTATGTTCAGGTGCGCCACGTGTTAGAGTCTCTTGCACTGTCTCAAATGTCCAACATCGCTGTAGCAGTCTCCTCTGCAATGGCTGCACGCATCACTCCACCAATCTTTGAAGTCCATCCAAGAGCACTGAGTGGGTGTCCAGCTGCATGTGTGCAAAGGCTTGAACCAGGGATGGACTGGCCATCTGGCCAAGACTGGCCCAGAGGCCGACTTGAAACCATTTATCTGTTGGTCTGACCAGCCCATAAAACTTGTAGGTCAGCGGCCCAATCAAATTTTAAACTTATTTTGCTTTAGTCCCTGTGCCTACGCAATGCTTGCGTCAAAAAAAGTCAGGACAGAAATTTATTTTTCGATCACCAGCTCATGAAACATGTTAATCTGTGGCACCTTGATGCTTTTTTAACTGACATGGGGCTGGCCCAATTATATCTTTAAACACCCCCTTCTTTGGTTCTGTGTTAGTGTGCAGTTGGTGGATGCATGTATCTGCATGTCATGATCAGAATGTGACTGGCTCCAACTAAAGTCCAGTGTGTGAAGTGGCTCTCCTTCTAGAGGCCTCTCATGATCAGATTGTCAAAATGGTGTCTGCAGCCTTAACCTGTGGATGAATGGTTTCGGACCAATTCTTCTTTGTCCTCCTCTTTTTCTTTTGGTTTGAATGGTCGTTGCGATCACTAAACTGACTAAAGGAAAAATAAATCCTGCTCTTCTCAGTACTGCTCTTAGATGTTTTCACTTTGCTTCACAGGCCATTGCAGTTAATTAGCATATCCTGAAGTAATGGATGCTGGATGATGGATCTTTCCTTCAGTTCCTTCAGTTTCATTTTTTGTTCCTTCATTACTCTGCCCTCCCTGTGTTTATGTTTATTTATTTAAGAAGGGACAATGTACATTAATTATCAGGTCCATTTACACAGGCCCTGTAAATGCACCAGATTTAAATGCTAATTTTTATCTGTAGTCCCTGACAGGTTGATGTTAGTTTGGCAGGTAGTTAAACAGTCTCCAAATGAGAGACACAAGCTTCCAGATTTGGATGGTATATTTTGTTTCTTCTCACTGTAAAAGTCCTGGGACACAGTGGTATAATACATTATACCACTAAACATAGATTTTAAAAAAAGTAAGATGACCTCAGAAATAGGATGCAAATAGTCTTAAACTTTGCCTTGTTTGACTGCCTTAACTTCCACCATATGTACTCTGTTATCCTTGTCTTAACAATTAGTCCTGTGGGCCACTTTGCCTGGCCTCTGTACACAACATCTCCCACCTGCAGGTTAAGTGTCTTAGTATTCCATTTTTCCTGAGTTGAAGTATTGCCAGATATTCCTATCGCCACCTCTTCCAGAACACATCTACAGAGCCTTGAACCTGTTTTCAGTGCGTGGTGGACAGGTTGTTAGCATCAAAGTTCCATACAGATGCAGACAGTGTATCTTCTTTCTATGTCAACAACTTTGAAGGAGTGAAAACTACAGAAGCTTCAGGGTCAGAGCATACTGGAACAACTGGTATTCATGATAGCAGTAACTTCTGTCATCAGAGCGGTCAGATGACGTGTTCATCTTGAGGAGAAGGGCATACAGAATGTTGGCTTGTGATGCCAATCATCCTTTCCCACCCACAGTCTCACACATGCATGCGCGCAGGGGTATGTAGAGTGGGGAAGAATGTAGATTCAGTTACATTTGTTGTTTTCAAGGTAAATCTTCTAATCAGATTCCTCCAAATCATGTTGAAGTTTAGCTCTTTACAAGCTCTGTATGTTTTAATTGGCCCTTTGATTGCAGTGAACATTCTAAGGCTATTGATGAATGACGACCTTCGTCTTTGTACCTGCTGTTAACGTGTTTAATGACTGCAGAAAGGACTATCGTATTTAATGCTTGTATTCCTTAGGGAGGGCAATGAGGTACAGGCAAGAGCTGGACTGTCAAGGGACTAGATGACAAAGTTTTTGACGCTTCATCCTGTTACCTCCTGTTACCATAACACTCAAGCATGCCTTCAAGATATATGGTTACAAGTGTCCCTCAGTGTCTAAAAGGTCAAAAAAAGTTTGTCTTTACTAGTTAGTCATTAGTCAAGCGCAGTATACATATTGACTGCTTTCTCTGATTGACCAATGGGATACACTTTCACCAAACATATCTTAAAGCATGAGCTGGTGCTTTTTCTACATATTTCTGTACACTTTATGTGTGTGTCTTAATGTTACAGCAGTGGCAGTCAGTTCCTTTTTTATTTTAATACATCAATTTGATGAATTTTGAGAACCAAATTATGAGCCATAATATACATAATATACCTTTGTGCTCTGAGCAATTTTTATTAGCTATGAAAAAACAAAATATAAGTGAAAAGACAAATTCAAATAGATGTAACCTACTTTATTAAGTTAAGAAAGGATTCCTTGGTTTGTTTTACTTCTGTTGAATTAGTAGTTATGGTGCATATATGTTGTTCTTGATGCTGTGCTATGTAAGTGTGTTCTTATAATGGAGCTTTTGTGTGCTTATTTTATTAGCTATAACTATAGGCAAAATCATGACCCTCGGTTACACAGATATAAAAAACAGAGTGATGTGAGTGATGTGTCAGAGCAGACAAATCACTCTAACACAGTTGTTTTGTTCCCTTCATTTTCATTAATTGTTCAAATGTAATTATAACACAAATATAATTATTCTGCAATTTTTTTCTTTAAAAGGGAAAAAGATCACAACCGCAATCACAACTTTATTGCAAAAAAAAAAACACATAAAAAAACACTGCAACTTTAATCACTTTTTTTTGTTGTCATGAAAGCTGCCATGAAACTAGGGGTACAACAATTAAAAGGCAGGATTGAAATGATAATGATGAAAACAATTAATATATATCCAGTCACCAAAACAAAATTACTCAATAGTTATCAGTAATATAAACTTGCTAGAAAAGAAAGTCATGACCACAGTTTATGGGATAAGTGAGAATATTCTGTCTGGACAAACGTGAAACTAACTTTTCTTTCTTAAGGTGCCAGCCACAGAGGACTTCATCATAACCAGCACAGGAGCTTTAATATTGAAGAGACGCCTCAACTACAACATTGTCCCAACTTACAGCTTCACTGTAACAGCCTCGGTGAGACACACAGCTTCTTACTTATACAACCATGATTAACATCCATAAATAAATGTAATAAAGCTGCTTATTTAAGAAAAAAACTGACATGTCAAACCTGATTGGACTACATTATCATTGTTTACTACAGGATAAATGGGGGTGGAACGACACAGCCAACTTGCAGATTAAAGTAGTGGACTTTGACAACTTAAACCCGTATTTTAGCCACAACCTGTACCAGGCTTTTATTCCAGAGAATACGGTGAGTCTCACTAGGTAAACGTCAAGGCAATTTCTTCAAAATTTGGTACAAAGCCTCAAAGATTAACGGTTTAGATTTTGTTGGTCAAAGGTCAAAGTTGACTGTGACCTCACTAAACCTATTATTAATTTAATATAAACTGTAGATGTATATTTTGTATTTCAGGTAGGGTCTTTCCGTACCATTCTACCAGAGGCGATAAAGGCCCAGGATGGAGACAAGGGCATCAACATGACTTTAACTTATAACATCAGTGCTGGTAAATCAGAACAGATAAAAACTTTAAATTAAGTTCAAACATACACACAAACATGTGAAAAACAATGTTTTACATGATCTATATTTACAGTTTCTCCAAGCAAATACCAGCCAAACTTTCACATTGACCCCAATAGTGGAGTCCTGTCTGTGGTGACCCCCATTGACAGAGAGACGATGAACACCAGTACGATCTCTGTCAGCATCAAGGTATGAATGTTACAATCATCCATGAAGGGTCACACAACAGTGAATCTACAACCATAACTTGCTGGAAGTGATTTGATTCGATTCAACAAAATACCTACCAGCTGCAAATATTCAGGGTAGAAACAAATACTGCATCTATGACCTTTAAAGTATCTCCAGTTATGACCATGTATCCAGCTTTAGGTTGCTTTGGCTTCTTGTACAGATGATGATGCTGCTGCTGGTACATTAGCATATTGTCTCTCCTTGCTCCTTGCAGGCAGCCCAGACAGACGACAGCTTGAAGACGGCTGAATCTGTGGTGACTGTCACTGTTGAGGATGTGAATGACCCAAAGTCAAACCAGAGTCAGTACTCTGTATTATTTCTGGAAAACTCTCCAGAAGGTGCTGTTGTATTTAAAGCCACCGTCACTGACCTGGATCAGGTAGAGTTTAAATTTATCACCACACACAGACATGAAATGGTCATTAAGTGATCTGATCTCTTCCCATGGATTTTATTTGATCCCAGGGAGGATTTGTTGGAACTCTGCGAATTCTTCCAGAATCTGCTCCTTTCTCTATCAGCTCTGACGGGACGGTCAGAGTGAAAAACTCCTCTGCTCTGGACAGAGAAACCACTGAAAGCTTCAACTTTCAGGTAAACTAAACTTAAACAGGACTGAATTTGTTTGAGTTTCATATTCTAGCTAGACAATTCACTTTTTGTCTTGTCAAACTTGTCAAACAAAAAATAGTGCATTCATTGGAGACAATTTTCAACAGAATATTAATTCACTATTTAGTATTTAGAAAGTATTTAGATCAACATGATGGTTGGTGTTTGGATAATGATGAACCTCCAGCACATAATGATAAATGTTGGGTCAGTCACAATACTTGTTTTTTAAAAGAATTTGTTGACAAATACATTGTAGAATCACTAGAATTATCTTTACCTCTTAACCTTTAATGGTTGTAGGGGGGCTAGAGTTGATCCAATACGTAACATAAATCCTTTTTCCTCACCAATAGTCTAATACAGAGATTTTTACAGTGAGAATGCAAGCAGAGATCCAGAGTCTCAACCAATAATGGAAAAATTAGACTATCAAAAGAATGAACAACAACTATTAAAAGAACTAAGCATTTTAGCACAATGGGAACTAGACAGTGTATCTCCACCTGGTTTTGTTGTAAGTCTAAAACAGCTGCTGATGTTTTGTTCAATAAAAGATTGAAGCGACAGAGACGAATCCACCCCACAGTGTTGTAACTGTACCAGTCAATGTGACTCTCCTGGATGAGAACGACAACAGTCCCAAATTCACCATCAGCACATACGATGGAAATGTGTTTGCAAATCAGACAGAGGGAATGTTGCTGGTCCAGGTGAGTTATTAAACACAGTTCTGGTCAATGAGAATGATGTAATGTGTATATTATGTATGTGTATAGTATGTGAGCAACCCTAGAGAGAGGGGTACATGGAGAGAATGTGGGAACAATGGTCATTTTGAAATCCACAGTCTAAGCTAGCAAAGAAACAGCTGTTAGCTCAGAGTTCCAACATGCACAACTGGAAATTGCTATCACAACTAGAGATCGATGAGATACAACAACAATGCTACGGCAAGGGGGAGCCAAGATGCCAGGTCAATGGGGGGATGTCACAATCACCCCCACAATCAGAGATTGGGTACCAAGCCCAAACAAATACCAACAGCCTCAACCCAAGAGCTGCTGACCTGAGAAGGAAGATCATTGCCCAGTTAGAAACCTGGAACCCCCAACGAATACTGAAGTTGACTTGTAAAGTACCCTCAGAAGATCTGCTAGTAAATGTGAATGCTGCACTAATAACAATATCTACAGCAACCATCACTGAGACAGATAAGCTGATACACAGTACAGCAACAGTAATCCTTGAGAAGCTTGGGTACAAGATGGACTTTAGGACATTACAGGCAGCACCCACCATGGCAGATATGTTTAGAGGCCAAGATAAGGGCAACACAGATAGCCAGCTAGCAGAGCTACAGAAATGTAACATTGTGAATAAAGGGGCACCCAGGAAATACAACAAGCTCTCCATTCCAGAAGCACCCGAAACTGCCAAACAGAGATTAACAGCTCTGGCCACCCGACTGAAGAGATACACCAAAGAGGCAGAGGCCGGGAGAATAAACAAGCTGTTCTCCACTCAACCGGCCATGGTGTTCTCTCAGTGGCAGGGAAATAATAACAACTGGTCAGACCAATGGAACAATACTGGAAGGGAATATGGGAAAGAGAGGAAACACACAACTCAGATGCCCAGTGGCTAGTAGACCTAAGAGCTGACCACAGCAATCTCCCAGAACAAGAACCAGTAACCATCTCAATAGCAGACATCCAAGAAAGAGTGGTTAAAACTTCTGAAAATACATGTAGAACATTCTCACTGACTATTAGACCCTAATCTAAAAGTAACAATAAAACCAGTGATCTCTAAACATATGTAAAGGAGCTCTACAACTACCTCACTGACCACCAGGACCTCCTAAAGGCTCTTTAGAAACCCTCTGAAAGACATCTGGGATCTACTAAACCTAAAACCCTCTTTATTGACTAAAAGAACGTCCTCAAGAACCAGTAGAAACCTTTAGGGACTTTTTAAGACACCATGACTGTTGCCTTCATGACTCCTTGAACCTTCTGAGGGGCCTCTATAAACTCTATATTGACCACTAAAACTTATTAAAAACTTTCTTAATGGCCAAGGTCACAGTCCAACCCCCAACCCTAATGAGCCACTAAAACCTTTTTAATCTTCTAAACCCATCTTAGAACTTCTTCAATCACCACTTAAACCTTCAACACAACCTAAATCACCTCTAGAACCATCCATTTACCACTAAAACATCCTAAATGATTCAGAGAACCTCGTCTTCCTTCAATTTGTCATCTTAAGTGTTGTAGTTTTAGAAACAGTGTTAAAGTAACTTACTGACAGTCCTCATTAACTTGTGCACCAGAACATCAACACCAGCAGAGTTACCATCAGTGACATCAGTGACAACACACCTGAGTTCAGCTCTGACAGCTACATCAGCAACATCCTGCTGAAAGATGCAGAGAAAGGGAAGCTGCTGCTGATGTTGTCTGCCACTGACAAGGACGACGGGAACAACTCTCTAATCACCTACAGGTCAGTTCAGACCAGATCAGATCACAACCTGGTACTGGATTCAATAAACCTCAGACAATGTTCAATTCATTTATATATATATATATATATATATATATATATATATATATATATATATCACACAATTTGTTGTTATGATTTATGTTATCCATCCATCTATTTCCTACCCATTTATCCCACACTCGGGGTTGGGGTTGGACTGGAGCCTATCCCAGTTGCTTACAGGCGAAGGCAGGGTACACCCTGGACGGTCGCCAGCTCATCTCAGGGCCACATATACAGACAAACAACCATTCGCACTCACATCTACAATTTGGTATGGGCAATTTACTATGGGCAATTTAATATGCTCAATTCACCTATCCCTATCCCTTAACATATCCTATATGTTGCCTGTTTTTTGCGGTTGGAGGAAACTCACACAGACACGGGGAGAACATGCAAACTCCACACAGAATGGCATGTGGAGTTCATTTCTGCCATTGATATAACCATATTGGGTGATTTTGACTTTGAAATGTCATGGTCAAGGTCATTTTCCTATTCTGAAGAATCTCAAAAGACGTACATGCAACCTAACTCAAATCTACAGTCTGCCCTTATACTATATATTTGTACAACACTAGACAGAATTCACAGAAAATAAGAGGACAAGGTTTATCTTTTCTTATATTTTATCAGAAGTAGTCAAATGTAAAAGATTTCCAAGGTTTCTAAAGTTTTTGTCTCACTATTGAGCATCCCACATATTGATCAACATGGAGCATTCTAAAATACCTGGCCCCAAAAGCTTGAATTTGGTTGCTTCAATGGCAGATCAGGACAATCTTAATCAAAGCCTTGCACTTAATATGCTCAATTTTACCTATCCCCAATGTTGTCTTTTTTGTGGTTGGAGGAAACTCACACAGACATAGGGAGAACATGCAAACTCCACATAGAAAGACCCTGCGCCCCCGTGCATACATCTTAGCATATTTTGTTCTCTGTTGCAGTTTCATTGAAGGGGCCACTCCATATTTAGCCTTAAACAGTGAGACAGGAGAAGTGACCTTGACCTCTAACCTCACCAGTGTCACAGAAGACGTCACACTTGTGTTGACAGCCATGGCCAAAGACCACGGCGTGCCACCTTTGAGCTCCACAGGTGAGTTTCAGACACACCACAGTTCTCCATGTTGCCTGTTCTCCATTGTTTGCGTGTGGACATGGACAGATGGTTTGTGATGAAAAATCTGGACCAACACCACTAGTTATATAAAATCATTAAAATGTCAAAATCAGTATTATTTGTCCTGGGCCTGGGCTGTAGACCAGTTTGCAATTTGGTGTTGTGGGAATTTGTCACTTGAACTGAGTTAGTGGGTCCCTAGACATGAAAAATTACTGAGGTCCTTGTCCACTGTAGGGCCACGAATTGCGCAATGTTCAAATCAAATATGGCCACCATCGGCCACAATGAAAATCTATCTTCTTTGTTTCTGAATGTTTATACAAATGTAATACCTCAATTTTGACTATTTATGGAATGTGGAGTTCATTTCTGCCATTGATATAACCATATTGGATGATTTTGACTTTGAAATGTCATGGTCAAGGTCATTTTCCTATTCTGAAGAATCTCAAAAGACATACACACAACCTAACTCAAATCTACAGTCTGCCCTTATACTATGTATTTGTACAACACTAGACAGAATTCACAGAAAATAAAAGGACAAGGTTTATCTTTTCTTATATTTTACCAGAAGTAGTTAAATGTAAAAGATTTCCAAGGTTTCTAAAGTTTTTGTCTTACTCTTGAGCATCCCACATATTGATCAACATGAAATAATAAAAGGTTAAATAATCAAATAATCAAAGGTTATGCATCATCTGTCAAGACAATAATGAATTTCCTGTAACAAGTGAAAGGACAGAACGTGAGAGAATCAAACAAGCTGCTAAAATCTGTAATGATGTGGTTACAAATAGTATCAAAACTCTGATGGGGGATGATGATGAGGATAATGATAAGCGCATGTTTGTTATAATAATACCAACAAATACTACAAGTCATACACTCATTCTCACAAACTGACATCTATTGAGAAGAAAAGAATTGAAGAATCTAAAGTGTGTGAGTCAGAAGATGAGGCTTCCACAAGTGTTAAATTCACGACAACCTTACGAAGAAGTGTTGCACATTGTGCACCTCCAAGCTCTGACAAGGATGCAAGAACATTGCCCTGTGTTATATGTGATTAATACAGTAATTAAACAATATCTCCAAACATATGAATCTAAAACTGACACCACTGCTTGATGTCATGGTGCATCCCAGGCCAATAGCACTGCTGACAGACCAACTCTATTGTTCACTCAGCACATTGGTGTCCATGTTCATTGTGCAACTGCTGAAGTACCTGTGTCTTGAGTAATACAGGGAGTACCAACTGGAGTACTTCGTCTCCTCTAGGGAGAAACACATTGATGCATGAGAGAACTCCTGTAAAGTCTTCATCTTGTTGCTTCCTGGAGAAGAAGTCTTCCTGCAAAGACACATATGACTTTGTACACCCATAAAGTTCTTTTAATATGAGCAGGACCTTGTTTGGATCTCCCCTTTCCTCTGGAGACTTCTTCCCTCGCTTCTGCCTCCAGGTGATCATAGATGAAGAGAGCTTGGTCCGTGTGCAGGCATGGACCTCTTCAATCCACTCCCCAATGCTTAATCCTGTCCTGCCCCTGAACAGCAGGCACTTCCTGTCCCCGGGGAGATAGAGGAGGAGGGTCCAGGAGCTGAGGAACCAGCTGATGAGGTGCGAGGCCCAGGCCGGTTAGCCTCCCTAAGAGATGCATCTGTAGGTCTGTGGAGCTGAGTGATCCACCCTCTTAACTGGGCACCTCCTGTCCTGTAGAAACAAAACAAAGAAACAGACAGCAGTCTGTATAAAACCTAAATTTAATAATGTTAGGGTCCAAATCAATTGGGTTGTTGTTCTTTAGCAAAAAACAAGAAAACCTATAAAATACAAATCAATTGGGTTGTGAAAAAAGAGAAAAAAAAGGAAACTACAAGTCTCTGCCTTCAGTGATCCTGCCGACAATGCTAAATGTGGCACAAAGTGGTATTCCCTATGGTTTTAATAAGGTAAAAAAAAAAAAAAAAAAAAAAGAAGCCAGCTGTAACATCTAAAAACAAGAAACTAAAATAGGTGGGCTGGGGCCTCAGGGGGAGGCAGGCTATCAGGTATGTGCCCCTTCCTACTGGTGCAACACTACAGACAAAAAAAAGAATCAAACACTTCAACACATGAACTATAAGGTGCTCATGCCTACAGTAATGCAACCACCGTGTGGTCCTCTCCACCTGACCACCCCCAGGCCACCCTCCTGAAATACTCCCAAAAAAAATGGGGAAATAAACTTCCTGAAAAAAACAGAAGCAAAAGAAAATGAAAAAAACCAACAACCCAATTGATAATTAAACAACATCTCCAAACACATGAACCCAAAACAAGGAATCTAACAGAAATGCACTTAAACTAAACTAACTTAATAAACCTGGACCACAACAAATCAAAATAACAACAAAGGCAAGAAACTGGCCAATATAAAGCAAATGAACTCAAAGTAAACTAAAGAGGTCAAATCAGGCCCAAACAAAAAGCTGGTCCAAAAAGAAAGGAAATAAACAAAAAAGATAAACTACTCACAATTATAATAATAGGGTAATGTAATAAATTGCACCTGTAATAACGTAATAAAAGCGCCCGACTCCTACAGAAAGTTACATGTTTGGTCAATAAAAAGAGAATAAAACGCCTAAAAAATTTAATAATGAGCAAATAAAATGCTCTCCTGTTTAAAACTACATAACATTTATTGGCTAGAGCGGTAGTATAATGAGCAAATGAAATGTATTCCTGCTTAAAACAAGCGAAAAAACGCTCTATAAATATACTCGCACTTATCGCATCTGTGTCATCATCTTAACATGACGTGATCTCTATAGGAGAACGGACTTGGGTCATGGATAACGGGGATGCCACAGTAGCGATGAGCTTTTCCGTCACCATCTCAAAACCAGGAGAGCATACGCTCACATGACCCCCGCAGTACAGAGCGAACTGGCCAGGGACCAGTTTATCCAGGCTATAACCCCAAGAGAATTATATATCCGGACTCAACTGGTGCACCCCTGCACCCTACAAGAAGCCTTAGAGCTAGCTCTCTCTCGAGAGAGAGATTGTGGGAGCTGAGACCGCACAAAGTGGACTGAAAGACAATAGCCCAGTTGTAAGAAATGCAGTAGACAGCAGCCCGACCCAAGAGAAACCTGCTTGGGAAGCTGAACTAACAGAATTGATTCGTGCGATGTCTCTACAGTCATCACAAGGTGCTACATGCCCTCGCTAGCGCCCCTTGGTCTGCTGGGAGTGTGGCCTCCCCAGCCATCTCCTCAGACAGTGCCCAAAGAACTGGGATCAGGGAAACGGCTTGGGGTCCGTCTAGATGGGGAACCACGGACCCCCGATGTTGTGTTCCCTGCCACCTCATCATCATCAGGAGAAACCCAACAAAGGGAAAGGGAGAATTGGACTTTATTTCCCCCTGTCGCTGGTGACATAGCTGAGTCCACAATGGTAGTGGGCTGGACTCATGTTGGGAATTTCTGTCACGTCCTCATCACCCTGGCTAAGACCCCATGCACCGCCCTAGTGGACACAGGCTCGACGGCGACACTGATGAGGCCCGAACTAGTGCCAGCGGGGATGCAACTGGAGCAAACTGCGGTACGGCTGCGAACAGTGACTGGTGAGCTGGCCCCCATGCTGGGTAAGGGACGAGTGACCATAACAGTGGAAAGTCTGTCAGTGAACTTCCCTGTGTGCGTGGCAGAGGTACAAGATCCATGTATATTGGGGTTGGACTTCCTGAGATCTGCATGTTGTCTCCTGGACCTGGGGAAGAATATACTCAGCTTCCCTGGGGGCCCTACTGTGAAGATGATATCTCCTCCACCAGTTACAGAGACACACATGTCAGCAACAAAGGCTACAGAGACACCTACCCAATGTCCCGCCATTCAGCCAAACCTCCTCCCCACTACTAGCTAACCCACTAGCTAACCCACAAGTCATGCCCCAAATCCGTGGTCTCGAGCAGTTCCCCTCCCTGGCAGGATCCCCCTCAGTGTGCTCGGGTCCCCTCCCCTTGGTCCAGCCAACCGACATGGAAGAAGCGGATAGGTTATCAGGCGGTGAGAGGAATATGAAGAAGCAACTGTGATGGGCTGGAGTTGTGGCAGCAAGAAGAGTTATGGCAGGTGTTGTTGGTGTTTAAGGACATTTTTGCTCTGACGGACTATGAAGTGGGTCTGACACACCTGCTATTGGCAGGTACCCCTAAGCCCTTCAGCCAGACCTAAGACAGCCTTCTGCACAAACAGGGTGCTTTGTGGACATTGTGGACGAGAGGCTTTTCTGGTTCATACAGCATGCCACTTGCTTGCAACAGCCAAGGACCCCAAAGCAAGACTAGAGCCAACGGAACATGGATGGAAGGAGCCTTTGGCACACGCCTGCCACCAAAACTTCTAAAGCCCTTACTACTAAGTCTGCTCACAGTATGTAAGTTTGCAAGCAAGTGTGACAATTGCTGATGTGGCTGTCATGCTACTGGAGTTTCATGCACTGTATTCTTTTATGGAAAAATGGAAAAATCATCCTGTAAAAATCCATCCCACAAAAATTAATGCGTACATCCAGAGAAATCAGACTATATGGTGCACTTTTAGTTAATTTGGTATAATGTAATTTGTATCACTTTTATTGCTACAAAGTTTTATTTTCTCCCAATTGTTTTACTTTATATCATTGCACTAACACCCAATTAAAATAAAAGTTCAAAGGGGATGTTTATAATTGTTATGTTTCTCCTCTTCATGTCTTGTTATCATTAAAACAATTTATTTTGGAAAAAAATAGATAATAAAAAGTGACTAAAGAAAAAAATCTTAATTGAGGTATATAAAAATTATATTGACATTAACATTTCAATAATAAGATGATCCTTAATGTTTTTTAAATGTCAAATTTAGTACAATTACACTTATTGCATCTGGTTTTTATTCCTAATAATGGCCAAGGTCTTCGGAATTGGATAATGACCTTCACATGACCTTTTAAAGTCAAAAATCACCCAATATAGTCATAAAAATATCTGAAATGAATTCCACATACCATAATAAGTCAAAATAGAGGTGTTACATGTGTATATACATTCAGAAACGAAGGACCTGGATTTTCATCGTAGCTGATGATGCCCTTATTTGATTTGACCATAACGTAATTTGTGGCACTATGGTGGATGAGCATCCTCAGTGATTTTACATGTCTAGGGACCCACTAATTCAGTTCAAGCGAGAAATTCCCCCAACACCAAATTGCAAACTGGTCAACAGCCCAGGTACTAGATTATATCAAGTATTTTACCTCATACACAGGAGTTTCTGATCTACAGCTGTGTTGAGCTGGTATTTTGTTATTATTTTTTACTCAAGTAAAGGATCTTTGTGTGACTTCCAGTGGTGGAAGGATCACTTCTTCCACCACTGAAAGTCACACCATCAAATCCTGCAGAGGCTTTGAAAAGATGTCATTTTTCAGTTTGTGTCGTGGTGAATCTGAGGGTTTCCAGTCTGGTGGCGTTCCTGAGCTCCTCTTACAGCTTCAGCCTGCCTGAGAACCAGCCTGCAGGGGTCACGGTGGGGAGCGTCTGGGCATCATCGAGAAGCAACCTTTACGACGTCACCTATGAGTTGAAAACACACACTGACCTGTTTTCTGTTGATGCCAGCGGAGCCATTGTGACTAACAAACAGCTGGACAAAGAGGAGCAGGAGTGGTACTTCCTGGAGGTGGAGGCAGTGGACACAAGGGTTCCCCATACGTCAGCCCATGCAATGGTATGATCCACTGGAAGAGTTGTGTTTTCAGGTCTTTTGTCTGTATGTTTGTCCCATTTTTGTGAACGCTTTGATGGTCAAAGGTCAAGTTGCTGTGAATTCACAGGCTAATCAATTTAAACTGGACTGGTAGATGGAGGTAGTAATTCTAGTTCCACAAGTATGGTAGTAAAGTTGAAGCTTTGACGTCTAAACTGATTCACAGAAAATCTTCACGATCTTTACCTTTTCCTCAGGTCAGAGTTCAAGTGGAGGATGTGAACGAGCCTCCTCAGTTTGATCAAGAGGTCTACCAAGCCTCCATTTTCAGAATGTCTCCAAACAAATTCCCTGTCACAAATGTTAAGGTAAAGACCTACACACTGTGCCTCCACCTCCACCAGTGAGTTGGGAAAGAGTCTTAACAACCACAATGAGTGAGTTAAGTCCACAGGTTGAGTTTTATCTGCTCTGCGCTGTGATTATAGCACAATTAACTGAAGCAGTGAAATACAGTAGTTGTGCACTTTGAGCTGAAACACAGCGTGTGGTTAATGAGTCTGTGAGCAGCAGAGAGACATATCACATCATCAGGTAACTGATCTGTTTCATGAAGCAGCTGAAAAATGTTCTCTGTGCAGTTTCCATGACACAAAGCCTGAGACAGTCAGCAACAGCAATAACTAACCTGATAACCAAGCAATAAATTTATTCACTATACTACAGACAGCCACCAGGGGGCGATTCAGTCTTCTTGGCTTCATGAAAGTTACCTTAAAAAGAGCAGAAGTTGGTTAAGGACAAATTGAAACTATTGTCCACTACTTTCACCTCTAATCCAAAATAACCCTCTGCTCCACCTTCAGGCTACAGACACTGACGTTGGTGACGATGCTCGTCTGCACTACAGCATGTCAGACAGTTCTAATTTTGACGTGGACCCGTCCTCGGGTCTGGTGTTTGTGGTGTCAGCAGCAGATATAGCAGGACAATTGGTCAAACTGGAGGTGAAGGCCACAGACCCTCAGGGACTGTCCGCCACAACGAAGGTTGAGGTGAGTGTCGGAAGGTGGATCAGACTGTTTAAGACACTTTTGGAAGTTAAGGAAATTAAAAAACCAAAACCTGAACCTGTTCATCATCTCTTCTGGATTAATACAATAAATACCATCCGTTATTGACAAATTATTCACTGATTTCACCTTAATCAATATGTTCTGTTTTGGTCTTAAAAATAATAAATAAATAAATGATAAAAAAACTCATCTTTTGTTCACTAACTCTTGGCAAATTGATACATTTTTAATTAAAAAAAAATATGTAATAAAATGTGTCTGTATTGCCCCAGGTGGAGGTCAAGGGTGGTGTGAGCACCAGTGATGTGGTGACCATCTCTCTGAACCAGCCCGTCCACGTCATAGATAAGAATATTACAGCCTTGGAGAAGTAAGATGGGTTTTCTTCATATTAAATTTTATTTTCAGATTAATTCTTTGTTTCTTCATTTAATGTTTTCTCTCCTCTCAGGTCTCTGGGTGCAGGTCTGGGCTGGACTGTGGACATTATTGAGGTGTCGAGCGGAGGAGCAACAAAGGAGACAAAGACTCTGGTCAGCTTCATTGCTCTAAATGGACAAGACGTTGTTCCCTATGAGGAGGTCACAAAGTAAGAGTCTGATTTTAAATTATGATTACCTTCTTTAGAAGATATCAGCTAATGAATCTACAGTTTATTATATTTAGTAGCATCATGTGCCTCACTGAGACCTTCCACTCACCTTTAACTGAACGTTTTTTTAGCTCATGTGAGCAGACAGGGGGTTAACGAGACTGGCAAGAGGAAGGAAGAGGAGATTGTGATGTTTATTAAGGAGAGATGGTGTAACCTGGGCCACATCAGTGTTCAGTGTCCTGTGAGCAGGACACTTTCTGCTCACTGTTAACGTTTGGCCATACTGTAGACATACATCTATGGGCTGTTCTACATCCTGAGGGATTTCTCACACGTGGTTTGTGATAACTGTGTTCATCCTGCTGTCGGCTGATGCTGGAGCTGCCTGTGAACTCTCACACTATGTCATGTCCTAGCTGCAAACATCAAACCCACAAGCCTATTTATATTATACTTATTTATTTTATTTCTGTTAACATGGTTTTTTGATGCTTTTGTGGTTGTTGTTAAACGTGTTTCTTCCTTCTCAACCAATCCAAACAGGAAGCTGAAGACAGAATCGAATGCTGTGACCGCAGAGCTGGTAAAATTGTTTGGGGAGGGGACTCATTTTACTGTGGTGGACAAACCTGTAGACGACACCTCCAACACCATCACCATTGTTCTGGGTGTCGTGCTTCCTCTGATCTGCCTGGGATTGATCACTGCTGGCGTTCTAATCAGGTGAGACAAACTTGTTTCTTACACTACCCTCAAGTGAACAAAATACTGATTAATTTTAAACATTTTAAATTACAATGAATTTTAACTTAACTTTAGTAGTGCTAAATCTTTAACTCTAAAGGAATAATTAAAACAGAAAAAGTGAGCATCAATTGCATAAAATCTTAATATATAACTATGGTAAAACATGAAGATGAAAAATAATAAAATAATAAAATGAGATTTTAGAAATGACATCTGAACAGTTACTTTATACAGTCACATTTGTTTAATACTCTGACTTTTAAAGGTCAGGATTAGTTTCTTTGTTGTTTGTTCAAAAATTATTTTGTTCCATTTTAAGTTAAAGGTCCATTATTTAGGATTTATTTTATTTATAATAATTATATTTCATAGTGTCTTAATCACTTGAAATGAGTCTTTTGACAACATACAGGCAGTAGACACTGGGCGTTTCTCAATTGTGAGGGTGCTTCTTCAGCAGCATGCTCGCCTTAGAAGTCATATGCTACAGAGACGAGGCTACACACCTCACTAGCGTTTGAATCACATACAATTGAACAGACTAGTAAGTGTGGAAGTATGTCATCCCTGTAAAGAATAAAAACATTTATAAAAGTCATATGTGTAACGTCACACGGTTGACAAGTCATTAGTCCTGGTACGACTGAGTAAGACAACAGATGAATAAATCGCTGAACGATTGTAAACGTCAATAATAATGATGCGATCATAACTACAACATAAACAACCACAAACAAGCAATTTATTAACAATGTATGTTCGTGTTCATGGTTAAATATACATCAGCAACTCATGAAATAAATAAAGTTCTTCAAATTTATTTAAATGAGTATTGCTGTTGCTTCCCTACTGCATCATTGTGCATTAGAGGATTGTAGGTATTTAGACAATATCAAGGATACATCAGTGTATCCTTGACATTCCAACAAATCAAGTTTTCAAGGAAATGCTGAAGCATCCTTGACATTGTAACAGTGCTTGTTGAGACTTGATGATGTGGCGTCCTCGAAAAAGCACCTTTAAGCAGCTTCCTGTAATATGAGAAACGGCCACAGGGTCCTCCCTCGTTGAGGCGGCCATGTTTTTCTATGGTAGCCCAGAGTGGACAAACCAAAAACAAACCAAAACATTGTCTTCATGATTTAATGTCTGCTGATTTTTCAGGCTGCAGTAATGTTATAAAGTGTCAGATATGGATGAAATATTAAAGTGTCACTTTCATTTCAGGAAAAAGAAGAAGAAGAGGAGAAGGTCTATTGACTGGCACATAGGTATATAAGACATGTCGTCTTACATCAGCAGCCACCAACAGCAGTCTTTAGTCAAATGTACAAGTCCAAGTTAATCAAATTAGTTATAACAAGAGTTATACAAGACTTATAAGTTCAAGTATACATCAACTTGTTGCTTATCAATGTATGAAGTAACTTTTTACAGATTTTACATTCCTCAGTTGATGATCACACATCAACACATCATCATGAATCATGCACTCATTAGCTGTACTTACATGTATGTTTTATACTATATTATGTTTTATTGTGAATTTTGAATGAACATAGTACTGTAATTTTGTTTGCACAAATGAATGTGACTTTCATTTGTTATTGTATGAAAATTCTCTATTATGTTATGGATAATTCAGATTCCAAAATTTCCTCCATTATATTCAGTAAATGTAAAGCAATAAGCCAATACACACAACTTGGCTCAGCCTTGAGAAGTGTTACTGTTGGTACCAGCCATGTCATCTGCACACTGGCCTCTCCCTGAAGAACATCAAGCGCCTTCACAAATGGGCTCATTGTCTTCACATATTCTGTGAGAAAATGCAGGAATGAACCTGTTGGAAAACAGATTTGAAACAACACATCAGTGACTACAAAGTCAAATATGTAACACATGATTTTCTATTTATTGTGCACATACACACATATATAATATTAAAGTCACTAACGTGTGAAAATGAAAGCTACTTGCATGGGATATTTTAGCACACAGTTGTAATTGCTCCTTCGCCTTGTTCTCTCATGATTCTCACAAGTCTTTCCACAGCCAGGAAAAGAGAATTCTACCTCGTCTCATTTGGTCTCAAGAGCTGGGGTTTGCCAACCTGGGCCCATCCATACTGCCTGTGACGCTACATTGAATTTCACTTTTAAGTCAGTCTGGCCAACCTGCCTATTCTCTGCTCTTCCTGATCTTGAAAACTCAGGAACTAGTGAAAAATAGACTTTTACGCTGGTGAGGATTTAATGTGATGATGCACTGGTTAAGCGACTTCAAACACATGTGTTTACAGCCAACATGGAGGCAATCATTCACTTCAGCTGTAGCTGTAGCTGAAGCCTTCATGCAAAGAAAGGATGTCTTTGCTTTGCTACCCACCATCGCTAGGCATACGTCATGGGAATCAGCGGTCTGACTGGTTGTAGCTCTGTTCAATTCAATTTAATTTATTTTATTTATATAGCGCCAGGTCATAAAAACATTTATCTCAAGGCACTTTACATAGAGAAACCCAACATTTCCACAATGAGCAAGCGCTTGGCAACAATGGAGAGGAAAAACTCCCTTTTAACAGGAAGAAACCTCCAGCAGAACCAGACTCAGAGTGGACGGTCATCTGCCTCGACCGGTTGGAGTGAAATGAAAACAGGGAAAAGAGAAGAGACAGAGGAAAGAGAGGGAGGAGGACGGGGGAGGAAGAAAAGTGGGAGACCAGAAAGAGACAGTAGAGAGTAGATGGTTACAAGTAGTTAAAATTATCATTACAATTAATATTACAATAATAATAATGATGAAGATGAAAGTGATGATGTCGTCAAAGAATTGGAGTCCAACAGCTCTGGAGTCAAAACTTCCTGTAAAAGAGAAAAGGGTAGGGGGAGACACAACTGCGAGAGAGAGCAGATGATGTTAAAAATATGTAATATTTAAATATAAATATCAGGACATGAAGTGTGAGGGAGAGAAAGAGACGTGAGGAGTGAGGGACAGAGAGGAGCAGTATATTGTCAGAGTCCCCCAGTCTAATCCTATAGCAGCTTAACTAAAGGATGGTTCAGGCAGGCCCGTGTCCTGCCTGGACCATACTTAACTATAGGCTTTATCATAAAGGAAAGTTTTTAGTCTAACCTTAAATGTAGAAACGGTGTCTGCCTCCCGGACCCAAACTGGGAGCTGGTTCCATAAGAGAGGAGCCTGATAACTGAAGGCTCTACCTCCCATTCTGGTCTTAGAGACTCTAGGAACCACAAGTAAACCAGCAGTTTGTGATCGAAGTGATCTATTAGGATAATAAGGAACTATGAGTTCCTTAAGATATGATGGAGCCTGATCATTAAAGGTTTTATAGGCAAGCAGGAGGATTTTGAATTCTATTCTAGATTTTACCGGAAGCCAATGAAGAGCAGCCAATACTGGAGAAATATGATCTCTGGTCCTACTTCCTGTCAGTACTCGTGCTGCAGCATTCTGGATTAGCTGAAGGGTTTTGATGGAGTTACTGGAACACCCTGATAGTAGAGAGTTACAGTAGTCCAGTCTAGAAGTAACAAATGCATGAATTAACTTTTCAGCATCCTTTCTAGACAGGATGCCTCTGATTTTTGCAATATTACGTAGGTGGAAAAAAGCTGTTCTAGAGACTTGTCTAATATGAGATACAAAGGATATGTCCTGATCAAAGATTACTCCAAGATTCCTCACAGTAGAACTGGAGGCCAAAGTGATGCCATCCACATTAGCTATGTGATCTGAAAATGATGTTCTTAGATGTTCAGGTCCAAGTATGATAACTTCGGTTTTGTCATCCAGTCATCCAGGTCTTTATGTCTTTAAGACAGTCCTGAAGTTTGATGACCTGGTTAGTTTCATCTGGTTTCATAGATAAGTACAGCTGGGTATCGTCTGCATAACAATGGAAGTTTATATTGTGCTTCCTGATGATGTTTCCTAAGGGAAGCATGTACAAGATAAAGAGGATTGGTCCTAACACAGAACCCTGTGGAACTCCATGACTAACTGCAGTACGTATGGAAGACTCATTGTTTACATGAACAAACTGGAATCTATCTGATAGATACGATTTAAACCAAGAAAGCGCAGTGCCTCTAATCCCAACAACATGTTTTAGTCTATGTAATAGGATGTTATGATCAATTGTGTCAAACGCAGCACTAAGATCCAGCAAGACAAGAATAGAGACAAGTCCATTGTCAGAGGCCATAAGAAGGTCATTGGTAACTTTCACTAATGCTTCTATAATTAGCTAGATCACCTGGGTCCAGAGTAGGTTTTTAAGTAATGGTTTAATTACTGCAGCTTTAAAAGCCTGTGGTACATAGCCTTTTACTAAAGATAGATTTATCAGATGCAAGATGGACATATCAACTAAAGGTAGGACGTCTTTAAACAGCCTGGTTGGAACAGGGTCTAAGAGACAAGTCGTTGGTCTGGAAGAAGAAATGGTTGTAGTCAGTTCAGAGAGATCTATGGGAGAAAAACTGTCCAGATAAAAGTCAGCTGTTAATGCTGATTCCAAGTCTACTGCACTGGGTGAAATATCAGTGCCAGAAGTGGGAGGGAGGTAACTAATTTTATCTCTGATGACAATAATTTTATTTGTAAAAAAGTTCATAAAGTCATTGCTGCTGAGATTTACTGGAATAGACGGTTCCACAGAGCTATGACTTTCTGTCAGCCTGGCTACAGTACTGAAAAGGAGCGTTCAGAGCGGTTCAGTACTGTTGTAGTGCCCGTTGATCCCACCTCGGAGAACTTCATGTCTATGGGATCTTTGCCAGACCAAGCTCCGTTTATGAGCTTGGTGCAACAGCCTGGCTAGGAGTTTGCATTTTGCTTCAGTTATCTCAGCAGCTGCAGTGGGTCTTCCACTTTTGCTCCATAGACTCCAGCACCTTGAATATACTGAGTTGCTTGTAGACAGTATTGGTGTTTGCTTCTGAAGCATCAACTGTTGACACCAGGTTCAAGTCCACAGCAATGATGCTTTGACAGTTGGTAATCATCATCCTCTTCTAACAAAATTCCTGCTTCGACAAACTCAAGTTCCTCAGTGTTGTCCTCCTCTTCCTCTCCATCACTGTTCTCTCTTTTATGCTGTTTCACTCAGCCTTGTCTCCTCACATAGTTCCTGGTTATTACTGACATCCAGCTCTCCACAGATACAAAAAGCTTTAATAAAATTAGAGCCATTATCAGTGGTTGTACACACAACCTTGTTCTGGATGTTGGACTCTGTGTAAATGTCATTCAGGGCACCAGCAAGTGCAGAAATTGTGTGTGATCCTTTGAGCTGTTTGCACGATAATGTAGCAGAGCACCTCTCCATTGCTTCAGGCTCTATCCAGTGTGCTGTGACTGACGAAACTCCATCTGTGTGCTGTCCAGCAGTCAGTCGTGGTAGCAACGGACTCAACCTCATTCATAGCAGACTTCAGATTATTCTTCATTTCCAGTGTTGCTTTCTCAGTTTTATTTTTCATATTGCCTCGGGACCTTACAACTACATCTGGTTTCAGGTGAAGCACAAGAGTTTTAAAATGCTGCTGTTGGACAATACTGGTTTCCCACAGGTTAAGTTGCTTGGATGGGCCTTCATCTGAGGGTGACTTCCTCTTCAAAGTAGGTACATTGAGGTTTTTGTATCTCTCCAGGTGATTCACATGCTTTCTCTGGGAACGACAATATATAAGAGGTGGTTAACCTGACAGAATTTTGATTGTTATATAAATGTTTGTCTTCGTGGGGAGTTGATGTAGATGACTAATTACTATATTACTGAAAGCCTTTCCTGCCAGAAAATGTAATTATTATTTTTTTGCCTTTAATCAGAAACAGTGTAGAGAGACAGGAAACAGGGAGGTCAGTGGGGGAAAGACACGCAGGAAATGTCAGCTTAGTCGGGATTCGAACCAGAGAACAACTGTACGGTATATATGACAACATGGTGCACCTTGGCCACTTGGCCACCCACCCTAAACCTACCCTCTCCAAGGTGTGGGGTGTGGTTTGGTGATAGCCCTGAAGAGTAACGTTACATGTCGCATGTTGGTTGTTTTTTTTAAACCAAGAGGTAGCTAGTGTTGGCTCAGGCTTTTATGCCATCAAAACAACATGTTCCCATAGCTTTGCTAACATTGTGAACTGACTAACAAAACATGTTAAATTAGCTAATGATAACAACTGAAAAATACACCGTACCTGTGTGTTTTTCAGATAAGACAGAGAATTATTGAATGCTAGAAGCTTGTGGTTTTTAGGCTGGCACAAGACACATAAAGAAAATCACTTTTGAATGTCTTTTTTGGGTCTATACTGCCTCTACACACACTGTGAGTTTGATGAAAAGCCTTAATTGTTTAAATAGTAAATTCACCAGTGTTAGAAACCATGTTCTTAAACCATCCAGGGATATCTGAATAACACCACCCTCCAACATAATGGAATATCTCCACCTACTCCCCATGTGTACTTTACAGTAGCAGCTCATCTGCATGTAGGAATTCTAATTAGTCAACCTGTTCTGAACCAGAGGGGTAGAGAGGCAGGTAAATATGTCTGATCTGAGAGGTATTTTCAAGCTATTTTCTATCACAGTGATGCATCATCATAAATCTCAGCCAATAGTGCCTTGTAGGTGGTACAGTGTATTATTTTACACTGAATCACACCATGTCTGGCACAAACAGACAATTTATGGACCTGTTTTAAAGATTTCCTCATATTGCCATACCCAGGTCTTCCTCCAACAGTGACTTTATTAAGACTCAGGACGTGTGAGCTATAGAGATATTAGATATAGATATAGAGATATATTAAATTGAGCCTTTATGAGTTACCTAAAACTCTGAATGGGTCACTGAATAAATTGGGAAAGACCAGATATGTGTTATGAACAAAGCTGTAAATATCTAAAGAAATGTTGTTTGGGCAGTGAAAAACTGTCTGAAAGTTGCTGAAAAGAAACAAAGACATGATCAATGTAGAAGTCCCTAAAATTATACCAATACCAATATTTGCTCAACATAAAAAACAAAAAACAAAAGAACAACTCAGAGGGAAGAAAAGCAAGGTTGGCTGCACTTGGTGTTTAAATAGTCTAAGAAAGTCTGTGAGCCAATCAAAAAATTAAAAAAAAGAAACAAATGTAACAAAAATAACCATCACAGTGACTATGACGCTGATACATTAAATACTTGTATATTAAACTTTTAGTCAAATCTTTTATTTCCTGAAATCAGCCACTCAGTTCACCAATCAGTTCACTCTGAATCCAAAAACCAACAGACACTTGGATAAAACATTTTTATGAAATGATTTTTTTTTTTTTTTAATTCTCACTTCACGACCACATCTTGTTTTTTTTATACTTTAATTTTTCAGTTATCAACCTGATTAATTCAGTTATTTATCACACAAAGTTTTTTTTTTTTCACTTTTCTTTAAAGCACTTTAGTTTAGTTCAGGACATTAAATTAATCTAAACCATATAAGATTTGCAAATTATTTCAAAAACATGTTCATGTTTCATGTGAACATGAACACGTTTTCACCTGTAAACAAAATAAAGTTTTATCCTCCAGAGACTGTTTGAATATCTACTTTGATTTCTATAGACAGATGTTGTATTTAAATTGAATTATTTTTTTAAATAAAACATTTCCTGTGTTTTAATATGCAGTCGCCTGTCAGTACAAACAAACAAACCAACCTGTTTTTCTACTCACCAGGTTTTATGACCCACGCTGCTTCCCGTACGTCTTTAATCCTGAAATAAACAAGTTTATTTTCTTCTGAAACGACAAACACTGAGCAGAGAGGGAAAAAAACAGACCTCAGAGCTCCATGGGTTCAGTTCATAATTCTTCATATTAAAACTGTTTTTATTAATTTATTCTCTATTAAAATAAAATCAAGAGAATCAGAACACAGCAGAAGAAGCGAAAATAAAACAATAGATTATGGAATGTACTTCAGTAAAGAAAATAAAAGCTCCGGCTGGTCCAACATGGCGGCTTTATTCCAACCACAGTCAAATAAAGCACCGCTTTTATATATTCATATATATATAAAGATATTTATATATATATTTATATAGTTTTCATATACACCTTCAGGCAATGACTAGAGAGGATTCTTTACAGAATCAAGTTTCATGTGGTTTTTTTTCTTAATTTACAGGTAAACTTAGTTTCTGGATAATTAAACCACAGAAAAGTCAAGGCAACTTTCTTTTGCCTCGATCGTTAAAGTACAAAACTGGCACAGAGGACGACCATTTTCATACACAGTAAAAATGCAATAAAATTAAATTACATACAGAGGAGACAAAAGTTCTGTAAACCTTTCCCCGTTACAGCAAACCTCAAATAAAATCACTGTTCAAAACAAATTCAAATCAGTATAAAACACACGCACACACACAAAAAACAAAACAAAAACAAAACTAAACAAAAACTTTTTTTTTTTTTTGCCCTTTCTTTGAAAAAAATGTGCTATAGCCTGTCCCGACTTTTTCTGTTTTTCTTCTTTAAATTGTCAAACGAGGGAGGAGGGAGGAGTCGGCTGCACGTGGAGTCGGAGTTTAGTAGATCGGGAACGACACGGCGAGCGCCACTGAAGCTGGAAAATAACGACTGAACATCAGCAAAAAGGCGACGAGCAGCACGAACAGCAGAAGAAGAAACGGGAAAACAGGAAATGTGTTTGTTTGTTTGTTTTTTTTTTCCTCTGAGCAGATTCAGATTTTTCAAAAAGAAAAAGAAAAAAAAAAAGGAAAAAGAAAAAGTTTTGTCAAAGATCTCTTGGCGGCTGTGAGTTGATGATGTCATGAAGAGGGCGGGCCTTTAACAGACAGTTTGGTAACTATGGCGATGGTGGCTTCCACCGTCCTGTACAGCATGTCCAGCATGTCGGGTGGGGGTCCGGCGCTCGGGAACACCTGGGAGGAGGGGGCGTGGCTGACGCAGCCCTCCGACCCCTCCCCCACGAGCCCGAGGGCCGATGGGAAGGCAGCGTCCTCTGAGAGAGGCGGGGCCGAGCTGCTGCCGGTCTTAGAGCCTGCCTCCTTCTCCTCCTTCACCTCCTCCGTGGAGCCGGACATTGCCTCCCGCTGCTCCGCCTCCTCCTCCTCACCCGTCGCCACATGTCTCGGCGGCTCGGGCTCCTCCCCCTGAACAAACCCCTCACCTGCCTCTTGCAGCAGAGAGGAGGAGGAGGAGAATGAGGAGGAGGACGATGAAGAAGCCTCCATCTTCTCCTCTTTGGGGGAGGAGTCCAGATTTCCAGAGGAGGTGGGGGCGGGGTCGGGCGAGGGCGGGTCCTGCTCCGTGCCCGGGTCGATCAAGGAGGAAGAGTCTCGAGTCTCTGTGTCTGAGGTGCTGGTGGGAGTCAGTGCCTCCTGGTGGTCGGGCTTCGTCTCACCGCAGGGCGGGAGGGCTGAGGAGGAAGAGGAGGAAGTGGAGGCCACGCAGAGAGGAGCTGCCGCCACGTCACCAGCTCGATCATCGTCGCTGCTCACCCGCCGCCGCTTGACCGGAGTCGCTCCTTCATCGTCAGCTGACACACACACACACACACACACACATTAGTGACATGTTATGGTTTCGATCAGTGGTCAAGTATAAAGATGGCTTCCACTTCCTTCCACTGTTACACAACTAACACGCTGCCATCCTGCACATCTGGAGCCAGAAGCTGTGTCTCAAAGGGGTTAAACAGACGTAGTGTTATATTCGTAAGGCTCCTGGCAGTGTTTGGGCTTTGAAAGTGATGTACAGCTTTTTTAGTGACACAAAAACGCTGTCTTACTTACACTGACATTAGAAATCTGCCTGGATCACTTATTATCACTTATTAACTTCCTGGCCAGGCTCACTGCTACCGCCACATCTCCGCTGACACAGTACTGATTACATTTTTTGGCAACTGACAGTACTAGATTTATAACAGTGCATATTGATTCAAATTTGCTGGATTTCCCCTTAATACTTTATCTAACTTTAATACCTTAGGTAATTTAGTTCAGCTAACTGGGCGATGGTAGTTGACTTATCTTATTTAAATACCTCAGTTTATTCAGCCAACTCAGCTAGATTTGTGATATTGTTACTGATTGTGATGTATACAACTGACCACCAGAGTCTGTGCAGACCAGGAAGTCAAACCATCGTATCATCTTGTGTGTGTGTGTGTGCGTTGTACCTTTGGCCTTGTGGTCTTTGGCCTCCAGCTCCAGAGCGCTGCGTTGCTGAACACACACTCGACAGCGACCAAGCAGCTCCTGCAGCGTGGGGCAGAGGGCGGGGTCAACGGCCTGAGGCGGCTGGACGGAGAGCAGCAGCACCAGCGCCCTAAGGTCCTGATGAGACAGACAAGAAGAGACAATGAAACCTGATGCAGCAGACCACGTGTGAGTGTGTTTGTGTGAGAGTGTGTGTGTGTTTCCGTACAGCGTTGAGCAGGCCGCTGGTCTTGCTCAGCTCCAACCGGTGAGCAGCGAGCTCTGGCTGCAGGCTGCTCTGTTCACTCAGTAGGTTTGTCACCAGGACACCGATCAGGTTGGAGCAGCTGGGACCAGACAAGACCTGGACCTGCAGCACACACATTGTGTTGATCAGTATCATCTTTATTTATTACACCAGTGAGGAGTCTCAGTCAGAGAGACGAGACAAACCAACAGAAATCAAACATTTCTTAGACTTGATATGAGATACGCTGTAAATGAAAGTGGCACCTTGTGCAGGAAGCAGGTGAGGAAGGAGTACGCCACGTTGTTGTTGAGGAACATCCTCTCGTCCATCAGGATGCACTTGATGTACTCGCTGAAAGCAGGGTCCTCACATAGCAGCTTCACACACGTTTTAGCCAGAACGGACTGAAAACAGGAGGCGTGAGGAAGATGAGGAGGATAATGATGAAGAGAGGAGTCAAAGATGATGATGATGTGAAGTTAGAGTGAAGGTTGTTTACCTGTGACTGACAGAGCTCTGTCCACAGTTTGGGGAAGAGGGCGAGATGAAGAGGAAGACCCTCGTACGCGATCAACACACCTGAAACACACAGATTATATAAGTTTGTTTTTATTTGTGCCTGTGAGTCAGATGTGACCTTGGTTTAAATGTGACATGTGAAATGCATCGTGGGAAATGTGGTTTGTTTTGGTTTTAACTACAGCTGCTGCTGTGATTTTAACGCGGCAGTTACTCTGACAAAGACAACAACGACATCAACTGAGAAGATTCAGACTCGGGCTACGTACACGTTTTAATTCTGTGTCCGTAACGGCGTAAAAAAACTAAAAAGTCTTTGCTTTCACACACAGATGTGGGTTGTACATACTCAGTTTGACGAGCGTGTGTCTGTGAATTTCTCGCAGTTGATGGCGACACGACACAGCAGGTGGATGAACTGATGATAGGACAGGAAGTAATCCAGCAGCATCCGGTCGTACACCTCATCTTTACCCTGAGAGACACACACGGGTTAGTGAACACATCTGGACCCTACCGTCACCAACTCCAACTGCTGTTGAACGCACCTTGCTGCTCTCGACCATTGACGGCAGCAGACACATGTTGAGCTCCGGCCTTGGAGGTCGGATGTTGTTTTTCGCTCCCATCAGCTTGATGTTCTCTCTGCAGGGCAGGTACGGACCAAACGACACTGTGGACGCAAAACACAACCATTCTTCATTACGTTCACATGAAACATGTCAGGACGAAGAGGAGGAGGAGGAGGACACTCACTAGGGATGTTGCTGTGGTGGTAGGTGCAGTGGTTGTGCTGCAGGAAGGGAACCAGTGTGTGCAGGAAGTCGTGTGGACTCAGAAGAACCAGTTCTTTCAGCACATCTACGGGAACCAGAACAAACATGTTAACGTCAAACACAGGATCAGAGTGGCGTGTGGTGAAGAACGGTAGCGAGCGTTTACCCAGGCAGGCGTTGCGTAGCTCGGGGGGACTGTAGGAGTTGAGGAGGGTCAGCAGCTTGTGGGCGAAGTCGATTCTCTCCTGCCACTGGATCAGAGCCTGCTTCACATCTGGAACAAGACACAGAAAGAGTCGAGCGCATTTACCTCCCTCGTGTCTTTACGTCACACAGTAGCAACAACAGCAAACAAAGTTTCTTCCCACTGACACAAAACTAACGGCAACGTTTCTGGGTCTGAGCACTGCCATCTTGAACATTTGGAGCCAGAAACTGATCTTCTTTCTTTGAAGGATCCGGTCTATAGAGGTCTGGCTGAACCAATGGACCTTAAATAAAACAGTTTAGCCAACAGATAAGTTCTTAACCACCATCTTTACGTGCTGAAGTTTCACATTGCAACAACACCTAAAAGTTTGTCTCTGTTACAGAAAGAATTCATCTACATTTTACGTGTTGGAGCTAAAATCTAATCCAGTCCATTAAAAAAAAAACATACTCCTCTGTTGTCCAAACTGTAGCCTTCAACATGAGACATGCTAGTCTCCACCTGTGACATATACGACTGATAAATCCACCTCTCGGAGCTCATTAATTGTAACGGACAAACCGACTTTCAGCTCAGTGCAGCAGTAGACAGCAACATCTTTGTTCTGTTCAGTTTTGTCAATGAATATAAAGATAAAATAAAGATAGTACTCTTTAACAAAAAGCTGCGTCTATAAAGATTTCTGTCTCTGTTAAATCTTTTCAGACGTGCATTCGGACCTTTGCGCTGCAGGTACGGCCGTGTGGCTTTGAGGACAGACAAGAAGATGGAGAGCAGCTCCACCAGGTCTCCGGTCACGTGACACGCCGTGGCCTCGTGGTACATCATGTGCAGAGTGTTGAAGGACTGAGGAGGGAAACCAAGTCACACACAATCCTGTTAGTTACTCGTTTTATCGATGACCAAGCAGTTTCAACATGTGATGGTCTGTTTTTTTTTTTTTTTTTTTTAAAAAGGCAGATCCGGATCCTGATCCTACTTCAGTCATGAGGATGAGTCCTCGGTTGAAGACCACCAGCAGCCGGTCCTCGTCGTTCTCCAGCAGAACTCTGAAGGCACTGAGAGGATGGAAAGAGCCACAGGTTACAACACCAGACAGGCAGTGTTCATACATGTAGTATGGTTTTATCTTTATTCAATAGTTTTTTCTTCCTTGTTGTTGTTGCTCCTTCTGGTAAACATGAGAATCATGAAAAATAAAAGCATGAATGAAAAGATGAAGATGTAGAGCTGAATGATTCCAAATGTCTGCAGTGATTAAACTAAAACTTCAGGCTTCAGAGAGAAAATACACTTTATCTTTTGGTATAATTCAGAGGTTGACAACCTCTTTCATCCCTCTGCTGTGTTTCTCTGTAGCTTTGAATCGAAAGTTATTTTATCTATGGCTACTTTATTAATCATAGCCATTGTAAAGCTATTTTATTCATCTATTTATAAATATTTTTCCCTTATTACATTCCTCTTATTGTGGAGATTGAGGTCTTGTGTGTGTGTCCTGACCTGATGAGCGTGGTCCAGCAGGAGCGTCCGTCCAGGCAGCGCAGGTAGCAGCTGATGGTGGTTTTCTTGAACTGCTTGACGTCCTCCAGCTCTTCCTCCCTCATGTCGGCTCGCTGCGCCACGAACAGCTGCATCAGGTTGAACAGCTCCTCCACCGCCTGCAGGGGGCACCGTGCACACAAACACAGATACAATATGATCACAACATTTGACAATAACAGAAACAACCAATTAGAAAAGTGCTGTGAGTGTGCGCGCTCACCCCGGGGTACTGGCTGGCGTGTGGCGTCAGGTTCTTGAAGGCCCACTGGATGTTCTGGTGAGAGGCGAGCTGCCGTGTAAAGGCGGGCGACTGCTCGCAGCACATGCGCAGGATGCCGTAGTAGGCGGGCAGCATGCCGCGGTTGAAGAGCACCACCTCCTGGTCATCGTGGTCAGCCAGGATGTAGTTGAAGGCGATGTTCTTGGTCACCACCGGGTTCTGCACCACCAGACGCACGTTCTCTGGGCAGTCCACACACACATTGTACCAGAACGACAGCAGTGCCTGTTTGTTGTGGTTGGTGGCGATGGCCGGCTCTGACAGTTTGGGCTGAGGACAGAGAGATGGACACGGTCAACAACAAACAAAGCAACCAACAAATAAACCAGACGCAGTCTCTCCTTCACATCTGGATCCACATCACAACAGATGTAGTGTGGTCCTGTAGTAGCCAGCGGTGTTTAACATGCGCTCGAGTGCATTAGCATTACAGCCACCAAGTACCGTAATTTACTGCACCAAGTACCGCACAATTTCGTGCAGATAATCGGCAGCTTTCATGTCAGAGGTCAGCACACACCAGTAAAATAAACAAACTTTTGTTAATGGACTTTAATAATTGATGGAGTCATATAAATCGTACAGTTTAACGTGTTAATGCTGACAGCCCTACTTATTATTATAACAAGTGGCTCTTTATTTGACTAAATCATTTCAAACAACTTTAATTTATATTCTAAGGGGAAGCTGTTAATAAACATTTGCTTTATAAATATAAAAGAGCAGCAGGTAATTTTCCACCATTAGGTGGAGTCTGGGATAATAGCTAAGCCGCTAACTGCAGAAGTCATACTGATGTCAACTGACGTCGTCTGTCTGCATCAGTTGCAGTGCTACTGAATATGTTTTAAATATGAGCTTTTAGGAAATTATCTATTTGTTTGGTGTTGATCTCTCTTCTGCTTCAAAAACAAACGTGTTGATAAAGTTCAGTTTAATGTTAAAATTGTCTCTGCGTTCAACTTGTTCCTATTAAACTTATTTGTTCAGGCGGTTGTCATCATGTGACCTCTCCTCTCTGAAACAAACAGTGACGCAGTTTCACATTAAACATCAGTGTTTTATCAATCACGTTCAGTGAACAAACGATTGCTGCTGATCTCTGCTCAGCTTGTTTCCCTGACAACTTAAGATCCTTCATCACAGATTTAAATAGTAAAAATAAAAACGTTAAGACGCAGCTCAGGTTGTTGATGAAAAGACATGACAGATTATACTGATCCACACTAACAGACTGTTAATAATAATAATAAACTGATCCTAGAAGAAGAAGAAAAATCATCTTCAGGTTCTGATAAAAACAAACAGTCGTACCTGGAAGAGGTTCCACAGGTCCATGAAAAATGCAGAGAACATGAGTTTCTCTGTCTTGGAGATGAGGCAGTACGTCATGAAGCTGAAGTACTGCACCAGCTTGGTGGTGCCGTGAACACTGGCGTCCACATAGAGTTTGGCGCGTCCCAGCAGCCCCAGCAGCAGGTTGTAGACCTGGTGCAGGACCACTGTGGTGTCAGGTGACAGCGGTAGCTCGCGTGTCGGAAGGTGGAGGGAGCGTGTGGAGCGAAACATCTGGCGGAAGGAGTTGCTGGGGATGAGGGAGACGAGGAGATACGCCGCCGCTGGGGAGGAGAAGGTGGACGAGTTAAAGACGGAAGCAAACAAGAGACTTAATTAAAAAACAGAGACATTGAGTCAAAAAACATCAGTCTTACATGTGCGGACTCGGGGGTAGTTGTGCGCCAGCAGGAAGCGTTCCACCCAGTTCTCCATGTTCTGCAGGACCCAGCTGTGGGCCAGTTTGTTCCTGGGAGTCTGGACCGCCAACCAGTCCAGACACTGTGACGGGTTGTACTCGATCACCTGAGAGAACACACACACAGCAAATGTTAACATGTCTCATATATGACGTGTTCTATGAGTGTGGCGAGTGTGGTTGTGACTCTGTTCACCTCCCAGATCCTCTGCAGGATGTAGGACGCAAAGGACGGCATCCCCGGTGGTCCGCCTGCAAACTCCATCAACATGGTCAGCAGCTTGAAGAATGGGTTGGCAGCCTGATGAATGACAAGTAAAACATGGAGTCAGGAGCGAGTTTACACCAACATCCTGTTTTACTTATCATCTTATCTCTGTTGTCATAACAACTCTGACAAAAACTGGTTCAGTCTAAATGTGCTGTGTTATGTTAATTCTTATGGTCAAACAGGTTTTGTTGCTCCACATTTGTGACTTATTTGGTGAGAAGGATACAAAATGTCTCTTTTGACATTGAAGGTTACTCTGGTTTATTTTGATGGATTCAACCTTTTAATCTGTGACTTTGTTGCTCACCTCTGGAGTCAGTTTGGCGATGGAGGTGAAGAGCATGGACACGATCTGCAGGGAGATAAACAACGTTCAGAAAAGATCTGCAGCAACACAAAGAGACACAAAAAACAAACAAAAAAGACAAACCAAAACCCTTCGGCCTGATTTCTGTCACTGTGAGATCAACGTACGTGCTCGGCAAGACGGTTGTTGTAGCGACAGAGGCTGAAGATGAGGTTGCAGGTCTGTCGGATGTTGATGCCGTCTCTGATGTGCTGGAAGAGGAAGGGGAAGCCTTTCCCTCCGGTCAGCGCTGCCATGTCGCTCTGGGAAAGAGTCAGGTGTCTGAACAGAGACGACAACGTCAGTAACACGTTCAATAAAAACTCATATAAAAAAAAAAAAAAAACACTACACCATCACACTCGTACCTCTCAGACCGAGACTGCTCCACCAACAGAGCAATGAGGGCGATCATCTTCTCCAGAGCAGCAGGACGATACTTCTCCTCGGCCAGAGACAAGATGTCCTCCTCCTCATCCTCCTCCTCTCCTTCCTCCTCTGACAGAACCTCCACCTGAGGCTGAGAAAACCAACAACAACCATGTTAATTACACATACAGACCCATGAACCTACAATAAGCCAGCATGAAGTCAGTGTGAACTCACGTTCTCAGGGCCTTTGGTTCCCATGTAGAAATGCACCATAATGGAAATGGCTTGTAGTGACAACAGGAATTGAGACTGTGGACACACAACACACAAAGAAATCACCTTCATGCTATCAGCTACATCAGCCATGTTCAAGTTTAACAAAAAGGATCTCTGTCCATGTTTTATAGGTTGTATCTTCCACTGACTCCTGTCAATCACCCAAAATCAAAAAACTATCTTCGAGTTTTCCTTTAATTGTTTTAGAGAAAAGAAACTAGACAACATGATCCTTCAGTCATCCACATCATGACTGACCTCTTCCTCTCCCATCTTGGCAAACTCGTAGAGAAAAGCGAAGTACTCCGTCAGGTGTTTGCTGTGCGGCTTGACACCATGCTCCATGATGGACAACAGCGTCTTAACGAAGCGAGTGACGCAAGATCGGCTGCCGATGTCCTCCACCGGACCGTCCATGTCGTCAGAGCTGAGGCAAGAGCAAATAAGTAAAAAGAGGTAAAAAAAAAATCAAAAATACATATAAATAAAAATCCTGTCAGACGTGTTTTAATCTGCTGTCTCATGTAGAGCTACAGATCTTTCTCAGAGTCCAGAGTGACAGAGACACTGAGTGACACACGGCTCCCGTCTACGTCTCTGTCGCCATCAGACTTCACAGACACAACGACACCTGATTGTGTCGCACACCTCTGATGGCAGCTTCACATTCACATTCTGTTTGTGTTTGAGTGTGATGGATTTATTTTAGTGCTTGAAGCTTGAAAATTAAACTTCACATTCAAATTGTCAGTATGTTGAGATGTAACATACCCGTCCTCCATGCCAGGCTGCAGGTAGAGGTGAGCATGAACTGGACGCAGCCTCTGGATCACATGAATACACAACCTCTGGAACATCTGGAAGAGAAGAGTCAACCGTGTATCTGAGCGTTTGTGTGAGATGATACAAAGGTTATGTGTTGAATGGTTGTCAATGACACAGTGTTTGTTAATACTAAAACAAGGCTAAAGGTTGAACGCATAAATCTCTTTCCTGTTTTCACTCTAATTTTCTGTTATTTATCTATGAAAGAATTTTATTTTGAAAGGTCAGCAGCTGCTAACAGGCTAGTCCCGTCTCGACTGCAGCTCCAAGTCTCAACCCGTAGGTGGCAACAGTAGTTTCTGCTCCAGCTGCTGTTAGTGAGCTAGTTGTTTAACAGCAAACAACAGGCTGGTTAAGAGACGGAACATTTTATCTGATGTCAAACTATAACGTTTATTAATAATACAAAAAAAGTTTGTTTTACACAAAAAAAGATGCTGCTTTTTATCTTATCTGAAGATAAATTACTTGTGGACTGATGAAAATAAAAACACTTCTCAGATTCTTTCGATGAAGAACTCACTTGTCTAACAATCTGATTTGGACACTTGATCAGGATTTGCATCGGCCACCAGTTGTCATCAGCCATCCGATCCAAAAACCACTGAAATAAGAAAAAAAAAAAGTGCATATGAGTCCAGTCCAGTGCATATGAGATAAACCAAAACAACAAAATCCTGCAGCTCTGTGGTAAAATGAGCGTCAAACCTCGCAGGCAGCCTGGCTGTTGTTGAACTGTTTGGTCAGGAGCTCGATCCACTGCAGCATGGTGGGCTGGAAACACAACACACACATCAGAGGCTGCACGGGCCCGACACACAGCAAACCAGACTATGATTGTGGCCACATTAGCTCAGGTTTAACAAGTAAATGAGGTGAGTCACCTTTTCCTTGGAGTGAATGAAAGTCTCCAAAACAAACGATGTGCTGAGCTGAAGATGAAAAGAAAAGTCAAATTAAAGTAAAACTTAATACAATAGTTATTATTATTATTACTATTATATAGATCTGCTGCTGCCTGCCCTGGATTAATCTGTAGCAGCACCAAACAATCAGTAGAAAGGTTTAAAATTACCCTTCTACTGAAGAGTAATCTTCTTCTAATATAAGGAAACAATATCAGTTTTTATTTAAATATTGGGACATAAACATGTAAATTTGTCTGTTTGCTGTATGGACGACTGGTACGCTCAGGCATCAGTCAGGCTCAGGCTACGTCGCTATCAATGAAAAGAGCAGCTTCTGTGGTTTCCTTGGATAACCAACATGGCTGATCATGATTTTTGACACTCATGTTAATTTAGACACAGACATTTAAATTATTATTTGGGTTACATCTACTTGGAGTGCTGTTTTAGATTTAAAGCCTTTTCTTTAGGAAACATCACCTCTCTGTTAAATCTTGTTTATGTTTTAAGAAATCAATAAAAAAAAAAAAGTTAAACATCGCTCTCACCTTGGCGGTCATGAGGGAGACGGCTTTAGGGTCTGGTAGAGTGCTGGGGATGCTGCTGCAGAGCTGCCACATAAAACTAAACAACAACAAGACACAGTTTATGAGATCTGAGCAGAGACTTGACACTGCTTCAACTCTTTGTTCTGTTCTTTCAGATTTGAATCTCACCCGAAGTAAGTGTGTTCAAATATGTTCTTGTCCTGCAGAAACTGCATGTTGTCGTGCCAAATCCACTGTAAAGACACACAGACGTGTTAGAAGATTTAAGTGTATAAATGAATTAATTTAACTCAGATCCAAAAAACACCTCGAGCAGATCAGGAGAAACGTCAAAGCTGAAGTCTTTCCCGTTCTCCTCCTCCAGCTCCACCCTCTTGTAGAAAAGCATGTAGGCGCTGTGAGTCTGTGAAAATAATCATTAGAGTTTCATTGTTACTCTCACAGTTTCACTGTTTTTTTAAGTTGTAAGAAAATAAACAATGTCAAAAACTCTCCTCACCTTCTCAAAAGAGAAATCCATGAACTTGTCAGTGACGGAGTCATACGTTTTAGTCTGAAAGACAAAATAAAGTCAGTGACATGGAAGATGACAGGTGGAGTAACGTGGCGTTTTTTCTCTGCGGCTCGTACCGTCATCTCTCCTCCAAAACACTCGGACGCCAGCTGGGCCGAGTCAAACGGCTTCACCTCTGCGTCGTTGAACAGGTACCTGCAGCAGGTTTCAGTTTGTGTTAGTGATCAGATTTACACTTGTAGCAGCGTCTGACATGACTGTTTCACGCTTCAACTCACCACTTGTTGTTCTTGTAGGCGTGCGGGTTGACGATGTCTCTGATGAAGCTGTAGTAATGACCGCCATCGGCCGTGCCAGTGTGCACCGTGACGCCGATGAGGTCATACTCGTAGCTCTCAGTGACCTTCGTCTCGCCTTCGTCTCGAAAACCTGCAGCACACAAACAAGACACATAAAACATTTAAAGAGCCACGAGTCCAAACACTTCCCATCGTGATGTAAGAGAAATACAAACCTTCTTTCCGCTCTCCTTTTCCCATGAGGAAGTCCTCGGTGTACGGCGTCATGTCGAGCCGCAAGGGGAAAGAGAAATGAGTGTTGACTTTCTCCTTCATCATCGTCACCATGTTGAAGGTGTAACGCATAGTGTTGAAGCTCAGGATGCGAGGCAGCTTCTTGAAACAAGCTCTGATGGAGGAGGAAGAGGAGGATGAGGAGGGATGATGGAGACAGCATCATGGAGAAAAACTAAAGGCTTCAACAGAGATTCCACAGATCCAAGTTTTGTTCTGACCTTTTCTCTGCTCGGACCTTCTTGCCACACTGGGAGCAGGTGTACATGTTGTCTCCCTCCAGAGTGTCTTTGATGGTCACCTCATCCAGAGATTCCTGCACACACGCAACCAGCAGCATCAACACACACCGTCAGGACGAGGATGAAAAGTCCTTGATAAATACACGAAGGTGCTTGTGTTCTACTCACATAGATGTTCTTCATATCTGCCACTTGACATCTGACTGTGTAAAACTCCTCTGCTGTTTGACTGACGTGGTCACAGTCCTGCAGCAAAGACACAAACAAAAATTCATCACCAGCTCCACATCTGTAACTCTTCAATAAAAACACAGACGGGAATTAAAAGACTCCTAGTCTGTATTAAGACTTTTAAAAGACCCACCAAAACTCATAATAGGTCCCCACAACATTTTAATTGTCTACCGTCAACTAGGGCTGGGTATCAATCAAAAATTTTTGATACAGGTTCCTGAACAATACTTTTTATCTATACCAATTTTATAATATCAATTCTAAGAAAAAGAAAATTACATTACACATCACAGTACAAATCCTTTTAGTTTTATTTTTCAGCTTTGGTATTTTTTCACTCCACAAGCAGTTTTCTTACAGAAAATATAAACAACGAATAATTTCCAGTGTAAAAGCACAGTTTCAAACAAGTGACAGGTCAGAGTCTAATGCTCCCTGCTACATACTGACGAGCTTTTCACTGAGAACAATCAACATGTCTCAGTGAATCACCAAACCTCCTAAAGGACCCATAAAACCTACAGAAGACCTCTAGAACCTCCTGGACCACATAAAACTAAAACCATGGTTAAGTAGGTAACCTTTTAACCTGATGAAAGGCCCATAGAAACTCCTAGATGACCTCCACATTGGCCAGTACAATCTATATGAGGACCATTAGAATTAATGATTTTTTAACCATCTGCAGAACTGAGAACCTCCTCAATAGTGACAACAACCTTGTAACAGATCTGAGGTTATTTACGTTCTATAAGAATATAAGAAGCCTTACAGTCATATATATATATATATATATATATATATATATATATATATATATATATATATATATATATATATATATATATATATATATATATATATATATATAAAAATAACTCACCAGAGACACCACATTGTTGGTGATGACGCCTCCAAACAGAGTCTTCACTGTGTTTTTCTGAGTAAAAACAAACAACTCATTAGTTCAGAGTTTTTTATTCAAACTTTATCAAATTCATGATCTATGGAAAGACACTATGTAAAATGGCAGGACAGGGATATTTTCACTAAAACAACTATAAAACATGTTTTTAACATGCAAACTGTGTTTTATACCAGCTGATCTGTGTGTATGTGTGTGTGTGTATTTACCAGCTCCTGGGACATCTCCTCGATCTTGGTGATGAGGTCGGTGAAGAACTCTGTCATGTCCTTCTGTTCTCCGGTGTTGAGAGGCTGTTTGTCCATGGTGTAGGTTTTACAGAAGGGTCGTGGGTTATACGCCTTCCTCTCACTCTCCTGAACAGACAGAGTTTAGATGATGTCATCTAATTGTCTGTATAGTGGGCGTTATGAACAACAAGGACAGCAACAAACTCACCATGAGATATGTAAACATCTTCTGTAGCTCCAGCAAAGTCGTCTTGTGTTTGATGTCCTCAGCGTACTACACACACACACACACACACACACACACACACGCTGGATGAGGATCTACACTTTGTTTTGAATTTGAACAATGTTTCTCTGGAGTAGTTTCCCATCAGGTACTGACCTTGGCGGTGAAGACGGCCTGGCGAGCCTCTGGGATCATGTAGAGCTGCTGGATGGTGGAGGCCAGGTAGCAGGTAGCTCCCAGGTTGGTCAGGCCCACGAAGCGACACTCGGCCCGGACGTCATCGTGGGGCCAGTAGTCCCACTTGTATGGAGCGTGAGAGGCTGCAGAGGGAAGAGTGAGGACGGAGTTTAACAACAGTCTTATGTTCAGCTTCTACCTCTTGCGTCTCGAGTTGTGATTTTACAGCTCATTTTTTCACCTGGAAAACAAGTTCTGATATTAACATTGTACAGACAAACTACAGACAAAGTTTGAGACCAACCACTGAACAAAGAAGAACATTTTGCAGACAAAGAGCTTCAAGTATTTTTGAGGAGATCAAACTCAGACTTGAGCTTGTGTGCATCAAAAAGCAAGCCAGTTCAACATTTTCTTACTCTCAACTTTTAGTGTTTTTAATAGTTATTGTTGTTATTATTGCACCAGTTGCTGATTATAAGTATATCACTTTTCTGTGATATAGCTTTCTGATTCTGATTTAAGATTACAGTAACTCTTTGCTTTTCGCACGTTACATGCAAAAACATGTTAGCCGTTAACTGCTCCCCCTGCCTCCAACTTAACAACATTTAAACACTACAACATTAAAACCACATTCAATCATAAATGTTAAGCGGTGTGTTCCATCTCTCCAGCATCGATCCCACCTGAGGGACAACCTCCTGTAGAAATAAACCAGTTTCACTGTAGCAAAGCTCAAATCAAGTCAGATCATTGTCCTTACAGACGACCAACACAGAGTGTAGCCAGCAGACAAGTTTCCACAAGTGTCCTCACCCTGCATGTGCTGTGACATCACCCAGTTGTGCAGCAGCCGGTAGTTCTCCACCGAGCCCTTCACTGTCTCCACCAGCAGGTCGTAGGCGGCGGCACGAGCCGCGTGGGACTTGCACTTAGGCTGAGCGCGGTCGGCGAGGCTGGGCAGCAGGAAGAGGAGGTTGTGGACGTCCCGCAGGAACTCCTGCCCCTCGCGAGAGAACTTGAAGGGAGGCTTGTGCTTGAGGACGCTGGTGGCGAGACGCAGGAGGCCGGTCAGCCCATCGTCCTCGATCGTCCCGTCCTGCTGGTCCAGGATCTCACGGCTGCAGGAGACAAACCAGTGAGGTCACAGAGATTTACTGGGAAAATTGGCAGCACAAGCAACCAACTCTGGGGGAGTCACAAGTGCAGGGCTTTGTTTAATGTGATTTTGTCTTATGGACAAAAAAGTGTGTGTGAAAAATATTCCACACTTGACAGTCATATGTAAAACTGCTGCTCTGTAGACTGTAGGGAAACAGAATCGGCATCTGTTGTGTTAAATTACTGGAGCTGATCAAATTAGATCAGTGTTTAACCGCTAATATCAACTAAACATCATCACAATTAAGTCTGACACAAGGCACCAGAGATGTGATGTTCTGCATCATTAAATCAGATTACTTGAATCATTTTAGTTGGTAACAACTAACAGTCTGTGTGTAAAGACTTGACAGCCCCCAAAGCGAAACTAAAACATCTGGTTGAGTCCCAACTAAAGCGCTGCGTCCGTCCTTCAACAAGATACTGGTCTACATTGACCTGACCTATGTAGACCAGATCCTCTGAAGAATGTAACTAAGAATTGTGACGCAGATAATGAAATATCTTAATCAGATGTTCCTGCCACATGTAAAAATGTAGCTGAATTCTTTCTTGTAAACTTTTAGGCTCTTAGGCTGTAACATACATAGGAAGACTGCTGTGGGGATGTTTTATGCAGATGGAGGAAGTGGAAGCATTTCATCCACTTTATTTACACTCACTGATTTACATGAATTCATTTGAAACAGTCAGTCACTAGAGGTCGTCATTAACATCAACTGGAATTACCCTTTGCACTAATATCAGCTGCCATTTTTTTCTAATTATAATAATAAAACAATTTCCAGTTGACGTGTTCAGTGTGTGAGCGACTGACCTTCTGATGCAGTCGGCGAGGTGCCGGGCGAGAGCGTCCAGATCCAGCAGGGTGGTCTGCATCGAGCCGGCCAGCGACAGAGAGGGAGAGACCTTCTGTGAGTTCAAACAGATCCAACACTAGCAACAGCTCAAAAAAAACATCACAACAACACAACTGGATGTATCAGCCATCCAACACATCAACACGAGTCGGTGAGTGAGGTCGGAGGTGCCCACCTGGCTGGCGTCTTTAACATGGATGTTGTCGATGAGTTTACAGAGCAGCCAGAAATATTCCTTACAGCCCGTCCGCAGGAGAGGCTCCTCCTCGTAGTCCTCCACCTGTAGATACATGTCATGATCAACCATCTGCAGCACAGGTAAGACTGTGTGTCTTCAGATAAAAGGCATGTCCCAGCGTCTCCAGCATTGATCCCAACAGAGGGACCATGTCTCACAGCAGCCGACTGGATTCACTGTAGCAGAGCTCAAATTGAGGCACATCATCGTCCCTGAGGACTCTGGACCCAGAGTGTAGCCTGCAGACTGCTTCTCTCCATGTGATGATAGACTAAGTGTGTGTGTGAGGGACTCACCCTCAGCGGTTTGAGAGCCTGTGCGTCTGGCAGGAACTTGAGCAGCGTGGAGGCAGCAAGCAGCAGGAAGGATCTGTTGATTGACTCTCCTCCCTCCAAACCAGACAGCGAGAGTTTGTAGAGGCCGTTACACGCCTCATGTCTCACTGCCGGCTGGTGACAGCAACGACAACAACAAAACAAATAAAGGTGAGTTTACATTTAGATCTGCTGTTTGTTTTAGCTGCATTTACAAAAGTTAATTGATGTGTGAAATAGGGTAGTCTGTTAGCTTAACATAAAGACTGACAATAATGAGAAACAACTAGCCTGGCTAGTTGTTGCACAACAATTTATACATTTGCCAGACTCCATTGACAAAAGAGATTTATTTTGCCTCAGAGTTGCTGATCTTTTGCTACCTTGCTCAGATACTTTGTGTTATTGTAGTGAGAGAGAAGCTTTCAGCTTTTTTACATAAATAAAAGCCACGCAGAGTAACTTTTGTAGGCAGCTGTAAACCAAAAAATCTACTGTTTTAGTCAAAGGAGTGTGGCGGCTGTGAAGTGAGTAATATAACAGCTGTTTCTGGTTTAAGGAAAAGTCTCTGCAGGACTTCCATTCTGTGGTCAACCGTCTCATAAACTCACACTGCCGTGCTGTTTTGTGGTTGTGGGATACTGCACTGATAGATTTCTGTGGAAGCTGTGGCTGTTTTGTGGCTGTTGTGCGTTGCTCACCTCAGGCACCAGCAGCGTGAGTTTCTTTAGCCAGTCGTGGAGGTGGTCGCTGTCAGCCAGACTGGACTTGACTGTGGACGAGCAGTGAGCCCAGCTCACCAGCAGCCACATGGAGTAGTGAGTCACTATGGAGGGAAAAATCAGAACAAAACAAAACATCACGACTCCAAAATCTCAGCTTAGGTTTTTTTTCCCTGCTCAAACTAACGTTGAATCATTTCTCACCTTCGTGTCGTGACCTGTGGTCAGACTGAGCCTTCAGGACTCTGCACAAAAGGAGAATATGGAAATATGGATGTTGATTTTTTTTTAATTTACAAATAAATTAAACTGTTTCCTTAAGACGAGTGTTGTGCCTCACCTGTGTGCGAGGTTGTCGTAGGTGTAGGCCACATTGATCAGACGCTGGATGAGGTTAGTACCTTGGACGAGGCTGAGGAAAACCTGTGAACCAAAAACAGACGGAGAGAAGTTGATGATTGAATCCCTGAACATCACAGACAAACTCTCAGCTTTTGGTGCAGCGTTTACTTCTGTGAGCCGTGGGATGTGCAGCCCTTTTCCATGGTCCACGGTGGACTTGCGGGATTTGCCCGGCCACGCCCGTTTTCTCTGGCTGTCAGCGACGCCGGACCAGGAGAAGACGTCGTGGTAGGCGAGGTCCAGGTCGGCGGGGTCCACTGCAAACTGGCAGATCAGCTTCAGCAGACAGGCCAAGCAGTCCAGCAGCCACTGCAGAGGAGACAACGGAGGAGGATGTTTATAAATGAATGAATTACATTTGGAAACAACATGTAAAAATCCTTTCACATAACAGTGGCAAACTTTTAGCCCCCATAGTTTGTTGTTTTTTGTCGCTGTCGCTAGGTGACAGTAGCCTTGTGTAAAATCAATATGTAGGAAACTGCGTCTCATTTAAGGACCAGTGGTTCAGGTGTGACTGACGTTGACCTCAGAGATGGTCTGTGAAGTTCTGGCCCGGATATGATCCTCTGAAAGCTTCTGTCTCCAAAAGATGACATCACTAATGTTTTGTACAGTGGAAGTGGAAAAATGTCAGCCATCTTTATTCACTAGTTCACATGAATTTACTTTTGACAACGCCAGTGAGGAAACTATGTACTATGTAACTTCACGTTAACATCAACTAGAATTATACCTTACATCAATACCAACTGCAGTTTTATTTATGAAATTTCAGTTCATGCGTTTAGTGTGTGAGCGCCTGCTGATATTTATTCTACATATTCTACTTCCTGCATCAGTGACAACCAGCACGGTGTCTTACCACAGTCCAGGACTCCTGGTCTTTAGGCTCCAGGATTCCTGAGTTAAAGATCTCCAGTAGCAGCTGGAGGCCTCCGGATGAAACAAACTGAAAGAGGAAAAAAACAAAAACAAAACAAGAATGAGCTGCAGCTCCATTCTGCCTCAAGTTGGCGTCTTGTTAATGTCTGATATTTGGCGTTGTGTTGTACCTTGCAGCTCCAGGTGTTCTTGCTGTTTTCTATCTGATCCTCACTGGAGTCGTCAGAGTCTGGATACAGATCACTGTAGCTGCCCTGAATCGAAATAAGTGATCAACTTGTTACATTCATCAAGGCCACAAACAGTAATATATATCGGACGCAGAGTCTTTCTGTGTGGAGTTTGCATGTTCACCCCGTGTCTGCGTGGGTTTCCTCTAGGAGCTCCGGTGTCCTCCCACCGCCAAAAACATGCACGCATTAGGGCTAGGTGAATTAAACATACTATATTGCTCATAGGTGTGGATGTGAGTGTGAATGGTTGTTTGTCTGTATATAGACCGTCCAGGGTGTACCCTGCCTTCGCCCGTAACACACACGCAATCGTGTGTGTTTGAACAGTTCACAAAGCGAGTGAGTGATGATTTCTGCGTCATCTACAATACTTGTGTGTCTCTTACGGTGGACTCTCTGTGGATGCGGCGGTTGGGTTTTCCCAGAGCCTCAATGATCTCCAGAGCGTACAGCAGCTTATGGGGGCTTTTAATCCGCAGAAGCTCTTTCCAGCAGAGACCCTCCCCGTTCTAAAAACCATAAAAAAGAGGATTGATTATTCAGCGCTTTTGCAGAAAGACACAACAACATAACAAATTCATCAGTTTCCTCTTCTGCTTGTGATAATATCAGAAGGTAAAGTTGTGTATTTGGTAACTGACCGTGTCATCTGAGATGTTCTGGAAAGCCTGCAGCATCTTGGGACACGTAGGAAGAAGCATCAGCAGCTCCCAAACCCGACGAGACAGGTTCTCTGCGTGGAGGTGGAGCTCCTCACATCGAGCGTTCTGGATGAAAAATGAGAGAAAAAAATGAATTGATTTGTTGAGTGACAGAAAGTTTAAGTGAGTTAAAAGACTGTCGTCTGTCAGTCACCTCCGGACTGTCGTGGACCTTTTCGGTGTTGGGGCTGGGCGGTTTGAAGCAGGCCAGCATCTCCAGCAGGTCAAACAGTGTAGTGAGGTGAGGCTCCTGGAGGAGCAGCAACATGGGGATGTGCTCCTTCTGTGGAGGAGGCAGGCAGGACGCCGGCAGCTGGATGCCCTCCCCTTTCCTCTCCCGCCGCGGAGCTCCGAGAGACACGAACACCATCTGTGAACAAACCACACAGAAATTAAAACAGGATTAGAAAACAAAAAACATGTTTTATTTAGAATGAAGCGAGGGGATTGAGCAGATCAGGCTGGTACCTGCATGTCTTTGAAGCCCAGCTCGTGCAAAGTCTTCTCGTCGTAGTCAGTGGTGAGTTCATGGCCAGAGGAGATCATCCTGACGGGTCCCATCAAACCTCCTGTAGGACACGTCCAAAGCCGTCAGACACACACACAAACAAGTGCACGCTTTAACAACGACAACAACAGGTGAAGGAAACGATGTAAAAATGGTGCTGGAGGCTGGAAGGCGTCACCTGGGAAGTCTCCCGGTTGTCGGCCGCTCTGACCAAACTCCTGCAGCTGAGCCTGTTGGTTCATCTGCTCCTTCTGCAGGTTCTCGTACCAGTGAGTCACCTCAGCTCGCAGGTCTGCCACCTGGTCGCTGGGATACATCTCGATCGTCATCTGCAAAAAAAAAAAAAAAAAAAAAAAAAACACACACACAATGACAAACCTTAGACATGTATTTTTTGACACCATGAATTTAACTATTCAAATAAAATAAATTGACATTTATTAACAGTGATACAAACAAAGAGTGTTAAAAGTGTTAAAAGAAACAGGAAAAAAAAAAAAAAAAATATTATTTACTTAACTTCATCTAAAGTAACCTGAAAACAAAAATGTCATTTTCATATTTCAGTTTCTAACATTGGAATTAATATTTTTCTTTGTAACTTAATTATCACAAAAAGTTAACATTGTTTTTGTTTCAAACACTAAGTTACTAATTTCAACACATTAACATCATTTGTATCTAAATGATAATCACTGATGCACGTTAGTGGACACATGTTTATTTCTAATTTTCCATGTTTTCATGATCAATATTTGACAAATGTAATGATGGCATTGTTCCTCCCATGTTGCTCGTTATCAATATATTTTCAGGACTGGACAGATTTTCCTGAGGTTTTTGGGAAAAGCTGATGTTTTGTCAGCCCAAGATGGCTGACAAAATGTTTAGCCTTGGTTTTGTTTTGTTGGAGTTTACAACCATGTGCCTCTTTCTAACATGCTGCTCCACCATTAAAACACAGACATATTGTTTTTGCTCACTGTAATGGAAAATTACATTCAGAGAAGCTTTAATTTGAACGGTTTTAACTATATTCATTCTACCTCTTTATGCAGTTTGAACTGTAGTTTTGAAAGGCACTCCTCTCTGTATGCGTATATATTAAAGACACAGTAACAGTTTCGTTGTGTGTCTGTTGCATCACCTTGTCAGGGAGTCCTGCAGGTTGACAGACGATCCTAAGCGGCAGCGACTGTTTGTCACTCAGAGCCTTCAGGTGGCTGCTGATCCCCGTGCCCTCAATCTGCCACTGCCGCAGGTGGTAGGCAAACCTGCAGGAAAATGAGACAATGTCTTACTGAGAAGTGTTTCCACGTGAGATTCTTAACTTGCAGCGTCTCGGTCGTGTCCTCGCACCTGCGTCTGAACGCTTCCAGGTGTGTTTTGAGCATGAGCAGCCCTCGCTCGATGCTGGTCAGGCTGGAGTGAGCATCCTTCTCCAGGTTGGCCGACGCCATCAGCAGACTCTCCATGCACTTCCTGATGAACTCCTGCTCCTTCTCCAGCCCTGTCTTCCCCGCTGGAGACGCATCAGACGTAGAAATATTAAAACCCACACTCAAACATTAATAAAGCCTTTCTATCTGGAGGTGAACTGACCGTTGATGTAGTAGGAGTTGATGTACTGGATGGCAGCACGGCTGATGTCAGCTGACTGAGCTCTGAGCGCGATGCCCCACAGCTGGTCCATCCCACACAGCTGAGGAGACACAGAACTGACAGTTAACGTCCCGACAACTCTGCTATGATGATTCAGTGAATATAAAGCAACAATTTCAATTTGACGAGTTTACGAACCTCACAGCTGGAGGCGTTGTCCAGTGCACTGGTGGCGAGGCGTGCCAGGTTACAGAGGTGCTGGAAGAGGTTGAGTCCCGTCATGCTGATGGTCTCTGGCTTCAGCTGAGGCATCTGGACACACACACACACGCAAACATTAACGTCAACTCACCCACTCCAACTGGGCTGAAAACTATCGGATGAATTAAAACAAAATAAACTAAAACTAATTCTGCTAAATTCTCTGCACGTCACAGAAGATGTGATGCAGTGAGAATCTCTTTGTTTAACAGCCGTGTTATTGCTCTGATCAATGCCACCATACTTATTGTGTGAACAATCTTTCTATATTTTTTTCTCTGCACTTAAAGTCACACAATGACAAACAGCTCAGAGCAGTGACTGTGTCCTGCAGAGTAAAATTAATGTTTTTGTCAATGAGGACTGGGAGGAAAACAAAAGCTGTTTCTGTTTGAACAGAACAGATCGTCACTGTAGGAATCGTGTGCATCACGTTGACACGTACTGATGATAATTGAGTGCAAAGATTTTTGTCCCATCAGTTATTTACAACCAAAAAATGAGTGAAAATGAGCAGGTATGCACCAACACATCAGTGAAATATTAGTAGTGATAGTAGTGATATCCTCCTTGTTGAGGTCAGTGTGTACATTAGAGTGAATCCTCTGACGTCAGTGTCTGATGTGGTTGTTTCTGGTCGGACGTTCAGACTCAGACAGCAGCAGCAACAGTAGCAACATACACAGATAGAAGTGTCTGAACACGGCTGTAGTATGATGGAGGAAGGTGAAAGGTGACGTGTTTTCAAAGTGACTGTGTGGAGGATTACACCATCTCAGAGATAAAGCTACTCTGTGTCTCAGACTCCAGATAACAACTCACACAAAGTGTTTAAATAGTTGATAAAATGATGTTTCTGAAAAGACCAAAACACTAAAAAGTTCCAGGAGTTCCAGAATCTGGCTGCTGAGACAACTATTTCTGACGTTTTGTAAACTTGTAAACTGTACCTTCTCCAGGAAGAGGTGTTTGTAGGTTTCCATGCCCATGGCGTGCTGATCCTTACTGCGGACCTGGTTGAGGAACCAGTGTAGCGCGTCATCGTAGCACTCAGCATCCTCCACCAGACAGTGCCACAGGATGTCCACCTGCTCCAGACTCAGTCCTGAGACACACAAACAGTTCAGAGATCAAATATCTGACTATTCTCTGAGGTTTTCAAATATCAGTCAATTTAGATGAACTCAGAAGTTCGCTGTGGGCGATGAGTTCAAGCTAAGATCAGTGTTGTGTCATTTTTACAGACAGCAGAAGCTTTGTTCTCAGCAGAGCAGCTCAATGTGCTTAATGATGTCTGGTTCAGAGAAGCAGCACGTTTCCAAATGACTGTTCCATGAGTTTTTTTTTTTTTTTTTTTAAACAGAAACACACCAGGATCAAAACTTAAAACTTTCTAACAGAGAAGGTGAGAACAAGTACTGAATGATCTTCTTTTTGAGTCTGTAATGACACTGGATGAACTAGTGCAGAAGCAGCTGAGTCTTACTGAAGTGGTCTGGAGATCCCAGTGTGGAGAAGACACAGGTGAGGAACTGCAGACGGACCTGGACCTCAGCACTGTGACTGTACCTGCAGCACAGTCAGTCAGACAATCATCAGTCACTTCATTAATTCCTGTGTAACTGAAGAGTAATGAAGGTAAATGAAGGGAAACACTCACAGTGCAAACTTGTGGCGGTGTTCACGGACTTCGTGGATGTAGTGCTGAAGGTTGTCGAAGAACAGTTTCATCATGTGCAGCTCTTTCTCAGCCCACCTGACGGAAACACCACAGATGACAAAGACGACAGGTTTTCATTTCACTTTTTTTTTTTTTTTTTTTTTTTACTTATATGAGGTTTTATTCTGAAAGTCCTGACACTTCACATGGAGTCTGAACATTTGGACACGGTTGTTATTTATCTGTTTATGGAAGGATAGATCCTGTAGCTGCTGTTAGCATGCTAGCTGTTTAACAGGCTGGTTAAAGGAGACTGAATGTTTTATCTGCTGTCAAACTATAATGTTTATTAATCAAAAGCACTGGGTCAGATCAGACTCACTGAGACCTGATCCAGGACTTTTCTGAGACCAGGATTAGAACGACTTTTGTTGCCGGTTGCCACGACAGTGAGGAGGACAAGATTTTACTCACATGGTGATCCAGTGAGTGTCGTAGCTTGAGCCGAACTGCTGAAAAGTGCCAAAAAGTTTGGGTAGAAGACGTAAGGAAACCACAACGGACCTGAAGGGAAGTCAACAAGAGAGGATCAACACAATAAAGACAATAAAAATGTTGTGGAAATGTTATTTACTTTATGTGGTGCGATGCGTCAACCATTACCTGTGGTGAGCCAAGTTGTCGAGGCAACCCTCGATGAAACGCATTCGGATCTGTCTGTCTGTGAACCAGCAGACGAGTGAACACAGCAGCTTCTCTGCTTCATTGATCAAACCCTCAGACAAGTGGATCTGGAAATACAGTTTTTGTTATTAGTGGCCAAGTAGCAAAACTGCGAAGCCACCGTTGAGTTTCTACCTTTTCTTCTTATTATTATTCATCCGCTGGCATTGGAGACTATGGCAGCCAACAGAACCGATTGGTCAAACATTTTCTAATTGGAAATTTTAAAACTTTAATTTTAAAATGATAGATTTTCTGGCATCTTGGATTTTTATCAAAAATCTTTAAAAGGTTACATTTTTCTCAAACTTTGTCCAATCAGCTTGAAACTTGGCACAGATGATCTTGAGACCAACCTTCATCGAGGCATTACTTTTAGGCTTAAGGGTCCTAACAGTTCGACCGCAACAGCCAATCAAAATCAGCAGCGAAGCTGCCAAACAGGACGTGGTCTCATATCTCAGCAATAATTGTAGTTATCTTAACAAAGATTGTGGATCAGTCCCAGAACTCCATCCTGACTAGGCAAAATCAATTTGGTGTCATTTGGCAACTAGGGGGCACTGTAATTATCAAAAACGTGTTTTGTCTCATATCTCTTGATGCGTTTGGAATTTTAACTCAATTGTGATGCCTGCTGATACAGTGAATTGACCCACTGATGATCAATTTTATGAAAACTTAAAAATTGGCCGCCACATTGGATTTTATTGAAAGTGAAACTTAACTTTCTACAGGACTTAAATTTAGTCTGATCATCACAAAACTTGGCACAGATGATATTAAGACCATGCCTGACAAGAGCCTGACAAGAGTATTTGTCCGATAACGACAATCGAAACCAGCAGCAAAGCCGCCAATCGGGAAATGAGCTCATATCTCAGCAAAACATCTATCTTTATCTCTCTTAATCAAACTCAGTGTAAAGACTCAGAAACTCAAACTGATTTGAGTAGGTCAAATCAATATGGTGTCATTTGGCCTCTAGGGGCACTGTAATTAGCAAAACTATGCATTTTGGCTCATTTCTGTCAATGGGTTTGGATTTCAACTTTATTCTCATGTCTGCTGATACTGCGGACTGTCCCGTTGATGGTCCTTTGGCACATTTCTGCTTATGTTACTGCTTGGCCACCTCATTGCTGCTCACAGCTATATTTTGTTTGGTTTTGCAGCTTCTGGAAAACACTTTGTAATAAATCCGATGAATCTTCGAATAGAAAAGTTTTTATCACATCTTAGAGACGACCTAAATATCCAGTGTATGAACAGACTGAAATAATAACTGAAATAAATAACTATACTCATCCAGAGAAACCAGATTAGGTTGTAAAACTTTCACCTGTAAATTTATGATTTTAATGTTAAATAATCTACTTATTTTTTATGTCAATTTATTATATTAATCTTAGAAAGTGTCTGATTCTTTTTCTAAATTTGTGTTTTGTTGGTTTTTTTTCTTTTTACAACTTTATTGTCAGAGAATATCCAAGTTCTTAGGTTATTATTATTTTTTTGACTGAAAACACACAATATCTAAGTTTTTTCTTCTTACAGCTTTTTTTTTTTTTTTTTGAGGAATTTATGACTTTAATCTCAAAATATCTCAAAAGTTTGAGCTTTGTGCTTTTCTCTCTGAATATTTCCTCCTCCCACGACTCCATCATTTAAACTAATTGCACCATTGCATAATAATGTCAACTGCTGCCTCTGATAAACATGTGAACAGTGAAACCAGTGAGATGTCTGTGTTTCCAGGTCGTACCGCGTCTTCGTCCTGCACCAGGTCCCACAGCAGAGTGTTTCCCTTCTTACAGACATTGTCCAGGTTGATGTCGGTCACCGCGTGGCTGCTTGAGTACTGATGTTTATGAACAGCCGGACCTACGGAGACGTCGTTGTTAGTTAGTGTCTCAGTAGCGCTGTATAGTTTTCTGACTCTGATGTGACCTGTCGCAGTGAAACCGGCTCGGTTCAACTCACCTTGAACCAGGTGCTCGTGGTAGATGGAGGCCAGGTTGGGGAGGTGCTGCTGAAGGTGGGAGCTGAGCTCGGCGTGAGAATTGATTTGAACTAGCTCCTCCTCGCAGCCCGACTCCTCCCCGTCAAAGTCGGCCATGTTCTTCTCAGACTTGGCGCTGACCTGGGAGCTGCTGCAGCTGACGTCGTCGGCGCTCAGCATGTCCTCCACCATGGGACTGAGGGAGGCACACGTGATTTATCACTCATTATTCCTCAGAGGATACAGTCTTTTTTGACATTAAATGAGACTTTAACAAATATCTGTCTGAAGCCACAAAGGATGATGTAACTCTGGAGAGCAAAAAAAAAAAAAGCACTTTACTGACCCGAATATAAGAAGACCCTTGTTTTTTTTTTCACGGTTTAACACCGGGTACATCAGTGTTACTGAGCACAAGACATTGAGCTGTTTGCTGTTAGTGTTTGGTCGTACTACATCCAGAGGAGTTCTCTCAAGTCATCATGATAACTCGCTGTCGACCAACAGTACATCTACCTGTGAACTCTGTCATGTCCCAGCTGAAAACATCGACCCACAAACCTTCTTCCTCATCTCTGGACTACAAACTATTTATTCTATTTTCTGTTAAATTCTTATTTTCTGTTAACTTATTTTCATGGTTTTTATGCCGTCAGACAGGGACGTTTTGAGGGACAACTAAAATATATTCTATGCTACTCTTCTTGAATACTCATTTTTGGAAAAATTAGCAAACAAGCACATGACCTGGAGCAAACGTGCATCATCTAGGAGTGTTGTCTTTTCTTTTACTCATTAATTGTTGGGAATTTTTGCCTTTAAAGAGAGAGACAGTGTAGAGAGACAGGAAAGGAGGACAGCACACGCAGGAAAGCTTGTCTGGGTCTGGAATCAAACTGGTGAACAGCCGCACGGTATAAATACGCCGATGTGGTACGCCATAACCACTCAGCTAACCTGGCGCTGCCCAGGTGTTTAACATGCCATCAAGCATTAGCATTACAGCTACCAAGTACTGTAATGAGAACAATTATCACCAGCCCGATTTTGAAACTATGATTAGACTATGGCGGTGCCACAGTCTAGTCAATGTCTGAGAAACATCGTCTCCTCTGCTGTTTGTTAACTTACTCAGCGTTTGAGACACTGTTTTCTAGCGAGTCTCCGTGTCACGGGGCCTCATTAATAAATGTTGCGTATGCACAAAAGAACATTTACACCACTTTCTATGCAAACTTTTGGATTTATAATGAGAGCAAACTAGACAGGAAAATGTGTGCACCTCCACGCAATCTCTGACCCATGCACACACGCACACGCACTAAAAGGGAAGCGGGAAAGTGTGACCTCAGAAGGAAATGCAGAGAACGAGCTAAAATTAGTTCAGCGATAGTAAATGAATAAAATATAACATCACATATCACAGGTGAAGATGCCTTACACAGTCAGATGTACACATATATGAACTACCTGTTGGTTTCAACCCCTGGATCTCAGAATATAAGGCGACTTAAGACTTATCTTATAGTCTTATTTTCAGCTCAATACAGTTTTTGTTTGTACATTTTAGTAAATCTACTATTGAAACATTTGCACATTTGTATTAAATTGTTCCCACAGTAACAAAACACTGAAAATCTATGAAGTAAAACTGAGAAAAAAAGATTAAATGGTTCATATTCATTATTAGTGTTTCATTTTGATATATTTATATACTTACTTTACTAAAATGTGCAAATTATTTTCTGTCCTGGGCTCCGTAAAAAATACCTGAACCATTTAAATGCAGGAAAATCCAATTCCATGTTTTGTTTTGTCAGTGAAGAGATGTGAGATGTGAGAAGCGTTTGTTGGCGTTGTAAGATGTGACCTCACCCTTCATGGTGGTGGTGGTGAGGATGGTGATGGTGGTGCTGTGGCCCAATGAAGCGGCGGCAGTTGAAGAGCTCGCTGCCCATGGCGTCCCCCAGGAAGTCAGCAGGTCGTGGCAGACAGGGAGGCTCCTGAGGCCCCTGGACCATCTGTGACGGGCCGATGTCCGGCTGCTGCTGAGGCTCCGCCCCCTCGGGCCGAGTGGACGCCGATGCCGAACACGCGTCCAGCATCCTCATCCGACCCTCTAAAGACGTTGACGCGGCTGTTACCATGACAGCAGAAGTCTCTGAGTTGAATGGTAGCACCTTGGGTTTGGCCCCACCCCCTGTGCCACTGGGCCCCGCCCCTTGACTCGACCCTTCACCGAGCGCCTCTCCAGCTTTCCTTTTCCTCGACTCTGTCTGCTCACGCGGCTCCTTTTGCTGTGCGGCTTCGGCCGCCAAGCGGTTCCCCTCATCTTCATCCTCTTCGTCGTCGTCATCGTCCTCCTCCTCGTCTTCCTCTTCATCGTCCTCCTCCTCCTCCTTTAAGGCCTCGCTATCCGCCATGTCATCAGAGTGCATCTCGCTGCCGGGGCTGCCGGCCGACTGGCTGGCTCGGCTGGAGGCTGCCTCGTTGCTGGACGCCTCGCTGCGGCCGCTGCTGCTGCCTGGCCCGCTGCTGCCTTCCTCCACGCTGTTCGCTGTTTCATCAGAGCTGCCCTGCATCGACTCCTGACGACACAACGGAGACACAACACGTTAGAATCAGTCCGAGGTGAAGGTGCCGTTAAAACTATTTATAGCAAACTGGTGGACAAAGTGTTAATGTTTGGTCATTAACTGTTGCTGCTCTGTGTTTTACAGTCCAGATGCCAACTCAGACTTTAGTGATTCTTTTTGTCCCTTTAACTCAGATCCTAAACCAAACTGAACCAAACTAAAGGCAGAATAATACAATCACTGTGCGTCATCATTTGTATATGTTACATAAACTCTGTCTCATCTCAAAGTCTCCTTCAACAAAGCTGAGGGCTACAACGATTGGCTCCTTCAATCCAACACATCCCAAGACTCATTGCAGCGCAGGTGACAGGTCCAACCCTTGTAGCCTTCACAGCTTGGGAAAAGAAGCTGGATTTGAGGAAGGAGTCTTGTTTCCATCTGTGACGTATATGGCTGACAAGTCAAAGTAAGGTGTGTATGAGAGTGTGTGTGTGTTGAGCACTGAAACTACTACTCAGACAAACGAGCTGTTGCAGGAGCCTGAAGCTCAGCAGCTGGTCAATATTAACCACAGTTTGTGACAGGATACAAGAGGACTGTTAAATGTGAGCTGCAAACGAGTGTGTGTGTGTGTGTGTGTGTGTACCTCTGTGTCAGACAGCCTCTGCTGGCTCCTCTTGCCGCCAGTCATCATCTGGTCGTCCATCTCCATATCGCTGCCGCCACTGTGCTGCGTGTCGCTGTTGTCGCTGCTGTCTGGACTGGCGGCTGGAGAACCTGAGACATAGATGAGTCGACAGGACAAGAATGAAAACTACGACCTTTGACTGAGGACGTCAAACCTACCGCGCTAAACATCCACAGATAAACGGACAGTAAATCGTGTTGGTATTTGTCGAGAAAACTCAGACACATTCACCTTTGTTCTCAAGTTCCTGATGAGTTTTATTTTATGAAGCCTAGAAGTGGTAAAGTTATTTTCAGATGAATTGTCATCTGAAGAATAATTTTATCACTTTTATTTAATTAGGTAAAGAGACAAAGTTTAAACCCTATTAGCCTGATTAAATTTTAAATAAAAACAAACATCTAGTATTTTAAGCATATAAATCATTTTAACCTGATTATTGGACCAAACATATTGTAATATGTCAGTTTTGATGCGTTCATGCTCAAAGGCTCAAATGTTAAACACAAAACTTGACCAAGCGTCATAACACAGACACATTAGCAGCTACTTTTAGCTGATCAGCCATGTTGGTTGTTGAGCTGAGACATACAGACGTCTTCAGATGACAACAAGATGTTTGACCAGAGGTTTGTACTACGAAGCAGGATTTGTTCTTATCGCAGTAACTTCAGAGTTCTGGGTCTTTCATCTTATGAAGGTGGTTCACTTCTTACCGGGCATCTCCATGGTAACTGATGCTGAACGGCTAACCTGCTCCAGAGCAGGTTATGTTCACATCTAGATTAGAAAAACCTGGGTTGACTAATCAAGTTGATAACCAGCTTCGTAGCACCACTTAGCAAGACTGCGATTGTTAGGGTTAGTGAAGCCAGATAACTGAAAGAGATCCTAGGTATTTTGAACTCGCTTCGTAGTAGAGGCCTCTGGTGTCTGCAAACGTTCAAGCCATCAGACCTGAAGTCAGACGAGTTTCAAGGACATAAAAATGTCCTGAATACGAGCACTGACATTTTGCAACAGTGATATCATCAAGTAACCTCAAGTAAACTCAAACTGATCAGAAACATGAAGACGTGAACAAACATCAGTGTTTCAACGACAACCTTAACTGACCAGAAGATGAAACAGGTGTTTCAGTTTCACTTTTAAGGCTCTGTCTTTATCTAGAGTCTAAGGTTTTTTCAGGTCGCCCGTTTGAACATAAAGCTCTGATTATTTCAGGCTCTGAAATAAAACTGGCAATAAGCGTATGAGCCAGAGTCCTGATTTTTTTTTTTTTTTCAGATTTGATGAAGCTTCTCCACAGTGAAATGAATCCGTGCTGACCTTTCTTGTTGCCCATGGGGATGTTGGTGTTGAGCAGAGACGCAAAGGAGCTTTGTTTGGAGAGCTGAGCCTTCGCTGCCAGGGCGTTGTTCCACAGAGCCTTGATTAACATGGAGGCCAGGTACAACGTCTGAGGACGGAGGGAGGGAGGCTGGTGATTATCACAGCGTGACGACGCTCACAACATTCAGGTTTCTGGTGATTTGTCAATGTGTTTACCTGCTCTGTGTGGGCGCTGGGGTGCAGTCCAGACACCAGGTTGAGGACGTGGCGGAGAGGCACTGGGTCCAGGTTTTTAATGAGCGAGGGGAAAAGGTCGTGGATGTAGCGGCTACAATGTTTCAGCTGAAGACAAAAACACAATACCAACGTAAGCTGTCAAGCTTTATCTCTTATGGGCATCGATATTAAAACGAAAACAATAATAAATACACCAGGACATCACTGATCATGCTGATGTGATGATTGAAGCTGCACACTAACACACAGGTTAATGGTCTGGAATAAAAATGTGTAGAGTCTTTACCTGAGCTGCAGCCCAGATACAGTCCACATGCTGCGTGCTGAGTCGGCCTTCTGCAGCCAAGAAATTCAGGATCACTTGGCACTGTTTAATGATCTGGAAAACACACACAGATATACACGCACTCAGCTCAGGTTGACTGCGTCGAGACAAAATACATTTCCTTCTGTTGCAAAAGAAAAAAAAAAGTCTTAATCTCAGTAAAACATGCTGAACATGTGGGGAAATGTTTCACAGTTCTCACCTCGATGTGCAAATTCGGTCCAAATATGTGCTCAACCACGTTGTTGTGGATCAACCAATCAGCCAGCTCCTTCGCTATGGACCTGCAACAATAAGATGGAAAAAACAAAAAGTTACCAACATCAACATTTAATCACACTTAATTTCAGTTGGAGATGCGTCTGATCTCTTACGTTTCCGTATCTGACACCAGGGACTCGTTGTTGCAAACGTCATTGAACGTATGAAGCTGATTCTGGAAAAAACATAGATGCACATATGTGAGTGAGGAGCCCAGAGTGGAGTTGAAAAGACTGGACTGAGCAATAAGGTTCAAAACTCCCTGTATTTCTATGCTGAATGGTGACATATGATATATTAGTATTTCATACAACTACATAGTAGACAATGACCTTTATTATCGTCTTTTCATAAAGTGCAGCTCTGCTAAATGAAGCATGCAGCAAGTTTGCTGCAAAAGGGCATAGTTTAACACTCTTGCGTTGCTTTGCTCTTTAAATGAAAATCCTACACCTGATATATCTCTGAACTACAGAACTCGTGTTCTTTTGATCTGTATCCATGTTGCTGTACAGTGGTGTGAGGTAAAAGTGTGTGTAAGGGAGCAAAATTTGAAAAAAATATCAGTATGATGTTAACATATCGTCTACAAATCTCCTGGTATATAATAATACACCACTACAGTAAAGCTGATAAACCACCCAGTTCTAGACAGAAGAGAGTTGAGGTGGTTCATCTGATCACGACACCGCCTGTTGGAGGTTCATTTCCAGACACGTCCAACTGTGTGAACATAAGTGATGATAATCTCATCTAATCTGGAGCTGGACACCGTCTCTGGACAGAGACCTGGACTACCATTGAGAGTCGACCCTGGATCAGAGGCTGAATTAATACTTTTTGTTTTTGAAACATGAACTTTCCTCTTCAGTCCAAGACAAATGGTAAAGTTTTGTCCAACATCACTTGTCCCGCTGTTTCGTTTTTGTTTGTTTGTGAAACTTCAGAAAATATTTCCTCAAGTAAGAGCAGTGAAGTCAAGTTGAGTGTATTCATAACCTTCAAAGCAGCGGCTGAAACATCAGTGGAGAATAAACTGAATCTGCTTGTGTGTTTAACAGCGATGACTCACGGTGATCTGGCTGAGTCCGGCCAGCCTCATGGTGAGCGTCGGGGACATAAAGTACTTGAAGGCGAGGTCCAGGCTCTCCTTGTCGAAGCACAGCGCGCTGTCCAGCGGCTCTTTCACTGTGCTCCACATCAGGTCAGCCATGTTGCGCGCCGCACTCTGACGTAGCTCCTGGTCCGACAGCTTACACAGATACCTGCCGAGAGAGTCGCAGCTCAGTTTGTACAAATAACTTCAACCACCTGTCGTCAGTGATAATTATTCTTTGTGGCTGTGGCTCAGTTTTGTTTTTCCACTCACATCGTCCAGAGAAACCAACGTCTCAAACGTGTTAAAAACTTAGTTCACATCTTTGAGATTGATTTTTAATCACATTCCTTCTCCAGCGGCGCAGATATCTGATGAACAGCTCAGAGCTGCTGACTCATCGCTGGCTTGTATTAGGTTTGTGGTTTTAAGATCTTTTCTGATGAGCCAGGAGATCAGTCGCTACTAGAGGCAATTTTTTGTTTTGCTGATCGAAGGAGATTTTTTAAAAAGGACCAACAGCTTCCAAGATGGAAACTGGACTGAACCGTGAAGTAGAGACAAACGTGAACTTTAAGATTTAATTGTCTCATTAGTCTTACAGGACGATGGCGCTGACGGAGACAATCACGACCATGAGTCTGGTCCTTACGTTCACATGTTTTTTTAGAAACAGTATTGAGAAAGAACGGTAACCTGGCAACTGCTGCAGTGTAATAAACCAAAGGCGTTGCCGATGAAACGTAAACGTACATCAGACTGGTTGGGTTTGTTATTAAAAGTGTCTGCGACAACATCATAAAAACGAGTAAGATCTGTTTTGTTGCAACAGGAACTGTGATTAAATCAAAACTGGACTCCATTAACAAAAACAGTCATTTTACTTTACAGACCACAGCGGTTGTTGGTCACATCAACCTTTGACAGTTCAACTGTTTGTGTCATTGTGTGACACTGAACATTTCCCCCAGAACCGAACGTCACAAAACAACACAAACCAACAGATGGAGACAGAATCAGACGCGCAGCTCGTTTGTTCTGTAAAGTAAAAAGACTGTTTTTGTAAACAGAGTCTGGAAACATTTGTTTCTTGACTCATCTCAATAAAAAAAAAAGAGAAACTGAAATGTTGTGGATGTTTAATATTTGCTCGTTGACATCGACCACAAAGTGAAGCCAATATTGACCAAAGTCGTTTCATGACGTGGCTCTGAAAGCTCGAGCTCTTCTTCACTTCCCTCACTCTGTTTCTGATTCAGACTGTATTTTATTTTGGAAAAATTTAATCTTTTGTTGTGTTTTGACAATATTTTTTTTAACTTGATTCACAGTCTGTAGGCTTTTGTAACCTGCTAAGTCTGTTTGCTGTTTAAAGCTTTTTCCTGGGCAACACTACAAGCGCCTCGATGCTGTTTCATTTAAATCCACATTTAAAAACCTGAGTTTTTCTGTTGAAGGCAGATGACACAGCTTTGAATCTGTTCCAATAAAGATTTAATTATTTGAATTATTTTTTATCACAATAAATCTTTTCTTTTTTATTTTAGTCTGTTCAGTCAGACAGAAGAGGTGGACCGCCTCCTCTGGGGGTCATGTGAGGAGAGGATGACTGGAGGCCTGGCAACTGTTGCCGTGGTGACGGAAGCTCTTCCTAGCAACTGAGGCACAGCACTTTGGTATTTGAGGGAGAGAGAGAGAGAGAGAGAGAGAGAGAGAGAGAGAGAGAGAGAGAGACGAGCTTGCAGACAGAATCGACCACGTCTGGCTTCTTCACTTCAAATGACAGCAAACTTCAAACTGTCACATCCGACCAGGAGACGCAGCAACACAATGACAACCACAGAAATAAGATCTGTGACAACAGCAGAATAAAACAGGACAGAGAAGCTTCAATGATCAGTGATCACGTCTCGGTTTTTGATTGTAGCAGAGACGCCGTTAAACGAGTGAAGAAAGGTGTTCAACAAAATGGCAGCTTCTCAGTCAAGTGTTACACCTGCCTCAGGCGGCGCCGTGCACAATTGAAAAAATGTTTTCCTCCTTTTTTTTTTTTTTTTGTCACAACAGCAGCCGAACCACGTCTGCAGAGTTCGTCTCATAAACAGAAGAAGAAAACATTTGTTGTTTTCATCAATAAACGTTGAGTAAAAGTGCCTCAGGTTCAGATTATCATTTTAAATGTCTATGACAATGTCACTGATTTTTTTAACCAAAAGCAGCTGTTTTATCTCGACTCCAGACTCCATCAACAAAAACAGTCATTTTACCTCAAAGAGACTCTGTTAATGTGTTTGTGTTAAGGTAGAAGAGTTCACATCTTTAAACTGGTGTAAAGTCACACTGATACAAACACAAAGTGTCTTCCTGTACCACAGATAAACATGTATCCTACTTTTTAACTATTATTGACATGACACATTAAAGAAGTTTATTATTATTACTATTTTATCTGACCGTTCTGTGTGCGCATGAACTGCTACCAATTTGGAAGCAGTTTTTTTTTTTTTTGTGGTGCAAATCTCATATTGGAGCAAACACATTAACTACCTACAGCTTCTATTAACATATAACGTGCCAACTCACCGTATTACATATGTGCGGAACGGTATGATGTGCTGCATGACGGCCGGGATGTGCAGCCATATTCGGATCTGGGGATGAGACCAGAACAATTAAAACACAGCAGCTTGAATCTGGATCTTTACAAGCAGCTGAAACTAATACTGTCTAATATGTAGTTGAGTCAATGAGTATTTAGATTTATTGATTTAATACTGTTGAATTAGACTGGGTTGTGTGTCAGATGTGAATCCTCACGTTGGAGACGATGGTGATGAAGGCGTGGGCGATGGGGAAGGGGAGACTCTCCGGTGTTCCCGACTCGAAGCACTCCTTCATCAGCGACAGGCCGTGTTTCCCACAGAACAGACAGACGTAACGCAGCAGATGTAGAGGAACCTCCACGTCCTGTGGACGAGAGACGTCAGACACAAAGTCCGTCAATTCACCATCAATCATGAAACAGTAAAGCTGCAAATGACAGCTCAAATGACTCAACAGACCCTGCATTTAATTGGGACAGGCGTTTACACGAGACTGGCAAAGTACCGAAGTACTGCGGTGCTCCTGTATTGTTACGTTTTTAAGTCTTTCATTGTCGTTTATCAGTGGCAACTTGTAGTTTCCATTGATAAACAAAGTGTGGTTTGTAGTTTCTATGGCCAGATTAACAGCGCGTGAGCAGTGCAGGGTGGAAGCTGTCTGTCAGCGCGGGAGCGTTTGTGTAATTCACACCAGACATGTCTGCAGCACGTCAGCTGTCAGCCCCGTCTTTAAACGCACGCGGTCCAATGTAGCCCGGTGTTTTAAAGTGTGCACAGCTCCTGTGCACGTCCTAGACTCCTGGTGTTTCGCGGTATCAGAGCGAACAGGAGCGAACAGGAGCGAGACGGAGCGGTCGCCCCGGTCTGTGAACAAAAACCAGCGCTCCGACTATATTTCACACGCTCCGCTCACATGCTCTGGTCTGGGTGCGTGGGAGTTAGAATGAGCTAAATTCAACGATGAGGAGAAAAATCAGACCCGGTCTTTATTTGAGACCAGCGTTTGACGCCCAAATGTGTTGCTGCCCCTGGCTAATAAAGGAGACAGGTGTCTATTCGCCTCTTGGCTATTATTTGCAGCTTTACAGTAATTGTAAAAAAAAAAAAAAAAAAAAACACGTTTAATGACTGAACCAAAAAATAGACCACACTGACCACATAGACCACATTTCTTGGGAAATAAAAAAATAAAAAATAAATAAAATAAACAGATTTGAGATCTGTCTGTAAAATCTGCTGTTAAATCATTATTATAATAATAACATAATATAATTTATTATTATTACTACTGATGTCAGGCTGAAAGAATATCGACCCATGTGTAATATAAAATGTATAATAATACTAACAACAATAAAGACAACAACAATAATAAAGATAATATTAAAAGATGATATATAAAAAGATAATAAAAATAGAAGAGATTACGAAAAAAAAATGACACAACCTCCATCATTTGACATCATCACATCTGCTCATTGATGTTTTCAGACCACTTCCTTTTTTAGACGCCTGCAGAAATCACTTCACTAACCTTCAACCCTCGTCACCCCCGAGTTTAATGAAAACTTTATTATTTATAGTGAGAAGACACAGGCATCGAGTCGTCACATCATCATATCATCACATCATCCATCCATGCATTACTACTCTCATCCTCAGGAAACTAAACCAAACCAAAGTCACAGCCACATCCCAACGTTTGGCAGAGGAACGAGTCATTGGTGACCAGGTCACAGACTCAAACCTGTAAAACACACACAAACGCACTCACACACACACACACACACACACACACACACACACACACACACACACACACACGCACAGTACAGAAACACTGCATTCCTTTTCCTGAGCTTTGTTATTTTCATCTGAGGACAGAAAGAGCTACACAGAGCGACAAAGCCCTGTTACCATGGACTTTATGAGGCTTGCTGCTCTGTAATAACGTGGGCGTTGACAAAACAAGCAAAGGGGGGCAGGAAACGTGAACAATGCTCAGCTAACACACAACTGTAGTCTATTTGAAAAAGAAAAGCCTGAACCAAAACTGTGGTATCAGACGTTTCAGATATAAACTGTTCTGTCTCCGAGTCATGACTGATCACATGAACACAGAGCATCATCACTAGTTTTAGTTTGTTTTTTTTGTTGTTGTTGTTTTTTTAAGCTTTGTTACAAAGTGTGACATTGGCCGCTCGCTGCTCGTGTCAGTAACAGTAATTTCGACGTGTAGAAATTACAGCAGCACATCACATGATCATATGATGCACAAGCAAATGAACTGGAACATCTGCACTGGTTGTGACGCTCAGCAGAATAAGAAAATTCAGTGTTTTATCCCCAACGTTTCTAGAGGATTTTTGATTTTTTACATCCTGTGTGAGGCCAAATTCAGTTTGGCATAAACTGAAAAACAAAAGTCGCCTGAGTTGACACGGACACAATAAATTCCAGCTGAAGCCACCGAGCATAACGGAGCCGATCGAAAGAAACATGAAACCTCCCATCAGACAAAGTTTATATTTGGATACTTGGCCGCCGGGCGTCAGGTTTCTGAGGTCAGGTCTGAGACACAGCTCTGCCTCAGTGAGAAAGTCAGACTGGTTTCACAACCATTTACTGGAGTTTAATCATTGAGAGAAAGTTTTTATATTAATGGTTCATGTCTGAGTGGGAGATAAGATATGAAAGCATCAGCGTACAACTTTAAACTCACCCGACTGATGCATCTGTTGGCTGATTTCATCGACGGATAATTAGAGATGTTCCAGTGCTGTGTACTGATCTGATAGCGTTGTGTCCAAGACATTTCTAAAGCTGTTTGTTACAAACTGTGTCTGGATGTGATGGGACTGTTATCACTGCTGCACTAAACTTAAGCTTTAAAAATACATATATATCAGTTTAAAGCTTATGACCCTATGCGCACACTTGCTGTTTCCTATTTTGACTTTTATTTTGAAAGTACTGACAAGACATTGTTGTTTTCTGTTTACAAATGGTGTCTCAATCGATCAGATAATTGTTGTTCAGTTCATATGAAGATGATCACCTCCTCCTGTTGGTAGAAATAAAAACAAATAGATGAAAATATTTCTTACGTTCATGTCGCAGAAGGAGCCGAGGAGGTTGCTCTCGTGAGCAGATATGTCCTGAAAGAAAAAACAGAGACAAATAGAGCAGGTGTATTTTTTTTCGTATGTAAAAGAAATAACTTTTGCTGCTCTAATTGTTTCCTTTGCAGTTCAACATTTGTTGTAAAGCACTTTGTTCTGCATATATGATGCAAAATAAATAATAAACATAAAATTAATGAGGGATACTGATCAAAAATGCTAAATATGCTTTTAAGTTATCCCATTAAGACCACATGCACCATTTATGTTTCTCCCTCTAAAGGCTGTTTCTGTCTTAGCTCATTGTATTTAATGTGATGCCTCTGATACTGGAGGAGAAACAACACAAAACATCTTGAGTCTCACTGGGAAAAAATGTGTCATTTTACTATTTTACTCGAATAGTTAGATAAAAAGTTAGAAATAGAAAGTAAGTTTTTATCCTGAAATAAAGTTAAAACACTTTTCCCTCAAGTTCAAGTTTTACTAAACACGTGAAAGGTTGGAATGTTTTAAATGATGTCAGTGTTTTCAACATTCATGACTGATTAAATGCATCATGATCTGCCCATGGAGGAAAATGCATCGCGGAAAGTGTGGTTTGTTTTTCTATCTGCTGCAGATGCTGACACACAAAGGATTATTGAACACTGAAACAAACTCTCAGGTTTTAGGAGCAAGTTTTCAGGTTTTTCTGATGTTTTATAACTTCATAGATTAAAAATACTGATGTTTCCTGTCGGGGTCTGGTCCTCACCTCTATAGTGGGGTGTGTGTTGTGTTTGTAGGCCGTGTAGAGGGGGAACTGGATCTGGAAGATCTTGGCGGCACACAGCAGCAGCTTCTCTCTCTCCTCTGTGCTCCAGGAGCTGAACGGGTCCTGGCTGTCACTGCTGCTCATCCCTTCACCTTCACCAGCACCGCTGCCGCCAGCCCCAGACCCGTTGCCACTCTCCCCAGGCCCCGGTGCTTCCATCTGGGCTTCACCCTGCTGACTGGGCCCCTGAGCCTGACTCTGCGCTTTACTCTGGTTTAGGTCGGGGGTGTCTGCATCCTCCTCTGCAGAGTCTCTCTCCACATTAACTGGTTCATCCTCCCCGGGTGAGGACGGCTGTGGGAGAGGCCCGGGTGCACATTCGGCCCCGCTCCATTCAGACGCACCAATGCCGTCGCTCGGGCCTCGTTTGTGGCTGTGGTCCTGGACGCTGCAGAGTCGGTCTCTCAGGCTGCTGATCTGAGCGATGACCAGGTTGATGAGGGCGTAGAGCAGCTGGTTGAAAACCTCCAGGTGCTTGTACTCCTTGAAGCAGCACAGACATTGTCTGTAGACACAGAGAAAACACATCAGCATCTCACACAGAGCTACAACAACTGATGAATTAAATTGTTTAAAATCAATTAAAAACCACTATTAAATTAGTTTCCAACTATTATACTAATGGATTATTTGGGTCACAGAAGTACAGTGGTAACGTTTGTTAATGTGGAGGAAGAGAGACTGGCTGCTACTGGCTGCTAAGCTAGCTGCTAACTGCTGTAAAACAAGAAGAGAAGAAGACGAAGGGAACCAATGACAAGCCTTGTGTAGGTCACATGACCAATCTCTGGGTGAAGATGAAGTGTTTGAAAAATGGCGGCGGTGGAGACGACAGAGGATCAGGTTGTTACAGCGGAGGAGGCTAACGTTAGCGCTAACGGAGAAACGTGAACAAGCCGAGTCGTCAAAAGTCTGGATGAAGGAACAGAAGATATTTCTGTTCTGTTTTAAACTGGACTGAGATCGTTGGTTTGTAGATATTTAAGAAAAATTATCTGAAACGGGGTCAGACAGATGCTGGTGTGTAACATGACGTTGTGGAGTTGTTGAATTATTTGATACATTTTATCATTTTATCATCATCACACAACATCCATTTGGTTCATGTCATTCAGCCTCATCTTCAGTTTAGATCAGCAGTTATTCACTTAAAGACAACGTATGTTTCTCACTGTGTTTCTGTTCACGTTCATAATGAACTGTCTCTGTGTCTAATGTGACAAAAACCTGATACTAAATTAGTTTCACTTCTATTTTGTACCTGAATTGTTGGAAACAATTTATGTACAAAAACATCTCACCCTAATCTCACAGAGACAGCCTGAAAACTAACGACAATGTTTTTCAACATCAAAGATGAAACTGAATTAAACGAGCCCAAAAATATTTCAAATGAAGCGACTTGAAAGTTTAAACTTCAAACATTCGAGGGAGGAAAATGACAGAAATCACTGATTGACGTCTGAGGCACTAGCCAGCATCCTCAGGGTTTAATGCCTTGCTCAATGGTCCTACACTTCATTGCTGCAGCTGAACGACAAAGGACACGATGACTCAATAATTTCCCTCTGAGCAGATTTTCCCAGCTGGTGAGAGTCCAGTGCAACTGGAGTTTGTCCTCATTTTCCAGAGTTTTCCTCAGCTGCTTTACATCAGTCTTTTATACGGAGGCTTCGAGACACAAGTGAGAAATGTTTTTCTTTCCAGGATCTTTTTTTCTTTGTTTGTTTTATTTATATTCATCTATGAAAAGAAACTAATTTTTTTGTAACCCATGGAAAAAAATTCACCTGTCATAAACACAAAAATAACAAAACAACAAATAAATGTGCTCATCTATAAACATTAAGATACAATAGTATCTATGATGGTGAAGTTCAGCCTCTAGAGGCCAAAATGAGTATAACAAACACAAACATTAATATTTAAAATGTTCCTCTACACCTTCCTACAGAGCCCAGGAGAGAAAAAAACATGAAAACATGCAGACGTTTTAAGTCAGTTTTTTTTTTTACATATTTTAGTAAATTGTGACACAAAAAAAATAATTAATCACTATTAAATGAATCTTTTCATTTGATTCCAGTTACATTTAGAGTTTCTTTGCAGGGATTTAAAAACACACAACGTCTTGTTGCTCAGACAGAGCTGAGTTGGGAGGGTTGGGCGGTGCAGGGGTCACAGACGACCCTGAGCACAGCAACTCACAGTGACAAAGTCCTGCTGAAGAATGAGCAGACAACAGCTGTTTGTGTGGGCCGACGCCAAAAAGCCTGTAAATGTAAATCAAACCGCTTCTCCTCTGAAACAGGATCTGAACTGTGACTATGACCGAGGAAAACTGAGCCGAGATCAGCTGGCAGAGAAACACTGATGATATTTTATGGTCTGATTTCTATTTTCTTTCATTGAAAACAACATAAATTAACTTTTACCTTCTCAACTACAGATGAATGATAACAGGCGCTAATCGGTTTAGTTTCAGCCACCCAGGCTGTGCTCGCTTCTAACTGCTGGACATTCATGGGGTTTTAACTGTCCAGTTCAGTTTGTTGTTCCAAATTTTTTGTGGTTGTTCCTTGGCAACTTTTTACAGTTATTAGAAATTGCAAACTTTGTGCCCTTTTCACTCCCAGTAAAAGAATCAACCACCATGTCTGCAAAGATTTGACCGTTTGCAGCAACAAGCTGCAGGTGCTTGTTTAGCAGTTTGAGGAGAAACTCGCTTAGACTGGAAGAAAGCCAGCCTGTAAAAACCGGGTGTTACTCGAGCCTAATCATATAAACTTTTTTTTTTCTGGGCTGAACATGACTCCTGCCTGATTTTGAGAGGAAGCAGCAGCACTGACCTTTGTGTCCAGGAGCTGATGTAGCCGAGCACTCGCAGGGCATGTTCCTTCTTCAGCTGGTAGCCGCCTTCGCTGCCGTCTGTATCCGATACTGAAGAGAAACCAAATAAAAAAAACACACGTTAAGACGACAGAACCACTTGAGTCGAGAATCTCGCAGGAAAAAAAACCCATGTCATTTCAATATTTTACTCGCCAAAGAAAAAACGAATAATAATACAGCACTTTTTAAACAGCCACGAAAATGACAACGACAACTCAGAAGATTCAGACTCAAACTGTGAAGAGCTGCTGCCAAGACTCAGTGGAGAAGAAACCATGTTGGAGGAGGATTTCACTGAGCTCACTGACATTAGGACAAACACTAGAGTTTACAATCAAAGACAAAGTTGTGAGCTCTCAATGCTTTTTGTTTCATGTCTCCATCTGCTGCAGACGACCACACAAAGGATTTAGTCAACGTTGACACCAACTCTCAGGTTTTAGGAGCAAGTTTTCAGGAAATCTCTTTTTATAATTGACGCCTCAGGTCTTAATGGTAAAAACTTCCATTTAAACTAGAGTTTTAAGTCCGTGTCACAACAATATTGACCTTTGACATCGACTTAAGTCCTAGTGAACCTTTGCACCAAATTTGAAGAAATTTCCTCAGATTGTCACCACAACGATGGATGACCGTCAGCAACATGGAGTAAAAACAGAATAAAAAGTGACAAAAATAGAGAAAATGTTTCGCTTCATCTTTGATATCAAACGCTTATATCAGATGAGCTCTGACTCGAGAGTCCGGCTCCGTTCACAGACATTAAATATTAGCACCAGACTTTGACGGCGTCCGTCTAAAGTTACTGTCATTGTCCTGGCCTTCAAAGATCCACACATCCACATCAGTCACACCCAGTTTAGAGGAATCAAGTGTCTCTTCTGAACCGCTGACCTGCATTTGGCAGCAAACACAGACGGGACACAAAACACAGCATTCAACAGTTTTCAATCAGCTACCCCCCCCCACCCGTCACTGAAATTGAACCAAAACTCTTTAGTTGTCTATGTGTGAACAGGGGCTCCTCAGAGGCTCTGGGACCAGGATCTCTACTTTGGGACTTTGGCCGAGCAGATTTTGGTGGCAGTGGCTACATCAGACCTGGTTTACGGCTGCAGCTCGGCGTTGATATAAATACAGCAAAGAGCAGCTGGAGGGAGGGAGGAACATCCTCACTGTGTGATCACACTCAGCAGCTCAGACGTTCAGTCAGACTGGAGGCGTTTAAATACCAACTTTCCAGCTGTGACAGTGTAATAAATACAGTTCAACTACAGTGTGTGTGTGTGTGTGTGGATGATCTGAGTCTCTTCTCTTAAAGATGCTCCAACAGTTTTTCGTTAACATTTTACCAGTAAACACAATTAACACAGAGTTAATACAATGAAATTTGACTCGTTCTGATCCAGATGCTGGTCTCAGTAAAGCCTACTTCATTAAAGAATTATAGGAATTGTTTCAATTTTCCATTTTAATAAAAATCTTTAATGACTTCAATCATATTTTCCTTCACTTTCTCAGCTGCTATTAAATGAAAACTGTTTTACGAGGTTCAGTGGTGCAACACAGGTCAGTGGAAACAAAGCTCACTTTAATGTCTGAGCTGAAAACCTGCAGGTGTTTACTGAGCAGATGATTTCTCAACCTCTGGTGGAAAACTGGGACATTCTTCTACATTTCAGGCATTTCACTAAATCAATGACTTTCCCAGCTGAGGATTTTAGGAGGTCAACACATGTATTATGACTGCTCTAAATTCTGCGACAACATATCATAGTTATTAAGATATTAATGTGAGTCTGTACTAAAAACAGCTGACAAGCTGAACTACATCGTCATCCAGAAACAAAAGCACAGCTGTTCATGAACAATACAGTAGCTGTGGTGACAGTTTACATAACACACACACACACACACACACACACACACACACACACACACGGCATCTCAAGTCTGTAAACATTCTGCTCTTCACAAATCTACACACAGTAAACAATCCCACAGCAACAACAACAACAACAGCAGCAGGAGTGTCCTCTGAATGGTCACATCCACAAAAGCAATGAGGCTGCACTTTACAACAACGTCTGTCCAGATCAGTGACAGCATGTAAAGATGGCCGACGAATCTCCTCTTCCTACCGCTGTAGAAAAATGCCATAGAGAATAGAGAAAGTCAAAATAAGCTGGGTACAAACGCCGCCATGTCACCTGTCAATCATGACGTCAAATAACAAACAAACCAACAACCTAAACTGGCAGAAACAAAATGGGTTCATGAGCTGTACTGCAGTCAGTCACCAGGGGGAGATACCGATGTCTTTATTTCACTGTTAAGGCAAGTTCACAATTGCTGATTTTAGCTAGGATTATGATATTGCTGTTATCACTATCTGGTGAAGTGTGTCCCCATGGTCGGGAGACTCAGTGACGTGTTGAGAGAGACCGAAAAACATGAGTGAGTGCTGAGGTCACCCAGCACATAGAGGAAGAGTTTGTGAGAGCGCATAATGAAAGTGGTTATGATTGCACGTTTATATTGATCAGGTTTATATAGATTCACCTTCAATTCAAAGCCTTTGTCTGCGATGTACAAAAGCCTTGCTAAAATTAGCAAGTGTGAACTTTAATGAGCTGCCATGTGGTTCATCTTTATACAGACTCTGGTCCACAGTAAATGTAGTGAAGGTTTGATATAAGTGTTTTTTTTTTTTTTTTTTTTTTTAATTGCATATTAAGGTGAATATGACCTTGCCCTTTGACCTCAGCGTGTTGAACACTGTGCAGACACCAAACACATGCATTACACCAACAGTACGTGTGTGATTTCAAAACACAACAGAGCAGCAGAGACAAACTTTTCTTAATTAATTTCGCCTGAAAATAAACAAAATTAACACAAGCGCGAATCCCGTCAACTGAAAACAACCTGACCTGGACCTGAGGTTAAACCCGGCTGCTACAGACGGTCGAGGTCAGCAGGTTCTTGACCTCAGTGACCGAGGTTTATGTTGCTGTGCATACATCAGTCGCTGGGAAACGGGAGAAGCTGCATTCAAACGTTTCAACATGAATGAATAAAGAGTGTGAGAGCTGCTGCTGGATGTTTCTACACCAGTCGACGGCTGCTCTTCACTGTCGTATTCAAATGGAAAATATCTGAACATGGACTCACACCTGACGGTTATGAAGGAAGTGGAAACACGCAACATAATGAACAGGTTAAAAAAAAAACTGAGGTTTGTGACTTTTGATTAAAAAGTAAATATCTACATGAGACCAGACTTTTCATATCAGCTGATTCACTGTTGGCCATGTCATTTATTGTAAATTGTATCTTATCAACAGATTCTCAAAAGGTTAATTTAGAAAATAAAACATATTTACTGTTCCATTGAGGATAATCAGTTGGTTCTGACTCTTTCTTCTCCTCCATCAGTAAACATCTGCATCGTCTTTTCTCAGTGTATAAAATCTAAGTGGTCTGTACAAAATGATAAAAAATGAACAGTTTTTGTGAAATATGTTGCACCTGTTAGGTCGATATAAACTTTCTTTAATTTGATCACACTTAATCAGTCTATAACAGATCATATCTGGGTGAACATGATATTTTCATAGATCATAGAGACTCTGTTCCAGTCACTCTGTTTATTTACTTATATTTGAGTTAAAATGACTGAATGATTAGTTAGTAATAAAATATTTGCTTAAATTATTTTTAAATTAATTATTTCCGAGCAAAAAACACCAAACACTGTCATTACAGTTTGTTAAATATTAACATCTGCTGTTATGTGCAATAATAATGAAATAATGTGCAGATCAGAGTAATTCAAGGATCAACGAACACTGACAGAACAAAAAAGTGACATGTTTCTCCTCAACATGTGAATTTAACCTCCTAAACCCTGATACTTCACCTTGAGTTGTCAACCGTGTGTTTCATGATGTTTATAGAGAAACACGGTCTGGTCATGTTCTTTAGCAGCAGCTTCATGTCACCTAATTTTCTTTTAAGCTTTAGGATATTTCATTCACGACTATCTGTGTTTGAAGAAACGCTGTTGAGTTTTAAATAGTTAAAAAGTCTCAACTTTGTTCAAGTCACTGCTCCACGTCTGAACTCTGACCACATTTCCTCCTGCACCACGTTGTTTCATTCAGCGGTTACCGTCACCTCACTGTGAACCTGACAGTCGCTTCAGTGAGAGAATAAAAGCATCTTTGTTCTTCAACATTTCTTCTTCACAACCGACATTTGGACTCGTCTCATCAGGAGAAGCGCAGACCGTAGAGATCAGTAGGTTGGATCTTTAGCCTCAAACCAAGCACAAGTTTTAATTATCATAACTACATCTGTCACGATGTCAGTTTAAAATGTTGAAATGTTTTCACTTTGTCTCTTTTAAAAAGCAACGAGTCGAAACATTTTTTTTAAAACCACGTGGAACCGTTCAGCGCAAGGAAACACCAACTGAACACGACTCACTGTTGTGAACAAGGATTTTGTCTCTTAACGTATGAACACAAATCCATGCTGTGGCAGCAGATCTGAGGTTTGAGGTCAGAGGTCAGCGACAGACACAGCACATGGACCTGCCAGTCATTTAGAGAGCTATCACAGCTGACAGCAGCCTGGTGTGCAGCTCCCCTGTCCCCACACGACACTGCCTGCAATCAGTAAACTGAAAGGCATCATTATGTCCATAACACTAAAATACAATGATTTCACAATCAGTGCTGTGGAGTCAGCACAGTGACCTTTAACCTTTCACCTGCACATGACAACATCTAACCTGAGTCCTGTTTGTCAGAGAGAAAACACGCTAGATGCCTTCCCACAATCGAGCATGGCCAGGCTAGGGTGATGTGGGGGCTGACTGGTGCTAGTGACCCGGGGCTGCAAGGCTAATAGTCCTGACACCTTTCCATTCCCATCATCAGGCTATAAGTCTCTCTGGATTACTCCTTGATCCGCTCCTGCTGTAGCTGCTCCTCCGCTCCATCACCTGCTCCTTGTGTCCGTTAAACACCACAGCTCCCTTTGCCTCTCTACATTATTTTTTCCACCAAAAACAGCAGATGTTTTTTGGAACTTGACCTGCTGGGAGGAGGCAGAGCAGCGAGAGCCTGGTCGCTTTCCTCATGATGGAGAAAAATAACAAAATAAAACAAATATGTACAAAACAAAATTTAAAAAACAGGTATTTATATTAATATGTTGGGTGTCAGACTCCACTGCATTTCCCACCTTTCACCTTGACACCGCCTCTAGCACAAGCTGGCCCAGCATTTGAGGTGAGGCCAGAAATCAGGGGCCAATAGCCCCAAGTCAGCCCTGATTTGGTGCCAGTTAGCACCCACAGCAGCGGTGTGAAAGCAAGTAGCCCCGGGTAGCCCCTGTTAGCTCGGCTTTGGCCCAATGGTGCGACGCCGGCTACTGTGTCTCAATTAACACACACTTATTATTCTGAAGGCACGAGCACAGCGACACACAACAAACGAAACAAAAAATAGAAATGAACAATGAATCAATTTCAAAATCGGGATTTGAACAAATACAATTATCAACAAACTGTAGGTTAATTAAACATCTCATCTGAAACAGTCATCTTTTACAAATTCATCCCATCGTCATCCTTGTGTGACAGTCCTGTTCACTAATCAACAGCGTTATACACATCCTGTTACAGTGGTGCTGACCAATCAGAGGGACTCGAGGCATCTGAGTGTCCACTGTCAAAAACAGGTGAAGCTGAATGAAAACATGAGGTAAAATGTGCCACAGCCCAACTGTCACAGTTAGTCCGTAAGAACTCAGCTCTGAGGAGGTTTGGGAGATTTCAGTGAGATGCTAACTACTTCGGCTAACTTAGCATGGTTAGCAATTGAAATGAGACAGTTTAGTCTCCACCTATGACATATACTTCACTTCATTGATTTGTAGAAAACAGATGTTGATCAAAAGAAGATGAAATACAAAGTGTGTGGTGCAGCAGCTGCCACATCACAGGACAACACCACAAATCAATAGCAACACTAGCGGCACCACGGACGTCTGTACGAGGAGTGATGCTACAAAGTGTCAGGAAACAACTTATTCAATGTTCCTGCTCATTAAAAGAAACAAACACTTGTAGCTCTTTATTCATATCTACGTTCTCATCCTTGTATTATAGAGTATAGAGCAGTTTACATGGAGGCTCATGTGATAATGTTACATCACATGTGTTACTGTTATTACAAAGTCAATAATCAACTTTAGCTGCACTTAAAAAAACTGAAAATAAAATCTTAATTTATACCTGGTCACAGTTGCATGTTACGATCATCATTTCCATATAACGTATAACAGAAGAGAAGACACAACACATGAGTTAAAGGGGACACAGAGAGATAAGATCAGTGTCAGGTCTGGGCAGGGATGTAATGACACATTGTGAACTGGCAAAAAAATGCTTTAAATGTGTGTAGAATAAAATCAATTGAGATGAAAAAAAAAGGAATTACAATACATGTGGTGTGATCTACTCTTAGATTTCTAGTGCCCTTAAAATCTTTCAGTTATTATTTTTTACTTTTTTATTGTTTAAATTAAAAAATAATTTCAGATCAGTGGACACAAGGTGTTGTGCACAATTTATATGAATAACAGGAATGTTTTTTCAATTATTCTGCTAAATAAAATCATATAGTAAACGTCAAATCGTACTGACTTGTGGGTGAAGTGTTATTACATCCCTAGGTGTGAAAACAGCACCAGCACTTTCAAGCTCTTCTGTTTACTTTTCACTGTAAATGCATTGTTTATGCAGCTTTACACTATGAAAGCTTTAACCATGTGAGAAGCAAAAAGTTGTTTTAGTGTTGACACTGAAAGTGAAAGGTTATAATATTTGCACTGACCTTAATGACACACAGCTCTGCCTCTGAACTCACAAAACAAAACATTTCAGGTTATTACTGATCCGTAACTTCTGACACACTTAAAGAGAGGCAGGTGAAAATGAAAGTTACTGTTTAACTTGTTATCCACTATCAACACACGCAACAGAATAAACATCCACTAAATAACTGAGCTGGATTTCCCCAAATAATTGAGCTTGTGACTGACTCAGGAATCTGACTGTTGGATCGAGCAGAGAAAGATGTTTGGGAGATTTAGAAATGATTGTTTGTTCATCAGGGTGCGTGAACTCCGCATAAATAAACCATAAACAGGTGAACAGAAACAGTTGAAGACACAGCTAAACCGTTGTCTCCACCACAGATGGACCAACATTTTGTAACGACCAGGACAGAAGATCAGCCCACTGATTCATACCACACTTTGATTTACTCTATTACTCTCAAGACATGAACATTTTACTGTTAAAAATATCTTGTATTGTTCAAAATGACATGAGTGTGACCTTCGCCAGGACTGAACAAAATCACAATACACACACAAACACACGCTTCCACAAATCTGTGTCTGAACCTGTGAGCCCTGACACATAAACAGCTGGGTGACAAGTCACATGGCATCCAAAAATAGGATATCAGAAGGTATAGCCTGCAACAGAGAGAGAGCACGATCTAACAAAACCATTTCTATTTTCAATCTGATTAAAAGAAATCAATTGATGTAGACAATAATGTGCTGAGATGAACTGAAACGCCAACTAATAATCAGGTTTTAATATCTGCAAAATAACAAATAAGCCGTTAAAACCTGACACAGCCAACGCCCTGAGGAGGAAAAACCTCTAATGCAACTTTCATCTGAACCTGGGTTATGTACTGATTTTTGAAATCTTAAATAATTTAATGACAATTTTTAATCTTCCAGATCCACTGTAAAGTCTCAGCTCTGAGTTAAAATGCTCCTGTAGCTCAATGAGAGTAAATTCTTGCAGACGGGTTTCGAGAAGTTGTGGGAAGTTTTTCCCCAGAGAGAATGACAAATTTGGCTACATTCATGTAGATGTAATCAGACACACACGCTCCTTAAAGTGTCCCATCACTAACACTAAAAGGATGGGACACTTTGAACTTGTTTATGTTACCTGTCTCAGGACTCCAGAATCTGTGTGGAAAATGACAAATAAACCTAACAGGTGCATGCAAGAGGGTTTTAAATACACACACACACACACACACACACACACACACACACACACACACACACACACACACACACACACACACACACACACACACACACACACACACACACACACACAAAGCAGGATTAATCCAGTGTGTGTCCTGCAGACACCCCTGAGGTGCAGCCAGGCCTGGTTAGCACTATCTATGCTAAGTTTTAGCAATAAAATAATCTACCTTGTATTTACATCTGATGGCTCAAGTTGACGTTAGCCGTGTGGGTGAAACTGGGAATGAGTGGTGTGGTTAAGATTTCATTTTGATATATAAATACGTTTTTTTAAATAAAACAGTAAATGCAGAGTTTGTACCGGGATAATGTACACAAGCTACCGAGGATTAACGGAGAAGCTGGCTGCCAAAATATGCAGCCTCGTTGCAGCCATTAATTTTCGGGATGCTAGCTTAAACCGCTAGCTTAAACTAACATTTCACAGACTCGCCCCTCAAATAATAATAATAATATCGCAATAATAACACAGTCTCGTGTTTTTGTCAGTAGAAATAACAGTGAGCTGTGTGATGTTGAGAGTTTGCGGCCCAATTTTTATGAAGTGTGAATGTGACCGTCCGCAAAACAATGGGTGGCAGCGGAGTGGACAGCTAGCAGACTGACCTGACAAACACATCAAACAAAGTCAGGCTGCTCGCTAGCATCACCGGCTAACTTGGCTAACTTCACAAAATACGCCTCGTTTTCAGCGACAACGGCGTCATTAGAGGATAAAATTAAACCCGCTCCCCGGGGCGACGATCTGAGCCGCTGCGGAAGTGTTTGTTAAACCGTGTCATGAAACAAAACCGGGGCAAGTGTGTCAGACTGGGGGAGCTAGCTTGAGTTCAGAGTGTTTGACAGACAGGCCCAAAGCTGACTGCCAGTCTGGTTGGAGCTAAATGGCACCTACATTCATATCAAACGGACACGGTCTGACACCGACACGGCCACTGTCACCGGCTGCAAAACATTCAGGAATAATGTCCAGACCTGCCGCTGTCCTGTAGCTGCAGATTGTGGACATAAAAGGCGGGCTGAGCATGAAAACACACAAAGTTATATTTAGCTAGCCGCCGAGCTAACATGCTCCCCCATCCAGCTCCAGTGGACAGCAGTGCTAACACCAAGCAGCTAGTAAATAAAAACGACCCGTTTACTTACTTTCATTTAAAACCTCCACCAGCTCGGCGCAGTTTTCACACATTGTTCATGAAGAGGAAAACTGAGTGCACCAACTCAAACCATGGCACTGGAAACTGTTGTTGGCTGGCAGTTGGTTGGTTGGTTGGTTGGTTGTTTTTGGGGTTAAAAAAAGGCCCAGTGGAGGGGGTGATTGGTGAAGGTTATTCCACTAAGTGAGACCAGGGGAACGACAAGGTGTAAAACGTGATTTGCATCCAAGCGAAGTTGGTGTACACCAAAAGTTCAGAGGCACTGGACGGTAGAAATCGAGTCAGTCTCCAATCTGAGCGTTACTTGAGAGAGTAGACACAGCAGCCATGTTGAAAAAGGAGGGGAGGGGAGGGGGAGGCGACACAGCGTGGGGACAGTTCGGCAGTTTCCGTCGTGTGTCTCCTTCACAAGTTCGGCTTTCATCGCTAATCTCGCGATATCTTCGCAGTGAAGTCATGTTTACAACCTTTTGTGATCTCAAGGGCAACAGCGACGATGGTGAACAACCTCAATTTAACTGATGGATATCATAAAACTATTATAAGATTTTCATGTTAAGATATTATACTTGTGTTAAATAACATGTTTTATATTTAGGGTTAGGTGGGTTAATTTAAAAATGTATTCCAGTGCAGTTACTAGTTACCTGTTTAAAAATGTATTTAGTAACGTAATCCAAGAACCATAATATTGAAATAATGTAACTTGATTACTTTCGATTACTTTTGAATTACTGCAACATCAAATATTCTAATGACAACAAAAGAAAATAAATATCAATAAAATAACTTTGGTGCATTCTGTAAGACAACAGAACAATGTAACCTTATTAAATACACTGAAGAAAGCAAATTTAGTAGCTTATAGTCCAACAATGAAAGTGCACAAGTCTTGACCAAATAGTGCAGTTTAGTAAGAAAAAATCTGATACAGAGAAAACTACAGAGTCTTAGTGAGAAAACAGTCAGGTGCTTTGTAGTGTGGTTGAAATTTCTTAGTTATTGAATATAAGAACTTATTTAACTTCATTTATTATATTATCATTATATTATTGTTGTTGTTGTTGTTATTATTATCATTATTATTCTAGTTTTAGTATTATATGTCTATGTGATTCCCATCTGTCCAATCACAACCTGTTACCAGGCAGGAACAGGATTTTTGACCTTTGAACTGCTCACAAAGCATCCTGGGAAGTGTAGTTGATCAGTAAACGAGCGGTTATCACTGTGGATTTACAAATCAAAACGCTAAAATAGGATTCGTGATCGTGTTTATGGATCATTTTAACGTTATTGATCATTCTATCGCTGCTGGTTCAGTCAGTTTTTGACAGATTTTGATTAAACTTGTTTTAGAATCTATGAGACCCTATTACAATGTAATATTCTATAGTATATTACATTGTAATTAATGTTAAAATTAAAATGCTAACGCCAAGTTCTTAATTTGTTAACTTTTGCATTTATGTTTGCAATTGTGCAAGTTGACAGATAAATAAACAGTAGGAATAAATAGACATAGATTCATTTGTTTTTAAGTGAACTGAAGGTGTGATTCTTTTCTCTATCCAAAAAACAAAAAGTCAGAATTGAAATATTTATCTCAAAAGTAAACTATTTGACTATGGCCATGTGTTAATTTTATTTATATTTATTTTGATTTTAATTCTTTTGATATAAATATTTTATTATTTTTTGCAAATACTTTCTTTGTGAATTCTGACTTCACAAATGGTCCTTTCCCTCTTCAATACAATATTATTATGAGTTCAAAAAAAAAAAGGAAATATTATATTTATATCTGTCTCCATGTTGGCCAGTGTAACAAATACAAACATATACCTGTTGTATAGTTTGATTCTTTAAAATCTAAAGACCCCAGTGACTCTTTTACATCCCATTGACTTCAATATTTTCCAGTCAGACCCACAGGTCATAGTTGTCTCATGACTCACAGTTTAGTGTGTGTGTGTGTGTGTGTGTGTGTGTGTGTGTGTAGGCTTAGAGAAGTAAATTTGCCAAAATTAAATTTCTTTCCTTCCTGGAAACAAACCGACATAAAGCAGCTTCAGAGCCTTTAACTGTCAAGTTTGTTTAAAACCTGATGATGATGTGTTTCAGGTAATCAACCCATTTATAACTCAAATACATTTTTATTGAAAAACCTGGCAGTCTCTTAGAAAATACTCATCTGTCAATGAAGTGACATTTTCAAGAACATAAACTTAATGTTCATTTCTCACATTATTAAGTTTAAGTTCAAGTAAAAAAACAACATTTTTGCAATTCTCACCCATAAAAGTCAGTGATTTATCGCCTCCTTATACTCTGAATTTCTTTGACTTTCACTTGACCATTGAAAATACATCTGTTTTATTTTCATTTCCTTGAGCAGACGCCTGCTCATGTCACAGCAGGAAAAACAGGTGGAACTAAGAGCATTAATACTTTTAGCTCCACCTGCCTTTCACATCAAAATATGTGTCCCAGTTTGGAAACCACCAAGTTTAAATGACTTTCCTTTGATGTCAAATAAGTTTTTCAGTTTTTCCATAAGGCTTTTAAAAAAATATTTATAATAGTCAGGTTCTGGACATGCAGCTGTGACGTTCCTCATCTTTTCCAAGCTTTCCTTGACCTTCAGGAATTTTGTTTTAAAAAAAAAGCAGCAGATTCACACAAGAAAATTTGTAAAAATAGCCAACTTTATATTCTCAGAGTACTAAGACAGCTTTACAAATAGGGTGATATGCACACAGCCTTTCCTTGTCATCCAAACGCAGAGCGGTCCAACCGACAGCTCCTGTGGTCTCAGGTAGCCAGAGTAAAAGAAAAACAAAAAGAAAAAAGAGGAAAAAAAAAAACACGCACACACACACACACACACTAATAAACACACCAACAACTAAAAACAACAACAAAAGAAGCAAGGAAGCTCATGTTTACATGTTTCCCTCCTTGAGCGTCACATTCATTCAACCTGTGCCGTTTGCCGGCACTTTGACACCAGAGCAAACTGTCAACTAACCACTGCAAGTGTTTCAACTTTCAACTATATTACATATTAACAAGTGGGGGGACGGGGGTGGTGGGTGGGTGAGGGGAGGAGAGATTCTTTCGACTTCATGTGGCTGTAAAACAACCATATGGCCAAATGTAAAGCTTTAATTATCAAAGAATTAACAAAAGATGGCATGTTTAACAAAAAATTCTTTATATAAAATAAGTTTGTAGGAAAAAAAACAAAGGAACTTGCATCAGGCTGGAGGGAGGAGGGGGAGGGGCAGTGGGGGACGGTTCTCATTTACATATTGACATTGATTTGGTCGACGTACAACCGAGTGCTGGGGTCCTTTCCTCTGGCCCCTCATTCTTCTTTTCAAACACACACACACACCTGCACGCAAACACACTTGAAAAGAAAACTATCAACAGGAAGCGTCCTTTGCTCTCTCGACCTCGATCCCCTCCTCGCCCTTTCAGATTTGTTCTGTACATGCTGGTCGTTGCTGCTTCAATCGCACATCTCCTCCGGCAGCTCGTGGGGGTTGAGGATGCCGGGCACCGACATCTGCAGCTTGTGTTTCTCCTCCTGCGCCTGACGGAGCGAGGCCTCTCTCTCCTCCAGGAACAGGTCGGTCGTGTCCTCGCCGGCGAACTCCTGCAGGACGACAAAGACAAGACGCTTCAGAGACCAAACAACTACTGATCACACAGGTCACACTCATCTGCTGCAGGTTGAAGCTTCCAATCACATTCATGTTTATTAGAAAGTCATGATTCACCTGAGACTGAGAGCTCCTGCTGTTTTTCGCCTCATGTTTTTAAAATCTTCATTTATCAACACATTTACTTACAACTCTTGATTCCCCCAAAAACACATTACAATTTTCACATCGTCATCAGTTAAAATCAGCTGCTGTTTGTTCAGGCGTCAACCGTTGATGTTCAAAGATCTTTTTTTGTCAATAGTCAATAAAATAAAACCGTGTTGTTTTGCCACCTCTACAGTGCCCTCTAAGGTCAGAGACAGGTTTGAACATCGACACATTAAGACTAGACGAAACACACGTGTTTCTACTTCTGGAGACGACTGCGACCAGAACCAGTTTAATGTGATGTCGGTTTCAATACACATCACAGATAAAATGCATCGTTACTTCATAAAAAAATCATCATGGGATCATGGGAAGTGTAGTTCGTTTTGGTTTCAGTTACATGGCTTAAGATACAGCTCTGATAATAGCGGCAACAAAGTTTTAAAAACATCAGCCAAGACTCAGTGGAGAAGAAACATGCTGGAGGAGGATTTCACTGAGTTTATAATCAAAGACAAAGGTGTGAGCTCTCAATGCTTTTTATTTCATGTCTCCATCTGCTGCAGACACAAAGTCACACTGTTGGGTTTTAAAAAGACTTTTTTAATAGATTCCTCAGGTCTTAATGTGTCAAGTTATTCATTCACACTCTCAGTCTGCAGCTGCTTCCTATTTCTTTGGGACACTCACCTTGATCTGCACCAGGAAGTCCCTCAGGTGCTCTTTGAATGCAGGGATGTCCTGGTTCAGGCTGAACAGACCTGTTACAAACACCTTCACCTGGGCACTGAGGATGAGACAAGACGGGCAGTTAGTCAATGAATCCAACTCTCACAAACCCTTAAAGAAACAATCAGGTGTCATTTCCTTGAAAACAAATTCTGATCAATGTCAGAATCAAAATGTCCTGAGTAATAAAAGGACCTGAAACACATCTCTGGCGTACAGTAAATTCTAGTTTGATGGAAACGCTTCTGTTGTTTAATTTTCCCATTTTAATCCCCAAGTGTTAATTTAAAACCTGTTTCCACAAATCCCACAGTGCGGTGAAGCCGACTTACTCCTGCAGATGGGGGAAGGCCGTCTTCAGCAGGTTGGCGATGTATTCCTGGACATGCGCCTGGTTGTTGGCGGCGCTGGCGGCACTCAGGGCCACGCTGACTTTCCCTTCCTCCACCAGGTTGAACATGTAGGCCAAGATAGTGGCATGCATGGTCAGACCTGCACACGGGGAGCATTGGGCTTGTCAGTTGGTTTGAATGTAGACATTTTTAATGAAACTGTGTAGATGTTCGTTCAGACAAACCTGCAGTGTGAGACGTATCTGTAACGACAGAGAAAATATGCTGCAGGATGTCGCAGAAGTACGTCTGGTAGAAGCTCTGAGCTGCTGTTTCTTCTGCAGACACGTTCTGCAGCAGTGTGTAGAGGATCTGTAAACCTGTAGGAGACCACACGTTCGTTACACCAACGCAGACACAAACAAACACTTTTCTAACTATTTCATATTCTATTGTTTCATCCTGTATTTGAATTTCGCTGCTGTTCGAACCTGTGTCGGCCACGTTCCTCATCGTGTGTTTGAAGGCCCAGATGATAGAGTCCAGGATGAGTTTGAACTGTGCGGGGGCGATGGACAGGAAGGCGGGGAAGCACTGGGATGTGGCGGCTTGCAGGAGGTAGAAGAAGTGGGTTCTGTGCTCTGGGAATTCTTCAAAGTCCTGACAACAAAAAACAAAACAGAAAATGACAAAATGTCACCATGTTGAACAACTTTGGATCTGCTGCCAAATGTGACTGAAGAGCTTCAACACACCTTGTTGATCATGGTCAACGTGCACTCGAAGACGGCGTCAAAGATCTTGGGGATTTCCCCGGTGATGTGCACGCTGAGCTTGTTGACGATGGTTGCCATGGTGCTCAGGACCTCGGGCTCTCGGGCGGCGGGGACATTCCTCTGGTAGTCGATGAGCACGGCCTCCAGCAGCGGTGGCACAAAGTTCTCTGCCACCTGAAACAAACACACAAAACAGACTTGTGAACGTTTAGGATCTTATTTATCTATAGTTTCATTTTGAAATTTGAAGCATACACTGCTACAAAATAAAAAGTTTTCACAGAACAGACTCACTCACCATCTGAGGATCATTGGAGCGACTGACCCAACCTGAGATCAGCTTCAGCGTCTCCCTTTTCACTGTCCTCATGCTCCTAATCAGTGGCTGTTTTGTCACCATCTCACCTGAGAACATGATGAGGGAAAAAAAAAAAAAAAAAATAAACAAACAAATAAACATTGAGACAGAGTAAACACTGAGACTTCAGGTTGAGCAGCAGCAGCAGGCGAGGACCAACCGTTGGTCTGGACAGCAGACGAGATGTTTTCACTCAGACACTTGTAGACGTTGAGCATGTCCAGGTAGATCCGTCCCAGTTGGACAACGAAGGGGTGACCGACGGCTTTACAGGCGCGGACATTTGTCTTCAGGATGCTGCCCAGCTGCCGCACCGTCTCCGCATCCTTCAGGATGTCCACATTCTGCGACACAGAGATGCCGCGGTTCAACAGAGGCAGTTAAATGAAACAAACGTGTTACGTCTCCGGCCATGCGTCGCTCCTCACCTTGGTGGCCTGTTGGATGATGCTGTCCCACACCTGGTTCGGCAGCATCATGTACTTCTCTATGAGCAGCTCCTGAACAGCCTGGTCCGTCTGAGCGCCGATCATGTAGCCCACTGCTTCGTAAAACGTATGAACCTGTGAAGAAAAGAGAGTTAGGACTTCACGATCGACTATCAAAGTCTATGTGGACGAATCAGAAGACGCCACTGACCTGCTGCGGCTGAAGGTCACAGATGATGGTGTTGATGTTGTTGAGAATCTCGTCGATGAACGGCATCACCTCGCCAACCTGCACCTGCACAAAGTGACGCCGGCACTTCTGAGCAATCTTGATGAAGGTGTCGCAGGCCATGTCCTGGACGCCGTCATGAGTTTCTGCATCAAAAGGAGCAAGGAAAAAAAACACGGATAAGTCCAGTTCAACAAGAAACTACATGAAACTTCAGTAACTTTACAGATACAGAACTTTTCTCACCGTGCATGAATTCAAAGAGCTTGTTGACAACGGTCTTGAGAAACTTCCAGTGAGCTCGCAGGAAGCGTGGGTACTGACCCACAATATACATGATGTTGGACGCGATAATGGCCTTGTTGTCTTTCCCCCTCTTCTGTTCACACAAACCCAGCAGGTCCTGTGGTCATAACATTAATGAGTAAATATGTAAAATATGTAAAGTGTAACCAATAGTCAGAGATTGGTGTTGACTGATAATCAGTTGAGCCTGAACTTTTCACGTTACACAAACAAGAATTAAGGATAAAAACTGAGTGATTTTGTATGAAATTTTATCTTTGTGAGTCTTGGCCCGTGCTCTTATGATCCCAGAAGTCACTTGGATCAGAGCCGACAGATGATTTAACCTGGTCAGAGCGTCTCACCTTGATGACCGTGACCAGGAACCTCTTCTCGTCCTCCTCGTGCATCGCTCCACTGATGGAGCCGATGGCCCAACAGAGCATGTTCAGGTTCCTCCACGACCACTCGGTGCCATTCACCTGGTTGTGTAGCTTCTCTGTCATGATGCGTTCAGTGTCGGCATAGTCCAGATGAGTTAAGTACACTGTGGACAAGTGGAGCAATAAAGTCATCATCTTTAAACCTTCATATCTGTGAAACTACAATTAAAACCACAAGTTCAGAGAAAGTGTTTATCTGAGAAACGTCACCACAGACATGTAGGAACTCACCCAGAGTCTCTCTCATGTTCTTGTAGAGGTTGATGGCGTCCGTGTCCTTCATGAACTCTCTGACCACTTCACCCTGGTCGTTCTCCACCACCAGCACCTCCTCAGGTTTGGCCATGCGGCTGACCATCAGCAGGCGCACCTGCAATAAGATGAAGAGGAGGATGTGAGAGTCTGAAAAGACATCACTTCAATGATCCATAGATGGTTTCAGCTCAAACTGTCTCTCTTTGAGTGAGTGAGACTGTGTGTGTGGCCAGGTCTTACCTGGGAAAGGACGGGCAGGTACAGGTGTCTCCGTGGTGGGACATCAGACAGCAGCGGTGTGCTGGAGGTGGAGAAGGGGCTCTCCCTGTAGAGCTCAGCTGCAAGGTGGTTCCAGTACTCCAGACAGATCTTGAAGATCTCCGTCTCCTCCACCTCCGAAACCAGCAACATGAAGTGCAGCGCCTGGACACAGTTAATAACATGTACATGTCAGCACAGCGTTGGTGTGCGAGGACACAGGTTAGGTCACATGATCATGATCTAAGTTCATCATTGTCTTTGTCATGTTAACATCTTTATTAAAGGTCCAACATAATTGATATGTGGTGTTTCGGTTAAATGAGAAAATGTTTACAAAACTGCCTAAATGTAAAATTTTATGTGCTTTCAGTTCTGTTTATAAGAGGAGATATTTGCACCTAAACCTTAAACATGAGAAACATGGCACCTGTGTAAATTATAGAATGTCAGTTTTCTTTCTTTTTATGAGAAATAATAGATTGTTCTTCAGACATCTGGAAGAGCTCAGAAATCAAACTCTCACATCATATTATATTTGCTTTCTGTGGGTTCATATGAGCCGATTGTATTAAATGTGTAAGATATTGTCTCACATCAATCGAAATCATACAGTTAAACTTTGTAACATCTGTAAATAGGGTATTGTTCCAAAGGACTGATATAACATCGTGCCATGATGAATCTTCTGCTGCTGGAGGTAAATGACATTTGGCCTAAAGTATCAAATCCTACAAACATCTATAAAAACAAGCGGTGATGTAATGAGTTACTTGTGTTCCGTCGTGTTTGATCTGTTTGTCAGCAGGACTTTAATATCACAACGTTACAACTGCACAGACTCCAATACTACATCACGTCACACGGTTCATGAAGACCGCCATCCTATCATCATATCAGATCATTTTGGCTTCATGTTTGTACAGCGGGAGGAAATAAGAGGCACATCGGCCATCTTTAAAAACAGTCACTGGCTTAGACACAATATAATATTTATCAACAGCAGCGGAGGACAAAGAAACAGAGATATGGGAAGGTAGGGCTGAAGAAGGGACTGACTGAGGGCTGAGGATACAGTGGTTTCTGTGCTTGATCCAAACAACACTTTGTGCTGTTACATCTGTTACATTAATGCTGAGTCTCCAGGTTCAAATCTGTTCAGTTTTATAATCTTACACAGTCCTGGCTTCAACGTCCCTCTGAGCTTATTGCCTGTCCCCCAGCTTTAAGTCCAACTCCTGTTCAAACTGCTGTACAGTTCAGTTTGCTCCTGTTTGCCGGTAGAAAGTGAACAAAGGGCCACAAACAGAAAGTTGATCAATGACAGAGGTGTTATCAGGACATGACAGACGACGCTGGATGTGACAGGGAGTTTTTGTTTCTAACGACGATGATGCAGAGGAAAAAATGAACTGGTTTGTTTATTCACCCACACACCAACAACTAATCACCCCCACCTTTCACATGATAACAGACCTCCGTCTGCCTCTTTCTGCAACGATCACCAGGAAGTAGACACATCCTGTTCTTACCTCCATGAGCGTCTCCCGCAGGTTGGGCCTCTTCTCGATGAGCTGCCCGTGCTCTTTGAGGAAGGTGCAGAGGAACAGACTCAGGTTCTGGATGAAGTTCTGCTCGTCATCTTTGCCGTTGGCGTAGGCCACTCTGATGTTAGTGTTCAAAGGCAGCATCTGACCAAACGACAAAATAACTCAGCTTTATTTATGCCAACCTTTATTTTACCATAATTACACTGTGTGTTTTTGTTTATGGATGTTGTAGCTGAACCGTGGGACCACCCAGGAACAACCACATCATCGAAATCTGGACCTGAAACAAACAAAGCAAATCCTGCAGACGTCGTCTCAGCAGGAAAACCAAGGGACGGGAGGCTTCAATGTTGTGGCACTTTTGGACCTAAACTTCAAATAAAATATGCAAATAACAAAACCCGGTAAATCTAAACCAATGTTTCCTAACCAATGTGTACAAAGCTGCGGTTATTGATTTTTTTATTTTTTTTATTTTTTTGTAAAGAGAAGGCTGTAGGAAGACAGTTTAAGTCGGAACCAATCAAAAGGTTTTGGGAAGAACTGCTATAAAACTTCATAACTTCACTTCTTGTTGTTGTAAAACTTTTCCTCTGACAGGCACCAACTTATTCCTCCACCGTTAGAATGACTGAATGATGTTTTTATTCATGGTCATTTCAAAAGTGAAAGTGTATTTGATTGACCAGTATGACTCCTCTACTGTCACAGTACAAGCAGCAGCAGGCAGGGGGAGCCGTTTTCTCTCATTTCCCTTGGCTCAAATTGTCACTTTATATTTTACTATATATTTAGTCATATCATTTTATTCTTGTTTCGTCTTTTTTTACTCCTTGTTTCTTAATTCAATAAACATTCAATAAACCAATTTTAACATGTGACATTTTCCTTGCTATCACCTGATCTGTCAGCTGCTGAAATTAAATTCCTAGAAATGAATTCTTAATGTTGCTTGTCGTCTAGTCAGCCTGGTCATACGATATTCTCTCAGCTATTCTATAAGGGTGTTGCTGCTTTACATGTCACCGAGTACAGTAAAACAGTGTGTTCTCTGCACAAAACAACACAAAGACAAACGCACACAATTCAAACCTGTATTGAAGTGTTTTCAACAGCAGCCGCCCCCCCTCCCCCACCACCCACTTCTGTGGCTCACAGCTGTGTTGTCCAATCAGAAGCTGCCCTGACCACAGATGTGCAGCTGTGTGTTTGTCATAACAGTGAACGAACACAAACGGAGCGTGCGCAGTAACAGACATGTGTGCGTCTGTGTGTGGCAGGAAACTGTGGCATTAAGAGATTTGAACAAAAAAGTGCGTGTGTGTGCAATCACGCAGAGTGCAATTATTTTAAGCAGCACTCGGAATGATTGTGTGTGTACCTGTTTGAGCTGGCACATGGTGAGAGTAAACAGGTTGACAAACTGCTCCTCGTACTGGTTGACGCTCACTCCTGCGATCTCCGTCAAACATTTGAGCGTGACGTTGCGAAACATAGGCACGTTCAAGAACTGAAACACAAACCAGTTCAGGTCAGTGAAGAACCAGTTGGACTGAAAATGATTCAGTTCAGACATCAACATTTGCAACAGTTCAGTTTCAGTTTGCCGCCGCTCACCTTGTAGACCAGAGTGCTGATGAGTTTGGTCTCAAAGATGTAACCTAAAGGAATCCAGTTCAGGAAGCGGAGCAGAGTCTCCAGTGTGGCGTGGACCAGTGGGGCATTCTGGGAGTTCTCCTGCTCAGGGGAAGAAATGAGAGCATGTATGAGAAGAGATGTGTGACACTGATCAGACATCAGCTCAGACTGCTGAGGACTCACCATCACAAACTGACACAGTTGGAATATTTGAGAGAACTCGTTGCACATGCTGGGAAAAAGAAAGAGAAATAACGTTAATGAAGCAGACACCTACAGTCGCTCTGCAGCAGAGTTTCATCAGGGTGTGGCAGAGAGTATGTAGTTACCTGTCTTTGAGATGCTTGGCCTTCACCTGCGTCATCTGGCCACTGGAGAAGTCAAAGACCTCCTCGCTGAGCAGTTTGAGGATGATCATGTTGTTCTGACAGAGGCTCTCGCTGGTGCGACTCGCGCCTACGATGTCACTGATGAACGTGGGCCAGTGTTTGGGCCACTCCTGCTTCAGGATCTAAAACCAGCGAAGAAGAAGCAGCTCTGTGAAATCAGCTTCTCACTTTCTCTCTGTTGTTGTTCTGCCGCTGGATGTTTGATTATTTACCTGCACAAGGATCATGTTGAGTTTTGAAATGTACACTCCCTCTTTCTGCAAAGAAAAAAAAAAAACAACGTCAGCATCGAGCAACACGACAACTGATAATGTTAAGTCTGATACTTAACGTCGCCCACAGCTCACCTCCATGTTTGCAGGATCGGACGACGTCTTGATAATCAAACCGACGACATACTTCTTGATTCCTGAAAACACATTGCATGTTGAGATGGAGGACATTTGATAAGAACAGCTTTGTTTGAAAACAATACACTGATTTTACCTTCACACTGATTTCTGGGCAGAATCTTCCATCGTGTTTTGATGACAGCCTCCAGGATCTGCAGCGCATAATACTGAGAGGAAACCAGACACGCATTAGAGCTCTGAAGACACTGTCTCAGCCACAAAGACAGAGACAGTAGAAACAGAAATGTTTGGTCTGTCTACAGCTTGTTCTCTACTCCTCTAGTTATTATCCTTTTACAAAAATCTGAATTAAAAAATAATGAACATGTCAGTGCTGTTCTGAAATGATGCCTATAAATCACCGAACAGCTCTATTATGACTAAATGGTAGAGATCAACCCAAACAAAGAATACTCTATCACCTTTGTAAAGCTACATGTAGTTAAGACATCACAGCTGAATTAAAACAGATGAGAGCTGGTCAAAGTAAAAACACCAACAAGTATATGTGGAGTTGAAGTCAGGTAAAGGCTCCAAATCTGTTTCTCTTAAAGCTTTGACCTGATGTGAAAAAAGTGACAAACATCAGAGAGCTCTCTGTTTTCAATCATATCAGGTTCATACTTTAGTTTTCATGTTCTGAGAGAACTCCAGGATGGTGTCAACCCTAGTCCAGGCATCTGGATGGTCCTTCAAGTTGGTCAGCACTTCCTGGGCCACACGTTGCTACAAGAGACAAGCACACGTCACGTTTCTACTGACGTTTATATGCATCGAATCTGACCTGGCAATGTCTAATAGTCTTAATACACGTGAATCCTTGTCCAGGCATCTGAGGTGCTCTCACCTGGGAGCCAATGTCGTGGTACATGGAGTTAACAACATTGTCCAGCAGGTTGATGTCCAGTTTCTGACTGAAGTCCAGCAGCTGTCTGGCTGGGTGATCGGCCAACATCGTCATTTCTGCTGGCATAGAGCTTCTGAGGGGAAGAGACAGGGATTTACTTTAAATTCAACGTCACCTTATAACTGTGACACACGTAAAACTGAAACACCGTAATACAAATTAAACATCTTAATTATAATCTAAAGATCACGTTACAAACGCTACATGTAAGTGATTAATTATTATTTGGAAATTTGAGTGAAAAATCACGCGTGAGTGACAAGCAGCGCCGGTTTTCATCTATGTTTAATGACAGTCAGAAACCAGTTATTCTTGTTCTGCCAAAATGTGTCAAAGCAGCAGCAGCCTGAAGCTGCAGTCGGCCCTCGTGGTCCAATTACGACTCCCATTGAAACAAATCATGAACCCATTAAACAAGAAACGACGCCCCCATGCGGCGCCAAGGGGCACTGAGCTGCTTCCACCTCAACCCCGTTAATCGGAGCAGTTTTACGACCATAAAGATCCACTAAAATACGTTAGCCACAGTAAAAAAAAAAAAACGGATGTAGACGCCAGATGCGTTATGGCATTTTTGGTACGTCTAGCCGCTGATTAAAAGACAAGATAAATACAAAAACACAGCACTTTGTGAAACTGACGGATGCTAACCTTAGCCCACGCTGGGTAAGTTAGGCTAGCTTACTGTGGATCGGGCTGAACTTACCTGGTGTGTCTTGTCCGCGCGTCGAAAGCGAGTGTTGGTTCTCTATCTGGTGGAACTTGTGGTTGAAAACCGAAATATCAATATAAATCCTCTCAAATTCGCCGAAAACTGCGCAACTTCTATCTCATGGCACACGTTTAAGCAGCTCCTCACCTTCGATAGCACGGAAGCTAACGCTAGCTTTTCCTGAATGACACCAACACTTAACGTTAGCGCTAACTTATAAAATGTCGTTACGCTGGATACTTATCGGTTCTTGCCGTTGCACTAAAAAAAAAAAAAGCTTCCCGCAGTTTTACCACAGTCTATGGTTTGTTGTCCTCAGCCCCTCTGAAACACATCTCTCTGTGGCTATCACTCACTACAGCCGACTCCCACCAGGCTAATAGCAACCTAGCGTGCTAATGGAAAAGTCTATGATGATTCAGGTCTGGTCGGCTAATGTAACGTTAAGCTAAGCTAACAACACAGATTCACGGAGTCACACTTTGAGCGATATTCCGGGTCATAATCACGAAGTGAAAGAGTCTCGTTTTTATTTCTGGATCTATTCGCACACAAACGTTGGAGAGCAGAGATGTTTCACTGCGTGCAAGTATGCTCTTCCTCTAAGCTCATGCTTCCAACCACGGACCGGTTGAAACCGGTTGAGACCGGGATATTTATTCTCGGTGTTTCGGCCCGTCGCGCGCCGCGTAAAATTTGGACTATGTTTCCACCCATCCTGATTCTGATTGGTCGAGAGGGTGTTGTCGTCACGTCCTGTGATTGGCTGCACGGAGCTGTCAATCAGATTCAAGATTCCGCCTCCTGACTTGTGGTTCGACCTGAGATAACACAGCGCGCAATATACATTTATAATAAATATAAAAGGAGTATATATTTTTTATAATACACTTTATTACAGATGGTCCAGTTTGACATCAACAACTTCATGATGACTAAAACAAACGAAAATAAACATTAGACTAATTAGATTAACGTGTATAACATCATTATGAAGTTCATTGATAAATAAAATACAAATTCAAAATTATTATTTTCATTATAAGAGCAGCCTTATTTTACTTTTTGTGGTTAAAACCTTTCCACAGTGTGTCATTTATTCAACACGCTGTTCAATAAACCCTGTTTTTTCTGTTTTCAGCTGTTAGCTCATTGATGAACTAGGACATTTCTCTCACCGAACAAAATCCAGTCATGATTAATGAAATGACTGATGGCCAAATTATTCAAATTATTATTGTTGATATGTTAGAATCAGACCACATGTGATCGCACACTATTTTCCTACAACATGGTAAATAAAAGACATGTAAAAACAAAAAAAACATGTTTCATATATTGTATTATTTCCTGTTGGTAAAAAATGATAATGTATGTTCATGTTCACTGAGACCCTTCAACAGAAACAGCTGCTGGTTGTGTCCTGTATCAGTCCAAGTGTAAAATATGTGGTTTATATTGAAAATAGTTAGTGCTTTCTATGAAGGGAATAGTGAATCAGTGGATAAGGAAGGTGTTTCAGACAGATGCTCATCAACCCATGCTGAATGTCATAATTATGTTCACAGTTTTCAAAGTATAATACAACAGGAATAAGAGGCTTCCTGTTCAGTGTCTTCTGACTTCTGCTTTGTTCAGTTTTCTCCATCAGTTTCTAAACAATGCTGGCGATAGTGTCTAACATTAGTCTGTCGCCTCCTGCTGTCTGGTGTCAGCATCATGCTCACTGTCGTCTGAATAGTTCTCGTGATCGTCTGAGTACTGGTAATTGTCGTCGCCCTCATCTGAACGATGACTGCTGTGCTCATCCTCCTCCTTGTCACGGTGGTTTAACGAAGCCCCGTCGCTCTTCTCGTCCTCTCTCCCTCGATCTTTCTCGTCTTTCTCATCTGCATCTTCGTCGTCAAGGAAAACCTTTCTGTAGTAGACAGGTTGATAATCCAAGTCTAGATCCAGGTCTTGGTCACTGATCAACAGATGAAGAGTGAAAACAATCAACAGAAATTAAATATAAAGAGACTCTTAAGTCATAATCATCAAACATTCATTTCTTGTTCAAACATCTCCTCAATGAGCAGGATGATTAAAGTAGATGATGATGGTGGTCACTCAGCAGTGTGTTATAATTCCCTCTGGGTAGCTTCTTCTTCAATTTGATGCTGAACTTGTAATGTTTGTGTTAGACTGGTAGGTAAACTGCTGCAATATGTTTTAATCATGATTTGTTTCATGATTTGTATCGCTTTCACTCTGTCTCCAGTGGCTCAGGACCAAAACAAAACCAAGCCCTGACTATACCTGAGTGTTACAGCTTGAACCATGTGAAGATGAAGATGTTTTATCTGTTTTTCAGAAAGAAATGAATCTGAAGTCATCAGATGAGGTTTGACCATTAAATCATCTTTAAGTTTTATTTACTGAACCTGAGCAGCGTTGTGTCAGAGACGTCACATATGTACCTGTGTTTGCTGTCACTGGACTGGGAGGCGTGGCGTGCAGACCCTGATTTTGCCGCCTTGCGGCTGATGAACTCTCGGGTCACGTTGCACGCCTGCAGGGCGTCGGTGTAGCGCTTCTCCGCTGCCTGTCTGGCATTCCTCTGTCATCAATGCAAACATCAGAGTTGAACTTAACAACAGATATGTTTGAATGTTTGTCGAGCTCCAGTTTTTACGTGTGATTTCTTCACCTGTGCAACCTGCTCCAGCAGTAGCGGTCTCCCCTTCACTCTCTGCTGCATCTCTTTAATCTCCTGCTGGTACTCCTTCCTGCGCTGCAGATCTTGTTTCCTGCAGAACAGAATTGTGGGCCGGACATTAACAGATAACAATAACAATGCAGAGGAATGGTTCTGTGTCATTGTTTTTCACAAACCTGAATTCTTTGAGTTTGTTGTGCTGGGTCTGTGACAGCGCCAGGTGGGGGTCGTTGGCCTGAGCACGTTTCACCACCACCTTCTGCAGCTTCTTCTCTTTCTGCTTCTGCTGCTCCTTCCATCGCTCCTCCTCCTCCTCTGCCTTCCTCCTCTGCTCCAGTGTCTTTCTGCTCAGGGAGACAGTCTGGTCACAGATGGAGGATGGTTTGGACATGGTGGGAGGACTTCGGGAGTGCGGGGTCAGACAGGCATAGATGTGGATGCAACAAGCAGCTATTTGGGGAGGAGGTTGACGACTGAGAGCACAGCACTGAGGGATTAAGGGAAAATGAAATCCACAATCACAGACAGTCACTATGCCTAAATGTGTCATGTCTCTGTCTCAACTACAATGGTGGAAGCCCTTGGAGTCCTCCTGACATGGTACCTCACGGCCTCATGGCGTTTCTTTGTGGCGTCTGTGGCTTTGGAGGGGAGGAGCTCCAGGCTGCCAGACAGAGATGAGCAGAGGCTGGAGTCTGGCGTCCGAGCCGGTCCAGAGCTGATGTACGGCCAACGCAGGGTCCGCGGACTGCTCTGCTCCTTCTCGATGTCGGCCAGGATGCGTTCACGATGCGAGGGGATGTGTGACGTCCTCAGATCGAAGGGCTCACATGCAGTTGTGGGTTTCAACTTCTTCCGCTTCTCCAGGGTTTTCTGGAATCGTCTGTAACTAGCATCAAAGTCAGGTACCTCTCTGTTGATCTGTGGTCGGTGTGAGAAGCTGTTATCCCCCATGTCGTCGCTGCCATCTTTGGTCTTCTTGCGGTCGCTGAGCCGTCTTGTGAGCATGCTGGGTGGCATCGAAGCGCTGTGGAGCATCTCCTGAGCTCTCATCTGGCTCTTGATGGAGCGATACAGCTGCTCCTCCTTCATCTGCTCGCCTGATGCTGCTGCATACACAGCCTTGGGCACTGGTTTGGCCTTGAAGGGTTTGATCTTCTCGTGTTCTGATGGTTGCGGTTGATGCTGCTTCTGCTCCTTCTTCAATCGCTCCCTCTCCAGGAAGCTGAATGGCTTCTGGACGGTTCGAGGATGCTGCTCTTCTCGCTCTCGCGTGTTTCGCTGCAGTTCTCCATAAAGTGGAAGGTGAACGTGTGCAGGCACGGGACTGGCGCGAAACTTCCTCTGACACTCAGTCAACTCCTCCAGCTGCTGTCGCAGCTCTGCGTTCTCCTGCTCGATTTCCGAACGAGTCTTGATGCCGTGCTTTCGTCTCTCGGCCTCACGTAGCGTCATCTGGAAAGGTCTGGGGACGGTCACTCTGTGTTTCCATGTCTCATGCGCTCCGTCTCTCAGCCCTGGCCTCTTCTTGCCTTTGTCTTTTCCTTTTCCTGGTTTCTTGTGGTCTCCAGGTAGTGAGGAGGACGACAGCTGACGGTTGAGCGGGGACAGTTTGAAGTCTATCCACATGTTCTTGATGTGCTCTTTGGGAGAAACCAGCAGACCTTTCTCCACCTCGTTGGTGATGGTTCCATCTTCGTCTGATGAGTCAGACTGTGTTGAACATCTCCTCAGTTCAACGGCAGAGTGCGACTTTCTCAAACGGTGGGAAGCAGCTGGACTGGCGTTTGACCACGGCAGCCTGATTATAGAAATATAAACAGAAGACATGAGAAAACATCAACATGAAGACAGGATTATAGCGATATATATATTTTATTTTATTCATCAGTTTCTGATCATTTGTTCAGTCTGACTCATATTCAACGTTAATGGTGAAAAAAACTAAACCAGCAAATGTTTATTACATGTTTATTAAATGTTGTTACATGACTATGATCTCCTATGTAATGAATCATATTAGTTATAATTATACAGTAATAATAAAATATATAACACAAAGTACAATTATACAAAAAGACAGAACAGTTTGGGTTATATAAAGCATCCAAACCTCACACTGTCTTATTATTATTTAGAGGATCAGTTCAGATTTACACCTTATAACAGATGTCAGCATCAAATATGTTGTTGATATGTGCTGATAAAGAAACTTGTGCTGATTTAGAAATGGTTTCATTGCTGTTTATCCAGCAGGGACCGCAGGTGAACTCCTCCTATATATTATTTATATATACAAAAACAATTATCTGTATTAGAGATGGCCCAACAAACTGTAGAAGAAAAATATTAGCTCATGTGTCCATATCAGGATGTTTTTACTCATACATACATAAAATTAGCACATCAGGCACCAAAACTCAAGTGTCAGTGAGGTCCAACAGACAATATGTCATTTTATTCATGACCAAGATTTAATTTGTACTGCACAAACCACTGTATCTGAAAACATGCAGTACAAACAAAACTCCTGTTTACCTTTTTTTATAACAACAACAATGTAACGTGAACCTGATAAATAAGTATGTATAAAACGTTAAGATTTAACATCCTTGAAATAAAAATAAATCATGATCTGTTTTGCTCTCCTGACTTTCTTGTGTGATCCCTCCTGAGTCATGTGACACTGATATTATAGCAGCGGCAAAGCACTTTCTTTGCCATTTTTGAAATTTGAAAGTACATCAGTGGTCCCTGTTCTTCTTCTGCTATGTAGCCAAGACAGTGACTGTTGAGGGCAAGATCTAACGATTTTTAAACTATTAAACACTGATACAGAGACTGAGTAAGATCAATGATTCATGTATGTGTAAAATCACACAGAGAAACAGAGAGTTAACTGCTATAAACCTGTTCCTCGTCTCCAGCGCCGTCATGTCCAGAGGCTCCATGAACTTGCAGTTCAGCTGCAGTTTTCTGCGGTACATGCTCTCCAGCTCAGCCATGGTGCGGAGGTGGGCCTTCTTCAGCTCCTCCAGCTTGCCGTAGTACTCCTCGTTGGAGAAGAAGATGCCGCTGATGTCGATGTGGTCTCCTGCTGCTCTGTTGTCGCTCATCAAGTGAGGGCCGCCCTTCGCCAGGTAATCCTCGTCACAGAAGTCAGAGCCTGAGTCGTCGTACTCCAGCTGAAAACAACAGTTTTTCAACAAGAGGAACAATAGTAGACTTCGCCAGGGATGATGTTATCACTTTTTGTCTCAGCTCCTCATTTGTATACTACAAATATCAACGCCACCTCAACTTCTCCATCACAGAGTTCATTATTTGATGTCAAAGGCATAGAGTGCCATTGTTATATATGTAGGTCTTCCAGGGCTGCAGTTTTCATAACTTATACACCTGATCCACTGAAAACAAGTGACCTCATTCAAACTTCAACAGTATCGCAACTAATGAGACAGATTTGGTCCGAAACATTAATTTCATGAAATCTGTGTTGTTGTTTTTGTTTGTTACATAACCTGCACACTTTTTCACACAGACATGTAAATTCACATATAATGCCAGAGAAGGCGTGGTTACACATGGAACTGATCACATGACTCTAATGTTATCCCTTATTGCTGAAAAGCGATGCTATACAACCATCCCTATTGTTACAACCTTCCCCAGTCTCTCCTACGTGACTGGACTGTCCAAAAGCCACCGTTAGATTTATTGTTTTAGTTGTTGTTGAGAAAACTTCATGACGGTTTCACCTGAAGAGTTCAAGATAAGCTTCATGCAAAGAAAGGTCACATTAACACTGACATTTTTCTACAGAAGCACCTTTTTTTTAAATTGTGTGTTCATATTTCCTGTATTTTCTCTTTGTACCTTAATAAAGGGACAGAAAATTGAACATAAATGGTCATCAAAACTTTGCTAAAACAGTAAAGTTAGCGGTGAGACGTTTTAAGCACTTTAAGCACTAGCACTTGTGCTAAAACACTCAAACAATGCATCTGGTTTGTCCAATGTAATTAAATTAATGTAAATTAAATTAATCAAAGCTGTTGTAGATAATAGTTTGTGTTTTATATCTTCAGGTTGTTGTGTTTATCCAGCAGGTCTGGCGTTGCCCTGCTCAGTGGCCCTCAGGCTCCTCCAGGACCTCGACTAATCCTATTATCCTGCTACAGCAGCGACATGGGCCATATGGCAGCTTAGCATGAAGGAGCTCAATTAACACACACCCTGCATCAAGTGTGTGGCCGCTCATAGTATCATCAAAGTGTGTGTCGACTGCTTCACAGAGAACAGGATGACTTTATCCTCAGGATCATTTAAATGTTTGTGATCATCAAGTGACGTCTGATAATCTGGTCAGGATGGAAATCCAGAAATAGTAGGACCAATAAATGACACAGGTCGTATCCTCTCCACCACAGGAAGTGACCTGAAACTGTCAGCAGCCTGTTAACACAACAAGATCACACACTGGGTCTGGTTTGTTCCAAAAACAGCATTTAAACTTAATAAATCAACTAATTTTCAATGCAGTAAAGTGTAGAAACACTTTAAACTCAATGTTTCAACCCTGACTGTGTTGAATTACAGGTCAAACCTTAAAGTACAGAGACTTGAACTCACATATGTGGTGCCTGAGTTTGGTCACAGATCTCTTTTGAATATCATACAAGCAGTAAAGGTTTGTTTAGTCATAAAATTATTGAAAAAAAAAAGTTTCATTTAACAGTAATTTTAATAAGACAGTGGCGATTTCCTTCACTATGGTTTAATAAACAATATTAAAAGTAATTAATATATGATCTAAATGCTAATTATTTGTTTGTTCTTGACATTTAATAACTAAATTGTGTATTTAGATCTAGTGAGGCCTACTTCAGTGTTGTTGGAATGTAATTTAACTCACTAATAGTAAATAATTTTAGTTTACCTCCTTCTCGTAGTCCCGGTTATCCATCTGAGCCGTAGCCGTGTACGGCAGGACTCCCTCCCGCTCGTACGACGCTAACGGCGCCTTGGTCTGCGGGTCCACCGGCGTTTTTAAACACGACGTGACAAGGACGTTTGTCCGGTGGGCGCTCGCCATGACTCACTTTATCACACTTTATTTCAAAAAATAAAACAAAAAAAAGTAAGTCGAACTGTTACGTTAATCCAACATGGTGGACGGTCTCTTGGTAGCGACGGTAACCAGACAACAGGTGAGCTCCTTAGCAACCGAGCCGCGCTTGAGCCGGCACGAAACCGGAAGTGATGCTTCACATTAAAAGTCGCATCATGATAATTTGACAAATAAAACCTAGAAATGTATTTCGTCTGTTATCAGATTTTAATGATTTAATACTAAACTTAAAAATCAAAAAAAACATTTCTAGGAGTTTAAATTCAGCTGCTCAACATACATTATAGTAAATATATCATTAATATCTATCTTAGTGTTTAATTAAATTTAATCCTTTTTGTGGTGCTGCATAGTTTCATAAATTGCATTTTGGTAATTTGGCAATTTTTTTATTTTCATGTCAATAAAGCATCTGTAATTAGAATTAGAATTAGAGAATAGAATTAGAATTATTAAAACTACAGAAGCTTTTTTGTTGTGACTTTATATTAGATTTAAAAACAAGGATTAATTTCAATTAATTACTTAATAAAGTTCCATTCAAGAAAAACCCACTTGCTTACTCTATACACACACGTATATATATATATATATATATATATATATATACACACACACACACACACACCTCATTATGTCTTTTGTACTTGTCAACTTGAGCTGATTTTCTTGTGAGTCCTATTTCTATTCTTGTATGTTTGTTCAGACAAGTCGGTGATGTAATGTCGTAATTATACTGCCTTGTTATTGCTTAAAATAAGCATAAAAACACTAAAAATAGACTCTGGCCTAGATATTAAAACTAAGTTCAGATATTCAATCGCTTGTCAAACAACAATTTCACTGTTCAAAAAGAAAAAAAAGAATCAGACAGGCAGCAGCTGGAGTGTCAGCAAAAAAACAGCCTTTTTTATTAAATTATGCAACGTAACAACTACAGTGGAAATCTGAACAGACTGATGTCGACAGAGTCCTCTGATCCCTCACAGTACGAGCAGGCTTTGTGACAGAACTCACTGGACAGACTCAAATCTCTTATCGGGTGTTAACCTGCAACAACAAAACATTTAAGTCAGTTAGGCTGTAAAGTAAATCAACTGTGATCAGATATTTTGTAAAACTCCATGGTTGGAAGTGTGGAGTCATACCACGTCGTCAATCTTGAGGATACTGCGGACTGTCTCTGTGGCCAGGGTCAGAGCGCTGATGGAGACCAGCAGCGGCTGCACCACCAGCTCCTCCAGGATGTTGGAGATTCCTCCCTGTCATGGACACACACAGGGAACCAGTCAGAAGCAGAAAACTGACAGCCTTATCTCACGTCAACAGGTAACCACGGTTACCACAGCGACAGAGCGGGGAGTCGACCCACCTTGCGGACATTGATGCCGGCCATCCTGTCTCCCTGGGCGTGCCTGTTGCGGAGCTCCGTCACCGTGGAGATGGGGTTTAAACCAGCGTTCTCGGCCAGCGTAGAGGGGATGACCTCCAGGGCGTCGGCATATGCACGCACGCAGTACGCCTCCATGCCGCCCAGAGTGCGAGAGTACTCAGCCAGACGCACGGCCAGCTCGATCTCTGGAGCACCGCCGCCAGCAATCAGAGCCCTGAGGGAAGAAAGAGGTTTGAAGAAAAACACAAACAGACGTGTAATATGTTTGGCCAGTTTCTTCCAAAGCGTAATACATTATAAATTACTAGTTACTGTTGTTTCAAAGTAATTCCTTACATTACAATATTACTGTCTCTAAATTGTAATGTTTCATGACCCCTGAATTACCAACATGTAGTTTACTGCAGCTCATTCTACATCCAGTGGAGGGCGATGTGGTGCAGCATAAAGACTGTATGCCCTTAAGGTTATTAATAACATTATCAGTAACAGAACTGGTGCAATGAGGGCCCACGGAGCAATACAAGTAACAATCACAGCCAGAATCACAAAGAAACAAAGTCTGGTGAAATTATTATTTTTCTCTTCTCAGTTAGCAGAGTACTGCACCGCTCTAGATGTTTCTTTAAACTGCTCGTACTATTTGATGTAGAGAGTTCTGTTTTACACAGAGATTGAACTTGACTATCATGTTCTTGTCCTTCTCTCTGACCAACTGTAAATACTAAGAGTATCTTCATCTCATAGCTATGTGCCATCCTCTGTCATTCTAACCATCCTCCAGCAACAGGAAACAGAATTGTTCATTTGATCCAAAGGTCTCGTGAAACAAAACACCACTACACTTCAGGTAATTAACTGTTGTAATAAGCATTTCTGAGAAAAAGTAACAAGTATATTATTACTGAAAATGTATTGGTAATGACTTATATCACTGTGTTACAGTAAAAAGTAATACGTTACTATAATTGCATGAAACACTTACAATAATGTACAAAGTCTGTCTGTTCAGGTATTTGAGTAATTTCCAGCATTTCTGGGATGAATAACATGTGTGAATGCTCCGCCACCAAGTTGCTGTGACAACCAGGAGAAACAAAAGGCGGAGCTTTCCACATTCCTATTCCTCTGTTTGTTACGCTCAAACATGGAGAAACGATGCAGGAGCGCCTTTGTCAGAGGGAACCTGGACAAACAGCGAGTGTTTCATCTGTGAGACGAGTGACTGACCTCTTCTTGACCAGGCAGCGGATGACACACAGGGCGTCGTGGATGGAGCGCTCCGCCTCTTCGATCACCAGCTTGTTGGAGCCTCGGACCACGATGCTCACCGTCTTGCCGGGGCTGGTGCAGCCTGTGATCTGTGAAGAGCAGCAACAGGTTTAGATAGATAGATAAATAGATGAATACTTTATTAATCCCAAAGGGAAATTAAGGCAAAAAGAGAACAAAAAAAGTGTGTCAGTGATGTTTGTTCTTTCTAATCAGACTCGTACCTTGACCAGTTTGCCGGAGCCGTCCAGGTTGACCTCCTCCGCCAGCTCTGCTGTGCCGAGCATCTCTGGAGTGAAGTGGTCGATGTGGGCGATGGGCTTAGTGCCAATAGTCTGAAGGGAAGCAGAAAAACACATGATGATGAGGTTTCTACCGACATATGAGCAGGAAAACCTTGTGACGACGTCGCTCACCTTGCAGATGAACTCAATGTCCTCCCTCTCGATGTCTTTCACCACCATGATCTTCATTTTGTTGAGGAAGTGCAGCGCCAGGTCGCTCAGAGCGTCTCTGTCATAAGACGTTGTTCGTCATTAGTACCAGACAGGTTAAACAGAAACCAGGCTGTGTCCTCTTGTGTGTGTTTGTACCTGAGGATGGACTTCTGGATGAGCAGCATGTTGCAACCAGCCTTCTTTATCTGTTTCACCAGGTTCAGGATGTAGGAGCGCTCCTCCCGCAGCACACGGTCCATCTGGGCGTAGTCTGAGACCACAATCTGGTTGTCCATCTGCAGCCGCCACACAAAAAAACACAACCGATCAGGAAAGAAAGGACCAAGGCGGTGACAGGACAGACTCAGATTTAATATTATAAATACAGATATTTAATCAGAAGACTCACGTCAGTTTTGGGAGGAGAGAGACAGAACTGAATCAGGCCAATCTTGGCTTTTTCAACGCGGGTCACACCAGTGTTGGCCACCCTCTGCGTCAGCACCAGACCATCCACCAGCTCACAGTCGTCGATGGTCCCACTGAAAACACACAAACATCATTTTCATCATCAGTTTAAAGCCATGTTAAAAATACAGTCGTTGATGACGTCAATGTATCACAACTCACCCGAGCTTCTTGATGATTTTGATGTCCTGCAGGTCGACACCGGTGGCAGTTGCTGGGTCAATGACTCTCATGACGGCGTCCACGCTCATGGGCGCCAGCAGGCTGGAGTACTGTGACACCACCTTGGAGCACAGTGACGTGGTGGCGCTGTTGAGCAGTGTCTCACGGTCACTGAGCTGCACCGGGCGGCTCATGGCCGTCAGCACCTCCACGGCCTTATCCACGGCCTTCTGGAATGACTCCGAGATGGTGGTGGGGTGGATGCCTGGTGGATGAGAGGACACGTTAACACAGATCAACAGATTTATTAATATGAGTCTGAAGATGAATCTATGACACTAATTTCCACTAGAGATGCACTGATGGAAAACTTCTGGGTTGATACCAATTTTTAAAATAAGAGTTTGGCCAATACCCAAAATATACAGATAGCATTTTTCATTTTGGTGATGTTATGTTCTGTTCTTATTTATAAGAGAGAGAAACAAAGAAATCAAATATTTTAAAGTAACTCAGTCCATCATTACACTACATTGATGATCATATGTAGTGTAGTAGAGATGGTTTAATAAGTCTGAGATGGTGTGATCCTCCACAGTTTCACCTTCCTCTGTCATACTACAGTCGTGTTCACACTCTTGAGTATGTTGCTGCTGCTGTCTGAGTCTGAACGTCCGACCAGAAACAACCACATCAGACGCTGACGTCAGAGAATTCACTCTCATTTATCAAACACAAACATAAAAAACAGGTGGCTTGTGCATCTGCATAACCCTGCATCTGTTTTATCATTTCATGCAGGTCTCACCTCTCTGCAGCAGCTTGGAGCAAGCATCCAACAGAGCTCCAGCAATCACAACCACTGAGGTGGTGCCGTCTCCAGCCTCAATGTCCTGGGCTTTGGACAGTTCAACCAGCTGAAAAACACAAACATTTCAAATCAAATAAGGAAAAACAAAAAAAAAAAATCATGTAATATCATCCAAAAGCAAAAACATCAAAAGGTTTGAGGAAACAGAGGATGATGAATTTTGTCACGTACCATTTTGGCAGCTGGGTGGAGCACCTGCATCTGCTTCAGGATGGTGGCTCCGTCGTTGGTGATGGTCACATCACCCTTCTCATCCTGGATCTGAAACAAGCATCACATAACAACTTCTGCTTAAAAAACATTCATGTGACCAGGAAGCTCAGTATAGTTAAAACCTTAAGCCAGAAATCTTAATTCACTGACCATCTTGTCCATGCCTTTGGGTCCCAGACTCGTTCTGATGGCATCTGCAACAGCTGTAAAACACACAGAGGAAGAACGATGACGATGACATCAGAGAAACTAAAACCTTCATATCAAACAGTACTGCTGCAGATGATGAATGTGCATGCTTCAGGGACAGGATGAAGAAGATAATGATAAAACTAACAAGGTGTTAAGTGATTGAAGGCGACTTCCTGTATCTGCTTATATTCAACACAAATGTACCAAGTCATTTGCATGTCAGCCTCTGGCCTTATATAGTGACCAGCCTGAGATTGTGTTGAGTCATGAGCATCAAACTGTCAAAAAAATCTCTAAATTGTCAAGTCATGTTGCTTCAAACTGACTTTTGTGGCAGGTTTCTGTAGTCTAAATAGATTAATATGGATCGAATTTATTACATTATTAAACAACCATTATCTCGTCTTTATATATGAATTAAATTAAGACTACTCAATAAGGTTTCGTCCAGCCCAGAGTTTTAAATTGATGTTCTGCGGTTCCGGATAATAAAGGCTTAAATTAGCATTAGCATTTAGTGTACCTTTAGCAGCAGAGATGTTACTGAACCGAATCTGGGCCGGCTTGTCGCGGTCCACATACGCCCCTCCTTTGTTTTTGCCTCCGGTTGAGGCTTTTGGTGCCGCCATCGCTTCGGGCATCACAACTTTATAGTCGATGTGAAATGTTAAGAGAAGTGTTCAGAACCGGACTGATGAACCTCGGCGACAAAACACCGTGGTTCGGCTTCGGATGGACTCAGATTCTGGTACTCCCACCCGGTCCCGGTAAGAAGCTTCCAGAGCCACGGGCTGCTGCAGTCGAAGAAGGACCCGGCTGTCAAACTGCCCGGCGACTGAAGATGACGTAGGCAGGCGGGAAGTGTCAATTACCGATGCGACAGGATGAATTTAAATTTAATTATTAATTTAATTCTGTAAAAATAGTTACACATTTACATATATGTGACCTTTTACTAAAATATAAGTAAATTAGGCTATTGTGGAATTCACTAATAACTGAATTTTAATGTTATGTGGAGATCAGCCGATCTGGATCGATTACTTTTGTCTTTTAGGGCTGAAACAGCAGAGAAGAAGCTTTTGGATGAACATGCAAACAGAGAACTGAGCCCAGTCTGCTCTCTTTACCACATATATTTGTGAATTAACCATTTCTCTGTTAGGTAGGTTTGTTTGTTGTTGTTTAGCAGCAGGTCACTGTATTGTTCGTTTTCACGTTCTCTCACTGTGGCTCTTAAACGCTCAGTGTTAGCTAAGTTAGCTTAGCAGTCCTCAGGGTCTCATGCTTTAGCACTGAACACAGTAGTTGTACATTTGACAGCAGTGTTTACAGCAGTTGTACACCTACATTGCACCACTGCTCTTGGTCAGGTGTGTTCTAAACACAGATTTACAGATGATATACTATTTAGATAGAGTGTGTGTATATTTTGTGTTTTCACAGTAAACAAATAATTAAAGAAAATATGTTGAACCAGCAGTGGAATATAAGTGTTGCAGACACTGGATATTTAAGGTTTTTAAACGTTGCAGTGGACTGTTTATTAACAACAGGGGACAGCTTTATTTATCCGCTCTGATCATTGCTGTTTGTATTTTGTCATAAATATATATATCATAAAGTCATTTTTCTCTGATGCAGAAACATCTGTAGGAGCTGCTGTCAGTCCACATCTTGTCCTGGTTGATTTATCGGTCAGACTCCAGTGAGTAAGTCCTTAAAACTTACTGCTAAGTTGAAATACGTTCTGTAAACACATTCACATTAACATCAACATGGACAGATGCATTGTTAACTTTTAAATGTGCAGTTATAAACATAACCACCTCCTTTAATTTTGACTGATCTGTTGAACCTGTGTCTTGGAGGAATCCTTCAGTCATGCTGCCTCTGAAGGAGAAGGATAAACCCATCATCCAGAAGCTGCTCTCAGCTGGCTGCTGCGCTCGCTGCATACTCAGATTCTGCTGCACTCGTGTTCAGGCTGTCTACAGGCAGCCACATCAGGTTGGACTTATCCCATATTCAGGGCGGCATTCCCCGTTACTGACTGATCGATCATGTGCAATGTTGTTATTTCATCTTACACAGGACACACTCAAGGAACTTCAAGCTTTCATCTGCAGTACAGAAAACAGCAATTCCCAAGATTCAGCTGCACCAGATGAACCTGAAGACCCACCAAGCAAAAGAGCCAAACTTGAGCACACAGAGCCCGAGCCTCGGTCTGAGGAAGGCAATGCGGCTGTCATCAAAACGAAGGATGAAGAGTTACACGTGTGTGTGGTGTGTTTGGGAGTCCTGCAGGACCTCTGTGGCAAAACTCAGGCTGTAAAGGTGTGTGTGTGTGTGTGTGTGTGTGTGTGTGTGTGTGTGTGTGTGTGTGTGTGTGTGTGTGTGTGTGTGCATGTGTGCGTGTGCATGTGTGCATGCATGTGTTCACAATGTCAGACTGTTGTTGATGAGCTCACTGTTTATGTATTTTCACAGATAGCAGAGACAGTGAAAGCAGAAAACTATGAGTTTGACTCCCTGGTTCTGTCCATCTCTCTGCCTGCTCAGCTGTGTGTCCGTGAGGTCAGTGTCTTTCTGCAGCTATTTATTACTTTCATTATTGATTACCGTGATAATCACCTTTCCAGCATGATTTCTTCAAATAGTTTATTTTATTCAGTTGGTCTCAAGGTGAGTGGGTAGGATGATGGGTGGGTAGGCTGGTATGTAGTTGGTTGATTAGTAGGATGATTGGTAGTTTGGTAGGTAGGTTGATGGTTAGGTTCATAGGCAGGAAGGTCGGTGGATAGGAAGTTTGGTTGCTTGGTTGGTAGGTAGGGTAGGTAGCACATATGTATGTTAGTAAGTAGGTTAGTTGGTTGGTCTTTAGGTAGGTGGGTCAGTCAATAGGTGTATACTTTATTGATGATCTAAAATCATGTCTTGTTTTTTCCACATTCTGGTCCTGCAGCATTCCTGCTGGCTCCACGTAAAAAAGGAAGTGAGGTAAATCCACCTGCAAATGATTCCTACACATTGCATAACATCACTGCACATAGGGTCTGTGGTACTGTCAGTCACTCAGAGGTTTGGTTTTACTTTAAAACACAGAGAGAAAGGCCTGGTGCTCGATAAAGACGACATCATCCCGGTGAAAGAGGCCTTCAAGTGGATCATGCAGGGCCTGGTCGCCAAGGAGCTTGGGGGCGTTGCCGTGGTTACCAAGGCAAGTGATAGCCATGATGGGAAAGAGGAAAAATTCAAACTAAAAAGTGTGTTTCAGGACTCACAAATGTTGCTGACTTATGTTGTTGGGTTTTTTTGTTATTTGGGGCGTGTTTTCAGAGTGCATTTGAGGTCGGTGTGGAGTTCACTCACGAAGCCTCGGACTCCGACTGTCACTTCCTGTGAGTATTAAACTCTGATGCCTTTAACTGGGATTGAAACACACTCTACTTTTACAATGAAACTTCTAGATTATGCATCTTAATGTCAGAACAGAATTTTACCTTTGGTTTTAACAAAGACAAAGATCAGGACGTGTCATGCACAGTTCTGTTTGTCGGTGGCTGGATGTTTGAAAAATGCTCCAACTTCATGTTTGAATCTCCTTCACACAGTGCATCAGCGTGTCCTGACTGCTTCCACCCCACCAAGAACAAACAGGTGAGAAAACAGCAGAGAGACTCAGCACACAACAGAACTTAATTTATCTGCTGCTGTAAACTGATAGTCAATGTTATTTACAACAGTTATCATTATATTATTATATCAGAGGCTGGTTAATGGAGAAGACTTGAGTCAATGTCTCAGGTTTGAGCAGGGAAGTCGATGGCTTTGACCATTTCAAGCTCCTGCAACCACAGCACTAGACTGTACATCAAGATACTTTGTTGGGCAACAGTAAATGTTTAGTAACAGTTTTAGGGGGTGTGTGATGAGTGTCTTTCTTGCAGCTCCACCTCCTCTGATATTGGATGGGTTCAGGAGGTTAATAAACATTTGTCGTATCTGTCTGATTTAAACCTACAACTAGATGTTGTTTCTCTCTGCAGTCGGTGTTCACCAGGATGGCGGTGGTCAAGGCTCTGGAAAAGATTTCAGATGCCAAATTTCTCAAGTAAGCATCACCTTTACATCTCAGGTCTTAATGTTCTTCGGAAAAGTGAAGCGTGAAATGATTTTTTTTCCCTCCAGACACTACCCTTGTCCTCCAACACAGCCGTCCAGCTGTTGCATTCCTCAGGACGTTCAATGTCTCCATGTGTCCGTCTTTGTGGCAGGTAATGTCAGACACAGAGAAAATCTTAAACCTGTTGTGGATTTTGGGGGGCTTAGATTTCTCCCTCCCCTCCTGATTTTCAGGGAGATACAACAAGTTCTGTCGCAGTCTTCCTCAGACTCCGTGGGTGATCGATGGAGAGAGGAGGATGGAGTCCTCGGTGGAGGAGCTGATCGCGGCCCCCATCCTCTCTGCCTTCAGAGCTGATGGTGAGGCCACACAACACGTCATGACTGTCAGAGGTTCAGTGGTAAAAGTCATAGTCCTTTGTAAGGTTTGTGCAGTCACTGAAGTGGTCCTCTATCATTCAGGACGTCTTCTAGGTTGATTAGATGGTTTAGAGATCAGATGGTTTTGAACTTTTAGTGGTCCTTGAAGAGGGCCTAGTACTCGTTCAGAAGGTTTCTAATGGGCCTTCTGGAGTTTATAGAGATCTTTTTAATGTATGGAGTATGTATTGGTTAGTGAGGCTCTAGACATCTTCAAGGTGTTTCAAGGGGTCTTTTTTGGATTTTATAAAGAGCATCAAAAAGATTCTATACATTGATGCATTGAAGTTTTAGTGGCTTCTGGAGGTCATTAAAAACGTTTTGGAGATTGTATTTGACATTGAAGAGGGTCTACAGGTCTTGTGGTAGTAATAGTGTTTTCAAGAGGCTCCAGAGGTCCCAATAGTACAAGGTTTCTATTCGTCTTTTTGGAGGTTCTAATGGTAAATGTGAAGGTTCTATATTTAGTTTCAATGTTATAGTATATGTTATTATAGTATAGTATGATTACCCTACACTATAACTATGATAGTATAGTTATAGTGTACTACAAGGTTTTAGAGGTCTGTTAGAAGGTTTGGGGGACTGTGTTGACCATTACGGTTCTACAGGTCCTCAAGCTGTTTTGTTTCTTAGGGTCTTAGGGTCCTAGTAGACTTTTAGGAGGTTTTCATGGTCATTTAAGAGATCTGAGGAGTCCTTCACAAGGGTTCAGTCAGTCCTTTGGATGTCACCAATGGTCTTTGAGAGTATTATACATGTAGTTTTAAAGTTTTATTGGTCAATGACAAGGTTTTAGAGTTCCTTGAGAAAGTTTGGGAGGACTTTAGGAGGTTGTCAAAGAGGGTCTGCGGGTTGTTTTAATGGTAGTGGTCTTTTTAAGAGGTCCAAGGAGTCCTTCACAATATTTCTATCAGTCCTTTTGGAGGTGCTAAGGGTTACTGTGAAGGTTCTACATGCACTTTTGTACATTTTTGGTTGGTAAAATGATCCTGAATGTGACCTTTACTTCTTATCACAGGTTTTAACTTCTCTTCATCTGGAAGGGAAGATGTAGACGTCAGAACTCTCGGAAACGGTGAGACACAGGTTTTTAAAGCAGCACTTGCAGAGGATTTTATCACCTGAAATGCAAAGATTGAAGAAGTTTTAAATTGTTCTGCCTCTGTCCATTGTGCAGGTCGTCCATTTGCGATGGAGCTGCTGAATCCACACAAATCCAGATTGAACAGAGCAGACATGAAGCAGCTGCAGGAGGTGCTGAATATATCTATTCTATATCTATAGATATTCTTTACTGTCACTCTCACTGATGTTAACTCTAAGTCTTTCTGTCAAACAGATCACACATGCAGTGTTTCATTTTGTTCCATGTTTTCAGGCCATTAACAAGTCATCAGACAAAATCAGAGTGAGAGACCTGCAGATAGTTACCAGGTAAGAACTACACCTGCTCTTTATTACACTACTACATCCATAACTACATTCATTAATAAAATATTGAAGTTTTTATATTATTGTATTTTATCTGTAATATCAGCCATTTTTGTATTTTTCCTGTGTGATTCTCATGAACGTGATATCTCAGAAGCTCCCCAGAATCTCACAGACCTCAATGTTTATGAAATCATTATTTTTAACAAAACAAACTGAATTAGAACAGAACTAGGAAATAGGACATAATATTGTGTGTATGTGTGTGTGTGTGTGTGTGTGTGTGTGTGTGTGTGTGTGTGTGTGTGTGTGTGTGTGTGTGTGTGTGTGTGTGTGTGTGTGTGTGTGTGTGTGTGTGTGTTAAACTGCAGGGAGGCCATGAGTCGGATGAAGGAGGGCGAGGAGGACAAGACGAAAACGTACACTGCACTAGTCTGGACCCAGAAACCCATTCAAAGAGAAGACATCACATTCATTGACGACATAAAAGTCAGCACAACACACACATACACACACACACACACACACACAGCCTGTCTATATTTATCCAGCTGATATTTGTGCCTGGGTTTGAATATAAATATTTGTTCTGTGAGATTCAGAAACTGAACAAATTCAAATACTGTAAAAAGACATTCAGAGGAATTAGTGAATTTACCAAAAAACAGGAAACACTAAATTATCGCAGCAGAGTTGTAATATTTGCAGTTAATTAGGATGTGAACTATTTCATTGTGGGCAAAACCAGTGTTTTATTTGTACCAGATATTGTGAAACTCCTCCCAACCCGTCCCTCAATATATCACTCACAAATTCTAGGATGTTACAGTGACCTTTGATCACCAAAATCTAAACAATTCAACTACAATTCATACGGGCACACAACCTGAAAACGTGAGGCCTCTGACCACAGTGCTTGTCATCAGCCCCTGAATGAAAGGTTGTTTTTGCCAAACAAAATAAATCTTTTTGGGAGATGCAGAAATTTTCTGCTTGTTGTGCAAAATGAAAATGTTGTCCCTGTCCCAGGACATAGAAACACAGATTATTGTTTGTCTTGTCAGGAGCTGACCCTGGATCAGAAGACTCCTCTGCGAGTCTTGCATCGCCGGGCGCTGGCCGTCCGACAGCGAGTCATCCACAGCATGAACACTCGCTTCCTGGACTCACACCACTTCTACCTGGGCCTGAAGACGCAGGCTGGGACGTATCCTTGCTTTAAAACATGAACTAAAGGAACGCAACCAAAATGTGTTTGTTCTCTTTATTTTTACTCCTTAACCACAGCTACTTCAGTTACATCAAGGAGTTCGTCCACGGAGACTTCGGTCGCACCAAACCCAACCTGTGTCAGCTGCTGAAGACGGACACGGACATCCTGGAGCTGGATGTGGAGGTTCGCTGACGGTTTTATTCATTCAAAAAATTTAACAGATGGGGAGTTTTATGATGTGTTGTGGAACATTGTATGTTTAAAATAGCAGTCATCACAGTGACCCTTACTTTTGACCAGTCTAATCCATTCATCTTTGAGTCGAAGTGAACATGTTTGCAAGAAAGTGTGAAAAAATGTCACATTAGAATTGTTTTCTTCCACGTATTTATGACTTTAATATTATCTATTTGTTTCACGAATCTCATCTATTTTTTTTTTACCTACACTGGCCTTCGTACTCAGCTGTTTGGCAGCAGAGTCTCTGCATATTTTTTGCTCATCGTCAGTTCCTCAGTTCACGTGTGCACTCCTGTTGTCTCTGTGTCCCATCTCAGTCTGTGGACGTTGACTGGCCTCCTGCCATACCGGAGTGAGTGAAGTTGTTGTGGATTCGAGAGGCCGCGGGTTCAATCTCACTGAGGCTGGAAGCAAGCAAGCAGCAAGGTGTACTGTATATGGCATCCACAACATCTGAAACCGAAAATGTCAGTGGTGTAAATGCCACCTGGACATGAACAGGAAGGTCACATAATCCTGCTGTTGCTCTAGGAGACCTGGTCTGTTTAGATTTTGGTTCTGGATTTGCCTTTTCCAGTCAAACATGGCTGCATCTTTAGTTGGGTCAGTGTAAAACATTGTATAGTGACCTGGTTCTGTTGAGACAAACTGATCTACAACAAGACTGTAAGTTTGTAGAGATTATAGCAGGCGTGTAAATCTGTATTTTTTTTTTAATTGTGTGAATAAAAAATGGAAAAACGGCTTCTCTTTATCATGTTATTTCAATAACAAAAGGACAAAAAAAACCCATTTTGTATCCATATTTCCACAATTTAAATTCATAAATACGAGGGAGGTTGTCAATTTAGAGGTGATTTATGTAAAGTTTCTCAGTGATGTGAGTTATTTTGCCAGCTTTAGTGGAGGATAACCTTGCTAACTTCATAAGTGGCTTGCCAGCTAGCATTCTAGTTCCAGGAGGCTTCCTGGTTAGCCTGCTAACTTTCATAGAGACTAGCTGGTTAGCATGATAATGTTGGTTGAGGATTGCCAGTTAGTTTACTAACATCAGTAGAGTCTTGCTGGTTAGTATGCTAACTTCTAGCCAGCTAGCCAGTTAGTTCATGATTGGGTGGGGTGGGACTTCACCTGCTCAAGATTGCAGCGCTGGGAGATTTTGGCTTTGTTGTTGCTCATTGGGAGAAAGTGTCAGGGTGTCAGCCATCTTTACATCGTGATACACACTAGACTCATAAGTAAACAGTTGTTGATGCTAATGTTAGCTAAGTAGCAATAGCAAAAATGTACAAATCGCACCTTTAAACAAGAAGCAACTATAGCTCTTTTATTTTGAACAGGCATAAATAAAGAGTCATGACAGCAGAGGACCCTGAAATGTATTTCTTTTAATTTAATTCAAAATAAATACTACCACGGCAATGCAAGTCCACTACTGGGTTCTTGCCCTAATGTTTTGGTAAGAAAACAAACAAGCAAACGATCCAAAAAAAACAAACAAACAAAAAAAAAAACAATAAAAAGAGACTTCAGTTAATGCATCCATCATCATCATCATCATCCTTCAGCGACTTTCACGAGGTGCCTTTTTTAAAACGACATACAGGGTAACACTGTGTAGAATGACAAACATAAATAAAACAAACACTGGTTCAAAATAAGTGGGGAGGGGAAAGGGATGATGGGATTGGAAGGACAACCCGATGAAACCAGCACTGCAAAATAAAATAAAATAAAATAAAAAAATAATTAAAACAAAACAAAAGAAGCATCATCATCATCGATGGTCCCAGTGTGTTCCTGTTCTCTTCTTATCGAGGGTGAGGGGAAATAGAGACGACAGTGTAGACTCCACAGTGACAGTCACGTCCTCTCACACAAGAAATGTTAAGGAGTTGATCGTTTATCCAAAGGACCACAGCACAAAAAAACAAATGAAGGCGGGGTTTGTCTCCATGGAAACATCCTCCGTGGACAAAAACAAGTTGAGTCGGTGTGATCAACCCAAAAAAAAAAAAAAAAAAAAAAAAAAAAGAAAGAAAACCAGCAGGAGGGTCCGGTCTGCGACGCCGTCTTTGTTTTGTTTTTTTTTGTTTGTTTTTGTTTTTTCTTAAATGCAGTTTTTTGAGTCGTCAGTTGCTGTTCTCATCAGCAAGCTTGAAGTAGTCACAGAGGAAAAAAAACGTATGTCTCGTCTGTCAAGATGCCACTAAAGACAAAAAAAGGCATTGCATATTTACATCAAGAAGTTTTGGGGCGACTCGACTTTGTTGTTTTGTATTTTTTTTTCTGGCAGTCCTCACAGTCTTCTTACATGAGTGTCTCACGGCTCAGTTTTCTCGTGATCTGTGACATGATTAGTGATTTATTGATACCCTCAGTTCAGATTTAAAAAATAATGACAATACCAGTAATAATAATAATGTCTGTGTATAAATGAAGTTTTTCTTATAATACTGACGTCTGGAGCTGGAAGCCTCGTTTTCTGTTAGTGTCTGTGATAAACTAAGTTTTCTTTACTCTGATTTATCGTCTAAAACAGTCTCTGTGTGAATATATCTGTGAATCTGTGTGTGAATCTTCCTCCTTCCACCTTCAGGGTTCCTACACAACTTTAACCTTTCACTCTCCGTTCGATATGTTTCACACACGTGTCACACTTCTCGACATTTATTCTGCACAAACGATAAGTGAACTATATTTTTCGACAGTATGAGACGATGCAGCAGCAGGAAACAACAACAATCTGTCAGCTTTTTTAAGAACCTGGGAAATCTTCCTTTAAACTTTTCTGGACGTGTGCAGGAACCCTGAGGAGCGTGAGCTGATTTTTGCATTTTAACTGAAAACAGATGAAGTCAGCAGCATTCTCCACACGCAAATCGCGCCAAATCGCAATTTCAAGTCACGACTACGCTTCGATCTACACAGTGAACTTATCATGTCATTGTTGTTTTGTCCGACTCAGTTCTGCTCAACAAAATAAAAGTTTTCCCAGTTTTTGAGTCTTGTCCTTCACCTCTCGGGCCAGTAGAGGGCCTAGAGGCAGCTGCTGTTTTCAACACTACTTAAACTGTCGAAAGAGAGTCAACTGCTAGCTTAAACAACAGACTGTTTATAAAAATGGACGACATGACTTCTGGATGCGGATCGTCCCCTGGTGGCTGTACGTATGTTTAGCTATTTGACGTCATAATGGGATGATGTCAACAGATGGGACTGACTCTCGATTGGTCGGACGGGTGTATCAGCAGGGCGGTTGCTCATGTCTGGGATATTTTGGCTTATTTTTTCTTTTTTACAGAGAAAGTGGAGGTGTATTTTTATATACAGGCGCTACAAAATAACACTACCCTGTCCTCTATCAGATCTGCCCCTTCATTTATGTTAGTGCTAGCACTAGCATTCTAGTTAGTCTAGTTGTTTGTTCTGCTGCAGACAGCTCTTGGCAATTAAAAGAATGAAATCGGACGCCGAGCTCACAACGTTTCTGCTACATTGGTAAACAGTTGCTAATGCTAACATTAGCTAGGTAGCGATGGTGAAAAAAACAAACTTACATACAGCACCTTTAATGCTACAGAAACTCTCAGGTGCAAAGTGAGCAGTGGAGTGAACAGTTGACTGTTTGGTTTTATTTTGGAAATTTACGACCTGGTGTGTCTTACTTTCATCCTTTTTAAGCCGATTCAGATGTTCTTTGACTGGATGTATATACGTTTTGATTATTCTTAGGGAAATAAATAAATACATAAAGAATTCAGAGTCATAGCAGCACTTCATTCATCACTTTGGGAGATGAAATTTACAAAAAATATGAGGGAAAGTTTACACACGGAGCATGGCGTCACCTGACACAGACGCAGATAAACCACTGTCTTTACGGGTTAGAGTCAACTGCCGACTTCAGCGTGATCAGAGCTCACTGCTGCTTCCTGTCTGAGTGAAGGTGTGTGTGTGTGTGTGTGTGTGTGCTATAATGACAGCATAAGGTTGACCCCCATGTCCCTACATACATACAGTACATACATACATTACATACATACATTAAGCCACGTTTCCCTGTGTAAACATCCATTCCACTAGTCCTACAGCTACGATGAGGAAACAGAAGAGAGGAGGCGAGGAGGTGAGGAGAGGTGGCGAGCAGGCAGAGAAAGGCCTCGTTCCTCTGCCGGCTGTGGAAAGCTGGAGCGGTTAAGCTGAGTTTTGAACGCGGTTGTGCTCTGTGGCGCCTGAGTGAACTGTGCAGTGTCTGGCAGTTTAGTGTTTCCTGTTTCAAAATAAAAGAACGACCTAAAAGAAGTAAAGCGCGAGAAAAAATAAAAATGAAACAAATGGGTTAAGAAAAAAGAAAGTAGTAACACTGCAACGATGAAAGGAATGATACAGACTCGTCCATTCTCATTTTCTGTCTTTGTTTTGTTTTGTTTTTTATTTCTTATTTTTAACCTGTAGACAGTGATTTTCTTTGCCATGGGATTGGGGAATGTGCGCTGCCATGGCAAATGTATGAGAAAGAAATCTTTTATTTCTAGTTTTTAGCTTTTTTTTTGCATTTTTTGCTTTTTTTTTTTTTTTTTTTTTTTTTTTTTTTTTTTTTTCGTTTTTTTTTTTTTTGAGTGAACCACGAGCCATGCACTTATTCTCAACTAAGAATGACCCCTCACATCCCAAGACCCACCCGCCCTCTCCCAAAAAACACCCTGTCAGTATGATACGAAACATCTGCACACGTAAGGCAACATTTTTGGTTTTTTTGTTCCCTAAAACGGCTCTTCCAAACCAAGTGCAAAAAAGTCAAAAGAAGAACAAGAAGAAGAGGAGGAGGAAGGGGAAGAAGAGGAAGGGCAGAAACGACAAACAAAACAAAAACAGATGAACGCAACCTCGGTCGAAAACTTAATACTGACGGAGAGAAAAAAATAAATAACAAAAACATTGCCTTCTGCAGTAAATAGCGCTGAAAATGTAGGAGACTTATTTTTTTAGTGTGGGGAGACCGGCTGGAGTCTATCCCACTGTGCAAAAACCTCTTTTAAAGTCCCTAAAAAGACTTTCCCCTCGTCTGCGAGGAGGCAGAGAAGGAGAAAAAGAGGGGAGACTGGTATTTCTTTTTTTCCTAAAATGGCTACGTGTTTTCCTCAAAATGGCCACGAATGGGGACGATACTGGCTGAGCCGGAGCGCTCACTCCCGCCCGCTGGCTGAGTAGGAGAACTGTGGGAAATGAGGCCTTCGTTCGTTGTCTGCCGCATCCATCCCGTCCTCATCGTCTGCAGAGACCAACAGAGAACAATTTAAAGAAAATGATGTGATGTAGCATTATCACATGAGCGTCCGTGTAAACCGCTCTGTATTTTAATACAAGGATGAGAACGTAGATATGAATGAAGAGAGAACAAGTGTTCAAATCTGTTGTGCTGCTGCTCTTTGGGACTAAAGCTGCTTCCTTCGTCTCCGTATACGTCACAGGTGAAGACTAAACTGTGTCATTTTAAAGGCTAACTATGCTAAGTTAGCTGAAGTGGCTACATTACCTGAAGTGTCAAAGTTAGCTAAGATATGTAAAATAGCTATGTTAGTTAATGTAGCCAAGTGAGCTCATATAGCAAAGTTATCCAACGTACCAAAGTTTGCTGACATGGCCAAGTTAAGCGACGTAGCCAAATTAGCTAATGTAACCAAAACCAGGAGTGTTAGAAGGATGACGACAGATCTGATGTTTAATTAACCCACAGTTTAAATCAAAGTCTTAATGATTGCATTCTTTTAAAATTGCACTTTCAATTTGAAATGAATTCATCGTTCAGCTCTGGTCCCCACAGACTGATATTTACACTGCAGCTGCTCAGATTACAGTGCTACACACTTTGACTCTCACAGGACGTTAAAAAACTTGTTTGACTTGTAGCCATGTTAGCATCAAGGCTAAAAACCACCAGATTTGACAGAAGGTTGACGACTTTCAAAAGGATGAAACAGAGGACGAATCCTGCAGATCTTTAATACAGAGCCTCATCTTTTTGAAGATAACAGGCTAACATTAAATACCACATTTGGTTTCATGCGTACATTTTTCTGGCGGAGTGATGGTGATGGTCTGTGCTGTGAACTCCTCATCAAAGTAGCGCGTGTCTGTCTCTGAGCTGACCTGGGGCTGGAAAGGCGGCACCAGCTGGAGCAGACAGGAAGTAGACAAATATTATGTTATTACAATAAAGAGTAAGGACGAACTTCACAATAAAAGCAGTAAATCTGTGAGAAGGAACAAACACCAACTGATGTGGCTCTAAAAATAAAAATAAAAAGGCAAAGAAGAAGCTGACATGTTAACGCTTCACGTTTCAATATGAAATAAAAATTAGGTAATTTTATTGTCTTTTATGTTCTATTTTGGAGTTTACATCCCTGCCAGACGCCTTGCTGAAAAAATGAGGTAACCCTGATCCCAGAATATCTCAGGTACGCTGTTTGAATGAATTACCATTGAAGATCCCACTCTCACCTTCTTGTCGTAGACGTCCTGCCAGTCGATTGTGCCGAAGAAACTGTGTCTCATGATCTCCTTAGCGTCATCCGGTCCTCCGCCCAGCCTGTCAGCCAACACACAGAAGAAGAGAAGGAAGATGTTGAAGTCAGACATCAAGCGTTGCTCTTACAAAGCCTCCACTAGTGGCACCAGAACATCCACCTGCCACTGATCCTGAAATAACTCGGCAGGGTGAATGGGTTCGCTCTGTGTTCCACCGTGCAGACAGAAAACGCCTTGGGGATAATCAGAGCCGCCGCCGCCACCAGCCGCTCTGCTCTGACGGCACATTTACCCGAAACCAATTATCATTAGCAGCTTCTGTCCTCGTCTTAATGTCAACGAGCTGAGTTGAAGTCAGTGAAATCACCGTTTATTTCCAGCGGGTCAACAGGCCACAGGATGATGGATTTCCTAAATGTGTTTTATGAACATCTCTGTGTCTTATTAAAGGTGATGAGCTTAGATTTGGTTTTAATCTGAGCTGGTGGGATTATAAATCAACGCAGTGATGGAGACAGGGATAATGTTTGCTTTAGCACACAGACATTAACTGATGGATGGACGTTATCGACCTTTCATGAAAATTAAATCATAATAGTTTCTGTAAAAGACCAGGAACAAAAATACACTTGTGTTTTCTAACCCGGCAATGGAGCCTCTGATCCAGGGTCAGGTCAAGGTGTCTCTGCTCCTCCTGCAGGATCCTGAGGCATTTGCAGACCAGATGAGATAGAAAACCACTACACCGTGTTCTGGGTCAAACACAAGGTCTAAAAAAACCTCCATCACATGAAGCACCTCGACTCCCAAAGCTCAGGACACAGCAACGTACAAAACCTACCTCACTGCTGACGCTGCACCGATCCACCTCCATCCTGCTCTTAAACTCACAAGCACCAACACATCGGTCAAACGTCAGTGTCGATATTCCCTTTGTTGACTAAATGAGACAATCCTTCAATTTCAAGCTAAAATGCTAAAAAATTCACCAGTTCCCACTTCCAAAATTTGACTACCAACAAACTTAATCTTTCATGGTAAAGTTAACATATTTCAGTACTGTTATAATATCTATTATTCATAAAATAACAACAAATTTAATCCTCGTCTGTACAACGCATCTTTTAGATCGTTTAAATTTTGAGTTTTCGGAGGAACAAGGCGATTAAACGAGAGAACGAGAGAGTTTCACTGTCAAACTGCTTCATTCAGTGTTTTTAACAAACTGAATCAGCAGCTCGGTTGTTTTGGACAAGGAAAAAAAGGCCTAAAACCAGTTGTTATCATCTGGTCTGAACCTCAACATTCAGCAGGTGATAGATTTTTCCCTTTGTTCGTTTTTATCCCAGGTCCGTACCGTTTGTTGGGGTCCTTGATGAGCAGCCCTGACAGCAGCGACTTGGCGTCGGCCGACAGGGTTCGTGGGAACTTGATCTCCTCCATGAGGATGAGCTCAAACAGCTTCTCGTGGTCCTGGTTGTAGAACGGCAGGCGACCGCACATCATCTCGTACGTCACCACGCCCAAACCCCACCAGTCCACCGCCCGCCCGTAGTCGTTGTCCTCCAACACCTGAAAACACAAAAACACAAAACAAAACCAAAATAAACGCACTTCAGGGTTTTCTGTCTGGTGCACGTCGCCACTTCTTGACCTCAACATATTTAATATCCTCTTTCACGTCCTCTTCATGAAAAAAATCACTTTCAAAACCTCCACAAAGATCCACGTTAGGAGAAGTGAAACCAGTTGCTGACACTCTGTTGTTAAAGCTGTAGACTGGGGGAAGTGTAGCTTCCACTTGAAAACAACCAAACAAACATGTGGCACAAAAATCAGCCAGTGTCGACACTCAGATGGAAACTTGAGTCCAATTTTGATTTCTGTTTATAAAACTTAAAAATATAAACATAATTGATGTTCTTTGTGTGTTTGACCTCTGACCTCAGGAGCCAGGTACTCCGGTGTCCCGCAGAACGTCTTCATGGTGGCAGTGTCAGTGATGCCTTCTTTGCAGAGGCCGAAGTCTGTGATCTTGATGTGTCCATCTTTGTCCAACATGAGGTTCTCCAGCTGAGGACGATAAACCAGACACGTGAACAAACCTGGAGTCTGACAGCGCCATGTTTCCAGAGAGGAGCAGCGCTTACCTTCAGATCACGGTACACGATCTTGGCAGAATGTAGGTAGTCCAGAGCAGAGACGATCTCAGCGCCGTAGAAACGGGTGCGGTCCTCCGAAAAAACTCTTTCTCTTGACAAGTGGAAAAATAGCTGCCAAGAAAAAACAGACATGAGTTTGGCACACACGAGATGTCTCACACTAACAAGAACAATGTGATGGGAAGATTTTTATTTCCATCAAGGTTCAGGTTGAATAGAAATGTCAGACTTAATCTTTATGGGGGAAGAGGAATTGAAAACATCATACCATCGCCCAAAAAAAAACCAACAAATCACAACAGACACTGAAAACTGTCCACGAGGCCTGAACAAGCCTGCACACATCTGTCACATCTGGATTATCATCTGGATCTGCACCAAAACGATTCAACTCTGAGATCTCCACATCAAAAATGTGTCTGATGTGTTACAAATGAAACTGTGGGAACATGTGTCTCACCCTGTTGAAATGTTTCTGATTCTTGTAATGAGACTGTGACCTCTCACCTCTCCTCCGTTGACGTACTCCATCACGAAGCACAGCCGGTCCTTCGTCTGGAACGAATACTTCAGAGACTGAAACAGAGCGAAGACACAGTGTTTTTATTTAACGGTTGAGTTTTTAACAACTGAAGCTGCTGCTGGTATTTTTAAACTGCTGGCGACAGATTCTCATTTCAAACTCAGTGAAAGTGAAATAGGAAGTGAATTCACAGCAGCACAGGTCTCATGTCTGTCTGTCTGTCTGTACATCTGTCTGTCCATAGTGGTACTCACAGTTAAGAACGGATGCCGAGTGTTTTTTAATACCCTACTTTCCGTGAGCGTGTGAGCAACTTCATCCTGTGATAAAAGACAAGAGAAGAGTTAAGACATTTTGTTTTGAAGGCTGAGGATGTAATCAGGTTGTGAACATCAGGTTGACGCAGCTACAAAGACAAACTCTGACTGGTTTATTCAAAATATAAGATGCAGTTAATACATTTTTACATTTTTTTATATAAAATGTTGAAAATTACCTTGGCTATGATAACTTCCTTCTTCAGGATCTTCATGGCATAGTAGGTGCCGCTCGCCTTCTCCCTCACCAGAATGACTTTCCCAAAAGTGCCTTTGCCCAGAAGCTTCAGATAGTCGAAGTCATTCATTGTCTGGACAAAGAAACGAGAGCACGTGAGCAAACTTGGTCTGAGAAGTTCAGGATGCTCACGTCCGTCCTTTCGCTGCTTCGCGTAGATCAACGTTTGACCTTCAATACTGAGATAACACACGCGTGTCACCTTTCGTTTGTAGTGGCTGATGGAGGTGTCCATCTCCTCCTCGTTGACGTTCTCGATCTGGGAGGTGGGGCTGCACAGGATGCCCTCCTCCTCCTGCTTGGCCAGAGACTCAGCGACCATCTGGATGGCCTCGGCCCACTCGTCCCTGCAGGACACCACACCACACATTAAAACAACACGTGGCTTCAGCACCAGAGCCACAGGAAACACACACGTGTTCACATCTGTCACTGACGGTTTCCACGGCTGAAGTTCAGTGTTCAGTTATTATCGTTAATGTAGAGCAGAGTATTATAGCCACATATTAAAAAAAAACAATCTTCCTTTGCAAAAATATTTTCAACAACTGGAATTAAATCAAAATTAGAAGCACACAGAAACTTACATTGAAGAAGGTGAAGAATGAAGTGGTTTTATTATGAAAAACTAGATTTACCTCCTCTTGAAACAGTCCAGTTACTTTTGATTCAAGTGTATTTTTAAATTCTTGACCTTTGACAATCAATATCTCATCATTTAATCTGAGTCCAAGTGAAGGTTTGTGCAAAGTTCAAAGAAAATTCCCCTAAACATAAATCAGCATCACGATTCAGAAGTTTTATGCTCTTAATTTATATTTAAATATATCACGTCCTATTTTTGTACTTTATATCTGTGTTTTCATAAGAAGGTGGTTTAGGTTTGAACACAGACGAAATATCACTGTTGAGCCTGGGTTTTAGTTCAACATCATTTCAGTCTGACTGCCGCACCGAAAAATAAATAATGTGATATAACGTAAATATCCTTTTATCATTTTCTTCTCAAACAATGACAGACAACACTTTATCAATATTTTAATTTATTTTTAAGCTTCATCTCAACTATTTCTTTTGAACTTTTTCCAGACCTTTTTAAAAGCACAAAGATCACAGGTTAGTACCTGAGTATGAGGCCATTTTATCCAGAGTTATTCATTGTTATATCACATTATTTTTGGTTCTTTTCTGCAGTAGGTAACAAAACTTCTTGATGACATAATTAAAGAAATTGCAGCAGCTTGGACCCAGAGGAGAAAGAAGCAGTGGACATCTCCAGACGTCCTGCTGCTGCTCTGACGAAACTAATACAAGTAGCGTGCTGATGAAGTGTTGAGGAGGAGGATGAAGGCTCACCTCTCATCAGGCGTGTCCACGTGAAAAGTCCTCTCGATGACGGTGGTCCACTGCAGGCAGCGGATGATGAAGGTGTTTGGTTTGGGCCGCTCCGTCTTCATCAGCTGACATTCTGGAGATCACGCGAAGTGAAGGACATTTGTCATATTACTTTTTTTTTTAAACCAGGTGAAAAAAAACAGGTGATGGTGTAACCGTGGTGTACTCACTTGCTACGGAGAAGTTGTTGAGCGGGTAGGCCAGGTCCGAGTCCTGCGGTTTGTCCTTGTAGCCAATGAATGAGCCGTCTGTCTTGAGCAGGAAGTAGCGCGGTCGCCAGTTCTTGATGTACTCGCCTGCAGGAGGAAAGAAAAGCTGCTTCAGTGTGTTGTGTTAGTGTCAGTCTGATATTCAGATTTAATCGCGACTCAGTTTCATTTCATCATTCAGTTAAATTTCAGATGCTTCCTGTTTAGGAGGAGGAAGCAGTCATCATCATCCTCGTTCCTGATGATGTCATTTTCAACCAAGAGAAGCTGCAGCGGCAGCAGCTGTGATAAAAGTATGTTTCTGCCACTGAAAGGTTCAGATTATTATTATTACTGTCTGACGACATCATGAATATGATTCCTTGACATGTGACTCTCCAGCTCTGAACAAAACATCACGTCACCGTTCTCACCACAGATTTGTCTGGGCTGAGTTCAAGATGTACGAGACGTAGCAAAACGGTTAATTCAACAGAAACAGAGGTGCTGAACGCCCTGTTGCAAGACGCCAGCCTTACAACTATGGCAGCTGAGAGGAAGGTTCTTTTAAAAACTCTGCATAAATACCACAAATGTGGCTTCTTACATTATCCACAGAGGTGAAGAGAAAACTGCACTGGCCACATTTATAAACAACTTGGCAAGAAGTCATTATACTCTGGCTTCATCAGGGTTTATATACACGGTGACGCTGACCAGACAATACTCAATGATGATAATAATGATGATGTGAGCATCCACACTGGTGAACAATAACGTTCTGTAAACAGAGGGATCAAACGCACACTGCACGCTCCAGCTGTGTCGGCATTGAAACGGCTATTGATAAATATCTATTGATAATGGATATTGATGACCTGTTGCTGCTGTATGTTGTGTACGTTGTATATCACATGAATCAAAATCAGTTCGACTTGTTTTGATGTCCCAACACTGTGTGACGTTGCGACCCTCTATAAATAGATTTTGATTGGCTCTCCATGTTTTTATCATTCATCAAATCGCTATGAAAGTGATCCCAATGATATTGTTTGCCACTGTCGTTACTATAACTACTGTCATAGTTTTGGTGTGGACTCTGCCATCCACTACAGACAGAACCATTTTAAATATATATAGATATACAGACTGGCATGGCATCGAAGCCAAAAATGTCCAACATAGTCACAAACCACGACAACTTTACTCAAATGAACACACTGTGAAGCTGGATTGGAGCTTCAGTTTAACTACATAATGAATTATAAAACATTAACACTCTCATTTCTTTGAGCCGACAGACTGAACCCGCCTGCTGTTCTGGGCGACTCAGCACTGTGAACTTGCTGCATGTTGTGGAATAAAATAAGTACAGATGTGCAGAGTGTGTCTTAAAATAATCCTCTGTACTTAACGCTTTTTGTGTCACAGGCTGTTTTGTGTCTGTAGTTTCAGTTTTACCTAAAAACAAACTCAGGGTTTTAATCTTATCCGGCAGCCGTGACGCGTCGGTTCCTGCTGTTCTGACTCATCAGAGCAAAAACAGCAAATGTTGGGATACATGATTATTCCAACAGAGTCAAGTTGGCACCGGAGCTAATGAAGAACGAGGCAAGTCTGCATCAGTGACTGATGACCGACAGATCAAACTCTGATGAAAAATGAATCTCCCACGTGTGGTGACTCACACTGCTTCAGAACAACAGCGTGAAGGCCACAAAGACTCAGACAACTGACCACTATCAACTCTCCTTTAAAGCTGAAGAACTAACTTCATTAACAGGTGCTACTCTGTTGCTGAACATGGTCCTATCACACGGCCCCCTGAAAAACACCTCTTCATCAGAAGGAGGAGGCTAGCTTGTTAGCATGCTAACTTCATGCTAAAAAGCTAGCAACTTGTTTGCTAGTACTGCTGTGTAGTGAGTAAACGAATTACATTTTATGCTGAGCTCACTACCATTTCTTCTACACTGGTAAGTAAACAGCTGATAATGCTAATGTTTGATATGTAGCACCTGTAATGTGTCATGTGTGTTTTTAAATATATTTTCATTGAGCATTGATAATACACATACATAGCACAAGGGAAAGATCCTCTGAACAATGGAACAATGCTCACATTCTTTTTCCTTTACTTATACATATCTTGAACCAATAAACACAAATCGCACACCCACCCATGACGCACATAAGGGACACTCTCCAAGGGAAAAAAAGCAGGAAAAAAAAAAAAAAATATATATATATATATATATATATATATATATATATATATATATATATATATATGTTTACTATAGTTTAACATAGGGCACATGTAACTGGGAGGCAGCTGCTCAGTGACACTAAAGGGTCATAGTTTTGAGTTACAAGTTTGCCAACATCCTGAGACCCTCTGAGTATATTTAATCTTTTCTACTTGCATGACTTGCATCAGGTCACTCAGCCACACACACACTGGGTTTTTGGATTTCGAATGCACTAATGTTCTTCTGCGTGCAAGTAGGGTTGTAAAAGCAATTATGTTTTGATGTCTTTTCCTAATTGTCAACTGCGATACCAAATAAAGCCATTGCAGCATTGGGTTGGAGATTGACGTTGAGCACTTCTGACAAAGTTTGAAAGATTACAGACCAGAAAATTGTCATTTGTCAATTGTCAATTGTTATGACACCTGTCACCTATGTTGGGATATATTCTTGCCAGTTTTGCTTTAGAGTAGTGAATGCGATGTAAAACCTTGAATTGTATTATATTAAATTTTGCGCAGGAAGTACTGTCATTTACTCTTGTTCCAGATTCTCTCCTCAAATTCCTCCCCCAACTCATTCACCCACTCCGCCCTGATCTTTACAAGGGTTGTGTTTTTAAGAGGCAATACAGTCATGAATTCTTGAAATGAGCCTTTTTGCGTTGAAAGGAGTTTCTAATAGATTGTCTAAAGCAGAAAGTGAGGGTATGCATGGAAAGTTGGGTTCATGACACTGACAAAAGTGGAAATATCGGAACAAGCTAGACTGAGCAAGGCTGAATTTAAATGATGCCGTTTATGTACATATTCTTAAATTTACTTAGCTCTATATTAAATTCAGAGTCTAGTTTGGCTGGGGAAAAATGTGAGTATTGTGTGGGGGTTAATGTGGTTCCACCGTCCCATATGAATGAGATAAACGCTTTATCAATAGATTTAAAGGAAGATTTGGGAAGAAAGAGTGGGACACAGAAATGGATATAGAGAACATTCATTTTAATACAGTTCACTTTCCCTGCCAATGAGAGATGGAGTGATTTCCATCTCTTCAGTTCTAATTTGACTTTCACAAATAGCAGACAGAAGTTTTCCTGATAGAGCCTTTGCATGTCCCTTGTAATATTAATGCCCAAAATGTACCGAATCTACTTGTGTGGCACACTTCAAATAGGACCTGAAATACACAATAACAAATCAATCATGTGTATATAAAGATACCCTGTACCCCGAGAGCTTTGGCTAAAATCTTCACATCACTGTTAAGGAGGGAGATGGGTCAGTACAAACCAAATTCCTGTTTTAACAGAAGAACGATTGATGCTTCCACGTCAGCGTACATTGAAACAACCCTTGAGACAGAAAATCCTATGTCAATTAATTTTTTCGGGAATGTTTTGCAGCTAACTTAATACTAACCAGCTAAAACCTTGTTTTGTAGACAGCTCTTGGTGAGTGAAGGAATTATATCTTATGACGCTAGAACACAAACAGCTGCTAATGCTAACGTTGGCTGTGTATCCAAAACTTACATGTAGCAGCTTTAATACATCAACTTTTTCTTTTCAACAGTCCACAACACAAATTAAGTTTACAATTATATAAAACATTAAAGAGTGATTAACTTGTTGTCTAAAGATCAGATTGTTGATTGGTTGGCTAATTGTTCTTTCTAGGGTTGGGCCAGTAGGGGATACTATCATCCATCGTGATGAATGACTGACATCGCGGTGGGGAGCCAGCATCATGACACCCCCCAGTCGCACAGACCGAAGTATATAAATAATCCCAGGCAACAGTATCATCCATCACGATATTTGTACTGTGCACATTGTCGATGCCAATTAAGGAGACATCAGCCAACTCTAGTTCTAGCTTCACCAGAATTGGTACAAACAAAAATCAAATTAATGACTTATAACTGACTGCTTTTGTTTACTGTTTAGGTCATACACGGTATTTCAAGATGGACGACATAACATCTAGATCAAATAAAGCAAAGCCCTTGTCAAATAAATAACAATAAATAATTTTTTTTTTGCATTTCTCACAAAAAAAAACTTCCTAGTTTCCAAACAGTCCTGAGTTGCTCAGGGCAGTTTCTGTGCCGTGGCTGTTAGGGCTGAATTATAAGAGCACACAGAGGTGCAATAAACAATTCAGGGACTTGTGGGGGCCGAAGAGGAAGGAACCAGAGTGTTAGGTCATCCTCTGTAAGCTCATAGTGCCACAGAGAAACTTCCCCCTGTCTGCCAGCCAACAGCCCTGAGCTCAGACCAGACAAACACACACACACACACACACACACACACACACACACACACACACACACACACACACACACACACACACACACACACACACACAACCAGTGTGGGAAACAACACACCGCCAAGTGTGTTTCAGACTGGGCTGCAGGCGAAGCTGCCCTCTCTGCTTCGCCGTCCGGCAGGTAAACAACCATTGTTTGGAGGAGCAGTTCTTCACACTGGCAGGGCTCAGGCCATGTCCACACACATACACACACACCTTCTCTGAGCGGGGCTGCTGCTGCTGCTGCTCTCAACAACTGAAAACTTGTTTTTCCTGAGCTCTGTTCCCTCTGAATGTATCGGAAAACGCCGATTACGCTGCCTCCTCAGTTTCACCATCAATAACGTCTGATCACACAGCGCAGCTTTTCTCATTAACCTGAATCACCGTCTCATGATCATTAATCACATCAATGTTTGATCGACCTCTCAGTGCAGCCATGCATGAATTAATCACAGACCCCCTTTTCCACAGGAAGGATTTATGAGCTGCAGTCAGACTGGTTTTTATTCTCAGGTCAGTTTTGTGATGACAAAAAATGACGCCCTGTCGACTTTTACATTTAGTGCTTGAGATTTTGGATGTAAACAATCAGATGCATGTTGCAATGTTTGTTAAAAAGACTTAATGAGCTGTAGACTTTTTAGGTTTTTAGAAGAAAAACACACAAGAAGAACAACAAAGTCACAAAGTCCCCTATTTTAGTGAGGATGATTTGTATTTAAAGATGGCTGACATGCTCCACTTCCCTCCACGTTTCCATTTAATTTATCGCCCGTCCGCTAACACGGAGGGGGTGGAGTTTATGATCTAAACTGCAGTCGGCCACCAGGGGCAATCCAGGGAGCAGTCATGTCGGCCATCTTTATTTACAAATGGTTACGAAAACCGCTCTTTTCCTGTCAGACGCAAACTGAAGGTGGAGCATCGTGTCTTCTGTCTGAAGTGGTTGTTACTGCATGTGATGTTCGTCTACAGTAGAACTGAACAATTAATCATTTTCAAATTGAAATTGTGATGTGAAAGAACGCGATTACCAACTGGTGAGGTCTGTGATTTAAACTGTAATGCCACACGCCTCCTGTTAAGTACGTCCATTTCAAATATTGGGTTATTAAGCAATATCATTAATATCTAGTGGATACTAGAGGGTAGTGCAAGGTTCAGAGCTCACTTCCGAGGTCAGTTTCAGACAATACCAAACATGGGAGACCACAATGCACATTCTGAGAGCGATACAAAAAGAGGCAGCACAGTAGATGGCAGAGGTCTGTGTGGCCACTAAATCATCATGGCATGTGGACAGAGAATTCGTCTTTGGTTGTACTTCCCTGGTCGCCCTGATCTATACTGCACAACACTGACACGATTTCCGGTGGTACTGCTCCGTTTGGATGAGCAACCACAAGCTCTCTGAAAACATACTGAAATCCTCACGAAACAAACGTAGACAGACAGAAGGCTCCGTCCATATGCATATTTAACGTTGACCATAAATGAGCCCTTACAGTGATGCTGTATGTGCGGGCTGTGTTAGCAAGCTTCAGTATGGTAGCTAACTTTACTACTTTAGCTAATTTAGCCACATTAGCTAACTTGGCTACGTGAGATAACTTAACTAATTGGTATATATTTGATACCAGTGGTAATGTAGCCACTTCAGCTAACTTAGCATGATTAGCCTTTAAAATGAGACGGTTTAGTCTCCACCTGTGATGTATGTGGAAACAAAGGAAGCAGCTTTAGTCCCAAAGAACAGCAGCACTTCAGTGATTTGTAGAAAACAGATGTTGATCAAAAAAAGGTGATATACAAAGTATGTGGTGCAGCAGCTGCCACATCACAGGACAACACCACAAATCAATAGCAACACTAGCGGCACCACGGACGTCTGTACGAGGAGTGATGCTACAAAGTGTCAGGAAACAGCTTGGTCAATGCTCCTGCTCATTAAAAGAAACAAACACTTGTAGCTCTTCATTCATATCTACGTTCTCATCCTTGTATTAGAGTATAGAGCAGTTTACATGGAGGCTCATGTGATAATGATGCATCACATGTTTTACTATCATTACAAAATCAATATTCAACTTTAACAACACAGCAGACGGTCACAGAGACCACAGCATGTTTCAGTTCATCTGTCCAGTCTGTTATGAATCAAAAGTTAAATTCAGGAAGTGGTCAGCATCGTCGTTTTCTGTTCTGTCACATCACGTCGACTACTTTCAGGTCACCGTCTGACCTGCTCAACATGATCAAACGTGCTGCATCTCAACACAGTTTCAAGAAATAAAACAACATCGTGTGATTCACCAGAGCGACTTCATATTGTAACATTAGTTGATGCATCAGTTAGTTAACTGATAGAAATTCAACTGACAAGGTCAAAAATGCAGAAAACATCTGCATTTTTCAGCTTCATTCACTCAACAAATCACATCTGAATCAACCAAAAACTGTCAAAATATCTCACAAGAAGATAATAGACAATAGCAGAAGACAATAAAAAACAAAAATGCACATGGAGGATGTGGATTATTTTCAGCAGAGGATGAATCTAAAGTTGCAGGACTTAGTTGTGCACCAGTCAGTTTTGTGGTTTTTGGCTATTTTGCTTCACTACCACGATTTCTTTCAGACTAATACACATTGCCTTGCTTTTACTTTTTCACATCTTTGGTACTTTTACAAAAATATAGAAACCTGTTTTCATTATCTTAAATTACTGATAAGATGTGAAGGGCAGATGTCTCACTCTATTGGATTTACTGAAACTTAAAGAAACAGAGTTAAGCCTCTTCGCTCACAAACCATCTCGGACAAGCACTGACAAGAGTCGAAGTTAACGATGACAGACGCTCAGCCAACACTAACGATTATTAGCATCAGAGCTCATAAAATCCCCTCAGTGATAAAAACTCTGAGTATGTCGATGAAATGAAATCAGAGTTCTGAACCAGGCAGCTGTTCTGGAAATGTATGCAAATGAGCACATATTTAATTAGCTGGTGCATATCATTTGCATATTTAAACAGATTTTAGAGTTTAAAAACAAGCCTTAATGTGAATAGAAATCAGCCTCCTCACCTCTTTTTTGGACCCAGCCTTCCTTGACGACGTTCTGGTCGCTCATGGTGGCTTCTCCTCGTCACCAGTTCTCCCAGTTCTCCCAGTGTGGTGGTGGTGGTGGTGGTGGAGGGACAGCAGCGGTGGGGAGGGTGGTGGTGGTGGGAGGAACAGTGGTGAAGCTCAGTCAGCTGTCCGTCTGACCGCTTGACCTCTGACCTCCTCCGACGTTCCTGCTCCCGCTCTCACCTGACCTCAGATCAGTTCGTCTACAGTCTCTCTCTCTCTCTCTCTCCTTTCAGCTGCGATCACTTTCTCGCTCCCTCCTCTCTCCCCAACCTGACTTTCTCTTGTCGCCTTCTGTCTTTCTCCCCTTTCTCTTCCTCACCTCTTTTAGCTTCTCCTCCCCTCTATCCTTCACTCTCTCGTTTCACGGTTTTCCTCGCTCCCTCGTTCTCCTCCTCTTCCTTCTCCTACTGTGTTCAGGCGCTCCGGTGGTGAGTCAGCCTGGAAGGAAACGGAGGCAGAGAAAGGAGAGAAGGGAGGAGGAAAAACAAAACACAACACACAGAGCAGGTCAGTGATCGTTTCCCTCACACAGCGTACACAACAGGCCGCCACGCATTGTTCAGAGCCTTAGCACACTTCCTGCCTCCTTACCTCCTTCTATCCTTTCCTTACCTACTCCCCGTCTCCATCTTTGTTTGGCCTCCTTCCTTTGTTGCCTCCTTACTCCTTCTCTAACTGTCCTTCATCTTCTTCTTCTCCTTCTTCCTTTGTTACCACAACTCTCTCACTCCCTTGACTCCTTGTCTCCTTCACTTGCTTCCTCCTCCCTCTTCCCTCTCTCACATCTCTTTGTTTCCTTTCCTACTTACTCCTCTCCTTCCTTCTTTCATCATTCCTTCCCTTGTTTCCTCCCTCCTCTTTCTCCTTCCTTCATTTACCTCCTTTCTTCTTCCTCTCCATCACTGCTTCACAAACTACAACTTCTTCTACATCTCCATCAGTCTTGGTTAGCTTCCTTTGTCCTACCCTCCTCCCTCCCTCCTTCCTTCCCTCCCACCTTCATCGTTCAGTCTCTTCTTTGCCTACTTCTTCTCCTGCAACTTGCTGTTACTTGTTAACTCCTCCAACTTATTACTCCTGACACATTGCTGACAGGGTGAAGGTTAGTGAAGTGTTCAGGTGTTGTCTGGTCTTTTAGAGTCTGATCTGGTAACGATACTTTAATGAGAAAACCCTCAGCTTCTGCCTGAGACACTGGATCAGATATCAACGATCACATGAGTTAATGCAACGATCTAATCTGATACAATTGAGGATGAAGAGCAGAAAAGGAGCCACCGTCACCACCTGCAGGTCACGATGTGGAGCTGCAGTTGAGACGGGACGGGTCAATTGGTTGGCAGCTGCTGACCTTTCAAATTAAAATTCTTCCTGTCCAAATGTTCACACTCCATATGAGCAGAGAACAATGAAAAGATACATATCAAAACTTCCTGCCAAGACTTTCAGAGTAAAATCAGAGTGAAAAGAGGAAGCAGAAATTTGTGCGTTGAGCCGTTAGCCTCGAGTTGAAGTGACAGTCCAACATATCCCGAGATTCATTGCTGACGTTGGATATGTGGATGTGCAGTTAAAGCAAAATGTCACATGACTGAAGTACTACGAAGAGAACCTTTTTAAATGGACTGAATTTTATTCCGTCGCCTAGCAACATGTGAAATATAGCAGCATTCTTTCTTGTAATTGCAACAAACTTCTAAGCGTTGTTGTTGTTTTTTGTTGCTAGGCAACAGGAGTAGCATGTAACATAAATAAGTCAGGGACGTAAATGACATGAACAGGAAATGTTTCGTAGCTGCCAGTCAGAGCTTGTGTCCATGTCAACTATACGCACAACCGATCATGTGATCACACAAGTTAAAATAAACCTTGTGATAAGATGTTTTGGTCAAATCGTTCCAACAGGAGAAAAGACAACATGTTCAGTCTGCAGCCACAACAACAAGAACAACATTATATCTTCACAGAGTTTCATTTTAAATGTGTTTGCTGTGTTTTAACGCAGCAGTGTGAGATCAGACAGCAGCATCGGCTCAGGTAGAGCAGGCCCGTGAGATCATATTAAGATCATGTCATCATGATGTCATCATGATGTCATCATGGTGTCATCCTGACTTTACAGGAACAAACTGTGACGACACAATGTGTTTTTGAACTATTTTCTGATGCTTGTGTGCTCCCTGTGTGTTTAAAAGCTCCAACACAGACACTAACAGTCGTAGATGTAGCATCATGGTGAGTCATGTGTCTTATAATACCTCGCCTAGATCATGTGATGACCTCCATGTCCCCGTTTCTCTGCTAATTAAACAATAACAGATCATTTTTACAATAACAAAGTCAGAGTGGCATGTTAGCATCTCCTTGTTGTTGTACAATTAATGCACTATGTGATAATGAATAATAAACAAACAAAGGAGAATGATAATGTGTTGGTTTAGTTATGTGAGCTGTGTGTATCGCATCAGTGTTTGAGACTCAATGACAACAAAACAACAACAACAATAAACAACAAAAAATATAGCTGACAGAAGCAGATGCTGTTTCAAGAGCCGGGTTCAGAGCTGCAACACCCAAACAACAAAACAACCTGCCTGCCCCAACACCACCGCCACCTCCCTGTTCCTGCAAATAAACAAACAAACAAACAAACAGCGAAACAACAGCTTTTGTTTCAAGGGCGTGTGGTGTCATTATCTGTTACATAACAACATCCGCTCCGAGAGCTCCATTATGTTTTTGTTGTTGTTGTTTATCTCTAATGGTGAATAAAAATGTCTGGCAGTGCTGCTCCGGTACCGATTAGTCGCCGTCAAGCGGCGGTGGTAGAGCCGGTGTGAGGCGGCGGTGGCGGCGGCGGCGGCGGGGGTCAGGGAGACGGTTGTGTAAGGCAGGCCGGCCTGTGATGGCTCGGCTGGAGGATGCTAGCGGGGGGAGAGAGAGAGAGAGGGTGAGGAGGGGGTGAGGAAGCAGGGAGGGGGTGATGCTACAGCTAACGTTAGCAGGCTGTGAGGCTGTTAGCTTAGCAGGCTGGGCCATCTGACGTGAGGTTATTTTCATCTCGGTCGTTTTTATTTATTTATTCAACTCGCACCGAGACGCGACGCTGTGTTGAAACGACTGGAGGGAGGGAGGAGGGGGGAGAAACCGGGGGGAGGTTGGGGTGGTGGTAGTGATGGGGGGAGGAGGAGGATGAGGGTGTCGTTCATCAAGGAGATGGGCCGAGACCAGACCAGACGTACGGTACCGTTACTGTTACCCGCCCTCTCCTCCCTCCCTGCCGCGGCAGCAGCAGCATCCCCGGCGCCGCATCCCTCCCAGACAGGCGGATGACGAAGCAGCAGCAGCAGCAGCAGCAGCAGCCCGGCAGCTAACGGCTGCTGCTGCTAGCTAGCTAACGTGCTAACCTCCGCTCCCACCCGGAGACGAACCCGCTCACCGTGCCCTCCCCCTCCCCGAAAAACGACGATCCCAACACCGCTGCTTCCCTCCCTCCTCCCCTCCGCGTCGTCTCCGTCTTCATACAAAAACACATTACGGCACATCAAGGAAAATTATTTCACCTGGCAATCGAAGAATGACAGGGATGCCTCCTCCTCCTCCTCCTCCCCCTCCTCTGCTATGGGCACTGGAGCATCCGACGGAGTAACGTCCCTCAGCGGCGAAAACAGGAGGAGGACAGCGATGGATCCATAGCCGCCGATGACCGTGGAAGCCGAATAAGAGGAGGCGTTTTCTGTTTCTGTGTGTGTCTCAGACAGATAAGAGACTGCGGCGGCAGGCAGACACACGGACGGACGGACGGACGGACCCGCACGGCTCCTGCTCCCTCCGCAGCTCCGCCAGGAAACAACCTCGCTCGGGCTTCGAGTCGGCGCGTCACGTTCAGCCGGATCCGACTGGGAGGACTTCTGCTGCGTTCACGGGCCGTTGGAAAAATAACGATGTGATCTGCGCGTTCAGGGGTGGGGGCGCACTTTCGGGGGTCATTTTGTCTTTGAATTACAATTTTTAGCATCCAGTCTGTGTCTCTAGCATCCAATATTTAAACCAATATGTATCAAACAATGTCCTGTTGGAGGTTAAAAAACAATAGCTAATCACCTACTGTTCTTATTTGTCCTCTGCATGTGAAGGGAAGGCCACATAAAACAAACACCACTATGTATATTTCAGAGTTGAATGAACATCTGTCTAAAACAATTTCAATAAATGATATTAACTGTACTGGACAAGTTTAATTTTATAGTTTAAGTTAAATGTACCTAATAAACTGCAAATAAGTGTCCTAAGTAAATCCGACATGTTGAGTTGTGATAATTTTGCTTTATATTCAGATATCCATCACATGGGAAATATAAAAACACTAATCAAACTGCTGCTTTTTCTCAGACGTGGTTCATTTATTTTGTCAAATTTAAAACAGGATTTTACAGACTGCACCTGAAAGCAGCATCTCTCTCCTCATGGCATCCAGGGCTTTTGTTGTCTCTCTCCCTCCCTCCCTCCCCCCCCCACTCCCTCCCTTGTTCTGGATTAATGTGTCCACATTCAGTCCACTTCCCCCTGATCCACTTCATCACAGAACTGGTTTTCTCTCTATCTGCTGGTGCTGAGTCTTGCACTAACAAAATGGATTTTTTTACAACCTCTCAGCTTCATTTTATTTCACACTATTATTAATTTATTTAGGCTTACCAAAATGTATAGCACCCCCCTCTTCCCTCCCCAGTCTTCCTTCCTGTGAATGGGTGCTTTGTTTGAGGATCCTGGTCTCCCCAGTCTGGCTGCAGGCCTCCATAGACACGACTGCTGCTGCTGCTGCTGCTTTTTGCATTAATCAATTACAGTCTGTGAAAAATAAAAAAAAACAATTCAGTGCCACTTCCAAGAGTCTACCAGGGTCAGCTATGAAATCACAAATTTGTGGATGTTGTCTGCTAACTGTCGTTATAAAATAATATTAAAATAACATAGCGATAACGCATACGTATTTGTTGTTGGATTTTTTGTTTGTTTGTTTTGTGTTGTGATGTGTTGCTTTATGTGATATTTGTTGTTGTTGTGTTGTGTTATTTTTTTTTTTTTTTTAGACTTTCAGTTTGTTTTTGCTTGTTGTATGTTATTGTTGAGATTTTTATTTGTTGTTTTCCTCGATGTTATGTTTTGTCGTGTGTTGTCGAGGTTATTTATTTGTTGTCTTCTCTTTTGCTTTATGTTTTCTTTGTTGTTGTGGTTTGGTGTTTTGTGTTGAGATTTTTATTATTGGGTTTCGTTATGTTTCTTATTTGTTGTCATGTTTTGCTTGTTGTTTGTTTTGTTATTTGCCGTTGTTTTGTATTGTTGTGATTTGCACATTAGGGAACTTTACAAATAAAACACATCTTTATTTGCTACGTAAATAATTTCTTGATTTTTTGTGAAATTAATAAAATACAAAATAATTTTAATTATAATTAAAACAAGCATTAGTTGTGGTTTGTTGAATAAAAATAAATCTGTTTTAGTGATGATAGTGTCGTGTATATCATATGTTAATGATCCAAAGTATTCTTTTGCTCCCACGTAACTGAATTAAAATAACATTTTATTTTTAAGTCATAAATATCCACATGTTCATTCGCATTTTAAAAACTAAAATACGGCGTAAACAATGACTGGACGTGTTTCAATATGAACAAATCACAGTCATTTCTGTCTCTGTTGAACATTTAGATCAATAAAGCAGAAAACCAGGAGCCAGATTTAAAAACATTGGGATTATTCTTTGATCTATCTAATTATAAGAAAGATAAGAAAATAAGAAGAATTAGAAGATTTATAAGAAGAATTATAAGAAAAATTATAAGAAAAGATATTGATCAGCTGCTGTAGAGACAGTTTTTACATACAGGGAGTTGTACATATTCTTTACAGTATCATAGGTATGTCAGTGCTGTGGTTTTGTGTGAATATTGTCGTTACACTGATGTCACGTGAACAGAGTGTCAGTTTGCTCTGTTGTCAGTGTCCAGTGTCGGGTTTCTCTGTCCTGTATCACCTGCTCAGATGATGAGGGGACGACACCGTTAAGACACACAAGTGCAGGTACACAAAGACGACAATGTGAATTATTTTTTAAAACAACTGATGTTTCTCTCTCTTTCATGTCTGTTTAAATAGAGTAGAAAAGACTGCAGGTTCAGTCTCACCAGCAGCCTCTAGAGGCCTTAACATTCATTACACATGATTGAAGCTGTCAGGATGTTCAAGATTTCACTGAGTCCCTGCAGGTCCACAGGACACCCTCACATTGGAGCTCAATCCTCTTTGGAAACTGGTCTCGGTGTGACTTGGACTCGATCGGAGGACAGCGATGGCAGGATCTGGTATCGCTCTGAGGCTGCATGAGTTCAGAGAGTCTCAGGACTCTGGAGAGTCTGATGGACCAACAACACAGTGAGTGAATTGCAACAAGAAGCACACAGATTTGATTTAAGTCAAAACATGTATAGAATAGCATTACTGAAATACAAAGATTACACATTAAAATCAACATTAAATAACATGTCATACAGAGAGCGATGGATTTGTCTGATCCCTTTTATTAGATTTACACTATGAACTACCAGCACAACAATGAGAAGCACTTCTGTTTAACTGAAATAAAAGATCTATTGTGTTTTCAAAGTGAGGACTTTTACATTGAGCTTCTTAATCTTTTTCTCTCCAGAACCTTGCGTCTGGGCAGAGATGTACGGGGGTTGTATCCAGGGCAGCTGGGTCGAGTCCACATCGTCCACTCAAAGGATTGTGGGCAGAGCTGTCAAGTAACAAAGTATAAATACTTTCTTACCTTACTTAAGTAGAAGTGCATGTCCCGCCTTATAGCTGTTGATCGGTTGAACTTACGTAAATGCGCTGACATCAAAGTGATTCTACAGATTCAGACGAATAAAATAAGGCGTTGATCATTTAAATCGGCCAAAAGAAGCCAGAAATATTGACCTATTTATTAGATGACTGTATTTACTGTACACACACACAAGACTTACTGTAAATGGAATGACACTAATAATAGAATAATAATCATAATAATAGTAAATAATGATAATATAATAATTGGATAATGTCGATAATGGATAATTAAGATAAATAAGTTCTGTCATTCAGTAACTATGAAATTTCAACTTTCCAAATGGTGACAAAATACAAAGCACCTGACTGTTTCCTCACTAAGACTGTGTAATTCTGCTCTGTTTTACTTCAGCAGCATCAATCTTTACACAGACAACCTTCACATATTGATACATGAATTTCTTTAGTTTTTTGTTTCCTGCAGCATATTTTCCAAGGGACTATATGCTATAAAACACACACACAAAAAAATGGCAAGGAAAAAAAATGTGTCTTTTTTTTTACTGTTTTACCTCAGTTACTTTGACACAGTAGCATCTATTGTGATGGTTACACCTCTCATGAAATCTCACAAGTGTTAAGTTTATTTGGATTGTTTACATAAGAGTTTGTTATTGCAGAAAATCCTCAGAAATCATTATGGCCTTTAGAAAAATGTTTTTTGGGGAGGAGAGGTAGAGCACTATAGGCCCCTGTGACACAGCCTAACCTTTTGTCCTTAATGACATTTTTTTTCCTGACATTACTTTTACTTTAATACTTTAAGTAGTTTTGAAACCAGTTTTTTAAAACTTTTACTCTTTTACTCTTTTAAAACCTTGAGTTGATACTTCAACTTCTACAGGGGTCTTTTTAAACCCTAGTATCTATACTTCTACTTGAGTAATGAATGTAAATACTTTTGACACTTCAGATTGTGGGTGAGAAATCTGGACTCAAATCCAATTTTTCCAGCAGGTCAATGTTCACAAGCTCAAGAAAAGATATATTAAATGACCAATGTGTTTTTGTACTTCAAAACAATCTGAAGATTGGATTTCTTTTCCAACTGAAACTGTACAGTAAAACCATTGATGGATTAATGAACAGGCCCAGTGGGATCAGGTCCAGAGGCCAAAAGGTTTCTCGCTGGAACGTTAATCCAGCAAAAACAAGTAAAAACAGGAGTGACACAGCCAAAACAAGTAAATAAAAACACAGGCACTAAAGAGTGACCCAAAACATCTTTGTTAGGGGGGTGGACTGGTCAAATTAAAAAAGTCAAGAAGCTGTTTTGAGGCAACAGTAATTGAACCCAGAGACTGAACCAACAACCCTCTTAAGTTAGTTGATCTGTGTGAAGTTTACATTCCTTTTCCTTCGGGTGCTCTGACGTCCTCCTACCATCCAAAAAGTTCATGTGTGAATTTAGCCACAAAATGACACTTGCAAGAAAGTCAAGAGGTCACTAAAATTCTTCAAATTTGCCCACTATTGACCAATATCTATGAATGAACCTGACCTGTGATTACAGATTCTCTCCTGGACAGAACACCTGGTCACTGGTCACTGGTGGTAGATCTGGTTACATTTTTACTGTGTGTTGTATAAATATATAACTATGCAAGTGACAAATAAAGCATCTTGTATCTTGTATCACAGGTATAATCCTCAGAGTGTAAGGTCTCAGTCTCACCATGAGGCTTCAAACCATCAGCGAGAAAACTATCAGCAGAGTTTTGACATCCAGACTCTGAGGGCGCTGACTGCTGTTCATCACAGTCCTGCTGTCCTCGAACGGCGCGCCCTCCAGACGACCTACCAGGAGGAGTTTGGCCTTCAGTCTCTCCTCTTTCCTCAGTAATAATGTTTCTCTCAACAGACTAGTCCTTTGATCCAATATTAGAAATGACTCTGGGTTCCAACCCTGATCAATCTGAAGCATTGATCTCAAGATGTCTTCATTGAATATGTACATTCTACTAGTTTTTAGGTTAAATCATCATCTACAAATGAAAATGGAAGAAATCAAAGCAGCACCTGTGTTTGTTACTGTGTTTGCAGCCTTGTTAGAATACATATCTGTAAAAATTAAATAAAATGTATCTAACTGGCCCTGTTTTTGTTTGTTTTAAATGTTGTTTTAATGGACGACTGTGAGGTTGTGAACGTCTTCAAAACCCCAAATTCTCCTTTGTACCAAGGCTAACCAGGAAGCATCAAAACCATCAGAGGAAATGTAGAGCCACATCATTATGTCACTGTTTACACCTCCGCTTTCCAACACTCACACCAAGAGCAGCAATAACAAAACAACACTCATGTCTGCCCTTCCACATGTAAAGATGACTGATTTTATTAACAGGTAACCAAGTAAAATTGTTTTAAATGTACTGCATTAACTGACAATAGTTCATTTGACTTGACTGAAATCTGTGGATATTTTTCAATTTCAGTTTTCCAACAGCCTCATTCCTGTCAGTCAATGTGTCAATTTTAAGTCAAATTTACATCTGCAGTGGCATCATTTGGCCACAGGAGGGCAGTGTTGTTCAGAGCTGTGTTTTGAGAGGCTGAGCATTTGAGAACTGGAGAATTAATACTTCATAAATAAATACTTTTATTTGACTATTAAGTGTTCCCGTATGTACAAAGTCATCCTCATGCTGTCTTGTGGTCTAATGACGAAGCACAGAACAAAGTACTTTGTCAATACAGAGATTCACAAAGCTGTAACATTTCATAGTGTTAATTGAAAAAAAAATACATTGGAATGTTTTGGGTGTGCTGTCATGTTGTATTGATGAACAAAGCCCTGTGATTTTTCAGTAAATAGAGACAGGAAGGACAAGGTTTCTGCTCATGTCACAGCTGCAGAACCTGTTTTCAGGTGAGGAGCAAAATGAGCTTGACTGTCAAATGAAAACTCTCACACAAAAGTGTGAGATGACTGAGTCCTGATAAACTGACTGAGGAACATTAAAACATAATCCAGCACATGTTGATGGATATGTTCATGATTTCAAGAAACAGAAATCTACAGTGAACAATGTGAAATGGCTGAGTTTCAGGCTCTGTAAACAAGACGGTTAATTACAGTCTTTATAGCCTTCAATTATCTTTCCTCAGATATGTGATCCTCTAAGCAATATAAAATAAACCAACGACATAACTGTCACTTCACAGAAACAAGGTTCTGGTTTAGAAACAGTGTCAGAAAATATGAAACTTCCTCATCCAATCACACAGACCATGACAACTCAATATCCACTAAAATGTAGAAATGAAAACAAATAAATAGAAACCGTCTGACTGTTCAGGAATAATCAGAAAACCACAGCCTGTTAATTAGAAATAGATATAATAGAAATCATTCATCTCTCTGTCTCTGTTACCATAAACCAACACATTTAACAAACACTTGCTAAATCTAAAACTCAAGAATTATAGATTTCTGTTTTAATTTTAAATTGAGTCAGAATTGTTTTGGGATTAAAAATGATTACAGATTATAGCATGGATATCTGAGTGGTTAGGGTGCACAACTTTGGCACATAAGTCGTGCAGCCAGTTTGAATCCCATAATCTCAATGTACATTTAAAAACATATAGTGGCAATAAACAGCATTCTATTCTATTATACTGTCATTTACACCTGTCAATAAAGGCAAAATGGCCAAAAAATATCTTTAAAAAATCATTATAGATTAGTAAAACTTGGTTAATGAATTGAAAGGAATGTGTGATAGTTCAGTTAGTTCATTTGTGTGTCATTTACAGGGGTTGAAATAGGTAGCACATTTAATATTTAATACATTTTTTAAAAAATGTTTTTGACTGCATCAAATCTTTGTGTTGTATTGCTGTTGAATTGTTTCCAACGGCAGTGTCTTTGTAGTTATCTGACCAGGACACTGTGCGTAGGGTGGTGCCTACCAGGTGGCTGCCAGTGCCCGCAACCCGACAGCTGGTGAAATAGGCAAAAACGTACATGAAACACAACAGAACACTGAAAACTATGTCTCCATGTAAGACGAGATGTGTGTGAGGTGAAAAATGTTCCACAGATTATTTCGTTTTAATGTGTGTCACCAGATCTGTTTGTCTTCAAACCTGTGAGCACAAAGGTTAAGTGTTTAGGGATGAACGTGATGAACAACACAAATTGCAGAATGTGACAGCGAAGTGGTTCAACGGGCTTCATCTCACCACTTGCTCTCGGCTCTGTGGAATAATGGAGCCTTGTTTAACGCCGAGGGGCAAAGTTTGCTCATCTTTAAAAGAAACAGTGTGAGAATGTCACAGTCAGATATGAACTGAGAAAAAGATGCTTTAACAGGTGGTTTTTAACAGTTTTCACTTCTTTAAAAGGAAAACACAGACTCATCAGACAGGTTTATGAATGTACAAGTGACAACGTAAAACAAAACTCTCAAGTGATCCAGACTTTTTATATGATTCATACACAGGAGGCCCAGGGAGGACTCTCCACAGAGAAAACACTTGATGTCCAACAGTTTTACTGACCAAATCTTAGAAATGTGAAACTCATTAGATCAAGAAGGCAATGACCAATGAACAAGAACAAACAGGAGAAAACACAACCAGACAAAGACCAGACAAGACCAACCAAAACCAAACAGGGTCAACCAGAAATATGACCAAGTATGACCAAATAAGGACCAAACAGGACCACACAGGACTAAAGAGGATCAAGCAAGAACAAACAGAACCCTGAAATAGATGTGAATGGGTTGAAATGAAAGTTGAAGTTGAAATAAGTAATTAAAAATTTGAGTTTACCAAGATGAACTTGAAAATATTTGCCTGAACAAACGTCACAGAAAGAAAAGGCTAAATAATAAATATTATAAGAAAGCTTTTGAAAAGGCCCAATGCTCTATTCTAACCTGAGAAATAGTATAGAAGAATAACGGCACTGATTCTGAATAGATCAAGAAGAGGAAGATTATTTTCCCCTCTTTGAAAGAACCCGTTCAATGCTGATGTCGGTACAGGACTTTGTGAGATCTGGGCATTTGCACAAACTGCTGGTTGGGTACTAAAGCTCTTAATCTCTGTCTCACAAACAAAAATGTGAAGAAATGAAAAAGTTTAAAACATCATCATTTGTCATCTATCCTGTCTCTGACGTCAACAGGCTTCTAAAGGTTGATTTATGATTAGAAAAACCAGATCGTCACCAAACAGTGAACAATGACGCACTGTTGATTTGCGTGCACTGGGCAGACAGAGTTGTCTTTCAGTGATACCCGTACAAACATCACATTATTTAACACGTTTAGAACATTTTTCCAACAGCATTTACCAGCTTGTCACTGTGAACTGTAGCTGAACCTTAAGATAACCTTTAATTCATTTTCAAGGTCAAATAAAGTTTATGGTGGATTTTTCTCAGGACCAAACATTTAGTGATCCCACCTGTAAGCATCCAGGGAGTGGATCTCTTCATAGTCTCTATTATAACCAACCATACATGGACCAACACCAGGCTCAGAAATGCTTCTTATGCACTCCATATCTCAGTAATGCTATGAGTTTCTTCAAACTTGGTACAAACCATTAAGTGGTCTCAAGGAAAAACTGATTGAATTTTTGAGGTTAAATGTTAAACTCAAGGTCACAGCAGCTTTGCAGAATGTACCTTGGCCTTGTGATAGCTCAGGAATTTCTTCATATTTGGCCACAAATGTAGTCACCAGTGGTCAAAGTTTAATGGGAGCTGTTTACTTGAACAGACTGGTTGGCAGATACATAGAACTATGATGCAGCAGTTTTAATTTATGTGTCAGTGATTGTTTATTGGAGGAATTTTATTTTATTATTTGCTTTCAAAACACTAAAAGAAGTTAAAGACTTAAATAGCTCAATAAATAGAACATGTCCAAAAATAAACTAAAGTTCTTTCTGTGTCTTCTTTCACCAGTCGTATGTGTCAGAGCTGCCTCCCTGCACAGTCATCAGACTTTTTGTTTATGAGCAGGAAATAGGAGCATTTTTAGATCAGTCTTCTTGGAAAAGACGTACATTCCCAGTGACACAGCAAGAAAAAAAAAACTTGATAAACTAGTTGGAGGAAGCTTGGTCAGTCTGTGTTTTCATTCCAAATGACATAGCAGAAAATACAAGCATCTGAAATAGAAAGCAGTGATTAGCTGTTAGTTTATCTGTTTAATCAAAAAAGAAAAACACCAAAACCTGTGATAAGCTCACTAAAATGTATGATGTATACCAGTATATACATACACATACACATACACACACATACATACATACACACATACATACACACACACACACACACACATACATACACATACACATACATATATATATATATATATATATATATATATATATATATATATATATATATATATATATACTTTAATTGCCTCCCCGTCTCTCAGGAAAAGGCTGCCAAAGACTAATCGTATATAAGTGATATTTCTCTGCTGTATATGAGATGGAGGGATAGGACTGGACAACAACCAAGCAGCAAAGTGGACACCAAGAAACCTTAGATCTCAGAGGTTTTGCCAAGAAAGGGTTATAAAAGATTAGAGGTCAATAGTTAACACATAAATCCACTACATTTCCAACTTGGAGCATAAAGTAAGAGAATATGAAGATGGGACAGATATGATATTACAACAGTTGCAAGCTCAACATCTCTCTCACTTCCAATGCTGTTATTTTAGACTGTAGTAGCACAAGTAGAGGAAGTGTGGAATCATGTTAGCATGTTAACCCAACCCCTGGATTTTATCTTTTGAAAATGTATTTCCTTTTAACTCCTCAGACAGTTTTTGTGGCGCTTTCTGAATATTTTCCAGTTATGTGGCAGTGCAGTAGTGTGGGTGAATTCATATATTTTTAAGACATTTCTTTTCTCTCAACTTCTTCTTATGTAAGAACTTAAGTCAGTACAAAAGGAAAAACTAACGTTTGTGAGAAGGAATGAAGACAAATGGGCCCTGTAGGAGTAGGAGCATGAGGAGTATGACAGAATAAAGTGGAAATATGTGAATAAATGAGAGCAGACTTGACACTTCACCAGGTTATGGATCATATATGTCCTGTACAGGAGTACACCAACAAAGAGCGCCCACTATATGAGTCCTGTTGGCTAAGACATTGGTGGATGATTTGAATGTTTTTCTTATCGTTTTTTTTCTTATCAAAAGTCTCATCTGACTGAGTGGTGGCACACCTCCATGTTTGAAATACTTTCACATCTCGCAAAATTTCACATCCCGTGTTCCTGGCAGCTCCATTATCAGAGACCAGAGGTTTTCTGTTGTGTCAGAATAAAATACAAATACTGAAGTTGTATTGTACGACTCCACACACATCCACAAAAAGTTCCTCCATCATTTCTGATTCTCACTGACATCAGGAGAAGTTTGACACTGGGGCTTTCTCAACACAGTGTCAAACAAATTTCTTTGCCATCATCATGTGAAGAAGCATTTACTTGCATGAACGTGTCTTCACATCTGTTCGCCTAAATTACGGCCCAGATATTAACGTCTTTGCCTTTTGTTTGTGTTTCATCGCACCACGTGAAAAATTGTCCCGGTCATTTTGAGCTACAAAGCTCCAACATCCATCTCTAATGTGCTGACTATATGTTGAATGGGGCAAATAACTTCAACATCATATTTTGAGATGCCAATATAATCATGGAAACTCTGCCGTATGAAACTACACGCATGGTATTCTTTACCATGTATTTAGTAGAGGCACCTACAAACACAATACAGCCTCAAGTGTGTTTGTATTGTTTTATTGTTCTTGTCATTCGATCTTTCAGACTGTGTAAGAGTTATGTCACGCTCAGGTGCTCAGGTGTTTGTTGACCAGTGTTCTGCGTCTGTGTGAGGTTTTAGAAAGAAACAGTCAGTTTGTGTTTTCACACCAGTCTGAGGAATTTGTGCTTTGTTTCCCTGTTCCTTCAAGGAAATCCAAATGTCAGAAAAAGTATGACAGCTGCAAAACAGGTTGTTCTGCATGCTGAACTCAGGCTATATAAACCACAGTCGTCTATGTGTCACATAGAGAACAAGACTTCAGCAAACACAACAAACACACAAACAGAGAAAAATTTGGTAAGAAATTTTGTCTTTTCTTCTCTTTCTGAGAAAACAATTAGAGAAAATAATAAAAAATGTTTTATTGTTCTATTTAATAAGATAAAATAAGATTTTAAATATGAGTAGAAACTACAGCAAACATCTAACAACTAAAAAAAGCATCGAGTTAATTTATTCTCAGTCAAACTTCAAATATTTTCATCTTTTTTTTCTAATTGTTTTACAAATATTCTAGAAATGATGATAATACATCAAAATCTAAATTTAACAAAATAGTCATAAAAGATTTACACTGGATTCAGATGAAATAACAAACATATGCTTAATTTCCTAATTTGGCATTTATGATCTTTTGATAAAATGATTATTTTATCTTTGATAATCTTTGAAAAGACACAAACACAGTTCTGATCAAATAAAATGTCTTCATAGAATAAATTATTGCTGTCAAAGAAAGCACATTACTACTTAAATATGTCTTTGTATTTATGTTATTATGTGATTTAATGATTATTAGATATATGTAGCCTGGTGTAGTTTATAGTCTGTAAATGATAAAAAAAAAAGTTCAGACACCCAGATTGTTGAGATTGAGATTGTTGAGAGCATGTTTTAAGATGATCTCACCACCAGAGGGCCTCATTTTATTTGAGCTGATCAGTTTAAGTCAGTCTGTCAATTTTTCAGCGGAACTTAGATCCAAATGAAAACTGTCTGCATCTGTTGGTGACTTCACCCAATAATCATAGTGATCTTTACATTTCCCTGTTTTGATTGTTTGTTTGTTTGTTTTTGTTTTGTTTTCCAGGTGCTGAAATGAAGTTGGGGTTACTAGTGGTGGCGGCGGTGGCTGTGGTGGTCCTGGGGCCCAGCCCGTCTGAGAGCCGGATCGTCTCCAAATGCGAACTGAAAGAAAGACTCGATGAGGCGATCACTGTGAGCAAGAAATTGCAAAGGATCAAGCCGAAGCTCTTGGCAGTAGGTGAGTTTAATAAACTGCGTTTTAGGACCACCACACAAACTGCAGTCTTGGTGTCCCCAAAGAAAATTAAAGTTTACCCTTTTGTTGTTTGCAGTCATCTGTGAAGCTGCCAGGAGGTCCCATCTGAACACTGAGCTGGTCAGGGTGTTTGGCAAACGTATACCTACGACAACAGCCACTCCAACAACGACCACAGCCACGACCACTAGACCACAGATGGCACACAACAACAACAACACAACAACAACCACCAGAAGGCCAACAACCACAACCACATCTACAACAACAAGAACCACCGCACCAACCACCACCACAACAACAACCACCAGAAGGCCAACAACCACAACCACAGCAACAACAACAAGAACCACCGCACCAACGACCACTGAGCTGATCCTTGGAATAAATAGAACCACTGCCGGCAGCAGACGAAAGCGGGACGCAGAAGAGGAAAACATGGATGAGCTGCTGAATGAGGAAGAGGGCCAGTTTGATGAGGAAGAGCTGGAGAACGATGACAACGGCGTAAACGATGATGATGAGAGCGAGGAGAGTGAGCAGGTGACTGAAGATGATGAGCATCGACATAAGCGATCACTGGCAAAGAAGTCCAAAAAGTCCTTTAGGGGGAGGCCCTGGTCACTCGGGCTGTACGGGATCTTCCAGCTGAAAGACAGCCACTTCTGTTATTCTGGCTATCGCTGGTCCAGGAATGTTTGCCAATCTGACTGCAATGGTGAGTGTTTGTACCAGAGACTCTACTATTACTTACATTTCTTATTTTGCAAAATAATAACTGTTTTTTTTTTTTTTTTTGTTTGTTTTTTCCATGAAGCCTTCACTGATGATGACATCACAGATGACATTGACTGCTTGGTGAAGAGTAATTACTGGCTGTAAGTGTCTATACACCAAAATCAAATAATATCTAACTTTTGAGAACAAACTGTTTAAAAAGTGACAACTGATGAATAAATGTTTTTGTCATCACACAGGTACATCCTGAGTAGCTCCAGTCGCTGGTGTCGCCGTCATGCCCGCACCTTCTTGAATGAATGTCATTGAGCAAACATCAGCCTGCAGGATTTCACACCAACAAGGATGTGTCTGTGATTATCAGCACTATTTGCTGTGCATTTTGAACCACATCATTAAATCAGTGAAGTGTGAAATTACTACAACTTAAAGTTAAGATGATTCTGTATTTCTGTAACTTGAATAAAACAAAGAAACTTCTCTTGTATCCTCTGTGATTTTCTGTGATCTTTCAATAAATATGGTTTCTTCCACCATGTGTGTGTGAGAGCATGTTTTTATGATCTGATGTTTTGAGTTCAGAGTTAGGGTTAGAATAGTGTCATCTAACACACAGAAACTGTGTAAGACCACACCTTTTGATAGTGTAACACCAGAAGACTCAGGTCCAATGAACTGTTTTCCCACAAACTCCTGTCGGATGTGTTTCTAGTTC